>CM066203.1:4914804-5598137 GCA_033675215.1 Rhodiola kirilowii | reverse complement strand
AACATCCACACGACTAAAAGACCAAAACCCAGATTCGTAACACAACGGCGATGCGCAAGGAATCATAAGAAGAATAAACAAAAACTGAATATTAGGGGAAAGAATACGTACCGGGATTTGGGAAAAATTAGGTCAGGGTTGTAAATGGCTAAAGATGAATGGCGGATTGACAAAAAGAGAAGCGAGATAGAGAGAGAGAGGAATGGAAGAATGAGAGCTTTCCGATTTTGAGGTAGATGAAGCGTTGGAGTTCGAAACCGACCGAGGAGAGAGAAGAAGTAGAAGCTTTAAAATAATATCTATTGAAAGAGTAGAGTAGTTGGTAATTATTAATTAATTTTTCCAAAAAAAAAAACTGTAACAAAAGAATATGAAGGAAAAAAAAAACATGAAATTGTGGTCAACGCGGTCAACCACTGTTGCTTGAGGTACCAGGAGCAACACTGAGGTCTCTCAACATGGCCACAACTTGTAACATGTTGGGCCTTCTCGACGGAAAGTCGTCTACACACATCATTGTGATTTCCAGGTAC
Organism: Rhodiola kirilowii; assembly: GCA_033675215.1. Taxonomy (NCBI): domain Eukaryota; kingdom Viridiplantae; phylum Streptophyta; class Magnoliopsida; order Saxifragales; family Crassulaceae; genus Rhodiola; species Rhodiola kirilowii. Next base: position 5,597,604 of record CM066203.1, on the reverse strand, counting down.
CGAATCATCTCCTTAACTTGCTCTTCATTAGCATCAGCTGCAGCAGCAGCTTCAGAGAGTACATCAGCATCAATGACTTCCATAGCTTTCCCTTCTCTGCCCTTCATTTTAACCCAACCAGCAAGATTCGTGTCTCCAAACTCGTCCTTGTCTGTAGGCCGCTTTCCGGTGATAAGTTCCAAAAGCACCACCCCGAGCGAGTAGACATCGCCTTTCGCGGTGCAGCGGAAGCTCTGGTAGTACTCCGGCGGAACGTAGCCTGGAGTGCCTGCTAAAGTACTGACGCTTAAATGTGTGTCAAGTGCACTTATAAGCCTTGCCATGCCAAAGTCGGAGACCTTGGCTTCCATCTCATGGTCGAGTAACACATTGCTGGATTTCATGTCTCTGTGGATTATATGAGGAATGCAGTTGTGGTGTAGGAAGCAGAGTCCCTTCGCCGCGCCTCGAGCGATCTTTTTTCGTTCTTCCCAAGTTAGGATTCGAGTCTTGGAACGGTTGTGAAGGACTTCTTCGAGGCTGCCGTATTGCATAAACTCGTAGACTAACAGCCTCTCGTCTCCAATTTTGCAGTAGCCTAAAAGTGGGACGAGGTTTTTGTGCTTGATTTTTCCTAAGGTTTCCATCTCTGCCATGAATTCTCGATCACCTTGGCAACTGAGTTGAACTAGTTTCTTTATGGCTACACTCGACCCGTCCTTGAGCGTGGCGCGAAAAACCTCTCCGAATCCACCTGACCCGATCAGGCTCGCCGCTGAGAACCCGTTCGTAGCTTCTATCAGCTGTGAGAACTTCAGCTTACGAAGTTGTCGTTGGAAGGTTGCGACATTGATGCTCAGAGGCTCTTTTTCCTTATCGATTTTCCACGTCGTGGCCGCGTGGTTGGCCTTCAAGCTCCCAAGCATTTGCATCTCTGCCGCCTCCCTACGCCTTGCGCGCATCGCTAATGCCCATATGATCAAAATGCAGACAGAAACTACCGATATGATCACACCCCACATGACGCTATGAGTCCATGATGCAGCCTGAGGTTTTTGCCTTCCGCTGCGATCAGAATCTGAACTACTTGTCGTAATCTGGTCACTTCCGCTTCCACATTCATCCAACGGAGGTCCACATAGTCCAGGATTATGCGCGTATTGAGACGCTGGAAGCGTGCTCAGCTGCCCTCTTTGCGGAATCTCTCCTGTTAACTCATTATAGCTCAAATCGATCTGAACCAAGAATGAAAGCTTCGAAAACGAATCGGGAATCCTTCCTTGTAATCTGTTGTGTGATGCATCAAACACTCCCAAGTTCTTCAAATCTCCTAATGTCTGAGGAATCTCTCCAGACAGTTGATTGTTAGAGAGCTCAAGAACTTGCAGAGCCTCCATGTTTCCGAATTCATCAGGGATTTTCCCATGAAGCTGGTTGTAAGAAAGATCAAGATATTCCAAAGTCTGATACTGTGTAAACAGACTCAGCACCGGACCCGAATACAGCCTAGTGAAGTCACAGCTTTTCAAAGACGGCACCTGTTGAAGCCTCTCCGGTCTGATGCCAGCGAATTCCAATAACCCTCCGACGCCTCGACAAGAATTCCCAACATTTCGAACAAACACCAATGTGTTACCTGATAAGATTCCGCTAAGCGCTTTCGATCCAGGCTGCCTTCCGATATGAGGTGGGATTTGTCCAGTAAGCTTATTGGAGCTTAAATCTAGCCAGACTAAACTGGTACAGTTGCCGAGCTGATTAGGTATCTTGCCACTCAAGGTATTGTTACCAAGTTGCAAAACTGCCAATCTGGCCAGAACACCAAACTCCTCCGGAATAGTTCCGGTAAGCCGATTGCTCGTAAGCGATATCCACTCGATACTACCACAATTAAAAAGCTCTTTAGGCATCTCGCCGGTTAGAAAATTATTGTTCAAGATAAGATTCTTGAGGCTCAAGCAAGCTCCCAGCTCTGCTGGGATTCTCCCTTCAAGCCCATTGTACCAAGCAATCAGTTGCTCCAGCTTTTCCAGCTTTCCAAGCTCAGCTGGAATCGAACCGGTAAGGTAATTCAAGCTGAAATCTATCGTCTTCAGCTTCGAGCACTGCGACAGTGTGGCTGGGATTTTCCCAGTAATGCGGTTATCCGGGAGCCGCAGCTCTTCGAGCGAAGCGGCTCCTGGACATAAATCCACCGGAATCACCCCTTCAAACCGGTTGGAGCTAAGATCCAATATCTGCAATTTACTACAAGATGAAACCGAATCCGGAAACGACCCCGAAATCAAGTTGTTGCTGAGAATCAAACTCTGTAACGAAGTGAGATTTCTTAGTAACGAATCCGGCAAGGGGCCGGAGATGTTATTATTCGATAAATCAACAACTTGCAGCCATGAGCAGGAAGCGAGCGAAACCGGAATCGGACCTGAGATATTATTATGCGAAAGCTTCAATTCCATAAGAGCGTTACAAGCATTTCCGAGCTGATAAGGCAACCAGCCATTGATGAAATTGTTAGAGAAGTCGAGCTTCTGCAAGCTCTTGAGCTCGCCCAGCCCTGCCGGAATCTCTCCCGTCAACTGGTTGGACGAGAAACTGAGTGTCTTCAAATTCGTGCAGTTGGAGATTGAGAGCGGAATAGAGCCTGTCAACCGGTTTGCCGTCAAATCAAACTGCAACAATGAGTTACATGAATTCGTTGAGAATTTCAAAGTGGAGATGGATCCGGAGATGTTGTTGTAAGAGAGGTCGAGATATTGAAGCTTGTCGGCGCTTTGTAGCAGATTTGAAGGAAGTGTGCCGGTGAGGTTGTTGAACGATAGATCGACGGAGACTAAATTGGGACAGTTTTTAAACATGTTGTCTGGTAGGGACCCGACGAGGCCGGAGAAGGACATTTGAAGATGAGTTAGTGACGCCGGGAGGTGAAGGAGTGAAGTGGAGTTTAAGGTGAAGGAGTTTCCAGAGAGGTCGAGGATTGATAGCGATTTGAGTGATGAGAAGGAGCTGAAGGTTGCGGAGAGAGTGGCGTAGAGATTGCACTGGCTGAGATCGAGTTGGGTGACGCGGTTGAGGGAGGAGGAGCAAACGACGCCGTACCATTTGCATGGATCGGTGTTGGGTTGCCAATTGGAGAGGACTCCGTTGATATCCTTTTGGACTAGGTTTTTGAAGGAGATGAGAGCTGCTGCTGCGTCGTCGTTTTTGTTACTGGTGGTTTGTTCCTGGTGAGCTGTTGTGGTGACGAAAATTAAATGGAGGAGGATGAGGAGGAGGAGAGCAGTTGGATTGCGATCCATGGAGTGGAAGAAGTAACCAGATTCCTACTAGCATTGAGAAATGGAGGATTTGAGGAGAGAGATGTTTACTCAAAAAAAAATTGGGTGCGTCTAATCTCAAAATTTAATTTTGTTCATTTGAGTAGTCTATTTCAAATCATTAAGAGGAACTTTCATGTAAAAATTTAATAAGGGCACATTTGCAGTTATATGTGTTTATTTTTTAGCGGCAACTGTTGTACTAGATGGGAACGAGATCTCAAGCAGTGCAGTTATTTGCTGTCAAAATAAAAATAATATCGTTTTGATGTTTATATGTTCGAAACGATGCAGTTTAAGGGTTCAGATATCTATTTTTAGATTTTATTTATGTGTAAGAAATACAAAGCTATGTAGTTTTATGCTAAAACGACTTCACTTTCAATTGGCTGTACCGGATGCGAATCCTAGTAGATGCTGTTTCAACGTCTGAGATAATAGTTGGCAGTGCTCAATAATAAGCATACAAAGCAACAAGTGCTCCTCTAATACTTGCTGAAATTTTTAATTAAGCAACTTCGGATACATGAATAAAAACTTTAATTGATATTTAATAAGAGAATTTGTTGATTATTTGTGTTGATGCATCATATGATAAGTTTGACTAAAATATAAGAGGATGAAAAAGGCGAGGGAAGAGGTGGGGAATATTATGAAAAAGGAAAAGGGAATTAGTCCACTTTGTTACTTTAATGGAAATAAGCATCATACTAGTAAGGAGCTTTTGGTCTGTCCGTGACTCAAAATTCAAAATTTTTAAGAAAGAAAATGGATAAAGGAGATTCAATGAAGCATGCAGAATGAGCAGCAAATGGTGGGACTTGTCACACTGGAAATGATGATTAAAAGATTTAGATAATGATAATGATGGGTTTTCATTATGAATTTGTTAATGGTGGAGTTGAGAGTGATGATTGAAGCCTCAGTTTTGATGATGATCATCATCATCATGGCATGCTGCCTGCTAGTAGAGTCTTTTCAGAAATTGGACCGGAACCGGTTTAGTCTGAAATCAACCAAGTTCCATACCAAAAACCAGGTGAATTTTAAACCGATTGAACGACGCCGTTCAACTTTGATTTACGATGGAAATTGGAAACCCACAGGCCGAAATAAAGCCCAAAACATAATCAATAATAATATTATTTTTTTCAAAGAAACTTTATTGAAGGGACAAAGCCCAAAGAAAGACTTTGGGTTTGGGATTGTTATTGAAGCGACAGAGCCCAACTTTTTTTTTCTTTACCAATTATCAATAATAATTGGTAAAGTTTAATCAAAAAATAATAATAATAATAATTGGTAAAGTTCAATCAAAAAAAAAAATTGGTAAAGAAAAACTCCGAAACTATTAAAGTAAAACAAATTTAATATAGTCTGTTAATCATATTCATATATGACGTCATCAAATCCTGCAACTTGAAGAATCAGATTGATCGGCAGTTGCGTTTCATTTGTTTTACCGATTTACGAAAAACAGTAATTCATTCTCATCCAATCGACGCTTGGAAAAAAAATGGAACTGGGTAGAAACTGCAGATTGCTTAAACCCCAGAATGCTTTGCGCAGCTAGGGTTTTGATCTTCCCACAATATCTCAATTTTCGTTTCAACCCTCCTCGTCGAAATCGGCGTACTGTGTCTTCGTCTTTAACGTCACGCCCGCCGCCGAGAGAATCTGTGATGGGAGAGAGTGGGATTGTTATCAGTTTGGAGGAGTGGCAAGGTTGGGGCTGCAACGGTTCGCTTCCGGCTATGGTTACTGAGATTGTGGAGGATTTGAAGGCTATAGAGAAGGATACGGAAGCGCGGGTTTGTTTTGGTGGACTTGGAGGTAAACTCAAGGTATCATGTTGATAAAGATTGAATCTTTGCTGGAAATTTTAAATCTTTATCTAGTTTGTGGGTTTCATTTCCAATTTGAGTTTAATTCACAATTTCTAATTTGTGTGAAATGTGTGTATTTAGTCAATATGTGGATGAGATTGATGTTTGGGTACCGAGTGATTGAATATGTCATATTTGATTGATTGTTTGAGGAGTGTATTTTGATCATTGTGTCGCCGAAAGGCTGGTTGTGATTATAGTATGAATCAGATTCTGCGCTGGTTGTCGTGGATATGATTGTCAGGCATGAGAGCTGAATGGTTTGATTTGTTGGAATGTCAATGGAACTAACTATTATTATCAGGGAGATTTCAAGGTGGTAGAGGATAAGAAGCATAGAGCGAAATACAAATCCCTTAGTGACTCTGAACAGAAGTTGCAGTTCTTTTCTGCTCGGCAGGTAGCGTGTCGCTTGCTTGGCAGTAGGGGATACCTATGTCAGAAGGTACTTGGTTCATCGGCGGCGATCAAGTCTTGCCATGAATGTACACATTGATTAAAATGGTTAAGTTATGACTGATTATCATGTAGTGTTGGCTTCCCGAAGGAGATTGTATGTGCTCGAGAGTTAAGCCTTGTTTTCTTTGGCCCGGCATCAGGTTCTGGTTGTACATGCATCCCAAGGTTTGTAAAATATTATGTATCGGTGGTCACAGTTGCAAATACCGCAGCTCGAGCTCACACATTTGTTGTTTGTTATTGCCTAGGATTTTTTACGTCAAAACAATACTGGAAAGCTGCTGTGGCAGTTGTTTGGTAAGGACGCTGCCACACTGTGTATCTACGGCATTTCTGAGCAAGAAGAAATGATGTGGAACTCGTTTCGGCTTTCTGGTATAAAAAATCATGTTTCTTGATTTGTGGTTATTTCTGGCACGAAGTAGTAGGTTGACGTCTGTGGTTTTGAATCCAAGATTGAAAATTCATCAATTTTTTCTGAAGGAGTGATTACGAGCTTCTAATTAATGTCAAATATCAGGGAAAAATAAGGTGTGGTGTCTCTATCCAAACAAGAATGCACCTGTGAAATCTGTTCAGGATAGCTTTCAATTGGCATGTTCCGATGGCTGTGATTGTGCTCCTGTAGTGGTATGACCAGCTAAACTCAACCAGTCATCATTTTAAAGTTTCATACAATCAACCAGGATATTTCTTAATTGTACATAAGAAAGTTTGCCGCTTGCTCGATTCTAGCTCCATTCAAAATGCTAACTTTTTTAAGCCATGGCTTGAGTATCTATCTTTTTCGTCTTATATTTATGTGAAGTCTGTTTGTTACACAGCCAAATGGAGACGAAGTACTGAACTTCATTTTGATTGACGGAACATGGAGTAACTCTGCAGCAATGTTCAGGCGCTTGAAGGTAACCAAATGTCTATCTTCCAAATAGTCTGTTACTGTATTTATCTCAAGAAATCTCCATATCCATACATGTCTGCAAAAATGGTGTATAACTGCCATGGTTTATCAATCAAGCGTTTCCGATAGTAGTTGAAAACTGTTGTTGCAGGAACGAGCTGAATCGGTTTGGGGACAAGAGCTTCCGTGCATATCTCTCACAACCGGTGCATCTACCATGCATAAACTTCGGTAAACAATTTACCATGTGTGCCATTTGTTTCAAATATCATCGGCATCAACGAAATTGCTTACTCTGTGGCATAGGCCTCAGCCTTCATGGGATCGCACATGCACAGCTGCAGCAGCCATCGGTCTCTTAACAGAGCTAGAACATCTACCTCAGTGTAAGTCATGCGGGCTAGATAAACAGGCTGATGCAGTAGATGAAGGCTTGGAGATCCTGCTGGATGCTCTAACAACTAGACGCCTGCGAATGGGCAGATCCATCAGACGAACATCGAAACATAAAAACGACATCTGCTAACAAGTTTCCTGCTTCTCGAGCAACTCGCAGACTACCAACATGACCACAAGAAAATTAATTGATTTTCAGGTGCAGAGATGAATTTCATCAGCTTGAGATGGAAAGCAAATTTTGTTCACTGAATTTGTATCAACATGCCGATTCTGTTCTCCAGGTTTGAAGAATCTTGCTCCAAGATTCAGATATTCAAATGATCATATGGTTCTTGATAAATTCAGTTCACAATTTTGAATATTTTCAAAAGATTGAATTCTAAAGGCAAAGTAGATAGACATTCAACTACATGTCCAAAAGTTGAAAAACAATCTGACATTTTGACCCTTCAGGCTATTGCAGCCCACAAAATCAAGCAGAGATTCATTTTGGGTACAAAATCTCAAGCTCACAGCTAACACACTGTCCCAAGATTCAGCCACACAGCTCAATTGGGATGACTTTTAAATATCACAAATAGACGCACTTATAGTTGAGTTTTCCAACTACCAAAGAAAATACAAACTGATTTATATTGTTGGTTTGCTCATACCTTTCCACAACAAACTCATTCAGAGAGTTCATGGAGCTCCAAAACATGGCCAAGTCCTCCACCAAGCTCTTCAGCCTCTTACTGAGAATCGCTGCTCTGGTTTCCACCTTGAGTGCCGCCATCATCATGGCAACTAGTCGCGAGACTGTCAGCTTTTTCACTATTACATTCGAAGCCAAGTACAGCGATGTTTCAGCCTTCAAGTAAGTCAAAATCTGTTGAACTCAGTCTGTGCATAGTTCATTCATTCATGTACAAGAAAATTTTAAGGTCTGATTGAGTTGATTTCCAATTGTTCCATACTGTACAGGTATTTTGTGGCTGCTAATATACTGGCATCCTTATACAGCTTTGCTACTGTATTTGTTCCTCAAGAAGGACTACTAGGGAAATTACTCGTAGCATTCGACGCGGTATTGCAGGAATTTCATACCATATTTCCTGATTAAACCATTTTTATCCCGGCTGATAAAATATTCTGTCAAAAGGAAATTGAATCCCTAAAGAAACAGATTATCTCGTTAATCAACTAAAATTTACAATATGCAGATATTCACGCTGCTGTTAACATCAAGCCTATCGGCATCATTGACCATAGCAGAAGTGGGAAAGCATGGAAACTCTCGAGCTGGCTGGCTACCAATTTGCAACCAAGTCCCTGAATACTGCAAACATTCCGGAGGTGCTCTTGGAGCTGGATTCATCTCTGTCTTCATTTACATGATCACCGTCGTCTTCTCAGCCTACCACACCTTCCTCGTCAACCATGGCCAGCCTCAAGCACACAAAGTGAGTGAAAAGAACAATAATACCATCACAGTTACAGACATGTAGTCCTGCTGACAGTACTGAACCTGAACCATTTTTCACACACTCAAAGCAAACCATATAAATTCACTTCAATAGAACTTTCTACGCTAAAGTTGATATATTATTATTATTTTCTGAAGTATAAATCATACGATTTACGAGTCACCGGTCATGCGAAATGTCTGATAAAACTACTTCTGTAAATGCACAAAATTCCGCATATTCTGCCAATGTGAACCCTTACTATAAGTGGACACTTCCTTGCTTCCTGCCAGGAAATTACCTCTGTACCTGAGGCTGAAATTTCTCCTCCAATTATTATTTTTTTTCAATTTTCAGTAACAATATATACATGAAAGTGCCTTTAAAATTCATCGAAATACCTTAATTTCAACTTCAAAACGCAAACAAATTCCAAAGTCTTGTAATTACCGATGACATAAAATTAAGTTCCTCATTTTTTTCTTGTCAACAAAATTAAGTACTTATTTAAAGGTTCACAATAAAATAATTTAAATGAGTTTGAACCTTATCTGAAATTATCGTATAAATAAATTAACATTTAAATTAAATAAAGGTTATTGATTTTGGACCAGCCAAACACGCCCTTAAAATAAGAAAGCGTACACAACCGACTTCTCTTGTCCATCATTCATCTCAGTTTTTGGTCGGTGTATCTCGCTCTCCAAATCAACGCGGATCAGCAGTGAACTCGACTTCGATTTCTGCTTTTGATTGAAGATTTAAGTATCAGTCTCTGAAAAAAAGATATTCTCATGGCTTCGGGATCGTCCGGTCGTGTGAATTCCCCCTCGCAAGGGTTTGATTTCGGGTCCGATGATGTCCTGTGCACGTATGACGATTTCAACGGCCAGGAAGGGATTAATGGAACGAACCACACCGATTCAGTTATTGGGGCCAAAGCCAACAAGGTTGTTTGATTTCTGAGTGATGTATCTTGTGTAATGATTTAGTGGGAGTTTGGCTATCTGAATTTCTTTAGTTTGATTGATAATAGCTGGTGATTGATGAATTGAAGGTTCCTTTTTGTTAGAATCGGATTTCTAGGGCTTGTGTAGAACTTTTGATGGTAGAGTTTGATTAGGTTGTTGCTTAGGGTTAGCTAGCATTTTGACTACTTGGTGGTGCTGATGACTTTGGCTTGTTGGTGTAGTATTTAAACGCATTCGATATTTGGACTGTTGGTTGTAGTTTGGTGCTATAGACTTCTGCAAATGAACGTTTGTCAATTTGGAATTTTGATGGGATGACTTCATATGTTCAATATGAATTATTTATTAGTTGCCAAAAAATAGTTACCGAAGGTATATGTGAGCAGCAGGGTTCCAGATTCAAGATCTTGATTAATATTCAACTTGTATATATTACTTGTGATCCTGGAAGAGAGAGAATAGTGTATAGTTTAATTTGCTTGTTTTCAGTTCTTGGAAGGATTTGATTGAGTGTAGCAGCTTCATATGTCACCAAGAATACTTTGAAGAGAAATGGGTGAGTTGGTCAGGTCTGAAAATTTCAAATTTCATGGTGGGAGTACCTAAGGGGAAGTTCAAAGCGTTGTGTGCAGCTTTATTTATAGTGCTCTTAGAATCAGATTGATGGCCATTTCATAGAAGTATTTGTTGACCGCGAGGATTGAATTGCATCCTTTTCGTTCAGAGTGGTATTGTTTCTTTGTTTGGCTAAAAGCTTAGCGTTTTCTTAGCGTCTTTGAGCTAGGTGAAAAAGTTCTTATTCAGTATAAGTGGAGTTATTTAACATTGCAAGAGTAACACCTCCGATCTCATGTTTTATTTATTATATTCTCATTTCTTCACTGCATTGATGAATGACCGATCACGAAGTTTGATTTACTTTCTTAAATTTTTCTGTACTATTTGTCTCCTTCATGATTCCTGTAAAGATGTGTAGCATTCTCATACTGGCTGTCTACTTCTCATTATTCTAGTGAATCAGTTAAAGTTACTAATGAGCAGTCTACTTTTTTTAGCAGGATTTCCATAAGAGCAGAATGACAAGGTCCTCTTTTGTACCTGCTCCAGTCTATAACCAACCTGAAGAATCTTTAAGCCAAGAAGTGATTAATGCTGTGGAAAGGAGCATGAAAAAAAATTCTGACAATCTCATGCGATTTCTAGAGGGAATTAGTTCACGTCTCTCTCAGTTAGAATTGTACTGCTACAATGTTGACAAGTCAGTTGGAGAAATGCGCTCTGAGTTGGCACGTGACCATGGGGAGGTGGATTCAAAGCTCAAAACCCTTGAGAAGCACATTGGAGAGGTTGTAGTTGTACTACATTTTTCAGATATGATGTTCAATATCTGATACAGATGAATTTCTCATTGTGCTTTTTTGTATTCTCACTGTAATTTTCTTAATAACCTGCTTGTTGTTTCTTTTCTACTGTTGACTGAAGAACTTTTGATGGCATGAACAGTATTTGTTCAGGTGAAACCAGCTGCATATAGTGCAACTGTTACCACGGCACTGTATTTTATACGCTAGTATTGGTTACATACTGAGCAACATCATTATTGACCTTATTTTTGTTTTTTTTGCAACAGGTCCACCGATCAGTGCAGATTCTGAGAGACAAGCAAGAACTTGCCGAGACTCATAAAGAGCTTGCCAAACTTCAACTTGCACAAAAGGGGTCTGCAAATTCTAGCCAGTCTCAACAGAATGAGGAGAGGCCTCCTACACCTGCCATGGAGTCTCAAAAAGTGCCAGACTCTTCTGAAGTTCATAATCAGCACTTGGCCCTTGCCCTCCCTCATCAGATACCCCCTCCACAGCCATCACTCCCGCCCAGAACTGTGGAACCAGCAAGGCCTGTTGTACATCCAGCTCAAGCCCAACCACAAAACATACCTCAACAGCAGCATTACTATTTACCTCCAACTGAAATGACAGCACAGGCCCAACCATATCAGGGTCAAGGTCAAGGTCAATATGCGATGCCTGACACTCAGTACAGGCAATCTCAGCTTCAAGACATGCCTCGAGGGCCTCCTCAGCAGGTACAATCTAATGTAAATCAACCACCTCCGCCTTCACATGCCCACCAATTCCCACAATACCAGCAGCAATGGCCTCAACAGTTGCCTCAGCAGCAGTTGCAGACGTCATCACAGCCACCTATGCAGCCTCCTAATCCTACTCAACTTAGGCCCCAGCCGGGACCAGTGTACCCAACGTACCAGACAAGCCGACCAGCCAGCCCAGCTCCTCCTGACACAATCCCGAGTAGCATGGCAATGCAATATTCAGGCATTCCCCAACCTAGAACAAGCAGAGCAGAAGCTATGCCTTATGGCTATGGGGGGCAGCCTATTCAGCAACAACCTCCTACTCAGCAGATGAAGGGTAACTTTGGAGCTCAGGAAAATGATGGATACACAAATATGGGTTCACACCTAGGTCATTCCCCAGCCAGTGGTTATATGATGTACGGAAATGAAGAAGGAAGACCACACCCTCCTCCCCCGCAACCTCATTTCACCCAAGGAGTTTATCCACCTGCTCCACCAAACCCCATGGCCCGTAATCCAAGTAAATCACAGTTTGCACGAAACCACCCATATAACGACCTAGTTGAAAAATTAGTGAACATGGGTTTTAGAGGAGACCATGTCCTCAATGTGATTCAGATGATGGAAGACAGCGGACAGCCTGTCGACTTCAATGCTGTGCTTGACAGGCTGAGTGCACAATCTTCAGGGAGTTCCCATAGAGGGTGGTCCGGTTAAATCTGCCTTCCTTCCTGCGGTGCAGTCTGCATTCACTAGTAGATGACACTATGGGTTGCTATGTTTCCTGGTCTTATCTGCAATCTTGAATAAAGCATTGGATATGCTATAGTATCAGTATGTTGGTGTGAATCTGCTTCCCCTCCCTCTGTTGATCAATGAATGGGGGTTCTGTAAGTAAACATTGAGACCAGGTGTGTCTTTCTTGTTTTATTCTTCTCGATTAAGATACTCTTGTTGGCCCTATGGCATACTATTCCCGGAATGATGCTCCAAAATTCAAACAAAAGTATGTTTTGACCGTTTCTTTATGCTGATGTAGAAAAAAATACAGCTGATCTAACTCTTGACCTGTAAAATAAGTGATAAACAAATACAATATGGGAACATGGGGACGCCCTCTGTCATGTTAAAGTAAAATAAAGATTGAATTTGAATAAATAAAGTATACATTTTTTCCTTTTCTTAATCGATAAGTATCACAAAACCTTCTTTTCTCTTGATTTTGGTCAACTTGACCCGGTCTGTGCCATGCCTTCCCTTCTTAATTGATCAACACAATTCGATGTGACACGAAATTCCAGAAATAAGAAGATGCGTACCATATAATATAATCAATCATACGCGTTAATTAATTACCAATTAAAGTATATTCATATCAATTGTATTTCCTTAATTTCTCGGATCCCCAACGGCTCCAACCTGGAAAAAGTATTAATAAAATTAAAATTAATAAAATGGGGAAAGCCCCAATTTTCCTTCCCCGTCGATTTCCTCTCTCCGCGCTTTCCCTTTTGATTTCGTCTTCGCCTAAACCCTTGGTCGGCCAAAATCAGATCTCTGAGCTGGAAACGCACCCCTCGCATATGCCACACCATGAACAACAACAACCGACCGCGGCCTGAAATGCAGCCACAGACGCCTGAACAAGTCTACAACATCATACCCATCCACAACCTCCTCGCTGACCACCCCTCTCTCCGATTTCCAGAAGTTCGGGCCGCCGCGGCCGCTTTGAAGACGGTCGGGGACTTGCGGAGGCCGCCGTTCGTCCAATGGGACCAGGATAATGATTTGCTCGACTGGCTAGCTGCTTTCTTTGGTTTCCAGAAGGATAACGTCAGGAACCAGCGGGAGCATCTGGTTTTACATCTGGCGAATGCACAGATGCGGATGCAACCGCCGCCTGATAACATTGATGTGTTGGATACTGGAGTGCTTAAGAAGTTTAGGAGGAGGTTACTGAAGAATTATTCCAATTGGTGTTCTTATTTGGGTGTTAAATCGAATATTTGGATCTCTGATAGGAATTATGATCCGAGGAGAGAGCTGCTTTATGTTTCTCTTTACTTGCTGGTGTGGGGTGAGTCTGCTAATTTGAGGTTTGTGCCTGAGTGTATTTGTTATATTTTTCATCAGATGGCCATGGAGATGAATAAGATATTGGAGGATTATATTGATGAGAATACCGGGAGGCCAGTGTTGCCGTCTGTGTCTGGTGAAAATGCATTTTTGAATAAGGTGGTGAAGCCTATTTACGACACGATTAAGGCTGAGGTTGAGAGTAGTAAGAATGGGACTGTGCCGCATAGTGGCTGGAGGAATTATGATGATATTAATGAGTATTTTTGGAGTAAGAGGTGCTTTCAGAAACTCAAGTGGCCCATTGATGTCGGGAGTAACTTCTTTGTGACTGGGAGTAGTAAGCATGTGGGAAAGACTGGATTTGTAGAGCAGAGATCTTTCTGGAACCTTTTTCGCAGCTTCGACAGATTGTGGATCATGCTGATCCTGTTCCTTCAGGCGGCTATGATTGTTGCCTGGGAAGGGACAACATACCCATGGCAGGCATTGAGTGAAAGATCAGTTCAAGTCAAAGTACTTACAGTATTCATAACATGGAGTGCATTGAGGTTTCTCCAGGCCATTCTAGACTTCGGGACACAGTACAGTTTGGTCTCTAGGGAGACGTTGTCCTTGGGAGTCAGAATGGTGTTGAAAGCAATTGCTTCTGCAGCGTGGATTGTTGCGTTTGGTGTTCTATATGCAAGGATTTTGTCACAGAGAGATATTGCCCGGCGCTGGGATAACACACAGGTTCAAAGTCGTATACTGAATTTTCTTTATGGTGCACTGGTCTTCCTTGCCCCGGAAATTTTAGCAGTAGCTTTCTTTATAATTCCTTGGATAAGGAATTTTATAGAGAAGACCAACTGGAAGATCTTTTATATGTTATCGTGGTGGTTCCAGAGTCGACTCTTCGTTGGTCGTGGTTTACGTGAAGGGTTAATTGATAATATAAAGTACGCTTCCTTCTGGGTTTTGGTGCTTGGTACAAAATTCTCGTTCAGCTACTTTCTGCAGATTAAGCCAATGGTAGCCCCAACGAAAGCCATTTTGAATGCCACAGGCTTGAAATACGAGTGGCATCAGTTCTTTGGCAATAGCAACAGGTTTGCTGCAGGGGTGTTGTGGCTTCCAGTTATCTTAATATATCTGATGGATGTGCAAATCTGGTATGCCATATACTCATCTTTTGTGGGTGCAAGTGTTGGTCTATTTGAGCATATAGGTGAGATCCGAAATATTCAACAGTTTAAACTTAGGTTCCAGTTTTTTGCTAATGCCATTCAGTTTAGTCTCATGCCGGAAGAGCAGCTGCTGAATACAAGAGGAACTCTGCGGAACAAATTTAATGATGCCATCCGCAGGTTGAAATTAAGATATGGGCTTGGTACTCCTTTTAAGAAGCTGGAATCCAATCAGGTTGAAGCAAACAAGTTCGCCTTGATATGGAATGAGATCATTACAATTTTCAGGGAAGAAGATATTGTTAGTGACCGTGAGGTTGAATTGCTGGAGCTTCCTCCAAACTCATGGAATGTTAGAGTTATACGCTGGCCGTGCTTGCTTTTGTCAAATGAGCTGCTGCTCGCTCTCAGTCAGGCCAGGGAATTGGTTGATGCTCCTGACCGTTGGATATGGTATAAGATCAGCAAGCATGAGTACAGACGTTGTGCTGTTATAGAAGCTTATGACAGCGTCAAGCATTTGTTACTAGAGATCATCAAGTACAATACTGAAGAGCAAACCATTCTCAAAATGTTGTTCAAGGAAATAGATCACTCTATTGAAATTGAGAAGTTTACCAAAACATTCAAAACCACTGCACTGCCCCTGATCCATAAAAAGCTTGAAATTCTTCTTCTCGAGTTAAACAGGCCAAAGATAGACACTAACAAGGTGGTGAATGTTTTACAGGCACTGTATGAGATAGCTATTCGTGATTTTTTCAAAGAAAAGAGAACCATTGAGCAGCTGCAAGAAGATGGTCTGGCAACACATAATTCAGCCTCGGCAACAGGTCTACTTTTTGAAAATGCTGTTGAGTTACCTGATAGAAGCAATGAGACATTCTACCGTCAGATTCGACGTTTGCACACCATTTTGACATCCAGGGACTCGATGAGCACTTTCCCGAGGAATCTTGAGGCTAGGCGCCGCATTGCCTTCTTTAGCAATTCATTGTTTATGAATATCCCTCATGCTCCTCAAGTTGAGAAAATGTTGGCCTTCAGTGTACTGACCCCATATTATAATGAAGAGGTAATATACAGTAAGGAGCAGCTCAGAACTGAAAACGAAGATGGGATTTCCATACTGTATTACTTGCAGACCATCTATGATGATGAGTGGAAGAATTTTGTTGAGCGGATGCGTAGAGAAGGGATGGTCAAAGATAGTGAGTTGTGGACAGAGAAGCTGAGGGATCTCCGGCTTTGGGCATCATACAGGGGTCAGACACTTGCTCGTACGGTGAGAGGAATGATGTACTATTATAGGGCCCTGAAAATGCTAGCTTTTTTAGACTCGGCCTCTGAGATGGACATCCGCGATGGGTCTCGTGAACTTGGCTCAATGAGGCGTAGTAACAGCTTCGATGTTGCAAACTCTGAAGGCTCTAGTCATCATAAAAGTTTAAGCAGGACTTCTAGTTCTGTCAGCTTGTTATTCAAAGGTCACGAGTATGGGACTGCCTTGATGAAATATACATATGTCGTTGCTTGTCAGATTTATGGTGCTCAAAAGGCTAAGAAGGATCCTCATGCTGATGAGATTCTGAACTTAATGAAAACCAATGAAGCCCTTCGTGTTGCTTATGTTGATGAGGTTCCATCGGGGAGGGATGAGATGGATTATTACTCTGTTCTTGTGAAATATGATCAGAAGTTGGAGAAGGAAGTAGAAATATACCGGGTTAAGCTGCCTGGTCCATTGAAACTTGGGGAGGGAAAACCAGAAAACCAGAATCATGCCTTCATCTTCACTCGCGGTGACGCAGTTCAGACTATCGATATGAATCAAGACAACTATTTTGAGGAAGCACTCAAGATGCGTAATCTACTGGAAGAGTTTGGAAGAAAATATGGAATAAGAAAGCCTACCATCTTGGGAGTTCGTGAACATATATTTACTGGTTCTGTTTCATCACTTGCATGGTTTATGTCGGCGCAGGAAACAAGTTTTGTCACCTTGGGACAGCGTGTTCTTGCGAACCCATTGAAGATCAGGATGCATTATGGGCATCCTGATGTTTTTGACAGGTTTTGGTTTTTGACTCGTGGTGGTATCAGCAAGGCCTCTCGAGTAATCAACATCAGTGAGGATATTTTTGCTGGGTTTAACTGTACTCTGCGTGGAGGCAATGTGACACACCATGAGTACATCCAAGTTGGCAAAGGAAGGGATGTTGGGTTAAACCAAATCTCCATGTTTGAAGCAAAGGTAGCGAGTGGAAATGGTGAGCAAGTGCTTAGTAGAGATGTTTATCGGTTGGGTCACCGGCTGGATTTCTTCAGAATGCTGTCATTTTTTTACACCACGGTCGGGTTCTTCTTCAATACCATGATGGTAGTGATGACTGTGTATGCTTTTCTCTGGGGACGTCTCTATCTTGCTCTTAGTGGAGTTGAAGATGCTGCAGCCTCGAACAGCAGCAGTAACAAAGCATTGGCGACAATCTTGAATCAACAGTTCATCATTCAACTTGGTCTATTCACTGCTCTTCCGATGATTGTGGAAAACTCTCTTGAGCATGGTTTCCTTGGAGCTATATGGGATTTTATAACAATGCAGCTGCAGTTATCCTCTGTGTTCTACACATTTTCCATGGGAACTCGTACTCACTTCTTTGGCCGGACTATTCTTCATGGGGGTGCAAAGTACAGGGCGACTGGACGTGGTTTTGTTGTGCAGCATAAAAGTTTTGCAGAAAATTACAGGCTTTATGCTCGTAGTCACTTTGTCAAGGCTATTGAGCTTGGTCTGATACTTGTTGTTTATGCTGCATACAGCCCCGTAGCCAAAGGCACCTTTGTTTACATAGTCTTGACCATCTCTAGTTGGTTTTTGGTCTTATCATGGATTATGGCTCCATTTGTCTTCAATCCGTCAGGTTTTGATTGGTTAAAGACTGTTGATGACTTTGATGATTTTATGAACTGGATTTGGTTCCGTGGCAGTGTATTTGCAAAAGCTGAACAAAGTTGGGAGAAGTGGTGGCAGGAGGAACAAGATCATTTGAGAACAACAGGACTATGGGGGAAGCTCTTGGAGATTATACTGGACCTCCGTTTCTTCTTCTTCCAGTATGCAATAGTCTACCAGCTAAAAATTGCAGGTGGCAGTACAAGTATCGCAGTTTACTTGTTGTCTTGGATTTACATACTGTTGGCTGTTGGGCTCTTTGTTTCGATTTCGGTGGCTCACGACAAATATGCTGCGAGGAAGCACATCTACTATCGGCTAGTCCAGTTCACCGTGATAGTATTTGTCATAATTGTGATAGTTGCCTTGCTGCAGTTTACTCGCTTCCAGTTCATTGACATCTTCACTAGTATGCTTGCAATGGTTCCTACAGGGTGGGGTCTTCTTCTAATTGCTCAAGTTTTTCGCCCTTTGCTACAAGCCACCAAGCTATGGAGTACTGTTGTTTCTTTCGCTCGGCTGTATGACATAACGTTTGGAGTTATTATCATGACTCCAGTGGCGCTGCTATCATGGATGCCAGGATTCCAGTCTATGCAGACTAGAATACTTTTCAATGACGCATTCAGCAGAGGTCTTCGGATATTCCAAATTGTGACAGGCAAAAAGTCAACTAAGGACATGTGATCCTAGGTACTCTTTTCTCCACCCTCTTATTTTAGAAATAAACACGTGCATTGCGTCTAGTGATTGATTTAGTATACAAGGCAACTTTAATTTGTTTCCTGTTTTCTTTTGTGTTTGAATTTGGACGGTATGATCTTAGGAGGCTTCGAGAAAGCCATCTAGTGTGGTCTTCGGATATTCCAAATTGTGACAGGCAAAAAGTCAACTAAGTACATGTGATCCTAGGTACTCTTTTCTCCACCCTCTTATTTTAGAAATAAACACGTGCATTGTGTTGCGTCTAGTGATTGATTTAGTATACAAGGCAACTTTAATATGTTTCCTGTGTTCTTTTGTGTTTGAATTTGGACGGTATGATCTTAGGAGGCTTCGAGAAAGCCAACTACTGTGTTTTTGTGAAGGCTTCAGTGGCAATCAAGTATATAGATATTAGGCAGGCAAATAGAATGGAGTCCCTGAACCATTCATGTATGGATTGATTTGAATATGGCAAGCACTAATAGTAGTTGGAAAAACAATATTTTTTTGTTAGGTACTAGATTTTGTTCAATCATTTGGATCACATTTATGGTCTTTAGGTCACCCTGGTTAAGGAACTGTGTAGGTCACCATGATTTTGTTCCATTATTCTTTGTTTACCGCCAACTGGCTGCTTTAATGCTGAGAACCAAACTGCTTGCCGTTGCTTTATGTTCTATCAAGCCATAGCTCAATGTTTTTTTCTATTCATATTATATACCTTCATCAGAGATTGGTACCTACCAATGCAGGATTCAAAATGGAACAAAAACAAGGATGGGTTGATCAACTTGGAGCCGCTCATCATTGTACAGTTGGCAACAGGAGCAAATTGTTTGCACAAACTTTTTGACTCAATGGCTACAAGTTATCCATTCATTGTTTGTAATTACATCGAATTATTGGCTTAACTCTTAGGAGTACGACACATTATCTTGTAGCTACTAGTCAGTTTGCTCTTATGCTCTCAGTCCATGATATGTTCATATTGAGTCATGTTTAGCCTCTCGCATAATTTGGGGCATTCTATTGTCATTCGGCCTCACTGGAAACACCTGCATTTGAACTTGGAAAACTACTGAATCCCCCTACTATACGGAGAGATTTAGCTAATGGTGACTCTACACAAATAGTATTTATACAAAGCATGACATGGAACACATCCTCAACTCCAGTGATTCTTCTCCTTGCTCTTGCTATAATTTTTTAGAACTTCTTCCCTTTGCGCAGGATTAGCTGCTAATAACATTTGCTAAACTCCAGTTCTCCCATGCCCATGTGTAGGGACAAGAGCTTGAATTCCTTCTTCTTCCAGTCCTTCAAAGAATCAATGTTTTCCTTCCCCGTTACATGTTGCATCTTGCACTTGATGGGATGGGCCTCATCAACAACAACCAGCTCCCGTATAAAGCTTGAATTATTATATTTCTTTCTACATTTTTACATGTTGCATCTTGCACTTGATTACAGATGAAATTTATTTATCATTACTTCTTTTAAAAAAAAAATCGATTCATTTGTTTCATACATTTTTACATATTGCTTCATCACTAAGCGTCTTGTTGAATGACTCGTAACTGGGCAGTTATATATGATCATTTTGATCAAGAGATCCCAATTAACCTATCTAGAAAAATCCTCAAATCTTCATTATCTCATTTATTGCATACTTAAGATTTTCACAATTTTAGAAAATTACTCATACAATGAAAGCATTTACATATGATCATCTAATCACAATACTATTCATGACACTGGTGTTGATCTGAGATTGAATAGTAACTACGAATTCACCAGCAACGTATTGTTATTGATGAGAGGGACTATGTTTTACATATTTGCAGTATTGATCAATATGATTGATGACGGAAGCTCACCGATTACCAAAGATAAAAATGAGGTACAAAGACATCAAAACTGATTTACACCTCGTCTCATATTTTTAGTTCATTTTCAATAATGTTTTTCGATAAAATTTGAATCATCGGTTTGTGGTGCTTGGAGCTAAAAAAAGAAGAAAGAGATACTGAATGAAGATAGAGAATCAAAGGCTGAAATACATGCTTTTCAATCATGTAACCAATAGCTATATTGTCATGCATGTTCAACTAATGAGGCTCATTTTTATCGAGTGATATTCACTATTATTTTCTGAATGCTTCGCTTTTACATATTTAGCCCCAATTATACTAATACTCCTTTTTTGATTACCTATTTATACTAATACTCCTCGTAAATGAAGAGTAGAGGTCAAGTTGATTCGGTGTAGCAATTAACGTATCTAGAACATTTTACACAAATATCTAATATTTCATGCTAAACTCATTAACCTTTAGATTTCATCTTGTTAGGCTCTTCGAGTTGTTTGAACATGGACTACCCATTTACTATTCTCAATCAGGGTCGTGCCTGATATAGGGGCGGGTGAGGCGTAGGCCAGGGGCCCATAATTTTCAGATTAAGTTAACTTAATTCATGCGTAAAAGGGAAAAATCACCTCACAAGTTTATAAAAAATTCATTTATATAATAAACAAATTATAAATTATGTATAATAAAATAAATATAATAATTTATCCAAATTTAGTAACATATATTTTAGAATTTTATATAATATACAAAACATAAATTGCATACAATAAAAAAAATATATCATTCAAATTTATTAAGATATTTAGTTATAAATGTAATATACATAATTTAATAAGAAATATTTTATAAGACATCTTGTTAATTTTTGATTCAATAATAAATTATTTTTGTCATATGGAATTTTTTTTTGTTTTTTTTAGATTCTAGTTTTTTTTAGTTTTGCGTATATTTTTGTATTTTTAAATTTTTAGTTTTATGAAAACTAACGTTCTTTTAATTAGTGTAATAATTATCTTTAAATAATAGTAATTTTTTGTAATGCAAATTATTTTTTGTTTGTCACCCTTTATCAAAATTTCTATGTTCGTCCCTATATTCAAGAGTGTAAAATTTCTGTGTCCGTCCCTATAATCTTAGTAGGCTTCAAGAAAGCAATCTACTGTGTTTTTGTCAAGCCTCTTGTGGCACAATTTGGAGACTGAAAGTGAAGCTTGCTGGATTGGAAGGTAAAAACATTAGTCTAGGTGATAGGAATTGGTTGAATACCATTGGTTACAGGGTGTAAGAGCTTCTCTTGTTAAGCTCATTTCGTAGGCCTTTGAGAATTGAGAGTGTTTGGAGCTTTGTCGGCTAGCACAGGGTTTGGTTATTAATATTTTTGATTAATGATATCATCATTCATTCAAAAAAAATTATATAAATCTTAGACAAGGCAAATAGAATATGGAGTGATTTGAAATATGGCGAGCACTATTAGCAGTTGGAAGATGGTACTGGATTTTGTTCAATCATTTGGATGACATTTAGATGGTAGTTTCTTGCAGTCTATAGATTGTCAATGTAGGTCACCATGATAAAGGAACTGTATTATGGGGTTATGATTGTTTGTTTACTGTAAACTAACTGCTTTGATGCTGAGAACCAAACTACGTGCTGTTGCTTTATGTTCCATGAAGTCATAACTCACTGTTCTGTTCTATTAATAATTTTATATCTTCATTAGGGATCGTTACTAATGCAGGACTCAAATGGAACAAAAACAAGGAGATGTTGTTCTTGGAAAGTGACGTAACTGAGGAGGAAATACTGTCAGTTATTAAAGAATGTGATGGGAACAAGGCGCCGGGCCCTGACGGCTTTAACATCAACTTCTATAAGAAATTCTAGCTTATAGTTGGTGATGAGGTGGTGGGTTTTATCAAGGAGTTTAGCAAGAATGGCAGCCTGTCGATGCGCATCAATAAGACTTTTCTAGCCTTGATTCCGAAGACTGTGAACCCCCAATGCTTTGCCGACTTCCGGCCGATCATTTTGGTGAATTTAATGTATAAAATCCTCTCAAAGTGCCTTGCGAGAAGGCTCAGCTCGGTATTGCCACAGATCATTAGCCCAAACCAATCTGCTTTCATCACAGATAGGAACATTCTGGATGGCATAATGATTGTCAACGAGCTCATTCATGCAGTAAAAAAGGACAGAAGATCGGCACTAGTGATAAAGCTGGATTTCAAAAAAGCGCATGACTCGGTATCTTGGGAGTACTTGAGATCAATCCAGGTGAGCATGGGATTCGGTGCTAAGTGGATGGGTTAGATGTCTGAGTGCTATTCGTCAGTTGGGCTATCGATCCTTATTAACAGTTCCCCTACGAAGGAAATATCTATGAAGAGATGCCTTCGCCAAGGAGATCTCCTCTCCCCTTTTCTATTCCTATTGGCGGCTGAGGGGCTCTCTAGGATTCTCAACAATGCTGTACAGAAAGGAAGGATCAGCGGAGTGGAATGGGTGAGGAACGATGCCAGTCTGACTCACCTTCAGTTTGCCGATCATACAGTGCTGTTTTGCAGGCCTGATTTGCAAGAAGTCTAGAAAATCAGGCAAATTCTTAACTCATTCGCAGTTTGTTCTGGCCTTGAAATAAACTTCAGTAAAAGCAGATGCATAGGAATCGATCTTGAGGATGAGGAAGTGCAGAAGTGTGCGGATGCGCTGGGCTGTCCGATGGGCAAATTCCTGATGAACTACCTAGGGATGCAAGTGGGTTCGAATCCGGGTAGAATAAGCACATGGAGCCCAATACTTCAGAAGTTTAAGTTGAAACTAGCCTCCTGGAGAAGTGCAAACTTATCTATGGCCGGGAGGGTTGTGCTAATCAAATCGGCGCTACGTAACCTCCCTTTGTATTACGCATCGATGTACAAAATGTCAATTTCAGTAGCGCAAGAAATGGAGAGAATTCAAAGGAGGTTCCTGTGGGGCAGTTCTGATCTACGATGAAAAAATCCATTACGTAAAGTGGTCAAAGATTACAAAACCGAAGAAATATGGCGGTATGGGTATCCAAGGTTTGGTGGATATGAACCTTGCTCTCTTGGCCAAGTGGTGGTGCAAATTGGTGACCGGAAAAGGAGGTCTTTGGAGGAGGATGGTGCTAGAGAAGTATGACATTAAGAGAGCTCATGACCCTAGTGAGATCTCAATTCCCCCTAAAAGGTTATCCAACAGTTGGAAGAATATCATAAAGATCGTTCAAGGGAATTCTGAGGTAGCCTTGGCGTTCAAGGAAGGCTTAAAGTTGAAGTTTGGCAATGGCCACATGACTTCATTCTAGCATGATGTATGGTTAGGGGACAAGTCCATCAAAGTCCAATACCCAAAGCTCTTTCTTCTGGCGATGGATAATAAAGCTTCAGTGCGGGAGATGGGGTGTTGGATTGGAGGTGTGTGGTATTGGCAGCTGAAATTTAAAAGAGCTCTCTATCAATGGGAAGAAGTAAAAAAAAGAACTAGAAGAGAGTTTGAAGTACATTCAGCTGAAAGATCGGGAGGACGACAGGATTGTATGGTCCTTCTTGGCAGATGGAATCTTCAGTACAAATTCGCTAATGAGGGCAGCTATGACAATCAGAATAAACAAAAAAAAGTGGGAACAAATGCCCTTCCAATTGTGGTCGGGGCTGGCGCCACTCAAGGTGGAGATGATGATATGGAGAATATACGTAGATAGTCTGCCCTCCAAGTTGGCTCTCCTGAAAAGAAGAATCTTTCGAAGGGAGGAGGATCTCGTTTGTGTGTTGTGTAACTCGGAATAGGAGTCAGCTGATCATTTATTGATACACTATGTTTGGAGTTGGAAGTTATGGACTATGAGTCTCAGTTGGTGGGGAGCAAGTTGGGTGACTCCGGAAACAGCAAAAAGTATACTCAAAAGCTAGGTAATAGAAGTCACTTCAAAAGCATACAAGAGAGTATGGAAAATACTGTGCTACGCAATCTTGTGATCCATTTGGGAAGAAAGAAATAAAAGGTGTTCTAGAACAAGAAGAGGTCAGTAGAGGAGATAGGGGAACTAGTGAAGGTCTGCCTAGCGTGGTGGGCAAAATATCGAAGTTTAAAGTGCCCATATTCGACCTCAACAATTAGCAGATGCATCGAAGAGGAGAGGGATAGTTTCTAAGCAGTCCACTCCAGTCTCCAGGTGGCAGGTATCCATACCTTAATCTGAGAAGAGTATAGAGGAGATTCAGCTGCTATTCATCCAGGCCAGGATATATCCCAAGTCACAAAGAAGAGATCATAATTAAGCAAGGATAAAGACTGACTTGTTTAATATCCAGGTTCCTAAACTAGAATGCTAGCTATTATGCATTTCAGTGGTAGGGGATAGTCGTTAGTGAGATGAGTCCAGACTATATATTAAGTTGTAAGCGTGGCTACACATTTTGGTGAGCCAGTGT
Source organism: Rhodiola kirilowii (assembly GCA_033675215.1). NCBI lineage: Eukaryota > Viridiplantae > Streptophyta > Magnoliopsida > Saxifragales > Crassulaceae > Rhodiola > Rhodiola kirilowii. The sequence continues at coordinate 5,572,912 of CM066203.1, read as the reverse complement.
ACTTTTTGGTGGTGTCCAACCACTTATGAATCAATCAAAAAAAACTTGGAGCGCTCATCATTGTACATTTGGCCACAGGAGCGCAAATTGTTTGCACAAACTTTTGACTCAATGGCTACAAGTTATCATGAAACTGGATGCAGTTTATCATGTATTTCTTCATCCATTCAGTATCTGTAATTACTTCAAATTATTGGTTGAACTCTCAGGAGTACGGTACATTATCTTGTAGCAGCTGCAAGCCCATGATATGTTCATATTGAGTAATGCTTAGTCTATCATCGCATAATTTGGCTTATTCTGTTGTGACTACACATAGTATTACATGGCATGGAAACATCCTCAACTCCCGTGATTCTTCTCCTTGCTCTTGTTATAATCATGTAGAACTTCTTCCCTTTGCGCAGGATTAGCTGCTAATAACCATTTGCTAAACTCCAGTTCTCCCATGCCCATGTGCCGGGCCACGAGCTTGAATTCCTTCTTCTTCCAGTCCTTAAAAGAATCAATGTTTTCCTTTCCCGTAACTTCATTCGCTTTCCTCTTACACACAGGAAATGATATATTACACTCATTGGAGCTTGTCGCTTTCCCCATTTGAACGTCAGGCTTACTGTTGACTATATCTTCATTGCGATGCGCGTACACGATGCCTGAAATTTAAAGGGTAATGTGAACACATTAGTGCTAGCAAGTAGCAAGTGACGAGTAGTGATCTACACTCAGGTGTACACCAGTGGCACAAATTATCAAAATTGCAAACAACCTACAAAAGAAACTACTACATAAAAGATACAAGTACTTCAAAGGTGACATTGTGATTTATGGCTTACCCATGTCGTCGTCAGGCAGTGGAACATGAGAGCCATTCAAATTATCCTGATTTCCAGAGTCTGTTTGTGACATATCTGATTCGTCATCTTCTCTATAGCGAGCAAAAGTTGTGCCGGACACGGGCTCTAATATAGAGTGTTGCTCACAATCTTGGTCTTTCTGTTCATGTAATTCAATGATATCGCTTGTGAAAAGCTTACCAGACAAATCACGAAACAAATTGCTTATGCCAAAAAGCTCGCCTTGGAATTCCTTAGAATCCTGAACAAAATTAAATGTGTCAAAAATGATATTTTGAAAGAGATAGATGGGAATGTGCTGAGAACGTTGGAAGGTTATAGATCCAAACCTGAACGCCCTCAAAATATCTTTTCTCCATTTTTCCTGAGACGGCAATATTTGATAGTTGTTGCTTGTAAACCTGCCGTGTATAAACAAGTTCCTCTACAGAACCTACTGCAAGGAACCGGAAAACTACCACGTGCCGCTTCTGTCCGAACCGAAACGACCTATCCTGTGCTTGCAAGTCTTGGGCAGGGTTCCAGTTTGGATCAAATATCACCACTCTATTTGCACTAACCAGATTTAGCCCTAGCCCACCTGCTCGTGTTGATATTAGGAACACCTGAAGCAAAAACTATCTTCATATTTCAACAAAATACAAACTTAGAATTTACAGCTGAAAGCATACCCGTTTGCTAGGACTCGAATTAAAGTCATCAACAAGACTCTGGCGCAAGTTGCTTGGAGTTGAGCCATCAAGCCTTGAGAAGCTATATCCTTTACGTATAAGAAACTTCTCCAATATGTCAAGCATCCTGGGAAAGACAACTTCACAGTTGAGAAAATAGAGATAATCCATTAAAATGTACAAGAAGAATGAAATTACTAAGTATTTTTGCCAGTCTTTAGCAAGATGCATGATATTCATGCAAAATCCAAGGAACATAGTCTTGAAACGTTACTGGTATCAAATTCTTACTGATATCACATTAGCGCTTTTCAATTACAAAAATATTACGAACATTAATGAACATGAGTGTTACATTCTGAACAATTTAAAAACAATATTTTGACTTTTTTTTTTACTTTGCAATTGTAGCAACTTGAACCATCACTGTCACATCAGTTATTAAAGGTGGTACATTACAAGAACATGAATCATGGTTTATTACAGCTGGAAAAGCAGCTCGAAAATAAAGGGAGATTGAAGTTGAACACATAAAAATCAGAAGGCAGTCAAGGTACCTGACAGAGTAGCTAAATAGGAGTACTTTGTCACCCTCGGTGATCCAAGTAAACATTAACTTTTCTAATGCTCTCATCTTTCCACAATGTTTCACATCGCTCAAACCCATGAAACTCTCACTTTGAGTGTTTCCCCCCGCCAAATCAATATCAGTGCCAAAGACAGCAGACGCAAACTCCGCATCTTTTCGTTGTTTATCAGGGTCGTCCTTGGGATTAGGTTTGATAAGCTCCAGGTGGTTGCTTATCTGGAAAATTTTGTTCACAATAATTAAAAAATTATTTTGAATGAGCTTTACGCATACAATCATGCATCTTGAACTCTCACTTGACGCAAATATGTCTTGATACAAAATGGCTCTTTTATTAGCCTACAGAAATGAAGTGTTTCACACTCCATTGATCTTGACAGAATTAAATCTAGACCTTGTATACTTTTATTAGAATCTGCAAAAGGTAACTACCAAGCATGTGGAGAATTTTTCACAGTACGGAACAATGAACTTCGGTTTTAGAGAAAGCACAACTAGAAGTTACCTGCTGCAACTTCACAAGGCAAGGAAGCACAACACAGAAGGGGCATGAGTCACAACCATCGGGGTTATCCCTGTGAAGGTAGGGCCAAATATATCCATCTGGAATGGTGCGCTTACAACACTCCATTTGCTTAAGAGGGCTACCACAGCTACATGGCTGATCCTTATTTACAAGAGCCTGCACATCTGGAATTTGTATCATCCTCTTATAAATTCTTTTTTGCAAATCGCTCATGGCACAAAACACAACATTGTCTTCTTTACCCATCATAAGATGACCAATCGTTTCCTCTTTTGTCCTTCTCAAGAAATATTTACGAAGAACTGCCACAAGGTGTTGTTTTCGTTCATCAGCCACACGTACAAATCTCTCTGGAGCAGTTGACCTCTGGCCGTGTCTAAGAGGTTCATCATAGAAGTCTCGAAAATGCTCCCGTGTACCCAAGGATCCAGGAGCAACCCAATCAAGTAAATTGAACAGTTCCATGATTTTGTTTTGCATTATTGTTCCTGTGAGCCCAAATCGCTTCGGAGTTTTGATTTCCAAACATGCCGTATAAAGCTTTGATTTTTCATTCTTGAGGCGATGGGCCTCATCAACAACAACCATCTCCCACTGTATTTTGGAAAGGACGTTCCCATGAATTCTATATGTGTCGAAGCTAGTGATGAGAATCTCAACCGCAAGTGCTTCTAATTTGTCAAAGATCAACTCACGGCTAGCACCATGACAAACAGAAACATTGAAGTTTGACCACTTTGAGAATTCAATTTCCCAATTCTGAATGACAGAAGTTGGACAAATTATCAGCACCGGACCCTTCTTCTCAACTTCATGGTTCTCGTTATCTTTCCCATACACAGCTGCCAGAAATGCAATTGTTTGAATAGTTTTCCCCAATCCCCTGGAACAAAGAAGTTAAGATCATTAATACTATCCTGTATTCTATTGAGTACGACTACCCAAATATCTCAACACATTTGATGCCCAAAACAGCTGAAATGAAGAATTGTCAACCACGATATGCAAGCATTAACATATATTAGACCTGAAGGATACATAAAACACAGAATCAAAAGAATTCGAAGAAAAGGATTACAAGTATATAACACAAAGTACTGAAAGTAATACAAACCATCACAAATACACATATTGGCTATGGAACCAGACTTAGAAATTAGAACAGCGAAGCACTAACAAGTTAATCACGGGATTACAGTTACAGATAATATGAGTAAAGCAAGATTAAAAAAGACGACAAATTGGAAAGGTAAAGTGAACTCACATATCATCTCCAAGAACACCTCCATGATTATTCTTATACAGCCTATAGAGAAACTTGACTCCCTCCCTCTGATGTGCAAGCAATCTACAGTTGATAGATGCCGGAACCTAAACACAATCTCAGTGTGAACTCTCCCATAATTTTGATCAAGAACACCAAAAAGACTGTAACTTGATGAATCAAACCTTACCTGCACAACAGGCAAGTCGCCTTCAGATGACAACACAAGCGGCTCAAAGGGCCCAGTCTCAAACAACGCAAACTCCTTCTTGGGTTTCTGAATTCCAACCACCTTGGTTGCCTCATCTTCGCCACCCTCCCCACTTATACTAACAACGCTACTATCCGACTTTTTGGGCTCATCCCGTGGCTCAACTCGAGAGTTAAAAAGCGGATCTTCGAGGCGTTGTAGCTGCTTGGCAAGTGAGGATTTAGGAGGCTTTCTAGGGTTTGTGTTGACATCAAAGTCGGCCAAAATTGAAGACTGGGATTGCGGTAACGAAGATGATGTAGTGGAGCACGGCTTTAGACTCTGTTTGAATTCGTACAACGACATCGAATCTGATGATCTGCGTCAACAAAGATTCAAAAACATTGTTTTCTGGGGTATATTTCCGCGCAAAGGGTCACAACGTAACGATAACGATAGTGCGATTTCTCACAAATGATACAACTGGGTTTCAAAATATTAGAAATGATTCATACCAGTTTCACATTTCAAAAATGGATTTAGTGAAACTGATTTTCTAAGTTTTTCAAAATACCGGATTGTACATAACACCGAATACTGAGGATTCTAGTTTTATAAAAAATATAGAAAACTGGATCATAGTATTCGATGTTTTGAAAAACACAAAAAATTGATTTCTGAAAAATTCGATTTCATTAAAAATGGATCATTTTTAAAATGTAAAACTAGCATAGATCATTTCTAATATGTCAAACTCATTTTAGATCATTTTTAATAAAAAATTCACGATTATATAATAAGTTGAGAAAATTCTAATACTATTTCTTTAGGCTTGATCGCAGCCGTCCTTTCACAGTTTGATCGTCCATCTTGGCTCTCCATTTTCTTCTTAATTTATTGAAGAAAACCAATACTAATATTCAGTAATTTCAACTTGTAAATATTTATTAAAATCGTCCATTTATATGTTAGGCTAAGCAACAAGGAAGGCTAGGCTTGAGACGCTAATACCTGAATTTCTGAAACAGTTGCCAATCAGTTACAACAATCAGAGGCTCTGAACATGTGGTTACTATATTGGATATTATATCTTTTGGTAAGCAGAAGCTCTATCTAGGTCTTATGTTCGCAATGATGAGCATGGACCTCAGTTGTCTTTGCAACTTCTTGAATAGTTCAAAGACAGACGGGATGGTGACTGAAAGAACTCAAATGGTGTTGCTGAACCAAATGATCTTCTTGTGGTGTTTGGAGAGTCTGATAAGAGAGGCTCAAAAACAGGATTTCTGTTCTTAGGTTGAGATATTGATAATGGGGTTACATCCTTCTCCGCTGTTCTTGTTTGAGACTCTATGGTCCCTAATGTGATGATGGGCCCTCCTGAGCGCTCAATTTGCTGAAGCTTGTTGATTTGACTTGGTCTGTATGTGTACCGGAAGTATTTAATAGCAACCACAGGACCTATCCCGGCTGCAATAATTAGCTGCAGTAACATGGAAAGATAAGTCAGGGAGGGAACAACATTACATTACAGTACAACAAACTGCATTATTGATTACTAATAAATTATAAAACAGCGTCTCTCCCATATTGTTCTTATTCACTCCTGAAAGACAATGCCAAGCAAGTAATAATAAAATAGTACAACTTACAAACATAGTTATCCAATAGGATGGCTGGCTGCACAATCGGAACATGATGGTATACATCCCAGATGTAGGCAAGGCACTAAAGAGGAAGTTGATGACATAAAAAGCAACCAGATTTCCCCAAATGGCAAGAATTTGCAATATGGTAAAGGAACTGCATCCAATAAACAATGTCAAAAGTTATAACACAATAGCAGGTATTTTTCAAATATTGGTGGATTAAACCCCTTAGAAAACTTTTTTTTTTAATCCTTTAGATGAAAACTCAATTAATGATTCTTTCTTTAATTATTTGGTCTCAGACCCTTCATTTATATAAATTGCTGATAAAGTACTAAAGTCAAACATGATTGACTAGCCACTTACTTTGTTTCCATTGATACAACAAAAGCCTGCAGCCAAATACATCCTGAAAGTGCTACCATTGAAACTTCTTCCATTTCGCTCTTTTCAAAGGCATAAGCATGTATAGTTATTACAAATACAACGATAGCCTGCAAGTCAGCTTCAATAAGTTTTAATATAGATTATACAGGAAATAGGTTCAAAAGAAATATGGATTAAACTGATTTGAAGGCACTACACTTCAAGTTGACAATCCCGTATCTAGTTAATCAATCCAAATTAGCTATATCACTTTTTGAATGATGTCTCTGATCATTCACAGTGAACATTGATAGGTTTTAAACAGATGGATAAACAAATTTAATCACTCACAGTAAAAATTCATGGGATCTAACAAAATTTACATGATAACAAATAGAACAAAACAAAACAATGCACTACTCACATGGAAGAGTGACCGGCCGAACCATCCAGCAAATGTACTAGGATTGAAAACCCTGTTGCAAGGATGATGATGATGCTTAGTTACTCATACCTTTAACAAAGAGTTTAACAAGAAAATAGACTGATCAAACCCTTCTTATGCTTTCTATTCACTGAAGACGTCATCCGTGAAGACATTAGAAGGGAATTAATATAACTAACCTTCCAGCCTGGCAATAGACTAGAATTTGTGGGTGCTGCATAACCGATTTCTCAGTCAGATCTTTATCAAGAACGCTGACTAGAACAGGGATGCTCGTATAGAAGACATTATAAGCCATTAAGCTCAGAGAGTTAAAAAGGCTGGTACCAGAGACGCCTGAGATAAACGAGAAACTAGATTTTTTTTCACCGTTAGTGCCGTACCAAAACAATACTTGAACAAATGAGTGGCAACTTAAAAATGAACATGCCGTGTTTTGAGACAAACTTACAATATCTGGATAAAGCATATCAAAAGGGATTTGTAAAAAGAATATTGAGATAAGAATGCTGTGCGATTGTAGGAGTAACGCCCGTGAACAAGAATCAGCCTCTTCAAAAATCTGAACTCTGAAATCAAAGATGATACATGCATGCTCAGCAAATTTAAGTAGGTAAATACAACTACAAGTAGCATTTAGCTCATGAATTAATGAGATTCTCATTGAGCTGTGGTATTTATCAACTGTTAACATGCCTCCATGAATAGAAGTATACTGTATACCATGTTCAGATTTCAACAACTGTTATCTCAAAGAATTTAACTAGGGTTTATTGAACAATAACAGTCGTGGAAATTACTAGTTACACAATCCATATACATGACAATATGTAAATGCTTACTCCCAACACTATAATCAGCCGCTCTTGCTGCCTGCAACCCCTCTCGGCCACTAATTCCGACTCCAATATCAGCTTGCTGTATCATCCTCACATCATTTCCACCATCCCCAACAGCTAACGTTCGATAATCACATGATTTTAGTAGCTCCACAAGCTGCATAACCAAGTGTACTCAAATTGGTAAACCTTGCCAGAAAACAGGAGAGTGTGGGAATAAAGCATGTGTTTGCATGAACTGAAAACTACTGAATATTTTCTACAGAACTAAAAGAATAAACTTCCATAGCGTACTACACCTCTGACCTCACAAAACAGATATTGAAATTTAAGAAGTACACGTACCTGTGCTTTCTGAGAGGGTGTTACACGACAACATATAGCTGTTCTTGACAGCATTGCTAATTCAGTGAATGCTTTTCTGTAGCGCCTGAGAGCGATTTCAAGAGCCCAACCATCCACAACAAATGCCACATCCTGTTATACAGAGAAACTAGTGATTTTGCAGCATTGAGGTTTCTGAATATGCATCGTGTAGCGTTCACAAGTATGCAACACTCATTTGTAATTTTCACAAAAGTCTGTAAGCATGTAACAGCCACAGATAGTTGAATTAAGTTGATAAAGTATAACAAGACATACATCAGGAGCATCTAAATATGGTAGTCTGTGGTGGTGGTGGTTAGAGTAATTTTAAATGATAAAAATCATGCCACTTGAAAAACTATCTATGTACCTTTGGTTCTGATGTCGTTACCCTCATTGTAAGCAAAACCCTCTCCAAACTTCTGCAAACATCCTCGTCAGTTCTTCCATCAATCATCAGTAGCTGACCTCTAGGTTCTGTACTCATGTGGAGAGATACATGCGTAAAGCTTGATCAGGCTCTCTAGCTATGCAAAGTAAACACATCATTGCAATTAAAAACAAACAAAAAGGATGACTATCTACCAGGAGAAATGAAGTTGCATAAGAGAGCAATCTGTATTGCAGTGTTCTGTTTGTCTCCAGTAAGCATCCAAAAATTAATACCAGCTTTCCTGAGTGTCTCTATTGTCTCCGGCACCCCCTCCTATATAATCACAAAATGAAAGTGATATATTGAGGACAATTCACAAATCAGCAAATGCATCCAAGAATTCATCTGTCACCTGTAAGCGATCCTCTATGGCTGTAACCCCAAGAATCTGAAGATTGTGTTCCAGTTTTTGGCACACCTCCGCCAGTCTCCACTGCACATAGTATTGATTTGAAAACAACTAGATGAGGTAATAGTCCAACTACGAAAAAGTAATTGCAATGACAATTCTCAACTAACGAATTTCCAGCCACCTACACCGACTACAAATGCACACCAGCTATTCTAATTCTCACCTCTCTGTCAACCAGGGAGCTATTAGCCTCTTTAAACATTGACAACCACTCTTGATATTCATCATCCTTCAGTTCACGCCAAGCTAAACATAGTGTACGAAGTCCTAATTGAGCATATTGATCAACTGCTTCAGAGAAGATCCTGGTTTGTTGCCCTGCATTAATTTCTATTATAATCACAGCAAAAATATAAAAATAACATAAAACAAAGACCCTCAAAGCCAAAGATACAAAAATTATAGTGGCATAGTCCATGCAAAACAATTGGCCACATCCAAGTCTTTGCAGAAACCTAATAGGGACATAACATGCAACAGGGTTTTCAAATCAACCAGCATGGATATCCAACGGAGTGGTCCAGAGTCCAGACAGGAAGTTAAGAAAAACTTATGTCGTAGTTCAGACAATTATAAGACTAGATAAACAAACCAAGAATACTACCAGATGATGCACAGGGAAGCATTGCTTCATCTGCTCCTTTAGAGAACAAGATTATCTTTCCACTCTGAGTATCCTTCACTACCACTGACATTCTTTTTCTATCAGAAGTGAATTCCAGCACTTCTAGTAATTCATACTGAATAAGTGACCCATTGAAGTTGATTTCTGCATAAACATTTACTTGTTAGTAAATCAGATGAGCGCTCAAATGAGGCCCCCTCTTTTTCATGAGGCACCTTCATTTAAGTGCATCACGAGGCTTGATTTAGGCCACTCATTTAAAGTGAATGTGTGGCCACAAAAAGGCCTTGGAGCCTCATGAAACAGAGGGGGCTCAATTGAGCGCGCCCCTAGTAAATCATATCCAAACAACAAATAATGCATCATAAAAGACCAAGAACAAATGTGAGCAGTATGGCCAGCATGTGCCCAAAGGTAAAAACTGAAATTAATACTGAGACTTGCAATGTAAGAATTTGATCTCTACCCAGGAAATTCCCGTTTTTTCTCATGTAAATCATGTTCAACTGAGCAGCGGCGTGAACAAGAGCATCCTCATCTTGTGACTGAGCCTTATAGGAGATGGCGCCATTCTTGCTGCAGCAAGGAGTTAAAATGACTCGGAAACAAAAGATGAAACCAGGACATACCAAAATTCTACCACAATCACAACGGAATATAATGGGGTACACTGTTTTAAACATCAATCATCAAATTATTACCTTTGAACAGGGATGACAGTGTTGCATAATGCCATGATTGTAAGAAAACGAATTGCATCATCAGAGCCACTAGATATAGAACTGAGAAGAGCCACATCTGAAAAGCAATAAAATGGGAACTTGAACTTCCTATGATTGCAAAACGGGCTAACATTCTGGTCAAAATGTCATCCCACCAAATTAGATATATTTACAAAAAGGGAGAGAATGATGAACGGCACATATAACTTTTTGCGCAAATGTGCCATACTGAAGCTCGAATACACACCTTCCAAGGCATTGCCAGTATCATTGCCATATAGCACTCCATTGATGCAGCATCTTTTAAAGATCATCACGTTTTCAGTGAGTGTTCCAGTCTTATCAGTCAATATGTACTCAACTTGCCCAAGATCCTCGCTTATTGCTGTGCTGCCACATAAATTATGAAAGAGAAATTACATGACCATCAATGCATAATCACAGCCAAGAATGAGTGATCACAGTCATGTTAGTCTTTCTTTCCGTACTTTAAAGCATGTGAAGGTATTCCAGTTTCATGATCAACCATCTCCTGGTCCCAATCAATGAACTTTGCATATAAGCTTTTCATAAGATCAAGAGAAACCTGTCAAATGGACAAAAGTTATATGCTTTTGACTTCATGATTCAGATATCTTCCTTTTTATCATATTCTCGAATCTCGATCATGAATAGTCACAAATGTCTAATCCACATAGTTAACAATGCTAGTAGTAAAGGTAAAAGGTCAATATGCATATATACAACTTGTCAACTCTGCGATCATATAAACGCATGAGCACTCTGTCTACTAATAAGTACCAAAATATTAATAGACACACATAACAACAATATGTGTAAAGATTCATTTTCCCATGGTAAATGAGAGAAAACTTCAGCACATATACACAAATATGTAAAACCATTTACCTTTATAGATATCGGAATCATGATGGAGCAAAGAAGCTCAAAACGTAGTGGGATCACCAGAAATTCATACCACGGAGCTTCATCAGGGTACAGCACGTACCATTGCTAAAGGCAATTAGGAATTAATAGAAGGATTTGATGAGTAAAATCCACTAAGATATCTCAAAAATACTGAAAATTAGAAAGATACTTAGAGTTGAAATTATCGAACACGAAAACTGAAATATCGCATGGACCATTTGGAGCCATCGATAAAATAAAAACAAATAGCAGTCAGAAATCAGTAATCAGCATGAATAGTAAATAACAAACCTTTCTAGCTTCTGTATCCCTCCAGACATTCCCAGCAGTGCCAAGAACAATCACCACCACTATCTGAAACACAAATATGGCCCCAGTCAACTTGTCAATCATCGCATCAACGGCTGTAAGTTTTGGTTCAGGTAAACCCCTACTCATGCCCAACTTGGTTTCATTGCCTGTAAAGGTAGAAGTGTGGAAGGTCACAAGTAGTTTCTGTACGTCATGTCATTAACAAATATAGTCGCTAGAAAGCCATACAAGATGCTTAAGAAAAAAAGGAGAAACTATGGGCGACGGTCTAATTTGAACATAAAGCAACATAGAGAAATCTTGCCTGTGTAGACTGCCACTCCACAGGCCCATTCTGTATTACGGAGGTAACATGATTGAAGAACAGTGTTCTTAATGGTTATAGGACACATGTCAGTGTCAATAAATGGAGGGAACAATCGCAAGTTTGCATCGAACTTCCTTATGTCGTTATCTGGGTTCGGGCACTCAATAACACCCTGGAAAATGAGTAAAGTTTAGTTTCAGCAGAGGAGATCCAGCTACAACTTTTTCAACCATAACATTAAGACATCTTACTTTGATTTTGTGCAGTAGGTCAGAGTCTATTCCCATGCAGGCAGCAGGTATAATTCTAGTCTTCAGATCGGTTTCCCCATCTAGTGCAGCTGTCTAGAATTATCTAACCAGTTGTTAGACGACTATACTCTCCACAAAAAACACAAATTAATACATTGAAATTTCCTCAGTCTGATAATCACAAATTTAAACTTGATGTTCCTCAAAGATTAATGCGATTGCTATCTTTTCAAAAAAATTATATACACCAGATCCAGGTTTGTGGTAGGCATTTTCAGAAATTACCTCAACATAACAAACACCTTGTGGATCTGATGTACCAAGTAAAACGAGATCACAAGGCACTTCATCATTTTCTCGAAGCCATACTATGTTGCCCACATGAATATCCTGTGCCTGAATCTGTATCAAAAATTGCATGAGCAATAGAAGTTGAAGAGTGCTATGAATCATATCAGTTACAAAATATTCTAGAGTCTAATTTCATAAATTATACTGATGATTTTGGCATGTGCATTAAAAAGACAATGTGAAGCAAAAAAATACTCGCTCCCAAACTAACATCAGAAACTAATAGCTGCAGCCAAAAATACGGGCTTCAGAAAACAGCCATACATGTTTCTTGACGCCTCTTCTAACCACCCATACTTCTTTCTCGTTTGCTTTCTTATCTGATAGATACCGATTGTAATCATCCCATGCTTCCTTGGATGCTGAAACTGCAAATATAAATATAAGCGGGCCCCACGTACTTGCCGGATTGACAGGAGTAATGAGTGACCAGAGTTGTAGGCAGGCAATCAACAGAAAGTATTGGTTCATGAAACGACTGTAAAGGATGAATTGAAGTTAATACACACGTGAAATAAGATGTGATAATTAAAGTTCATCGTAACTTTCAGACTTTGTGCATAATTGCATGTTGACATAATCTGACAAGAAATTACCTGAACTGCTCCCATAGATTTTTTGGTAGGAAATTCAATATGGTATATTTCCTATTGGATAGGCGGTTGTCGCAGTAGAGGTCATTTGAAGAATCGTCATCATTGATGTAAACAAAACGCTTCATCCCTGGTCAGAAGCAGAAGGTATATGCAACCTAACTTACTGTCAGCATTTCGATACTCCCAACAAAGGTGCTTGTCGAGTCACTGTATAACCTGCAAACAAAAAGGCGATGGAATTAGACTATAATGCTGATAAGCAAAGAGACATGTAATGCTGATATTTGTATAGCTGACACTACCATCAAATTAAGAATGTCAATTATGATAGGATTATCATTGCTTCAATGTCAATAACTAAACGTGAAAGAGTAAATTGATAGTTTCTATATCACGTGCGAACATAATGACCTCGCTTGTGGCTTTATGCCCACAACATCTGCACCAGTCCAAGGCAACAAATGGTTGATAGTATATAAAGAGTCAAAAATTTTAGTAGTTATAGATCCTGAAAAGCAGGAAATCACCAACACTAAATGAGCTTTGACTTCACAATGAGGTTAACCTTCACGCGAGATCTTGTTTTGAGAAGCTGTATGCTAAACATGTGTTATGCATGGACATGGACTATACATTTGGTAAGATGGTACCCTAAGGAATGTGTCTTCAGGATCATATGAAGCATTACAATTTACAATGTACTTCTTCTGTTATAGGTCTACTGGAAGTAACTATGAACTGCCAAGAAAACAAGATCATAATCTTGGAGTGGAATAGACATGTAAAAATAATAAAATACACTTCATCAATCGCCCACTTCACCAGCTACATTTCTTTATCCATATTCAAAAAGGTAACACAACAAACCTAATTTCGATTTCCATCCTACTCCAAAATCCTAAAATCACTATCACATAAAGATACTCTAGCCATTTGCGATCAATTTCATAGCCCGGATCCCAAAAAGTTGATCCCGAAACGCGATTCTGGAAATTCCGTCAACATAATCCGGCGAACAATAAATACAAACTAAAAAAAGATTCGAATAGGATATCCAAACTACGGAATTGAAGATTCGGCGAGCGATCTTACGTGCTGTTGAGCTCTCTTCTTCTCGGGCTTCTTCGTCCACCTCCGCTTTGGTCCTCCGACTCGGTCAGCCACTTCTTGGTCGTTTGTGCTAATATGACGTATTTTATTTTCTTTTGATTCTTGAGAAAATCATTAATTAGGGCCCTTTACCCTTTCTATTTAGATTTTGAATTTTAGAAAAATCTATTTTTATAAATAAAAATGCTACGTAGAATGCTTTTACATTGCAGTTTAGAATGTTTCAATGTGTCAAGATCATATACAAAGTTGATTTTTGATATAAAATATAAAGTTCGTCATAATCAACTTATAATTCGTCATTTTTCGGCATAGTTCGTCAGTTTTGCATATAATTTGTCATCAAGAAAGTGCACCAAAAATCAGGATTTAATTTAATCCATTCAAATCACAAGATTAATGACTATGATTTGTTTGTATTTTGTACCAACAAAATCAACTTTGTACATATCATTTTCCTTCAAATTTATATTCTTTTTTTATGGGGAAGTTTATATTCTTTTTGGCTTTTTGTATGAATCTGTATTGAATAACTTTTATGTTCACTTTTGATTTTGTTTTGTGCTTAAATTATATTTTGATTGGACGCTAAATAAAATCCTTTGTTTTACTCTTTTTTTTATATTGTGAGTTGTTACATCTCATATATATCAATCACTATACAATTACATTTTATACATTTTGTATGATAACTTTCTCTATCGAGTACATGTGAATATTAGACTCTTATGACGAAAACACATCAACAAATGATGAATAATAATTTATTACTCAATAGTATCGAACACTTGACCTTTTGACAATTCAAGCCACGCGACCAACATCTCTTTCACAAAAGTCTTTGTTTTACTAACTGCAAGGAAAAAAAAGGCATGGAATTAATAATGAAATTATTACAAACCCATCAAATCCGTGGGTTTTTTGTACAACAATAAAAAAATTTAGAACCTGAGATAACCGAGGTTTTGGATACGTGTAAACATAATTTATTTATATTTTGTGAGGAACAAAAATGACCACTTGTCAATTATTTTCTTATTGTGTTTATTTCATTGATTTTATCATTTTCCTCGAACCACGCTCGGATTGAATAATAAATTTCCCTCAATTGAAATTATAGACTAAAAAAAATAGTCCAGTAAATGGAATTGGAATTTTCTTGAAATGTGACATTGAAGATGGACCTGAAATGAAAAGCTTCTGTCAGACGCGTGCAAATAAATCAGAGATTACAGCCCCAATCCTCCGATACATGTCAGGATTCTCTGCCTAATGCTAGTACATAACAATAAGCACAAGACTCGTATGACTCTCTTTGGATTCTACCCAATCAAATTTTAATTAGTTTAATTTTTACTTAAAAGTTCATATGAACCTAGCATTTTTGTTGTTGTTGATAATGGCCTAATGGGTGAATAAAACAACTCATAACATTATAATGCAATGACATCTTATCATCTAATACATTTATATATTGATCTATGCAGCTCTAGCAAGACATATTGATCGGATCTGAAATCAACATTTCTCCACTTCTGAAGCACATGCCTTGATTCGACACCTTTACCATGCATGGATCTCTGCATCCACCCCAAATCACCGGTATATTCTTCGACAGTTGGAGCTTATGCCACCTTGGACACATTTATCGTTGCAAGACTCGGCACGTCCTTCTTGACAGTCGTACCTCCACGAGGGAGAAAGCATCATGCGCGAGGCGTGAAGAGGAAGCATCCATGAGGGATGTAGATAAGCATCACGCGCGAGGCGTGAAGATAAAAGCATCCACGCATACGACCCAAGCATTATGAACTATAATTTTACCGTTAGAATTTTTCCAATTGAATTTTAGCCGCACCTGATTCAAGTGAAAATATAGTAACAATGATTTGCAACGAAAGCTTTATTGGTCTTCAAAGTACTTTTGGCGTCTTATATATGAATGTCAAAACATTCATAAAGTTTGATCATGTTTACTTTCAGTTGCAGGTCAATTATGAGTAGATCGGCTGATTAGGCTTTTAATTCTTGCTGAACACACTCTAACACGAGCTTTCGGTCGGTAACCATGTTGAGACCTTGATGCACCCCACACATGGGCACACGCCGGACCACATGGCGAATCGAGAGGCGTAAAGAAATACATGGACCATGCTACGTAGGTTTATTATTACGTTGTTGAGGTTTTGACAACAAAAGAGGGCATGAAATGTGTGCCTCATGCTTGTTCAACTTTTGAGTTTTAGTTGGTAGTTGGTAGTTGCTACGCACCAAAAACTCTATCCACTTTATTTTTTCAATCAAAACGTTGATTTAAGGATAAGACAAGAGATAAGCCTAATGCATGGAACATGCCATATATGACTCGTAGATTAGTCTTGTGTCAAATTCATAAAGAATTTCCCTAATTAGAATGTTCAAATTAAACGTTTGTCATCAAATAAAAAATGTTGAATTGTTGCATGATGACGTCGGTTCTATGGACTCAAATGACTTCATGTTTCGTTGTGGAAAAAGTATTTATTCATATAGCAGCTTGTATTTATCTAAAGTATTTAAATTGAGAACTTAATTGACCAAATATGAATGGATGGGTGGATGGATATTTGGTTGTATCATGTGAGCTTGACGTATCTATTTTAAATGTTTATACAAGAAATCATATATTTTCAATAAGATGTTGGTTGAAAGATTGTTACTTGAATCAGATTGTATTTCTTTCTTTCGTAAATTTGAATGTGTGGGAAATAAAATCATCCATCAGCTTGAGTCCATATATGAGTCCAACAAATGAGCAAACCATTATTAATGACCACCTAACTAAAAGGTAGGGCAATGACAACTCATTTTGGTCTCCATAGGAGATGGCCGAGTGGATGGGAGGTGGTTTGTGCTGGGCAAAGTCTTGTGTTCAAATTCCTCTAAAAATTTATGGGTGAATTAAAAATTTCACACTCGGTGAAGCATGTCAGCTTGTAATGGACCGATCTCACCTGATTGAGCCTGTTTGCAGGCTATGAGCCTAAACCATGAGAGGCAACCCCTTTTTAAAATGACAACTCATTTTGTGTAAAATGATAGTCGATATTTCTTTGGTACTTGACTCCTTCAATGTCCCTCTCTCAACTAGCTGTAAATTTGTATAGAAACCCAAAGATGGGAAAACCATCCATTCACCAGGACGAGTCCATATTTGGTTACAAATGAGCTACCACTTTATATAAAATGACCACCTAACACGTAGGGACAAATGCCTGTGCAAATATATTATTATTATTTTTTTGATACAAGGTGCAAATATATTATTTGATAAGCAATATTTCGATCCAGTTATCAATAATTTTTTCATATTAAAGTGTTTAGTAGGAATGTACATCGACTATATTGGTTTTCATTTCCATACTTGTAATCTTAAGTATTAAAAAAATATATGTTTGTTCATATTTGACTAGAACTAGATCAAAACAATTGATGAGTCATATAAAGTGATTTTAAGTTTTAAGATTTTGGAGGATCGCCTTGTTTCCGAAAATAAATCAAAAGAATTAAACACCAAACCGCAATTGTCAAGCCAGAAAGAAAAGTAAGAGCGAAGTGAGTGACCCAGTAGAAGGACACTCCCACAATATTAAAGCATTTGGATCAAATACCTGTTTTAACAGATACTAAAACTTCTAACATTAACACCTATCTAAAAAAACCAGAAAGAAAAGTAAACATAAAACTATTATTTCCAAATCCATCCCAAACATTTCAACTCCCACATTATTTCCAAATACACCCCTCAACTTCCAATTCATACCCTAGCCTCCCTCTCTCAACTAATATATACTCACAAGCACTCCTCTGTTCCATTCCACAACTCACAAGAAGCTTCACTCCTCTGTTTCTCAGAAACCTCCTCCAACAATGGCGATCAACGGAATGACGACTAAGCAATGGACCTTCCAGTGCGACGACGAGGAGGAACACGACAACAACAAGTCTCTCAAAACGCAGCCTCTTACAGTACGGACTGTGCGTTTCATGCTCATGGCCAACATTGACGAGTCCGACAAGCGCCTAACAATACCGTTAGCTCACGGCGATCCTTCCTCATTTCCATGTTTCCAAACCGCCCGCGCGGCTGAAGACGCCGTCGTTGACGCCGTTAGATCCGCCAAGTTTAACGGCTATTCGTCCTCCACCGGCCTCCTCCAAGCCCGCCGGTAAATTTGAAATTAAACGTTGCGTGCTTTGTTTGTTCCCACACATCCGTGAGTTGACTTTTTTTTATTATATAAATGATGATTTTAGGGCTGTGGCGGAGCATTTTTGTAAAGAGCTGCCGTATGCGTTGACTCCGGAGGACGTGTACTTGACCGTGGGATGCACTCAGGCAATTGAGATAACTTTAAGAACACTGCAAGCTCTTCGGCCCGGGGCGAACATTTTGTTGCCCCGGCCGGGCTACCCGTACTATGAAGTTTGTGCTGGGCACATAAAGCTTGATGTGAAGCATTACAATCTGGTGCCCGAAAAGGGGTGGGAGGTTGATCTGAACATGGTTGAGTCTTTAGCTGATGAGAACACTATGGCTATAGTTCTGATCAATCCTTGTAATCCCTGTGGCAATGTCTTCACCTCCCAACACTTGAAAAAGGTCTCTACTTTTTGTTGGGATGTTGTTATTTAAATTAACTTAAAATGTTTTTTTTCTACTTTTAGTCTTTTTTTCTTCTTCTTCTGATGGGGTCTGTTTTAGGTGGCTGAGCTGGCTAGGAAGCTTGGGATCATGGTTATTGCGGACGAGGTTTACGGGCACCTTGTGTTTGGCTCCAATCCATTTGTGCCTATGGGAAGATTTGGATCGATTGCGCCTGTTGTCACTCTTGGATCACTTTCCAAGAGATGGGTTGTTCCTGGGTGGAGACTTGGATGGATTGTGACTACTGATCCCAGTGGCATATTGGAAGAAACAGGGGTAATAATTCCTATCGAAACTTGAGTCTTTTGTGTTACAAAAGAACCAAAACTTAGGTATGTATGTCTTTGCGTTCTTGTTGCAGATTGTGAAAGGCTTGAATAAGCAGTTTAATGTGGCTTCAGACCCTGCAACTTTCATTCAGGCATGTAAACCAGAAATGATAACTTTATTTTCTGCTGGAAAAAAAAGAACTTGATGAAACATAGACTAACGAATGAGATTGTTTCGCATATGTCAGGGCGCCCTGCCTCAGATTTTGGAGAAAACAACTGAGGAGTTCTTTTCAAAGACCAATGATTTGCTCAGAGAACTCTCAGATATATGCTATGATAGAATTCAGGAAATCCCTTGCATTACATGCCCTCACAAACCCGAAGGATCCATGTTCGTCATGGTAATATACAACTATAAATAAAACAGCTTGATCTCATTTTACCATACATTCTCAGTCTCAGTAGTCTGACACGGCCATTGTGGCGTTTACAGGCTAAGCTGGATGTATCTTTACTGGAAGATATCGTCGATGACATGGATTTCTGCTTGAAGCTGGCAAAAGAAGAATCAGTGATTGCTTTTCCAGGAGTTGTGCTGGGAGCCAAGAACTGGCTAAGAATCAGCTTTGCAATGAGCCCATCCACACTTGAAGACGGCCTTTGTAGGATGAAGACCTTCTGCCAACGACACATTAAGAAGCCATGAAGCTCAGGCTCAGCATCATCTTTTACACAGTATTTATTCAATACTTGATGATTGTGTTCCAGTGAATTCAGCTAACTTAAGTTGTTCTGAAAATCAAAATTTCATGAGTACGTATTTCTTGCAAGTTTAAATAAATAGTTTTGTTTTATCAAAATTTACTGTTGAATTTATTACGAGCAGACCCAAAATCATATACACCGAGTCATTTAAGTAGTCTGGAAGCCCATTAGGCATAATAAACACAAATTAGTTTCCTTGCAACTAGGCCAATTTGAGTCATACATAGACACATTCTGAGATTTACATTACATGTGCTAACTGTCATCCTTGGCTACTGCTAACTAGTCACTGTAATCTGAGGAGGAGCCGGTGGCTGCAGGGTCATCCAGCATGTAGTCGGGGCCAGCGTTTGGGTCGTCATTGCCTTCCTCATCCGAGTAATCGTTGATGTACCTGCCTACATCCATGTCAGCCTGTTCTTCAACTTCTGCTTCCACACCGTGATCCTCCTCGTATTCATCTTCACTCAAATTATTAAACTCTCCCGACTGGTTATTGTAAACACCTGTAATGTTGTTGTACTCCTCACTTATTAATCCTTGGCCAATATTATCTTCGTCGTATTCCGAGCTGCTGCTGCTGCTGTTTTCAACATCTTCGTCAGGTGTTCGCATTTCTGCACTCCATTCATTTCTATTCACGCTTCCAGGGGTTGTCTCGAATGACTTAACTGGTGTGAAATTTTGAGTAGATCGCTCGTTGTTGATCTCCATCACACTCTTTCCTGGCCTTTGCCTGGTTCTGGCAGTGCGGCGACCCTGACTCCGCCCTCCTCCTAGAGTTGCTCCTTTCCAACCCAGTATTTGACCCAAGGGCCCATTATCAGCGGGAAGAGCCTTGCGACCAGTTTCTGATTTTGAACCACTAACCTCCGGGCGTGATCTCTCATTTCGATTACGTCCACTGTTCCCATTCTTCACATTCCCTCGTTTACGCTTTGAGCTGCCTTGACCAGTTCCATGGTTAACCCAATTCTCTATCGGATTTGGAGTTTCATGCAGGGATGGCGTGACAGCATCTTGGTGATTACTAAAACCATCATAAGTTGATGGAAGCTTCAATTGACAAGTTGTAAAAAAAAATCAAAAATCAAGCAGAATCAATCTTCAGAAACCATGTTGACACCGTAATACTTACCAAGTAATTCCCAACTTCTTCCTTTTGGGACTCGTGTTTCTGCTGCTGCGTGTAGTAAATTGCCGTATCCAACTCCATAAGCCTTAGCGCAACTGCAGCAGTTGTTTTTGGTATCCAAGGCAACGTAGGAACAGAACTATTTCCATTTTCGAAATCAGATGATTTACAAGCGCTCAAAAGCTCATTGGTTGTTTCAAAAGTAGGAGACAAGTAGTCCCTGCTAATTACACCCTCCAACTGTGTAAGAGCCTGGTAATGGAAAACAAGGTTGGTCGTTAAAAAAGAATCATTTATAACAGAAGAAAATGCATGAAGCGGTCGTTTTGTGCCATTAGAGAATATTGAGCTTAACCGTTCTTATGGTGGTGAAAGCGTATAGGAAAAAGCACTGTCTACTGCTGCTAAGATATCGTAGCATTATTGAGAGTTGTTTACAAGGAAAACCTACCATTTATCCGGCCTCAGCAAAGTAAAAAATTTACTTAATCCACCTTGCGATTATTAATTGAACTCCGGGTATATAACCACACAGACCAGTTTGTACATTAGTTACTTAGTCAGATACTTAGAGCAGAAGCAGGATCTTCGCAGAATAAAGAACAAAAATTAACCTGTAGGAGCTCTTCGGATGACTTTGAACTGTTAAGTATTGCACCCCATTCCAGGCGCTGTGTATCTGTCCAACTGCTTTGAAGGGCCTCGGATGGAATAGTTACCTGTGAAACAAATGATGAAGGGTGGGATTTCAGTCGGAGCAGTTACACTCAGAACAGCTAAAAAATGTGAAGGGGACACAGGACTTGCCTCAACCAAAGCTAATAGGACTCTCAACAACCTGACTCTTAAAGGAAGAGAATTCGAAGGATACACAATTTCATTAGGCTCCATTTGAAGTTTTTGTTCGCACAGGGTAACATGGTCAGCGAACAAACTGGAATCTGATTTGCCGAAGCTGCCATGGCAGACGGGGCAGTGATCGTCTTCAAAAAAGTAGGAATCGTGACAACACCCACAGATTCCTAGCAATTGTGTGGCTCTTTTTTGCCCATATTTTAAAGCAAAAAAACTAGAAGAGCTAAAACACTCGCTCCACGCCCACTTCTGAAAATCTTGATATCTGGCCAAGGCATTGCTACTCTCAGTGTCACTTTTGCCCAGCTCAATTGCAAAAGATGAAGAAGGCTCTGGATCAGAATTGGACATATATACACCACTGCTCGGGGTATCTACATCAGGATGGGAGTTCAGTTCACAACATTCTAATTTGAGTTGATCTCCAGACTGCTTATCAATGTTTGGTTGTATGTGTAACTTCCTCTTGATATTTCCTTTGAATGAATTTTGAACATTTTGCAGCATCGAACACAAATGAGATTCCCTAGTCCCTCGAACATCCAAAGATGCTAGGAGAGAGTCAAAATCCTAAACAAATGCATAGACGAAATCAATGGCAGAGTGAGAATAACTGCATTAAGGCTGATTCCTGAATACTGTCAAGTCATTTACAAAAGCGAAGTAGATTGATTTACCTGCTCCTCGTCAATTAGCCTCCAGCGACCATCTCGCAGCTCAACAAATATCCTACTGCTGCCAGGTTCATTAGCAGAAGCAGATGTAAGGAACTGCCAATACCGATTGCGCCTCCGATCCTGACCTAGAGGCAGAGATCTGTACACATATGTATCTTCTGCCTTCTGACCAATGACAGATTTTAACTGTGAACGTGATCTCTCAAAAGCATGACCACTCAACTGAATCTGAATGTTGTCTGGACCAAAACTGAAATCCTGAATCAGATTTGTGGACAGATTGCCACAGTAGCTATTATTGACCTGTAAATCACCACATCGATCTGGCTGAGAGCCCAATGCTTCAATCCCGTTATCATTGAGGGCTGGAACCGGGCTCTGTTTTCCCTCTGTAGCTGTATTTGGAGTACCCATCTCAGACCTGCCTCCTGTTAACGATGGATGATGCACCTTTAATACATAGTCATCTCTTACACGACGCTTATCAACTTGTGCCTCCGCCCACATTTGTTTTTTTAGAGTAGTTGCAGCTTCCAAGCGCTCCTGAAAGTTTTCAAGACATGAGTAATCAAATGAACTATAATACTAACAAGGAATGCAAAAAAAGAAAGTCTTGTACCTCGAGTACCAAACGAATGGAATTTCCTTCGATAGCCAACCCAACCAAAGCGACAAGTGCATAAAGGCGTTCTTCAACACTGAGATTGGAGTATTCTCCTTCCACAAGTCCTTGAACCCAGTGTTCACCAGAATAACCTTCATCTATATCCATATTGTTCTGATTAGGGGTCGATGCCTCCTCGTCCCTTCCCAGATCACTGTCTGTTTGATTGAAGCAAGCGGTCTCATCATGCTTGCTATCTTTAAGAAATTCAGAGCCCATAGATGACAATTTACTCGACGCCTCTGGAGTTTCCCCTGCCGCAATTGATGCATCATTTCCATTACTCATGGTCGAGGTTGGAGGTAAAACAACAACTTCGGTAGCTTTCTCTGCATCTGTGTTACAAATTGGTTCATTGCATAAGTCCTCAACCTCAGGATCTTCTGGTACATCACTCTCCGAATCTTCATCTCTTTCAACATCATCAACCTCCTCAGCATCAGGAAGTCCATTCTTGAAAAGTCGGATTTTCTCCCTCGCTGCAGATAATAGTGCTTCTGCATCAGCTGGATCTTTCCTGTATGCAGGACGGACGCAATAAGTCGACGGTGCCGTTCTTTCAAAAAGAGTTGTATCTCTTGATAAGGCAGCAGCAATAGACGCTTCTGGTGTTCTACTAGTAGTCAAGTCTCGCAGTCCAGATTTCTTGCATAGAAAATAACCCAATGAGGTGAGCAATATGAATTGTGCGGTAGTAGGAAACACCACAAAATTATTTATAATAATCTTACCTGAATTTTATCTGCTACCTCCAATATGGTAATTCCTTTGCTTCCTTCCAAAGAGAGGATATGAAATGCAGCAAATTTGACGGTTCCAGGAGTCAGGCGATGCCTGGATTTACGTGGATTTGAGTAACCCCTTTCATTCATAATGGCAACGGCATTTTCAGCTGCAGTCCCATTGCGTAACTTGGAAATTATAGCTTCACAATTATTTCCCTGCAATGACATCAATTCAAAATACATAAAAAATAAAGAAGAAGTGAGCATACACTCCACATAACACCATAAGTTCATGATACAGATGTGTAAAAGCTCACATTTAAAAGGTAGAACCTTAAGCTAGGACACACTTACTTTCACAGGTTTTAAAAACATTATTGCTTCTTTTTTTTTTGATTCATAAAAACCCATATAATGGCTTCAAAAAAAAACATTGAGGCCCAGAGGCCCGATACAGCAGAATGATAACTCTTCAACAAAAAAAAACATTATTGCTTGCCCACTGATTTCTGACATGAGCTGTTTCCAAGTATCTTTCAAATAGTACCAAATTTAAGAGTAAAAGCACGAGAAACAAACCTCTTGGTCATCACGATGAATTGACTCTATATTTGCTTTCTTCAATTTAGGCCCAAATCCAGCAGATAAGGCTAACTGTCGTAAAACTTCTGGCCACGTCAAAGGATTAAGATGACGCTGCCAACTCCTGATATCAAATCCCCAAGCATAGGCCTAACATAGAAAACCAAAAAGCACATTAGTTTGAAACACATTAGAAATGAAGGGAAAAAGAAGGAATCAGTGTAGCATGTGGAATTGAAGTAAAGTTGCTCACTCCTTCAACAATCTCAGGATGGCCACCTCCAGGGACAGCGGCATTGTACTGATTCGTTCCCAAACCAGTTGAAGGGGTTCTGGCAACATCCTCTATATCTTTAATGATACATCTTAGAATGGCAATATGTAACTCACTTAAAATCCTAGGATCCTGTGTATGAAAAAAGCCCAAAGTAAATAATAAAATAAGTAGAAATAGTATCGTCAAGAACAAATTCATCGACTAAGGATCTTACATAATCATGTAAAGCTTGGAGAAACTCGTCCAGTGTGAAAGGCCAAAGTCCAAGGACATCAGCAAATGTTTGTAGGAATTTCCACACCTGAAAATGCAAGGCAACAGTCAAATATCATGCATACATGTGCAACAGAGCTTGTGCTGCAAAATAGACAAGACAAGAATACGTAATATTTCACAATCGAAGTAAAGATTCTCCCAGCTAACCTCAGTAACTTTACAACAAACCCCACCCATAAAGCAATGAAATGATGAATAACAAATATCATATGTACTAAAGGCTTCCCATTCTTGACACGGAGTCCTTAATTGACCTAATGGAAATTTTTTACCACATATCTTCAAAGTCTAGTAAAGGTTTGGGTGTGTGTTGTTTTTCTGATGTTTTGGGTTGAATGTCAAGTTCCCAACTATCCTTTTCAGCCCATGCACATGGTTTGCACCACCATTGAGGCCTCTTTAGGAAAACAATGCATTACTCCTAATAGAAATAAGGATATCGTATACGGCATACTCACCATGAATAGATTCCCAACATTCTCCTCAGAATCAGCCCATGGAGGAATTGCAAAAGGCTTCTTCAGTTTTACAGCTGTGGGCGGAAAAGCAGACAGCATATCTGCAAAATAAAGCCATAATCTATGTTAGAGACACGGGATAAGTAATAACACATGGAGCTACATGAACAACTTTTTAGAAAATACCCCAGAGAAAAGGAGAAGAAAAAAGATTGTATTTCAATCATATCGGTAACGTTGAAGAAGAAAAGTCTATTAAACTGATAAAATATATAAAAGAAAAGGAAAAAAAAGACATTACAAGCAGTCAATAGTTTTGGTAAATATTCTGAAAACTTCTGTAGGATTAGCTAATATAGCAATCACTTGCATCTCCAAATAGATTACATTCTAAATGCAACAAGACTTCTTACTTAAATGTCACAGATGACAGTAAACGAACTCAGGTTTTCTTAATAGCCAATGAAACAATACATACCCCTATATGTCTCAAGACTTTGCAATGTTTCGTAGTCAAGAGACAGCAGTGATGGCAAGCCCTTCATGGAGGCTGCCAGCTCCATAAGCTCTAGGCGCTCATCCTCAATAAGTTCCATCGACTCTTTCGCTATTCGCCGAGCTATGGCTCTATCATTTGCGGCTTTCAACCTTGCTGCCTCTTTTTCCCTACGAAGCTCCTCTTTTTGCCTCAGTCTTTCAGCCTACAGATGCAAAAGTCACTCGACTTATTGTTGTGGATTATTAAAGTCTGCTCTAACAAATATTACAAGAGTGTGGTTCAGTGAAGAAGGTGAGCCATGCAAACATACCCTTATGGATTCTTTCTGTAGAAACTTCTCTCTTCTCTCAAGTTCACGCCTTTGCTCCTTCTGAAACCTCTCCTCCTCTCTCAGTTTTTCACGCAACATCCTCTCCTCCTCCTTCCTCCTTTCACGATCCTGTCTCTCCATGTCCTTTCTCATCTGTTCCTCTTTCTAAATAATATAGTATAGTGCATTAGATAAGAAAAATGCAATGTTCAATGAGAGAACACGGCAAGTAAAAATAGCACCTTCCGCCTCAATAAATCTTGTTTTTCAAGCTCTTTCCGGATACGTTTCTCATTGGCTTCAAGTTCTTTTGCAACTCTAGCCTCGTCACTCTGCAAATAATAAAAACAACTATGATATTCTAATATCTAGACTCTAGAGTTTATCAACACCTTTAGCAATGAAAATATACCTTGCGCTTTCTCCCTAGTCGCAAAGCGTCCTCTTCAACGGTCAGCTTAATGTCAGAAGGCAAAAATGGAGTTTCTAACATATTAATAGGAGTAGTTCCATAATGGGGATCTACAAGATTTGGAATGGAAGTCTTCCGCGGAACAGTTTCGTACTCCCCTCCAGAAGAGAATGCATGGCCTTGTCTGCCGTGCTGAGGTAAAAAATGTGCATTTAAAATTGGACTCTGAAAGCCATATCCGATAGGCAATTCATTTCCATGCATAATACGTCCTGCAGATAAAGAGGGGGCCCTTAAGCTTGGACCCTCCGGCGGACATCCATAATAGTGAGATGGATTCCCTCTCTCATATGTTTCAGCTTTCACAGTAGGCTGCTCGGGAAGGAACTGGTATTCATGGAGAGCCCTACTTGCACCCTGCTTGTATTAACATGAAAAATCATTCAACTTCTAAATGCAATAGTATTTTGCAGCTGTTCAAAGTTAATAAATGAAAAGTGTATAAGACCTTTGGAAGTCTGAATTCTGTTCGGTCCAAAATCTTCATGTCATAAGACCTTCCACTGTGCTTTGGCTGCTCAGCGGTCCCTAATCATAAAATAAATTCACATTTTGTCATAAAATGCTAATCACATTAGGCATACAAAATGGCAAATAAACCACATGATTAGATAAAAAGTACCAAACTTTAAGATTTTAAGATTATAAATATCTTTTGAGGCACGAAGGAAAAAGAAGTGGCAGCAAAAAAATGTTCAATTACTATTGATAAAGGAAAACGATATCACAGAATTCCAACAAAGAAACAAATGTACTGTGAAGAGCTATCAAGTCTTCTCTAATATACAAAAAATGATTTCTAATTGATTTATTCAACAAAAATATTCGACACTGATGCAATAAAGCTTAGCAATAAATCATTCACACGATACACCAATGACCCTGGAAATATATATTCACCTAGAGGAGCCCCAAATGCATCGGGCGGCAAAGGATCGAACTCCATTCCAAGAATTGGCCCATCCTCCCTCAACGGCTCCCCTAACTGTGCCTCCACAAATGCAATTGCCCGCATTTCCATGACAGTCTCTGGTGACTCATAATACCTTTTCGCAGGAGTCAAATCACCAATCCGAGCTAATGCAACTCCACAATTTCGAGGCATCGCTCTTCCATGATTAAATGAGCTTGCACCCGAAACCGATCCCAAGGCCGGGAAATGTTCACCTCCAGCTTCACTACTAGCTGCCAAGTCGTCTCCAACACCACTCTGTGTGGTCCCTGCTTCACCCGGGGAATCCTTCTTTTGCCGCTTTGTTGTCGTCGTCGGTGTTTTTCTGTCTTTCAGCCTTCTGTGGCAAAACCACATCTGCAGCTGCCTATCAGAAAGCCCTAACTTGACTGATAAATCAGCACGTACAGCTTCAGAAGGATATGTCTCCACTGCGGAAGACCACAACAACAAACACATTTATGAGACAAACCCTATAATTTCAAAATGAAATAAAAATCAAATTTTCACAAACTAAAAAACAAATAGTACACAGTTCATCAAACCTGCATATGTTTTCTCCAGTAGCTCAAGCTGGAAAGCCGTCTTCATCTTCCTCTTGGACTTGCTATCCCCATCCTGCGGCGTGCTCATCTCCTCCTCCTTCTTCTCGTCGCTCACCTCGTCCATTTTTCGATCCAATCAAAACCCTAACCCTAGAACTCAAAACCCAAACCTCTCGACCAACCCAGCAACTCCTCAAATCCGCACACAACCCAGCAAACCCAGAAACACGGCAGATCGATCGGATGAAACCCAATTTCCTTCTCTCACTAAAATTCGTATAATGATACACCAGAGGTCCTCCTCCACCTCCAGATTTGACAAAAGTAATTAATACAACCAAAAACAGTGATGCTATAATTAATAATAACCCAGTGAAATGAAAATCGAGAAAGATTAAAATCCAATAAACAACGTGTACTTCTTCTACAAAAAACAACAGCAAGATGATGATGAAGAACAACAACAAAAACAATGACAAGACTTTATCATCGTCTATCTGATGATTGTCGTTGATGATCGACATCAATCCCACGACTTTAATCCCCCGAATAAAAATTAAAACTTTTTTATAAAATCGAATGTTTGGGATTTGTTGTTGTAGTTGGGTGTGAAAAATCGAAAATCGGGAATTGAAAAAGACGAAGAAATTATATAATTGAATTCAAAATAGGTGTTGTTGGCTTCTCCTTCCTTTTTTTTCCCTTTTTTTTTTGTGTGGAAGAAGATTTTGCGAATTGATGAATTCAATCAAAAATATGTTTTCTTTTCTACTTCAATCAAATTGATTTGGGTGGTGGTTTTCGCTTTTCGTTGATGTTGTTTTTCTCTCTCCTCTGTTCTTGGGAATCGGGTCGAGTCTTGACCCGGAGTCATATCGGCTTCGGGTGACCCGCTTATTATGGGCCTTCTTGCCCAATTGGGCCCGGAGGTAAGCTTTCAAGTTTGGCCCATGTTTTCGGGAAAGAAAAAAAGTTCCACAAAAATAAAATTTTTTCTTTAATAAAAAAGTAAAATTATTTAATTTACTTATTTAAAAAAACACACAATTAGGGTTTTAAGGAAGATTCGCCAGACAGCACTCCCGCCGGATTGCTCTCTTCTTCAGCTTCCTCCGCCGCCGCTACCGGCACAACCTGTTCAGCGATTCGTCGTAAGTTCGAAGCAGACATGGGTTCTAGCAAAAAAGTGTCGGGGAAGAAGAAGGACAGCGGGAAGAAGGACAAGAGAAAGAGTGAGCGAAGCAATGGCGGAGGAGCGAAGGAAGTCGTCACTGACGCTCGATTTGCGTCTGTGCACTCCGACCCTAGGTTCCAGAATATTCCGAGACGCGAGAAGAAGGTATCGATTGATACGCGGTTCGACAAGATTTTTACTGATCGGGATTTCGGATCGTCTGCTGCTCCTGTTGATAAGAGAGGGAGGAGGAAGGAACAGAAAGAGAATCCGCTTCAGAGGTATTACCAATTAGAGGAAAGCAAAGAGGAGGATGGTGTGGAATCTGAGGACAGTGAAGAGGAGCAGAAGCAGGAGAAACTGAAATTCAGTGGTGATTTGAAGGAGTCTGAGACGGAAGAGGAGGATGGGGAAGTTGGAGTGCGGTCTAGTGATGAGTCAGATGATATGGAGGAGTATGATTCTCAGTTGTCTGATATTGAGGTTAATACTGATGATGAGATGTTGATTGGTGAGAGTGACAGTGATACTGATGAACAGGTTTGTTTCAGTTTCCTGAGATTTTTGTGCTGTCCATCATCATCATCATCAAGTTCGAAAATTAAAGTCAGGTACTTTAATATTTCAAAGTGTTAATAGTTTTTTTCCCTTGTGATGTAGGAGGAAGAGGTACCTGAAATTGATCAAGAAACCAGCAGACTAGCAGCTGTTAACTTGGATTGGCATCATATAAAGGTAAGTGTTGGTCATCGCCCACTTAACACTAAGTTGGAATATTATTAGATGCTAATTGCTACATTGTGCAGGCGGTTGATTTGTATGCATTATTGAACTCCTTCCTACCTGATGGTGGACGGATACGTTCAGTATCGGTCTATCCATCAGAGTTTGGACTCCAGAGAATGAATGAGGAAGCAGTGCGTGGACCTGTTGGGTTATTTGACGATGATAATAAGAAAAGTACTGAGAAAAAGATAACTGATAAAGATAATAGCGACAATGACAGTGAAAGTCAGGAACAGGATGAGGAAGATGGAGATGGAGAGGATGAAGATGCCAGTCTTGATGAGAGTGAGGACGGAGATGATAATGAGAATGAGGCCGATAGTGAGGATGAGCTTGATGATGAGGAGGAGGAGGAGGAGGAGGAAGAAGAAGAAGATAAGGATTACATCGATTCGAAAATACGAAATTATGAGAAAACCAGGCTTAGGTAAGCACCATGACCATGCCACATTTTGGGAAATTGGTTTTAGACTTTTAGAGTGCATAATCTCATGTTTTCAGGAATTTTACAAGAAGTGATATTTTCAATCCTTGTGATATTCACAATTAAATATGTATACTATTGTCTTAAGGATCACTACTACCTTGCAGGTATTACTTCGCAGTTGTTTGCTGTGATTCTATTGCAACTGCAAATCATCTGTATAAAGAATGTGATGGCATTGAAATCATGCAATCATCTAATAAACTGGATCTGAGGTATATTCCAGATTCAATGGAATTTAAACAAGATGCTCGTGACGTTGCAACAGAGGTATGGCATGTTTCTGGCCGTGGGTTTTGTTAGAAATGGGGATAAACTATGTGTCCATAGCAGTTACATAACTTTCTGCTTTTTAGGATTGAAGTATGAGGTTAATTCTTAATTGCAAATTATATTCATGAAGATACACATATATCAATAGAGATATTTCAAGTTGCAATTTATTTATTTCAGAAGTGCCTTCTGGCTATATGTTATGTGACCATATAGTTATCATCCGTCTTGAATTGACATTTGCCTGCAAATATATTCACAAATTCTCCAACTGTTTTCACCTACGCGTTATATTTTTTATTCGGGTCTAGTTAGTGAAATTATTTATGACTACAGGTGATTCCAGTCATCTTCATTTCTATATTTTGAATTTGTAGCTCATGAATGCTATTTGTTTATTGCTAATTTGTATTCTATTTTTATTTTGTTTTTGTAGGTACCATCTGATTATAAACCATCAGATTTCTTTACAAAAGCTTTGCAACTTAGTAAGCCGGCTCTTACTTGGGATGAAGATGAGCCAGAACGAGCGAAAACATTAAAAAGAAAATTTAATGCTGATGAAGTATGTTATTGTTCTGTTTAATGACAAAGTTATGCACATGTGTACCAGATTTCGTTTATATGTATATCTTCGATGTTGACACCATCTTTTCATTTTGCAGCTTGATAAGTTGGAACTCAATGAGTTCTTGGCTTCTGATGAGAGTGACAGTGATGATGATGGAGCTGATAACCAACCTGCTAAAAAACATGATAAAGTCGATGCTTACCGGTCTTTACTTTCTGGTGCTGGAGCGGATGAAGATGATGATAACAGCGACGGTGATGATGGCCAGGATATGGAGGTCACATTCAATACTGGCTTGGAAGATATTAGCAAGCGCATTTTAGAGAGGAGAGAAAATAAATCAGAGACAGTTTGGGAGGCCCATCTTAGAAAAAGAAAAGAGAAAAGGAAAGCTAAAAAATCCAAAAAGGATTCGGACGAAGAAAGTAATTATAGTGATAACGATGAAGGAATTGATGACTTCTTCAGTGATGGTCCACAGTTGAAAAGGTGCAAGGGGGATTCTAAAATTAAAAGTGATAAGAAAGGTAAAGACAATATGGAAGCTGATAAAGAAGCGGGAGCAAGCAGAGCAGAGCTCGAGTTACTACTCACTGATGATAAAGGAACAGAGTCTCATGCCAAGGGATATAAGATTAAACCTGAGAAGACTAAAGGAAAGAAGGGGAAGGAAGTTGTGGATGACAAAAAAATACCTGAAGCAGACCTGGATGATCCTCGTTTTCAGTGTCTCTTCAAAAATCCTCTATTTGCTCTGGATCCTACTGATCCGCAATTCAAGAGGTACTTTTTATTGACTTCTTTCGAAGTTGCTGCACGCATTTATATCCATCCTGAAATTTGTTAATGTGGATTTGGCATTTTGTTTTTGTTCATCAGAGCATCCCAAGTGCTTTTCCAACCCTAAGTATTATTCGATTTCCTACAATTTTCTGCCATGCAAACTGTGTCGTCTTTAAATAAATATTACTTCTATTAACCTAACATTTCTGATATATGATATATGATGATAGGAGTGCTGCTTATCGCCGCCAGTTGGCCGATAAGCAAAAGAAGGCAGAGCAGGATGCGGATTCAGCAAAAGACGAAACCAAATCGCCAAAGCCATCTCAGATGCCCTCTGACGTTATTGACAAGACATCAAAGTCACATCCACCGCCGTCTAATAGTAACAATTATGAAATATCCTCGCTTGTCAAGTCCATCAAGATGAAATCTAAAGAGGCAGACAAGAGAGACAAAAGTAAACTTTCATCAGTAGCTCAGTCTTTGAAAAAGAAAATGAAGCACCTCATAAAATAAGTTCAGTCTCATTTTGTGATCAATTTTGTTATTTAGTTACAAGATGACATTTTTTGCGAGTCTAGTTGGATCCCTATAACAGATCTTGCTTTACAATTTTCCATTGCAGCCAGATACTTGGTTGTACATTCCTGTCACATATACCATATGTTGTATCTTTTAAGTTGCATATTCAGAATGATATTTGGGTCTCTTCATGTTGCCGTTGGGTTTTGTTTCTATTGTCTTAGGCCAACACATCTGGTGGAGTATATTGGTAACAGAGTTCACATGGTAGATGAGCGTTCAAATGAGGCAAGGGCGCAAGGTAAATAAAAATGAGGCTGGTGAGGCACAATCTCAGTCATCCATCAACCCCGTGTATATCCATCAACCCCGTGTATTGTAGGCGCGCCACATGGTAAATAGTAAAATCCACTACGTGAACGCAAATGACGGCTCAACTCACGTGACGACACAATGGAAGATCGAGATCGTACTTCACCTGCCTTATTCTATCAAACTGCCTCAACCGAACACTTCCCTCACATGGTATATCAAACTGCCTCAACCGAACACTTCCCTCACATGGTATCTGTATCTAATTAGAACCGTAGTTCAACACAACTGTTATCATGAAAAAACTGTTGCCAGAGATTTCTCTGGTATGCAAGTCACCCAACGCAACTCCATAGCTAACTACTGCTACTGCATTTTTATCTATTTTCAGCCCCTTCATGAAAACGACAGACGGTATAATATCAGTACCTAATAATCACACCAACAATATATATGAAATAAACAACCTTCAAATTTTAAAACCATCTGGCTGAAAAATGGCCAGGACCCCGATATTATTTAAGAAAGTCATATTTCATCTGGCAAAATTAAAAGTGCAGTGCCTCACACTTTCAGCAGGGTTTTACAAGGCAGAATAAACTCTCCACTTAGTTTCACATCCTGTCTTACAACGTTCAGTATTCAAAGAAGCGAATGGAATGCAGTGTCTACATTTGCGGCAGGATCATTTCTTCAAGGTGTCGTTGCCCATGTCATGAAGATTGAGCAAAAGATCATCGGAGTTCAAGAACACTTTGTTGGCAGCATTAGCCATCGTGTTAGCAATCTCTCTTGAAGCTTCAATCTTCCTCAGGGTGATAAATGATGGATTATTGGCAATTGCTTGACCAATCAGTTGAGCACTCTTTGCCTCTCCCTATTGATAATAGAAAGGTATATATAAATAAACAGAATTCAAAAGTAGTGATATGCTAGAATTGAATCATTTATCAAGCACTTGCATGTAAATGTTGAAGCAGGATAAATGTTATAGCCTTACCTGAGCTCTGATGATGGCACTCTTCTTGTCCTGCTCAGCCTTCTCTACAACAAACTTGGCTCTTTCAGCTTCCTGGGCAGCCACTTGTTTAGCTTCGATAGCAGCTGTGAACTCCCTCCCAAAAGTTAAGCTTGTGATAGAAACATCATCCAGCGCAATGTTGAAATTGGCAGCCCTTTCAGTCAAAATCTTCCTGATTTCCCTACTGACATTCTGCAAAGAGAAACTATGCAGGTTAATAAAAGTTTCTGACCATCATTGCAATGAACACCAATGTGTTCTTATAATGAACCGACTGATAAACTGATAGGCAAAAGCATTAAGGTATGCATGACCATATATTGTCCATAATTGTGAAGTAATGCCAACCTCTCTTTGAGTGATCAACTGGCTAGCATTGTACTGTGCAACCACAGCCTTCAAGGTCTCATGAATGATTGATGGGAGCACTCTCTCATTATAGTTTTCTCCAAGAGTCCTGTAGATTGTGGGCAGCTGATCTGCCTCAGGCCTCGTAAGAACACGAAGCCCAATCCTGACCTGTGTAATGTCATTAAAACATTTTGTGAGTATTGATGACCTAAACAGCACCAAATACAAAAAAAATGTTTGGTTGATTGTTGAATCAATTTCCCAACTTCAGCCCTGAAATCATATTAGTAGAAAAAACTCAGATGATGGGTAAAAGATAAATTACCATCTGTAGGTCACGGCTACCAGAGGTACTCTCCACCAGATGAGGTCGGGCACGAACATCATAGATGACTGGCCTCTCGAACCAAGGGATCATGAAGTGTGTACCTTCAGGATAAACCTGAGCATAGAAAGTTATACCAACAGTAAATAGAGCTAACATAACCAGGACATTTGATGATGCTTAAAAAATAATCCGAACAACCCCTGAATAAACTATTACGGTTTGACTTGTGAAACAAGAGAAGACTCATAATTTTAATGGGATGAACTGAACTTGAAATTTTCGTGAGATGAAAAGGGGATGAACCGATTGAGGATTAATAATTAATACTATTTCAATCCAAAAAGAACACAATACGAATATATCAACATGCTAACCGAGCTATCTGCAAATCAGGAAGAGAAGGAAAATACCTTATCCTTGACACCAACAAGCCGGTTGAACATAATAGCTCTGTGACCACCTTCAACGTTATACAGACTGTTGGTTGCTGCATACAATCCGATTGCACCAATAACCCCCGCCTTAATCAGAGCAAGAGCAGGACCACCTCCAGG
This sequence comes from Rhodiola kirilowii, assembly GCA_033675215.1. NCBI lineage: Eukaryota > Viridiplantae > Streptophyta > Magnoliopsida > Saxifragales > Crassulaceae > Rhodiola > Rhodiola kirilowii. The sequence goes on along the minus strand of CM066203.1, from coordinate 5,537,791 downwards.
CACCTTTGGAACTTTAACATTCTGGAAATTCATTTTTCTACACAACAACAAACATAAAGATAGATTATACATGAAGCAGAAATATAAGACCATATCTTATACAAGCTCACTTAGCATTACTAACATTCTTATGCAAGCTCGACATCCCCTCAAAACTCTACATCTTCTACATTCTTACACTCCATTAAAGTCTCTTACAATATAAGACCTACGCAACAGTCCGATTCTTCCATTCCACAAATCAAATCTTAAATGTTCAATAATCAGAAGCAAACACAAAATCATAGCACTAAGACCAAATCAACCAACAAAACACAAGCAACAACTGCTAAATCAGATCCAAAAATAAACAGGTTCGAATAGAAAGAAGAACTGACTAATCTATGAAAAGTGATGAGCGACGTACCTGAAGCAGTGAGCCGGAACTGGACGGAAATGGAGGAAGCAAGCGAGAAAGGGTTTTAGGTATTTTTGAGCTTGGGCAAGGGTCCAGACTGAGGGTTTTATCTTCAGCCAGCGCAAGGAACTTAAAACGACGCCGTTCGGTTTGCTTATGGAGGTTGTGTCACGCCGAACGCTGGTCTATCGATGTTTAGCGGAAAGTAGCTGTAATAGGCCCATGATTTGATGACAGCCCAGTCCAATTAAACGGTCAAAGCAACTTGTCAAAAACATGCATATTTTTTAAACTTATTGTATTTTAAGAGGAAACTCTCAGAACTTATTTCAAAAACATGTGTAACTTTGTAAAAGTTTACGAATTTGGGGTTTCTTTACCAGAGTGCGAAGCACGTGCTGCGAATAGTGTGAATACATTCTCATTTCCCAACCGCATTTTCTGGTCTTTTTTTTTTTCTGTTGCAATCCCAGAGGCTTTTTTATTACAAAATTTATTCACATTTTTTTATGGGAAAATTTATTCACATTTATACTCTAAAAAAGTGCAATTTTTCTTTCTGTTAAAAAAGTTATTGACATTCTATGAACTTTATATAATATATTATTTTTCCATTCCAACTCTTTTCTATTTTAAGAGTACAAATTAAGAATTGGAATATCTGGATTGGGGAAGGAATAAGTTGATATCTTACATTTCAGAGCCTATTTCTAAGCATGATTAAATTAGTCATATATCAATTGCATCAGTCAACGAGTATCTCATAAAATATGTTAAACTAAGTGCATGTAACAAGAAATAAATTATACGTCTGATTCTCAATATATAAAAAATGATACAATTTTATATTATTATTTTTTATTGTGATAAAATTTTCTATTATTGAAATACGGGTTTTTACCTCATTTAAATGTAAATTACTCTATTTAATAATCATTTCACTCTTCTCATTATCTCTCTTTCTAAAACTATTTTGACAGTGTGTATGAATATGCATTAGAAATAAATTCTCACATTATATTGATTCATTTTTTTTCTTGTCTGAAAATTAATGTCTGGATATCAATAATAATCCCTCCATCATCTCTCTAAAAACGCTCACCTAACGCTGCTGTGTGTGCTCTGCAGCTATGTCTCACCATTCGACTCACTGTCACTGAAATCATCACCGATGCATCTCCCTATATTCTTCTCATCTTCAGTAAGGCTGGATCGACGAAGAAGGAGTGATTGCAGCAGAACGACTCTCCATCAATTGATAATTGGTATGATTATTGTCAAAACCCTAATTAATCAAATCACCCCCATTTGATTCACTGATGTTGTGTGTATGATTTTTGCTTGCTAAAGATCTCAACTTGATGGCTATATGACTGGCTTTGAATTCAGTTTCATTTAAGGGTTGCTCCGTGTGCTTCTATTTTTTTGCTTAATTGTTTCGAGTTTTTATTTGTAGAACATCGTGCGTGTGAATTGGAAGAGAGTTTCAGTTTAGGGTTTTGGTCGTGGGAAGTGATTGGCTGCGGTGGATTAGGGGTTCCTGAATGGATCAATCTCAGAGTCAAGATCAAGGGCCATGCCAAGGAGATATAGATGATGGTGGTGGAAGGTTCAAAAAGATGAAAATGGCAATAGTGGAGGTTGGGGAAAGCAGTAAAGGTGGCGGAGGTATCGACGAGTCAAATCCACCTTTTCCAGACTTATTATTTGATGGGGAAGAAATAGTTCCATTTCAAGCAGCAGACACACAGACCTCAAAGGAACAAGCTGATACATCATGCCTGAGCTTTAGGTATATCATTAATCGGAGTGGCTTGTCAAAACAAGAGAAGACGAAAGCGAAAAGAAAACTTCAATTTGATTTGGAACTTGTGAAGAAACAGATGAAGAAGATGGCTGGGGAAAAGGAGAGCTTGCAGAGGATAGCACCACCACGTAGGACGGTCTCTACCAGTACTTCTCGTGGCAGAAGAACTGACGATGTTGCTGGACCGTCGCATGTAAGGCCTCCTCCTTCCAATAATGCTGAAAGAACATATCATAATATAGTGGAAATGGACTCCTCCTTGAGAAAGCTATGAGTAAGGCTTATAAGAAATCTAGTCTTTTGCTGAAGAATCTCATGAAGCAAAAAGGTGGCTACTTTTTCGGGGATCCAGTTGACCCTAAGTGGCCTGGTTGCTCTGACTACTATACCAATCATTAAGAACCCAATGGATTTGGGCACATTGAGAAAGAGAATGAACGTCGACTCAGGTTTGTTTACTCCTGGACACTTTGCTAGAGATGTAAGACTCACTTTTACAAATGCAATGACTTTTAATATTCCGGGGCATCCAGTTCACCAAGCTGCTAAGAGAATGCTGGTGATATTCAATGATAGGTGGACTGCCATTGAGACTGAATATGAGAGAACTGTGAAGCTTGCCGCACACTACGATCAAGGCTTATAGTAAGGCTAATTCTTATTTGATTGGGGCAAGACATTAGTGTTATTTTGTTTGTTGAATTTGTGCATCATATATCAGTTTTGTTGTGATGATGAAACTTTACTTTATGTACCAGTTAATTACTTTGGTTCTGCGCATTTTCTCGATATTATGCAATTTAGTTTTCATTGATCTCTCTCTAAAGTAAACATCTAAATGTGACTATATCCATGTTGTACGTGGCCTTAATTTTATGAAATTGTCATTCAGTTTGATGCTAATTAGCTTAGCGAGAAAGTACTGTAATCGTTAATTAACGAACAAACGGTCTTCAAATTTAGAGTGTTTTTGCAACGAAGATGCATCTTAGAGTCACGAAAACTCTCTACGTGTACTCCTCGGGATAGATATATACCTAGACATTATACATATTGCGATACATATGTTCAATATCAGTTCAGACGATAAGTCACCATTCCCTTGAAACAATACCAAATGAAAAACATGTGTATAACACAGTAACAATCAATCTAGCTATATATATATATATATATATATATATATATATCCTCTGTATTATTTAATGTCCCTTGAAATGTCAGGATCCGACTTCCGAGTTAAGTAAAGCTTTCAGTCATTGATGTGAGTAGCAAAACATAACTAAGAATAACTATAAAAATAATAATTCAACTTCATCATTGACCATAATGAGGATAAATTAGTACACCTTAATTATGAATTAAAATGATACTTGAATTATTCCATTCAGGAAATGTCTCAATTCAGAATGAAATTCGAAATTCAAATTAATTTCAAATTTAACAAGCACACTTTCATCACTTTCCCTCTTATTATTTTATAATCAAATTACATGAAGACATATATCTGGGGTCAACACTATTAAGTGAGACAGCAATTCTTCACTTCCTTCCAAATCATTGACCGCTTAGTCGTATCTATCGCTGACTGAGTTCTGAACTGGGATCGTCACTTTGGCAGCTCTCACTCGCGGAGGAGTGCTTAGCTTCTTCGATTCGTTGTTCGTCTTATCTATGAGACAAACAGCTAGCCCAGCTAGCTTAGAGAGAGAGAAGCGGCAGAGAGACAGAAGGAGAGGTATGTAAAAGATGCAAATAATAAACCCTATAATCTTTTGCAAACCCTATTTCATTTTATATTTAATTAATAAAGGTTTCATCTTGACGGCTGCATGCATGAACTGAATTCTGCGATTTATTGCGTGAAAATTGTAGATCAGAACAAAAATTTAATTAGGCTGTAATAAATAGAAGAGAGTATTGATTGGGTGAATTAGGGTTTGGTTGATTGTGTGTGAGAATATGACTAGGAAATATGTAAGATTTGAAAGGGATGAATGGAGAAAGATTCTTGCTGCTATATATGCATGAGAAGAAGAAGTCAGTACGACTCCTGCACGCGCTAAGAGGATGAGAGACAAAATGTTGCGTTGGAAGGCGATGGATACATGAAGAATTAATCTAAGGTTGGGGAAAAAAATGCATTATTATTGGCAGCTGGCTGTGTGTGAGACTGATAGACAAGCTGATGGAGCACACATGACGACGCTTTAGGTACATGTATCCAACAGATTTCGCTGAAGCTGTGAGAGGACACTAGGTTTGATGATGCCATGAGGTGCAATCCTCCTGATCAGCACGATGTCCACCAGGCAGGGCTGTACGTACTACGTAGAGTAGTTGATATAGGCCTTTCCTTGCCTGAAAAATGTGGATTTGTTCGCATGTTCTCTTGACATGTCAGATGTGCCCTCTGCTTTGAACGTATTAAAGTCCTACTTGGAATATGTATAAAATTTATTTGTATAATATCTCTAAAATATATGAGATGTAATTACATTATCAAAAAAAAAAAATCATTAATTCATTTTTACGGACCTCATACATATGTAAGATGAAATAATGATTCTTTGAAGAGCGTTCAAATGAGGGAAGATAAATAAGAATGAGACAGATGATGCACGATCTCAGCTATTCATTAACTATGTGCATTGTGGGTGCGCCACGTGTCAAATAGTAAAATCCACTACTTTCGTAGTGTGAACGCAAATGGCGACTCAACTCACGTGACGAAACAATAAAAGACCGAAATCATACCTCACCTGTTGTCTCATTCTAACAAACTGCCTCAACCGAACGCTTTCCATGATTCTTTAGTAAATGCGTCTGAAATAGTACGTATCAATTTTTCAATTGAATCATTAAAGCAACTTGAACCATAAAGCATTATCGAAGTACGAAGTGTATTAAATAATCAATTCAATACACATATAATTATATCGGTGTTGGTGAACGGTTCGACCGACCGAGTGCCACAAACGGTCACCTTCTTCTCCATTATATCATCGCCATCGTCATCATCTGCAAGACTGCAACACGACACCATATCAGTCTGCTGCTGGTGGTGGCGAGTGTCAAACAAGCTCTTCTTCTTCTTTCTTGTCTTCTTCTCCGACTTTCTTTTGGGAACAGGGAAGAGGAACAGAGTAAGCGCCATCAGAAAAAGAAAAAAAAAAGAGTTGTTTTTTATTTTTCTGATTCTGCCTGGATTTGATCCGATTTCAGCGTGAGACCCGCAATTGGTATGTGATCGCAAACCTCAACAAAACCCTAAAATGATCTTCTTCTTCTTTTTTGATCGGGAGTGTGTAAAGGACCGACCTTGACGTATCTTCTGCATCCGCCTATACAATTTCCAGGTTGTTTTACTTGCTTTGCTTCTTGGAAACCCTAGATCAGGCGAATTGGGGGGAATTCCGGGGTTTGGTCTGGGGATTGAGCAATTGGCGAATTAGGGTTTGTCGGGCGATGTGAGGGTATGACTACCGAGGGTTTGGTTGTAGAACCGGCCGTCGCTGGAGGTGGAAATGGCGGCGGCGGTAGTGATGAAGGAGATAGGTTGAAGCAACGGTGGGGGGATAAGGTGTACACGAGGAGATCTAAGAAGGCTAAGACCATCACCTCAACCGGTGATTTGGGTTCAATTGCTGCAAAAGGCTTAGAATTGTCCACCAATGATGTTGGTTTGCAAATGGAAGTTCAGCGTGCTGCAACAAATTGTGTTGAGTCCGCGATTGCCGAGTTACGGCAGCTTGAGACACCTGCCCCACCAGCGCAGGAGTTGCCGATTCAAGCTGAGAAACACAGTATATGTAGAGCTAAGCTTGTGAGTAAAGATAAGCTCGGGTTATTGAGTAAGTCGAAGCAGGAGAGTAGAGACCTTAAAGGGAAATTTGCGAAAGATCTTGAGACGGTTAGGGGAGTGATGAGAAAAGTTGGGATAGAAAAGGAAGCATCTCCGATGATTGATTCTAGTATGGTGAGCTTGACGCCTTCAGTTTATGCGCAACGACTGCAGGGTATGAGGCCTTTAAATCAGCTTAGCGTTGGAATTATGGGCAACAGTTTCGGCATGACTGAGATCACTGAGAAAAGGACGCTTAAAGCTAATCAGTATTATAGGGATTCAGAGTTTATTTTGGAGAATGATAAGTTTCTGCCTTCTGAGAGCAACAAGAACTCTAGTGCGTTGCTTGAGAACAAGAATTATGGAAGTGCACTTGAGTTCAGAGTTGGCAGCAAAACATTCAAAGGCTGTAGTGCGTTGCTTGAGAGACTATTGAAACACAAATTCAGTCGCATATTTGACTCTCCGGTCGATGTTAAGGGTCTTGGGTTGCATGATTACTTTAGTATAATTAAACAACCGATGGACTTGGGTACTGTGAGGGAGAGGCTGAACTCAGAGTATTATAAGGTTCCAAGGGAATTTGCCGAAGATGTGAGACTTACCTTTTCTAACGCCATGACCTATAATCCTGAGGGGCACGAAGTTCATACGATGGCCAAAGTGCTGCTGAAAATCTTTGAAGAGAAATGGGCTGCAATTGAAACGGAGTATCTCAGAGCACTTAAGCTTGCATACAATAATGATGTGCGTACTCCTACGTCTGCGAGATCTACACCTCTCGCACCATCATTGCTGTCTCCCGTTGGAGGAAGATTTTTGAGTAGATCACAAACAATGGTGAATCGTACTTCAACTTGTAGGATTAAAGCTCCAAAGAAGCCCAAGGCCAAAGATCTTAATAAACGAGACATGACCTACGCTGAGAAACAGAAACTCATTTCATGGTTGCAGCGACTACCTATTGAAAAGATTGATGGCATTGTTCAGATTATTAAGCGAACGAATTCATCGCTTTCACATCAGACTAAAGAGATTGAGGTGGACATTGATGCTGTTGACACTGAAACTTTATGGGAGCTTGACAGGTTCATCATGAATCAAAGGAAGAATCTGAGCAAAATGAAACGAAGAAACGAACTGGCTGCCCTGTCTGGAAGGGAAGCTAATGTCGTAGTTCCTCAGAATATGATGGTAGTGTACACGCGTTTTGACATGTTATGTTTTTGGGTTATCATGGTTTACCAAGTTTGTAACCGCATGATAAATGTTGCAGGCAACGGAACCTGTTCCTGTAGAAGTTACTCAGGGAGCTGCTGTGGAAGAGACGCTGGCTGGAACTAAAACCGGTATGAAATGTATTGGCCGACAATATTTAAAACATGTGATTATTACTACATTTTGCATTAAATAATTGTTTCTTTCACTCAGATGATAAATTTGTGTCTTCTTCCAATGTTGCCCCTCCGTCAGTTGTTGCCAACAACTCCAAATCCAGTAGCTCTAGCAGTGATACTGGATCCTCTTCCTCTAATGGTATGAACTGCATCTTCTGACGTGATTTCACTCAGTCGTAGAAAGAAAGTGCTCTTTTGAGCTGAACTTAACTGAACAAAAAAACTTAAATTGATTTAAATAGGAGAAATGAATTGGCGAAATTAACTTTGTGACTTAATTCAAGTACTTGACTATGGTCATTAACTTATGAGCTAATAAATCAAACATTTGACTGAAATTAACTGCTTAAACAGATGTCCTAAATATGGTGGCGAACTGAAGAAAATTAAATTCAAGTTCAACGAAACAGATCCTTAAATGTACTTATGATAACCATGCAGGATCCGACAGTAAAAGTTCCCAAGATGGCCCTGATGTCAGGCGCTCACCAGCATCATGACAACCGATGTTCAGGTAACATGTCTACGTTTACTGATTATAATTTTACATGTTTTATCATGAGCTATGGGTACACTAGCTTGTTAGCAGAGGCCCATTAATCATACCTTTTGTAGTTATGTATCATTTGATGCGTAACTCAGCCAGATTTCCAATTCACGTAACTTGCAATGAAAAAAATAGGATTTGGCAATATGCCTTGACCAATTTAGGAAAGTGTTGTGGACAACGAAGTTGAGTAATCTTGTTGGTACTTAATGACAACTTATTGTTTGATGTCGTTACTGGCAGTTGTTATTGGCACTTGAAAACTACCTATTGTTTGATGCCGTTGTTGGCTTCAGGATTGGTACTCTCCACTGTGAGTTTCAGTTTGACGGAAAGAGCTTGGCAACTTAGTTTAACTAGCATCTAAATATCGGTGATATCTTGTTAAGTGACTCGGTAGGGCAAATGTATATGCATGTAAGTATGAAGTACTTGCTCATACTGAGTGGGAGAGAGCCCTTTTTTTTTTACTTCTGAAGGCACTTCTCTGCTAGTTGTAGAAATTATACCGGCACAAAGTTCTTGCTAATCATACTCTTTCGTTGGTTATTGCAGTTTTTGACTATTGATACAGCAACCAGCTGCTAAACCATCATTGTGAATCAAAAGTTGGTCCCCAGTTGTGCTAAACAAACATCTTGCTGGCGTGCTAGTATGTTTTGGAATTGGTAGAAAGGAATGTAATTGTAAGGGTGTAGTTAATGTCGTTCTGTTTATCTCGTAGGTGAAGGTGAGTTGTTGATGTTGTATAAATGTCCAAAAAAAACTTAGAAGCCGGGCCATGGTGGAGGAGGTCTGGACCTTTTGATATCAGACAGAAATGTGATCCTGGAAATGTTAAGATCATCAACTCTTTCAGTCTCCTATATTGTTCTTTGAAGTCCTCTGTTGTTCCAGTCATTCAGGACAACAACAACAAAAAAACAACTCTATTAAAAACCTTCTCTGTTTCTAGTCCCACCGCCTCACTTAAGCTCCTCTTCTCCCGGCGTTTCAACCTTCGTTCCTTTACTTTGTTCTCGCTCTCTCCTCGTTTCCTCTCCTCCCTCGATGCTGCTCTCCATTCTCCTTCCAAGCGGCAGTTTCCTTTTCTTCCGCGTTTGCTGAGTCGGTGGTGATGGCGTTTGTGGGAATGTTGGCTGCGTCGGTGGTGCTGAGATGTGGGGAGGTGGCGCCGGCGGCGGCATGGCTGGTTTGGCTGACGGATCCGGCTCTGGTGTTGGTCTAGCGGAGGGTTTGCGACTGATGTGTGAAGTATGTTATTTTATTAATATAATCCTTAATTTAATAACTGAATCATTTTTGAAAATTACATAATTTAGACTAAAAAATACGTAGTTTTTTTTAACAATATTGAATTCTGATGATTTATCAAAATACGGATCAAATAGATGATAAGAATCAGACTAGGGCCACGGTCGGGCTCGGACTGCTCTAGGACTCATTTTGTCCTCGGACTGCTCGAATCTGCGTATAAAAGCGGTTTAATTTTAAAAAATGTTGAAACTTCGCAGATCTCCAAACCCTAGCCTTCATATGAAATTAAGAAAACTTGCTGCTCGGTCGCCGATAATTTTGATCTCGGCACCGATGCTTCCGATCTTGCCGCTGACGCTGTCGAAATCGGCTGCGGCGGCTAATAGTTCGAGGATTGCAAAAGTTGCTTGCGAGGGTGCCATTAATGCGTTGGAGATGGGGAATTATGACACGGCTATTAAGTTGATGACAGAAGCCGCACAAAATTTTAATGATTGGGCAGTCACGTACCTAGTCCAGGCATGCATCTTTTCTGGTAAGGCCGCCTGTGGTGATCAGAATTGGAAGAAGCGCATGAAGAAACTAGAGTCTTCCAGCAGGGCAGTAGATTTGTCTCTGTATTATATTGAATATGCAATTTTCTTTTCAAAATTCGTATATGTTGAAGAAGTTCTTAGCCTTTGCGATAGGGCTGATAAGTACCTAGCAAAAGTTATTAAGTTGGGACCCCAACTGCTTCAGTTACGAATTGGTGGCAGACGAAAGCATGGTATGACCCGCACACAGCAGGCTGAAGCCACAACAACTAAAGGCCAAACAGCTTCTTCTAATAAGTTTCTATCCATTCTGGAACAGGTCAGTCGTTTTCTTAGAGCATCTGCACCCATGTGCTTGATGAGCTGCTGTTACTATTTTTGAGCAAGCAGGTGCTCTTCCATCACCTGCTTGATTTGTGCAGATGTTCTTAGGGTTGTAATCATATTTCATGCGGTGAAATTTACGAATCCGTCCGACTAATCGATCCGCCTAGTCGTCGCCTAGATCTGCCTAAGCGTTAACTAGATGACCAATTTCTTGATCAAAATGAAAAACTTCCTTTATTTTTGTATGTTTATCATTTTAATATTTGATAAACTATTAAAATATCTTTATTGTCAAGTTGCTTTTTATATATATTAAAATAAAATAAAATAATATTTATATGATTATTAATTTTAAAAATATTTAAAAAAATACAAAATTGTAAAACCGATTAGTCCCCGATTATTCTGCAAGGACCCTTTCCGTCCGATTAGCGCCTAACGATTTTTACAACCTTGATTTCATGTGAATTTCATCAAAGTGTTAATTACTATTCATATGTTATGTTCCTTTACTTATTGAAATTCAGCTTCAATTTTTTTCATGTCGCAGATTCTTGCAAAGCCGCAAATGCAAACTGCTATATTTGTTGCAGGCCCAATAAATGGCAAGTGTACTTTGGAGAAAACTCTTAAAGTCAACTCTGATGCACTTTGGGCTCAAATTCAAGAGGAAAGTGTCAAAATTAAGAAGATGTTGAATGATAAACATATAACAATTCTTATCACCGGCCTTGTGAACCAAGAAATACAACCCATGATAAACAAAATGGTAAAGAAGAAACTAGCACATGCAATTACTCCAGGACTTGAGAGTTTAATTACTTCGTCACTAATGGTTGCATTTGAGGTTTGCGTTATAAACATATCTTACTTATATTTTATTGTCATTAGGATGCTACACATTTTGGCAGTTGCTTCATTAACCACTTTTTATTGTTCCTTAACATTTTCCGTGCTCAAGATCAACAAGTCTTTCCTTGTTGTCTCTGCTAACATGCCTTTACATGTTATAGTAGTTAGCCATGTATATTGATGGACTAACTTGTGTTTAATGAAGGCCTCTAGTTCTACATCTCAATAAGGAATAGTCAACCTTTTCTTGTTTTAGACAGTTGATAGGGAGTAATGTCTTTTTGTGTGCATGTTTCCCTACTTAATCGAGGGTGTGATTTCAATTTCTCAATTTAGTGATAATTTCCGTCTTATGTGATATTCATGTTTCACAGAGTATGAATATCCTCTATTTTTTATAGAACATAATTTTATTAATAACAGAGCTTAAAGAAGCTCCACGACAGGAAAACACCCAGCTAATAACTCTGGTCACTTTGGGCTATCTGATCTTACGAATACGTACCCTCTAAACAATATGGGCGTAGCGATACTAAATTCAAAAGAACCTTTATTGCTCTAAATGTAAAAATCTCAGATGGTGACGGTTGCTGCTGTTTTCTCATCTGCTCTTTGCAATAAAAGCCAATAACATATTGCTTGGTGTGTCGCGTCTGCAAATGTAAAAGTAACTCATTCCTGAATCTTATGTTAGTTTTCGTACTGTCTCAGATCTTTTAATTGTTCTCAAGGCCAAATCAGTATGCTTCCTTCTATGTATGTTTTGCAATTCTGTAAAAACACTTGAAATTACTTCCTTTTTATTGATAAAAAGAACGCATATTTTCCAAAGCGCAACTTGTTTCCTTGTGTTCACTGCTTTCTTATATTAGTATAGATGTGGTAACTTGTCCTTGTCTACCAATAGGACGTAGATTGCAAGCACTTGAGATTTATAGAGAATCATATACTCCTGTCTCACATTCAGTATCTGTTATTCACAGGAGGCTTTGAATTCCAGCTTGGAAACTTATGTTTTTCCTACAAATAAGTTGTCATTTAAAGCAATGTTTGAACAAGTGGTTGCCTGCTTTGAAATGGTAATGATTGTACAAGTGTAGCCCTGCAACATTTTCAAACTCAACATTCAGCTGTAGCACTTGCCATAATATTATGAAATATGAGGCGGGCAATGCTGGATCATTTAAGTTTTTATTTTATTTTTATATAAACAATTTGCTCAAATTAATTGCAGGATGCAATGAATTTGGTATCTTCATTGACTATGACTTTGAGTGGGGAATTTGATGAGGGTGGGGGAAAGCTTGCTGCAGGTGTGAATTCAAATGGTTTTAATGACAAGGTACTACTGTCTCTTCATTTACCCTAAATTTGCAGAAATGTGGAATTATGATTTCTTGTCTTTCATTCAACAGTGATACAAGCTATTTATACTATGAGATAGGGGTGGGCGTGGACAGGTTATGCTCATTCTTAACCCGACCCGAAATAATAATCGGGTCATTAATTTAATGTTATAATGCAATATGGCCCTCATATGTTGATTTAATCATATACTTGGACTGAATGTTGAAGGCACTGAGGCCATGTGAATGATACTAAATTATCTCTATTCCGTATTTTACAACAGACTAAGGAATTGGCCAAACTGATTGCGGAACACAAGTATGAGGAAGCTTTTGTAGCAGCTTTACAAAGCAGCGACGTAACTATAATATCCTGGCTCTGCTTCCTGGTATGAAATACCTTAACTACCATTTACATATATGATGTAGTAGTCAATATAATTTCACTGAAGTTTGTTAAACAGCCAAAGTTCATATCTATTACTGTTCAGGTGGATCTACACAAACTTTTGTTGACAACCCCAGTGCCCCTGAGCCAAAGAGTTCTTCTCTTTCTTCTGCGGCAGCTTGCATTGGACATTTATCCTGATACACCAATAAAGGTGGCTTGGATGACTCATGTGGCACTAATCATTATACCCACAGACCCAATGATCGCCATGCTTGTTCCCCCCATCTTTGAGGAGGTATATGGGATTCTTAGACATCACCGCACCCTGCTTACATTCGGTATTGGTGAAGTCACAATCATCTTTGTTTTCATGCATCTAATCAACTCCATTCTGAACTCCCTTAGCCCATAGAGATAGTTTGGTGCTTCGCCTTTTTGGAAAGAAAGTGACTTTTTACAAGAACCATTGCAAATGATGATATTTGGGCACTCTATAAAATGCCCCCTGTGTATCTAAGAAAGGTTGTCAAAATCGCATTTTAACCTAAATGTACATTTCGTGTTAACTCAGATCTGGACTCGTTTTTTTGTTGCTAAAATCGGACCTTAAAACGATTTTAATCGATTTTACACAAGAACTCATGTAAAAACGTCCGATTTTAACATCTTTTAAATCTTGGGCTTGGCCAGTCAAATTTTAACCCATTACTTAATTTTAGTCTTTTAATTATACAAAACCTTAGTCTAAAATCACGACATTTGCGTTCTGCAATTAAGAAAAAAAACAAGTGATGTCATCAGCCATCGACGATGGACTTGTTGGCAGCAGCACGGTATCTGCGATCAACCTGAGCATACTTTGAAACAGAGATTTATTGGCAGCGGCAGCGGCACGGTATCTTGACAGTAAGTAAGTTAGTTTCTCGGTTAAAAAGAGATTTATGGCTGGGAATGAGCGAAAGCAAGAACACATTACCCATTTGCTTTCCATCATTATGCATCCACTTCGTGGGATAATGTGTCTTTTTCTTGAAGTTTGAGGGATGTTGGGTATTGTAACCATGATGACTTACAAAGCTTCGCCCACGTCCGTGTTTATTACCGCGTCCACGCCCATGTTGCTAATTACACACATAGTCATTACTGAATATGGCATTTGCATTTGCTTCAGGAAGGGGCGCTGACCCAGTTGGGCGAGAGTGATGATTTTTCATCAAAAATTCATTATTTTGTTCAGCAACAAGTAGATATGAAATAAGCTCAACATACTATGTAAAACCTCGTTCACTATATTGTTGTTACAAGACCATATTTGAGGCATGAAATATTAAGAAAGTAACTGGCAAAGTCGATTTAAAATCGAGAGCCGGTTATATAGAATTCATATTCCGTGCAGCTAAATTGTTTACAGGCGATCCAAAGTGACGTAGTTTTAATAAAACAACATGGGGTGGAGCGTGAACGTGCTTTTTGCTCCGACGTGGCTCCAGTTGGGCTTGCGAGTTGGTTGTACATAGTTGTCTGTCAGGTTGTATTTAGGCCGGGTGGTAGTGTGTATCGGATAAAACCGGGTTGTAATGTATGCCGAGTAAAACCGGATTGTAGTGTAGGGTAATTCCTGATTGTAGTTGACTGAGTCGTCTATTTTTAGAGGGGCACGGTGATCTTTTACCTATTCATTTAGTATCGGTTTCTTCTGTTGACCGCTGTATGTAATGCCCTTCTTGGACGACTTATCCTATTCTATAGCCAATTTGGCAATTTATCAACAACAACAACAAAAAAATTTTATTGATGGCATAAGATACAAACTACCATAGACAAACAGTATACACCAAATGCCTCTACCATCACACCAACATACAACCTAGCAGCCGCCTTTATTTTCATCATGGCGGCAGCCGCAACCAGTAGTCTACTCTATTTCGAGGCTCTTCGATCGCCACGTTCCTCAGTCAGGAAGCTGTCATCCTCCAGCTTTTCAGTCACTGGAGCCACCAACTCTGTAGTTTGCTGTGCTATCTCCATGATCGTCTCTCCAATTGCCCCAAACACACCACCGCCTCCTCCTGGCTGCTGCTGCACCTCCTCGCTCATCCTGATGCTCGCTTTCCTTTGGTCACCTCCAACAACACTGCTCACAGCTCCTTTAGTACTCTCCCATGCACCTTCAACCTTCTCGCCTATTCCCTCTCCCTTCGTCTGGCCTTCATACCCAACCTGATCGAACAGATTATCGATCAAACTGATCAGTCAGACACCGATCGAGACCAAATATCGCCTATTGCTACTCAAATTATTACGCTTTTCGCCTTACATTTTTACACTACATCCTCGGATTTCTCACTCTTGTCCGCAAAGATGTTCCCTTCATATGTTATTCAACTAACTTAGAAATTAAACTTCAGCAATGACTAAAAAAAAGCGGTCTCCCGATCATACCTGAGCTTCGGTTTGGGTCCCTGAGGCATGCTTGGACTGTAAGTCTTTCTGCGCCTCCTCCTTCTTCCTAGCTGTATACTCCTTTGCCTTCTCCCCAGTATTCGCCGCGATTTCCTTCACATTCTCAGCCTGTTTCCCCGCTATCTCAGTCGCCTTGCTCCCCACCGCCACAGCGGTATCTTTAGCATACCCAGCCACTCCAGTCACAGCCTTCGCCGCCATTTTAGTACCCTCCACCGCCACCTCCGCTGTCAAATGCGCTGCGCCCCATCCAACCACCGCCACCCTATCCGCAACCTCTACAGCCACCTTCCCCGCCATACTGGCCGCTCCTTTCCCACTCTCCACCGTCACATCTTTAGCCTGCACCGCCTTCTCCGCCGTGTAGTCCTTCACTTGCTTCGCGGTTTCTAATGTTCCTCCCGTAGTCCTCGAGGCCAAGTTCTTAGCTTGCTCCGCCGTTTGCTTACTATACTCCGCCGCGGTCTGTCCAGCTGCTGTTAACTTGTCTTTCGCATACCCCAACCCTTGCTGGCTTTTCTCCATTGCCGCGCGGCCGTATTCAGGCACTGCCTGAGTCGACTGCGACACCGTGTCTCTCGCTTGCACCGCCGTCCCTTTCGTGTACTCCGCCGCCGCCTGGCCAGCCGCCGACAGTTTGTCTCTCGCATACCCTAACCCTTGCTGGCTTTTCTCCACTGCCGTGCGGCCGTATCCGGGTACTGCCTGAGCCGACTGCGTCACCGTGTCTCTCGCTTGCCCGGCCGTCCCTTCGGTATACTCCGTCGCTGTCTTTCCGGCGCCGGAGAGCTTCTCTTTCGCTGCAGGAGCAGACCGAGTCACTGTATCCTTCGCCTGAGCTCCTTTCACCGCTGCCGTCTCCTTCGCTTTGCTTACCGTATCCTTATTCCTCTCCTCCGCTCGCCGGATCGTATCCATGGAGTTCTGCTGCGCTTGTTGTCTCGCTTTCGAAATATCCTCCAGAGTCGGTGTCTGCATTTGTCGTTCTTCTCCGCCTGTCGCGTCATACTTACCGACATTTCTCGCTCCACCTTCCATCATCTCCGATCCTCTGTTTTTCGACTCTTCCGCCATTTTCTCCGACGCTCTGTTTCTCACAGCTCCAGAAACTTTTTCACCTCTCTTCGCTACCTTTGACTCGCTCGCCCTGGATCCAAAATGAGTTCCCGTGTGATGATGCACTCCTCCTTCCCCGGACCCATGTTTTCCTTCGAGGGTGATGGAAACCTTCGACTTATCCTCGCCGGTCGGAATCTCCTTCGCACCCACCACCTCCGAATCCCTAACCTTCTCCGCCAGCGACTCGAAGTGGCTAGCGAGATTCGGTACTAAGTCCTTCTCGACATTTACGTCTCTTGCCTCGGTCACGTTCTCGTCTCTCACTCTCCTCTGCTGCTGCTGCTCCGACGCCATTGTTGATGATCACAAACACGTACTGCTCTGTTTCTTGCGCTTGTTCAAAACGGTGTAATAATGAGTCGTTTTGGAATGTGAGATGTCGAGGATGGAGCGAGAAGCGTTTAAAAGAGGAATAAAAAACGGCATGTTGGTGACGTAAAGGGTAAGAAGATAAGGGATTCTGACACATGGAGAGCTACGTGGCGGACGTGGAAGACATACAATGCTGATTCAGCAGGCAGCATCCCTGGAGAATGACGCGTGCATTTAGAACATATGACGTGTGTCCTTTTAAAAATAATATCGGTATTTATTTATTTATCTTCTCCGTGTACTTTCTGTACAGTCTCCGTTACTTGATAGAATTGATATGTCATATAATAAATAACTTTATTTGTGTTGTGTCATCGACTCATCAAGTGACAATTGATGAATTGAGCCACCTTCACTTATATTAGTAATTAAATTAACTATATTACATTTTCATTGATCGGGTTACTTTGTATTTTATATACATATTTTAAATTTCTGGTAACTGACTTTATTGAGTTGTTTAAGCATACATTAATTTATCTTAAATATGAGCGGGAAGTGGAAGTGGAAGTGGACTGTGATATGAAAGAGAAAGTGAAGTTTTAATTTAGCTGAAGTTTTCCTTTGATTGATGTGTATAATTTTCAGTATTGAAATGTATATAATCATTAAAACTCCATCAATTTTTGTAAAAGGGTTTTGGTCGAGTGGTTTGAATACGATCAAAGGTCGACTCCTCCGTCTTTACGTGGATACTTTCCTCTTTACGCTTCGCGCGTGATGTGTTGTTCCTTCCTCGTGGAGGTGCTATTCGAGACATGATAGACGTGATGTGTCTTGCAATGTTAAAAGTGCTCGATGTAGTCTGGGTGTCAAATGTCGAAGAATGTCTCGATGAGTTCGGGGTGGATGTGTGGCTATATGATAAAGGTGGCGAACCTGGTCTATGCTTCAAAAATGGATAGATATATTAAATGATTTTGGAATTCGATCGAGATGCTTTAATAAAACTACTAAATAAATATATCTTTTTTATAGAAGAAAGTGGCATACATAGACCTATAAAAACATGTATAACATCAACAACAAAGTGATCGATCAATAAATACAGGGACGAACATCTAAACAAGAAAAATATTCCGTACAAGGGCGATCAATCCATCTGCTGCTATTATCCTGGAACCATGAATTCACTCAAGCCAATCCATGCCAAACTGGCCAAAGATAAGAAGTGATTCGGCAGCCAACTTCGAAGCAGCAATGAGGCTCTGGCCAAATTTCCATTGACAACTTGATAAAGCTACACTTGAAATATCCATAGCTCAGTTTCCTGTCAAAGGTTGCACGCCACCTGAACACCAGAAAAGACTACAAAGAGGACTTAAAAGCTAGGACAAGTTATTTAGCCAGGAACAATGAGATGTTCCACTTTGCCTCACGTCATGGGAGATGACCAGGCAACCGAAGACAGAAAAACGACATTGTCATCAAGCGCAGCCGAACAATAAGACCCCAAAAACTACCAACGCCTACTAAAACGTCGACTCCGCGACACCTTAACCTATCCTAACCAAACCAAACATATCCTATCCTAACCGAACCTAAACAAACCCACCGCACCGCATCACCCCTAATCCCTTCTAATCAACCAAAACCACGACCCGACGGATAACACCAGCAGTCTGCCAACCTCCAGCATCTCCACACCCCATAGATTCAGTAACCCCGCGGACTCCGTCGGTGAAGGTGGGAAAAGAGGAGGAGACGGAAGGGTGAGCCAGTAGGAAGGGTGGGAGAGTAGAGGCAAAGGGAGGAGCGGTGGCGGAGGCTGCAGGGAGGAAAGATGGCGGCTATGGTTAAGGGCAGTGAGTTGGGAGCGACAAGGATGAAGAGGGAGTAGCGGTCAGCTTGCGAGAGAGGGAGTAGCGGTGGTTGGAAGTGGGTTGAGGTGGTGGCTGGAAGTGGGTTTGAGGCAGTGGAAACGGGAGTAAGCAAGTTCAATAAATATATCTAGTACATATATATTGCATCTAGCTCAGATCCTGAAATTATTGGTACATATATATTCGCCAGACCACATTGGCATCCAGGGAGTAAGGGTCAATCATCTTTGGTTGGACACCTTAACCAACAGGTCACCACCTCTCTTGGCAGCTGAAGTCTAATTCAAACTGATAAAAGGTTTGACAATTATTTTCTTGAAGTGATGGCGTTGTCATCGGCTTCGATGAAAATATTTTGTATGTAGCCTAATTTTATTAGATCTATATAAAATATCCTTATTTTTATTAGACGACGCGTAAAATTCCGTCTATGCTTTTTCTTTCTTTTTTTCTTTTTTTGATGATGGGGTTTACATATTGTATAAGATATATCTATTTTTCACATCTAATCATATTATCTAGTCCAATATGTCTACTAAAGTGCAAGCCGTCTGGCATCTGACACATCCACTCTTGAAGCGTATCTTCTCGCAATCAACCAGCTCACGGTAGAAGCCATCTTTCGGCTCCGTGGCGAAGGGAAAACTAGCTTTAGCATCTTCTTGGCTAAGCTTCAAATCATTCTTCATGTCCACCTAATATGGGACAAATTCCTCACCTAAGTGGGAATGGTGCATTTGTGGGGGTTGAACTCAAGACCACTTGGTGACAAATCACAGGGTTGAGTCGACTCTTCTACTACCCCACATGCCATCTATGCTTTTTCTTGTGGGTTTGAATTTGAAATTAGGCTACGAGTAGGGCTGAGCATTGTTCGGTAAATTCCAAATTTACCGATTTAATTTACAGAATCGAATCAATTCGGTTCGATAAAATCGGTAATCGGTGAAATCGGTAAATTATCGATCGGTAATCGATAAAATTTGGTCGGTAATCGGAATGAAATTTTTGGTTCGGTAATTTACCGAATAAGAATTTTTTATTATTAAACAAAATAATATTTATTAAAAAATAAAATTTTTTAAATGAATTATTTGTTTAAACTTCAAATTTTAACCCGTAATTTTTGAAAACTTTTGTGATTTAATTGTGTAGATCAAATTTTGAATTACCTGTGTATTTTTTTGTTATTAGATGTTTAATTATTATGTTTTAATAATTTTAAAATTAGTCAAAAAAATTCGGTTAATTTCAAAATTTTGCCGAATTTACCGTTTTACCGAAATGTCGGTACGGTAAATTCGGTTCGGTAATTATCGGAATAAAAAAATTGGTCGGTAAATTCGGCAAATTACCGAATGCACACCACTAGCTACGAGGATGCAAATAAATTTAAAATTATCTCACATATTCGACTTTAGAAATGAAATTGTTCATGCATTTTTTACGCACAAGTATAATACTGTTGTCAAGGGCAAGTTTTCCTCTTCAAACAAACTGCTTAAATAAAGAATGACACATAAAATTTAGGAATTTTATTAAAAACAACTTATTACACATTTCAAATGCGTAAAAACAACCTGACAACAACGTACGCCCATTTTGTTTCACAAACTCACTCAATAAACAGGATAACTTGGCGTCAAATTAACTCCACAAAGACCTTCCTTACGTGTCCAGTCCCCATCTGAATCTTAATATATCCGCCATCGCCCCAGCCCTCGCCCCAAGAATTCCTCACTATCCAATACTTCAATCCGTCTTCCTCACCATATCCGACAATGCTCATCGCATGGTTCAAATTAAAATCACATTGCCCCGTAAATACTCCGCTTTTATACGCTCCAAAGTCGGGACTACTCGCATCTATCCCTATTCCCACCGGCTGCTTCACCACAGCTGCCATCAACTCCTCGTCGCTCAGGAACGCTGGCATGTTTACGAAATCACTAACGTGTGCAGATCGTGGGTCTTTTTCCTTTTTGGAAATGTCGCATGTTTGTGCTTCTGGTTGGTTTGGATAGTCTGCTTCTGTTGTTAAACTTTAATGCTTTACGTACTCGTACACTTCTTGTATCCATCCGCCGTTGCATCCTCCTTTGCCCGGAAGATCGTCGCAATCCACGATTTCTTGCTCGGATAATATACTTAGTTGTTTGGTCGCTATATAGTTCACTGATTCAACTTCGGCCACGCCTGCAAAAAGCCAACAATTTCCTGCATTTTTCACACAAAATTATGAACTTGAAAATTCAGCAACATTCCGTAAATTCTAATAATATTTCGTTGAAAATATGTTGATAAATAAAATAGATATCATGATTCGATAGTTTATTGATTTATCAAATTTATTAAATAATATTACCCCACCTTGTTACTCTAAAAAAATAAAAAAAATAATCTGGAATTTGGTAGGATTTTTTTTTTAAAAAGAAGAAGCTAAACAAAGAATATAATTTTAAATAACTAATTACCGCATGTCTGATCTTTGACAGGAGTGACAGCTCCTTCATCTCTCCAATCCCAACTGGTTGGCAATTCATCGAGTCCCACAGTCTCACGTTGGTAATTTGCACTTGCATTCCAAACGCGAGGAGGTCGGTAGCCTGTAAATCGTGCGATGCGTTCTTCGTTGGTTAGATCCGTAAATTGATTAATCCCGACAGTGTATGTTTTATTTCCGGCAGCATTAAAGGCATCAATGTACTTAACATTATCTTGAAATATTTCAAAACGTTTTTCTCTTTCGGCCGCAGTTGGATAAATTTTACCATGCTCAGCCATCCATAATCTGTATCGGTCTAGCATGGGTGAAAATTGAGGCGCACGAGCGTCCGTTTGCGCGCCTAATGAAAGAAATAAAAATGAACAAAGTAGAAGAAGCTGATTTAGAGATTCCATTATTGATCAAGTAAATACACTCAAAATGAAAAATAGGATTCGGTATTTATGTAGATGGTATGAGCATATTAATGCACAAGTTGTGTTAATGCTATTAATTTCTTGCTGCTGAAAAACAGGAAATGTTACTTCTTTTCATAAGTCAAAATGTGCTTGAGATTTCAGCCTGAGATTCAATTCCATATATAGATTTAATGCACAAATTATGTTGATTATTTTACCGTTTTTAGCATTTCTTATTTAATTTTGTAAAATTAATTTATGAGAAAAGAGATGCAGAGATATTTTACCTTAAAATGACATCCATTTTGCGTAATAATATATCGGGGATTATTTACTTTGTGTTCGTAGGGAAGATTTTTGTTTTGATTTTTGACTATATTCTACTGTTTATGAATAGCGGTATTAGTAAATATGGTATTAAATAATATTTGTTTATGTATCATTAATTTGAGGATTAATGGCCAAACATGATTATTGTGAAAGCTTTGTGTACATTTAAATTAGGGAAAAGTATGAATTGGTGCCTTGAACTATCACCATTTTCCAATTAAAGGTCCAAATTATCAATTTTTCCAATCAAGGGCAAAGTAAAAAAATAAATTGACCAATTTCAAACATCGAGCATCGTAGATTCACCGTGATTAACTTACAAACTCATTCTTGTGAATCTCGTTAATAACAACTCAATAAAAAAGTGTATTGGTGTTAAAGAAGAAAGATCGATTTAATACGTTAAGAGTTTATGATAAGATCATCGTGTTATTTTCAACATGGTTCACATGATTGAGTTCGCAATTTAATCATGATGAAGTTGCGGTGCTCGGTGTTAAAAAAATTGGTCAATTTATTTTTGACTTTGCCCTTGATTGGAAAAATTGATAGTTTGGACCTCAATTGGAAAAGACTGTTAGTTGAGAGCACCAATGTGGACTTTTTCCTTTAAATTAAGTTCAGCTAAATTTACTCTTCAAACAAACTTCATAAAGGATGAAACGCATATTTTCGGCATCTTATTTTTTATGAAAAAAAAGTAAAAAATAACTTACACATTTCAAATGCGTAAAAAATAACTTGACAACAATGTCATTTTGTTTCACAAATTCAATAAACAGGATAACTTGGCGTCAAATTAACTCCACAAAGACCTTCCTTCCGTCCAGTGGCTCTCTGAATCTTAATATACCCGCCATCGCCCCATCCAGGGCCCCAAGAATTCCTCGCTATCCAATACTTCAATCCGTTTTCCTCGCCAAATCCGACAACTTGCACCACATGGTTCAACTTAAAGTTACAATGCCCAGTAAATACTCCGCTTTTGTATGATCCAAAGTCGAGACTACTCACATCTACCCCTACTACCACCGGTCGCTTCACCACGGCTGCCATCAGCTCCTCGTCGCTCAGAAACGCTGGCATGTTTACAAAACTGCTAACGCGCGCAGATCGACGTGCACGGTTTTTCTTTTTGGAAATGTCGCATTTTTGTGCTTCTGGTTTGTTGGGATAGGATGCTTCTGTTGTTAGACTGTAATGCCTTACGTACTCATACACTTCTTGTGGCCATCCGCCATTGCATCCTCCTTTTCCCGGAAGGTCGTCGCAATCCATGATTTCTTGCTCGGATAATATACTTAGTTTTCCGGTCGCTATGAAATTTACTGATTCAACATTAGCCACGCCAGCAAAAAGCCAACAATTGCCTACATTACGAACATGAAAGGTGAGTAATAACATTTCGTAAAATATTATAATATTTGGTTAAAAATATGTTGGTAAACAAAATTTAAAAAAGATATCATGATTCCGAATTTATTGAATAATTTTTTCCCACCTTGTTATTCTAAAAATTATGACAAATATATTTGAAATTTGGTATGAATTTTTCATCAAAAAAAAAAAAAGATGGGCGCTAAACTAAGAATATATTTTTGAAATAACTAATTACCGCATGTCTGATCTTTGACAGGAGTGACAGCTCCTTTTTTTCTCCAATCCCAACTAGTTGGCAATGCGTCAAGCTCCACAGTCTCAGGTTGATAATTTGCACTTGCATTCCAAATGCGAGGAGGTCGGTAGCCTGCGAGCCGTGCGATTCGTTCTTCACGGGTTAGATCAGTAAACTGATTAAGCCCGAGCGTGTAAGTTTTATTTATATCAGCATTGAAGGCATCAATGTAGTTAACATTTTCTTGAAATATTTCAAAACGTCTCTCGCTTTCATCTGCAGTTGGATAAATTTTACTATGCTCGACTTTCCAATGTCTGTATCGGTCTACCATGGATGAATAGTGAGGCACGCGAGCGTCCATTCGCGCGGCGAACGAAAGAAATAAAATGGAAGAAAGTAGCAGAAAGTGATGTAGAGACTCCATTATTGATCAAGCTAGGAATACACTCAAAAGTGAAAATAGGATGTTGGTATTTATATAAAAGATATGAGCATATTAATGGACAAATTGTGTTAATTATTATCGGATTACATTGTTATTGATTTATTGCTGCTGAAAAACAGCTTTATTTGGGTAAGTCAAAATGTGCTCCGATTTTAGCTTCAGATTTAATTCCAATATTAAATTTTCCATTTTCAGCATTGCGTATTTAATTTTTTTTATAAATAATTTATGAGAAAAGAGAGATGGAGAATTATAATTTACCTTAAAATGACATCCGTTTACGTAATAATATCTCGGGATTATTACTTTGTGTTCATATGGAAGATATGTGTCTAGATTTGGACAATATTGTTCTGTTTATGAAATATTTAGTAGATTTTGATAATAATATGGTATTATAATTTTCATTTTTATTTATGTATCATTAATTTGAGGAAGTAATAATGGTCAAAGTCAAACCATGATACGTATATATGTTAATCAGAGCTGCAGTTAAATCCGGATAAGAGATATAGAGAGTTTAATCACATGTTTATATGTTATTCCTTATGCTACAAATATTTGGATTTTAACACCGTGTTTTATGAGGAAACTGTATAATAAATAATTCCCAGATTTATGTTATGTTTTCTGCACCTAAAGTTCCCAATAAAACTATAAAGTATAATATAACACTATCTGAATTCAAAATCACATTTAAATCATGGTCTGATGGTCTCTAACTCTCATTCATGTCTTTTAGCAATTTGGTATAAATTTATTCCCTAACTTTCATTTTGATTAATGAAAAACATGGTAAAAAGAAAACAAAAATTAAGAAAGTCATTTTCATGAGAAAACTAATTATTTTTATTGCATAATTTTATTTTATTTAAACATTCAATGACAAACTAAATATATAGTTGCATTTTCTTCTAAATTTTATTTCATTTGCATGAATCTTTTTGTATTTGTTCAAATTTGACCAAATTGATTCTCAAATTTACATAATTTCAAATTTTATTTTCATTTTATCTATTAATCGGTAGGTGTTGCTGAGAACTAAATTTTACTAACTGAATATAAAACTTCATTGTTAACGACGTTCAACTAATAAAGCGTAGTTGTCAACATGCGTATCTACAGAAAATATACAATTTGAATAATGAATGTCCCAAATTAATAATGTGGAACCAATTTACTGAATTTTAGTGTCATCTCAATAGCTAGGCCGATGAAGCTTATGCTTTAGCCCCAATGCCCCATCTCAATTTAAAAAAAAAAATACTAGTATATTTTATAATAAAAAGGCCCATTTTTGTTCGAATAATAATGACTCATTCATTTTTTTAAAAGTCACGAACAGAATAAAACAGAGGCCTCATAATCTTTTAAACAGTTTAAAAAGCTCAAATTCAGTTTTTTGCTTTCAAGCCCCTATCTCATTTAAAAAATTTACTAATATATTTTAGAATAAAAAGGCCCATTTTAGTTCAAAAAATATCTCAAAAAGTCACGAACAGAAGAAAACAGAGGCCTCATAATCTTTTAAACAGTTTTTGTTTTTAATATTTTAAACAGTTAAAAAGCCCAAAAGTAATCTTTTGCTTCAGGCCTCCGAAGGCCTGAATTTTGAACAAATTGAAATCGTAAGTCATCATTTTATATACTAATGACTAATGAGTTTAGAACTGTACTTGGGTTTGAATAATACAGTACTATATACATATAGTCGGTTTGTCCGATACAGCACCGACCATTTACATCGAACCATTGGATCAAATTAGGGGGACACTGCATGCGTTTCGATCCAGTCTTTATTTGGACGGCAAAACACAGTTAGGACATTATTGATTAGGCCGACATAAGCAATGTACTTGAATTGTGGCTTGTAGGCTGTCCCTTAACTTGTGCTTGTTCCCATCCAACCAATAACCATGACTGGCATGACATGAGATGTCACCGGATGTCGGACAATTGAGATGGTTCGCTCGCATTTTCTTTGTCGGAGCATTTGAATTGATCAAAAACCATGTGTAGCGCGGTATTCACGCTGCACTTCTTCCCCTTTAGCAACTGTTTAGCAGCTGTTATAGTGAAATTAAATTTGATATTAATTTTGAGTTGCACATGGTCTTAAACTTCAGTTAATTTCTTTGTGCACTCGTTAATTAAGAGTTTAAGACTCGGTGACAAGTTGTGTTATGATAATCACATCGTGTTTCCCATGTACTAAACTGTTGATTAGGCAACTCCAATGCAGCGCAATTACTCCTAACAGAATAAAGCATTTCTTACATAACACCCAAAACCCTAACCCTAACATAATTTATATTTATTCTTTGTAGCTTCTAGTGGTATGTGGAGTCATAAACTCATCGTTTTTGCCCCCAAGACAACTACTTCTCCGATGCAACTGACGAAAATAACTATTTCAATATATTATATTTTTAATAATTGGTATGTAATTAAATATTAATATTTTATTGAATTTTTATTAAGTCACAACACAACAAACTGTTTTATCGACAAGAAGAGTCATCATAAAAAACTTACATAATCTGTTCAAGTGTTATATTGAACGTTAAATTCAACTTTTTTCAGTTCAACATCTTATTTAAAAGTTAAAACTGAAGGTTAACTAAAAAGTGAAATACTATAGTTAAATATTAAATTAAATCATAAAAACAAGTTTATCACTCTATTCTCCTATTTAAATCAAATTAATTTTTTAAATTTAGTTCATTCCCAAAGAAACTACACGGGTCTTAAGAGAAATTAATTGTTTTTTTTTGGGTCAAGTACCCTAAAGTTTAGGACACTGATTTGAAGACCCTAATTCACTCACTCGTCATATTGTAGGACCTGACCTTTACGCCGTGCAGATGCTACCAAGATTAGGACTATTGTAAGACGGATTTAGCTGGCGGCTTTTGGGGCTCACTATTAAAGTGGCCCGGCTGGCATTTGCACATGGCCAGCTGCTCTCTACCCTTATTCGCCTCCACGTCCTTCATCTTCTTCCCTCACATTCTTTACTTCTTCTCTTCTCTCACATTTTCCTCCTTTATATAAATCACGAGATCCCCAATTCCTCTCCTTTTTTCCTCCTCTGCAACTCCCTCCGATGACCTCCTCAATTTGACCTCCCACAGTAATTTCATTCACAATGTCGACCCGCGCCGATAAATCCCCAGCGATTGGAGCCGGAGGAGTAGGATTTGAGGCTAGATTCAGGGACGCGTTAACTGTGGAAGTGTCGATGGACAAACCGGACAAAAAGGACGCGGATCTGAGCTCTCCGGTGTCGACGCTTAAGTGTCGTGGCTCATCGGCTGTTGCTACTCCTGCTAACAGCAGCGGCTCCAGCTCTTCCGGTTCGGTGTCTGGAAAGCCTAATTCAAGTCAGTTGGCGAAAGCGATTGAGAAGGAGAGTCACTCTGGTGAGCTTTCTGGAGCTTCGTTTACTAGTCCGAGTGGTGGAGAGAAGGTCCGATCTACTTCGTCCAGCGTTCCGTCCAGGCCTGGACATCGGAGATCTGCGTCTGTTGGATCTCCGTTGATTTACTCAGGTAAAGGATTTGGTAGTTATAATGCTGCCGTTGTTTCCGGTTGTAATGGTGCTTCGTCGGCGGCCGTTTCGTCCGGCGCTAATTTGTTGCCTGCTGGTAACATTTGTCCTTCTGGTAAGATTTCGAAGCCTGTGATGGCAGCTGCTAGCCGGAAAACTGGCAGAAACGATGTGCTTGGCTCCGGGACTGGAAACTATGGTCACGGCAGTATTATGAGAGGTCATGCTAGATTTGGTTGCTCCGGGGGCAACAGTGAGTTTAATGTTGTTGACACTAAGTGTGTGGCCGAGAGTGTGCTGATGAAGAAGGCTATGATGAGTTTAGATCCAGAGGAAGTGAAGAATGCTGGGAACGAGATGTATAGGAAGGGCAATTTTGGGGAGGCTTTGGGGTTGTATGATCGGGCCATATCCATGTGTTCTGAGAATGCTGCTTTCCGGAGCAATAAAGCGGCTGCTCTGGCATCAATGGGGAGATTAGGAGAGGCGGTTATAGAATGTGAGGAGGCTGTGAGGTTGGATTATGGCTATTTGAGGGCTCATCAGAGGTTGGCGGCCCTGTATCTTAGGTGAGTTGGTGATAGAAGGGTTGTTATCTTGTTTCAAGCTTGCACAATTTGAATTTTGAGTTTTCCAGAGGTTGTGCAATTCTTTTAATAATTTGATTGTGCAGATTAGGTTTTGTAGAACAAGCACGAAATCACCTCCGTTTACATGGCCATCAGCCTGACCCAACTGAGTTGCATAAGTTACATACTTTGGAGAAGCATCTGAAACGATGTGCAGATACTAGGAAAATAGAGGACTGGAAAAGTACATTGATTGGATGTGATGCCGCCATTGCAGCTGGAGCTGATTCTTCTCCTCTGGTAAAACTGAAATGCCAGAGTTTCTGTAGAATGACAATTCTGTTGATATGGAGTTAATTCTTACAGTCTTTATTACAATGATACTGCAGCTTATTGCATGTAAATCAGAAGCCCTTGTAAACTTATGCCAACTAGATGAGGCTGAGTCCAACCTCTCAAAGATCTCCAGTTGGGAGAACGGTCCACCGTTGGGATTACAAGTCAAGGTCTTTGGCATGGTTGCTGATGCATATGTGTTACATGTACGAGCTCAGTTAGAAATGGCCTTCGGAAGGTGAGTGACGAGGTCCGAAATTTCTTTGATCTTGTGAGTAGTCTGTTGATATTCAAGGTGTTGGTGGGACTTGCTGATGGTGGTGAGTTATTGCAGATTTGAGAATGCTATTTCTCTGGCTGACAAGGCTAGACTCATCGATTCTGGAAGCCCAGAGGTGATGTCTCTGTTGAACAAAGTGAAATTAGTGGCTAATGCTCGTTCTCGTGGCAACAATCTTTTCAAATCGGGGAAGTATGCTGAGGCACGGTTGGCATATGAGGATGGTCTCAAACATGACATGTTCAACTCAGTGCTCTATTGCAATAGAGCAGTTTGTTGGTCAAAGTTGGGAATGTGGAAACAATGTATTGAAGACTGCAATCAAGCTCTCAAAGTGCAGCCACATTACACTAAAGCACTTCTACGAAGAGCTGCATCAAATGAAAAGGTAAAGCAAGTTTTGTACACTGCTGTTGTTAGTATTACATCAATGGAAGTATCCTTCTTTGCACTCTTGGTCATTGCTAATGGTTCTTATTAATAATATAGCTCCAGAGATGGGCAGAAGCCGTGAGGGATTATGAAGTTCTGATAGTTCAACTTCCTGGAGATAATGAGGTGGCGGAATTACTCTCTAAAGCGCAATCTGCTTTAAAGAAATATCAGGAGGACGATGTGAAATTTAGTGGTGAGGTGGAGAAGATCACTAGCATTGCACAATTTAAAGCAGCAGTTTCTTCTTCATCACATGGTAAGCCAAAACCAGTGCTTATAGAGTTTGCACAATCTGCAATTTCATATTATATACATTTTTTCGGTCGTGCTTATAGAGTTTGCCTCCCAGGTGTCTCAGTTGTGTATTTCAAGGAGGCATCCAACCAACAATGCGAGCAAATATCTACATTTGTAAATACACTTTGCCTACGCTATCCCTCTGTGAGCTTCTTGAAGGTTAGTGAACTTTTGTATCAAACTTCATTTTAGCTCTAACAAAGAATTGTTTGGGCCTTTTGAAATAGCCCTCACATTTTCATGTTTGTTATATAATCAAGTTGAATTCATATGTAATTTTCAGGTTGATGTTGAAGAGAGCCCTACAATTGCTAGAACTGAAAACATAAAGATCATTCCAACATTTAAGCTTTATAAAAATGGATGTGAGGTGAAACAAATGGTTTCTCCCAGTCATCAAGTCCTAGAGAACTCAGTGAGGCATTACAGTCTGTAGAGCGCACCATACCATTCCAAACAAGCAAGGGTGCTAGTTTTAGCAGATGGTTTTTCTATAGCAACCAGGTAATGAAGTGGACCAAGTCAGGCTCTGCACTCTGCAGTCTACTAGCCACCGATTTGATGACATGAATCCAGCGAATAAATGGCACAACTTCACAATTCATCAATTTTTTTCCTCCATTCTTTGTGGACGAGCAGTAATTAAGATGAGTTTGAGAAACAACTCATGGCTCTCAGCTCGCCCTACTTTCCACTAGCAACCAGCACTCCCCTACAGTCATCCCCACTTATCCCGTTCCATGTTTGGCATTCGAACTCCAGTCAAGGTCTTGCCTCCCACAAAAGCTGGAATGTATTTATTTCTATTTGCTGTACTCCACTTCAGAAAAAAGCTATTAAAAAATTTAGCACTGTGTTTCAAAAAAAAAAAGCACTGTAAAAGGTGTACCACTGTATTGTATTTATTGAAATAACTTGGGTATAAGAGCATGCAAGGCCCAAACCACTTACGCACCGGATCCACTTCACGTGTCTCTATACTATAAATTTGTGTCTATAGAGATGCTCCAATGCAAGCCCAATTTTTGCATGGAAACACGTGAAGTGGGTTCAATCCCACTTTTGCTAGTCCCAATGCAACAAAAGCCCACTTCGGTGTGCTTTTGCTGCATTGGAACTATCAAAAACACATTGGACCCACTTTCACGTGTCTCCATGTGAAAATTGGGCTTGCATTGAAGCATCTCTATAGACACAAATTTACACCATAGAGACACGTGAAGTGGATCCGGTGCGTAAGTGGATTGTAAAGGTGTACCACTGTAGGTGTGTAGAACTGGTAAATAGGAGCCTGACGCCTGAGCCATCTTGGCCAGATCCAGACCTTTACTTCTTTCTGGGTTTTTAGCTCGTGTCACAGAAAACAGTAAACTGTTACAGTTGGGTAGTACCTTGTATAGTACTGTATTTGGCCATGCCATGCAGAGTGATCCAATTTCGAAAGCTGTACAACATACATGACATGGCACTGCTGAAAGCTAGTATCTACAAAAGAAAAAGGAAACGTTGTTGTGTCATTGTCATTCCACCACCAGAAAGCAGAAGACAACCTGTTAGGCTGTTAGGCTGTTACTGACTGACAATATAGCTATTGTTGGTCTGACAGTGGATTGTCTTAAAGAGCCTGCACCTACAAACCCATCGCACAGTTACCCACGTCGGCGTCAGGGTCAGGCTCGCTCCTTTCAACAGTTCAATTCAATTCCACTGCAGCTTCGTTCGGGTACCGGTCCGAATCCGATTTGTTCTTGGGCCTACTGGGCTCGGGTAACCAGGTGAGCTTACCGGGCCGAAGCCCATTTATCCATTGTTCAACTTCATCTTGTTTAGCGAGGTAGGGTTTTATAGATGTATCATCTTTAGCTTGCTCGCATCTCTGCCTTACTGCTGTTGCTCTTCTTTTTGCTAGTCGGAAAAAAATGGTCAGTTTCACTCTCTCCGCATTCAATTTCACTTTCTTTTGAATTTATTTTTAAAACTAATTTTGGTTGTTGGTATGTTTATTTGATCAGGCGTCGGAGAAGAAGCTGGCTAATCCTATGAGGGAGATTAAGGTTCAGAAGCTCGTCCTCAACATCTCCGTCGGTGAGAGCGGCGATCGTCTAACCAGAGCTGCTAAGGTCTGTTTGCTTTCCGTTTTAAAATCTCCCAGATCAGTTGTTATCCCTTATTCTTAATGTTTGAAATTATATATTTTCATAGCTTCTTTTTGGTTTAGGTTTTGGAGCAATTGAGTGGACAAACCCCAGTCTTCTCCAAAGGTGCTCCCGTATGCTACAATTTGAAGTTCATTTGTTGACTTAGTAATGTGATGATGGTTATGCATGTATTCATCTTTCTGCCTATTGACTACAGCTAGATACACTGTGAGGTCATTCGGTATCAGGCGTAATGAGAAGATTGCATGCTATGTTACTGTCAGAGGTGACAAGGCAATGCAGCTTCTTGAGAGTGGATTGAAGGTGAAGGAGTATGAGCTCTTGAGGAGGAACTTTAGTGACACGGGATGCTTTGGATTCGGCATTCAAGAGCACATCGATCTGGGAATCAAGTAAGTTCAGTTTAATCAGTAAGCCTTGATGTGAATGTTGAGTTGTAGTCATTGCTTTGGATGCTGTTTTGGTTATGATAATATTCTGCTATTTTGTGTGCTTGAAATGTGTTTACTAAATTGGAGAAAAGAAAAATCTGAACCTTTATGTATATGATTTTGATTGACCTATCATCTCTATGTTATTAATGTTAAAATCTTTTACACAATACCAGTTTACGGTGTCTGGAATATAAGACATTTTGTTGTATTTAGCTAGTCAAAAACTCTAAAATATGATACAATGTTTTTGAATTACGAGCTGCTAAACTAGCTGAAAATTTGTTTCAACCATCTTGGACCTTTCTTGAGTTTGCTTTTAATATTTGACTTGGCTTTATAAGAACAGACTTATTATCACTCTTATTTTCTGCTGCATGTATCTCATATGTGGTCTGCCTATCACCAAGTTTACTCAAGTTTTTCACTTGCATCTGTTTACGCTCCCCATGTAATGATCTTTGAATATTCGTTATTTAAGGTATGATCCTTCGACCGGTATCTACGGAATGGACTTCTATGTCGTCTTGGAGCGCCCTGGCTATCGTGTTGGGCGTCGCCGCAGGTGCAAATCCCGTGTCGGAATCCAGCACAGGGTTACCAAGGAGGATGCAATGAAGTGGTTCCAGGTCAAGTATGAGGGTGTTATACTCAACAAATCTCAGAACATCACTGGATAAATTAAATCCCAGCTGTGGTTGATCAATACAAAATTTTAGCACCTCTCCCATTTTGTAAGGATAGTTTTTTGTTGCCTCAACAACTTGATTTCATCTTCAACAGTTTTGACTTGCCACATAAACCTGGCACTATCATTTGAACTTTGAAGCATACCTAGCGCACACCTTGATCCCATTCGTCATCTCAAGTATTTATTGCAAGGATTCTGGGGGTAGTTTGGTCATTCAAGACACTAATCTCTTCTGGTCATATGTATACACTTTTATGTTGGGCTGTCTGTGTTTCTGTGTCTTTCTAGATACCATGGAAGCTAAAATGCTATCTCATTCTCAAACTCTATCTTCTCTTTTCCACCCTCAAAACTTCAGCACGAAGCTTCACAATCAATGCCTGAAAAGACCCCAAACACCATCATCCCCAACCAAGAATCATATGAAAATCAGAGCCTTCTTCCATGAACCCATAACTTCAATTTCTCAAGATATACTTCTCCAGCAGGATTTCCTCAACTCCAATTCTCCAGTGTATCAAGTTGCTGCAGATACCCAAGGCTACTCACTAGCTAGCTACTACACTTCACTGGGTCTGTTTGTCATCTCTGTTCCTGGCCTTTGGTCACTCATTAAACGCTCCGTCAAATCCAAGGTTTTGTTGTTGCTGTTCATTTTACTCTTTTTTCATAGTTTATGGAGTTTTTGATAGGAAGTGGATTGTTGTTGTGTTTTTAGATTGTGAAGAAAACATTCATAGATGCAGATAACAAGCCACCAAATCAAGCTGCTGGTGAAATCTTATCCTTCTTTACCAGAAACAATTTTGTGGTTACTGATAGAGGAGAGACTGTCACGTGAGCCCCAATCACTTTCTTGCATTATTTTCAGTTTCTGAGTTATGTGTTTCATATAATTAGTTTTGTGAGATTTCCTTTGGCATTGGAAGGTTTCTTTAAAAAAGAAAATCAACGCAGTGTGAGTGTCTAGTCAGAGTCTCGCTATATCACTCGTGTTCCCTGATTCGACTAAATTCGATATACGCAACTAAACTCAAAAGTACATTCAAAACTTGATAGGTCTGAAAATTTCCTTCTTTCATCAAGTAATGCTTTGATTTGGTTAATTGAAGATTTGAAGGGATGATGGTGCCGAGCAGAGGACAAGCAGCTTTGCTCACTTTCTGCACCTGCATTAGCTTGGCTAGTGTAGCATTGGTGTTAACTATCACAGTTCCTGATGTGGGAAACAATTGGTTCTTTCTCACCGCTTTGAGCCCATTGGCGTGAGTAAATTTTTTTTTTCCTTTTTTCATTCCAATATGCAGAAAATGAGCCATACACTACTTATTATGGCTGAGTTCAAAGAGAGAGAAAAACACTGTAGGGGGGCGTATTACTGGAAGAGAGCGTCGAGGAAGGAACAGATCCAGGTGAAGATGATACTTGCAGAAGACGGTAAATTATCAGAGATTGTTGTGCAGGGAGATGATCAGCAGATTGATGAAATGAGAAAGGAGCTTAAACTTAACGAAAAGGGCATGGTTTATGTTAAGGGACTATTTGAGAGATAGAAGACGAACATACAACAACATCTCATTTCATTTCCTACACACACAAGAAGCTCGGAGAATCCTGCATTACGGCACAATATACAGCAGCTATGAGCAATCCATTCTGAGCTCAAAGTTTTTGTTGACATAAGTCGAGCGCGTTTGACGCTATAGTATTATTGATTTCCCACTGGATGTTGGAACCTTAGATTTCAACTTCAGCAAACTCATCATGCCTTTAAGTATCACCACTTACACATGTAAAATGAAAGTGCAAGAAAGTAGAAAAACACATGACAGCATAGGAACTTCAAGGGAGAAATTATTAGAGATGTGTGTTGTTGATTTTCTTATTTGCGCGTAAACGAGCTAGAATGATATTCCTCTTATAGGAGAGTATTGATACCTTGAAGAAACTAACGGTCGTAGATATTAAGACTAGCTTTTAAGCTATCTTCTGCCAAGGGCAGTCCTTGATGTTTATTAAGTGTCTTCGAAATTACTACATAAAATTTACGGTGATTATTTTCAATGAAAAGTTAAGGTCTCTAGGCAGCCCCTTGACACCTCTAATGCGTCATGAAAACTTAACCATTTTAGTCCATTAAGTGTGCACACTCACGACATAAATTTGCCAATGCCTTCAAATTTGTGACACCTTCAAACTTAAATCATCCATGATGTTCACCTTCAAACAATCACCAGCATCGCGGCAGACGACCCCCAGTGCAAAGCTATGTCGTCGACAACCACCGTCAAAAGGAAAGCACAAAATCACCATGAAACCCCACATCACCACCGAAGACCACGCCACAACCACACTATCATACAATTAAAACCACACGAACCCGCAGTCACAAACTTCCCACAACGCGCCCACCTCCAACCCACAGCACCCAACCCGTTTTAAGAATGATTTTTAAAATGCAACTTTATCAAATATCAATATCTACTAGTAAAAAAAAGTAATAATATATTGTTTGATTTCTGATACAACAAAGTTTATTTCTTTTTTTTCCAAATATAAAAAAAACTTTTGTTTTCAAAATATTGTATTCATGTTATAAAAGTTAGTGTTATAATTTATTAACCTCACAATTTCCTAAAGTGATATTCTTGAGGAACCATTTCTATTTTTGACAATATAAACTTTGTTTTATTTTAACCTTTGGCATCCATTTAAATTGCTTCATACCACATTCCTTTCAGCCTCACTAAAAATGGGCTTCAAAGAAAAGCTTCTTCCAATGATTCTCATTGCTGTGATGTTGGTTGAATTTGCCGCTGGAGGTCCAGAACTTGATGATGATGTTCAAGTCGATCAACAGAATGTTAAATGTAACCTTTTCGAGGGGAGTTGGGTTTATGATCATTCGTATCCACTTTACGATTCGTCGAAATGTCCTTTTATCCAGGGACAGTTCAACTGTCAAAAGTACCATAGACCTGATAAATTATACCTGAATCAGCGATGGCAGCCTTCTTCATGCGGCATCCCCAAGTATATTTTTTAAAAATTCCGACGCATATGTTTCGATGCATTTTCCTCTAAAAATTATTTACTTTTACTGAAAATGTTTATGATTTGCCAGATTTAATGCTGGGGATTTTTTGAGGAGGTTTAGAGGAAAAACGATGATGTTCGTTGGAGATTCACTGAGCTTGAACCAGTGGCAATCACTCACTTGCATGATTCATGCTTCACTTCCACAAGCAAAATATATCGAAAGTCGGGAGGAAGGCGTCTCCAACTTTAGATTCCCGGTTAGTTACTTTTTTTATAAAATCGCTTTTTTAAAAAAATAAATAAATTCGGTGCATCCGAGGGAGTTCGAACCTCAGATGCACAGATTTTTAAAAAATAAATTCTGTGCATCCGAGAGAGTTCGAACCTCGGATGCACAAAAATAAAATCGCTTTTGTTAGAAGATTATGTGATGCAAAAATACCAATTATGGAAAAGCAAAATACTTACCATCTTTTTTTGCAGTCAGAGGATGTTTCTATACTGCTTGATCGCAATGTGTTCCTTGTGGACATCGTAACGGATCCTAAGATGGGACGAGTTCTGAAACTCGATTCGATCTCGAGTGGCGAAATGTGGAAGCAGCACGACATGTTGATTTTCAATACATGGCACTGGTGGACTCACAAAGGAACAAAGCAACCGTTAGTATACAAAAAAAGAGATGCTTCTTTATATTTTTTATTTTGCTGAACTCAAGAAATTAAAAAGTTGCTTTGCAGTTGGGATTTTATTCAAACAGGCAACCATACCTATAAAGACATGGATCGATTAGTCTCTTTCGAGAAGGCGTTGAGGACTTGGGCTAGTTGGGTAGACTCGAACATCGATCCTTCGAAAACCAAAGTGTTCTTCCAAGGCATCTCTCCTGACCACATGGAGTAAGTCATTATTTTTACATATTTCTACAAAATATTTATTTTTACTCAGAAAAATATTTTTATCAGTGGGAGCAAATGGGGAGATCCTAGCGCCAAAAATTGCGGAGGGGAGATGAAACCGGTGGAAGGGTCAAAATATCCCGGTGGACCTCATCCAGCAGACATTGTGGTGAAGAAGGTATTAAAATCGATGAAGATATCAGTATACTTACTAGACGTGACGCTGCTATCGCAGCTGAGGAAAGATGGACACCCTTCGCGTTATGGCGGGGATGGCCATACGAGCATGGACTGCAGCCACTGGTGTCTGGCTGGAGTTCCTGATACTTGGAATGAACTGCTTTATGCTGCATTGATACAAAAATGAGCCTGATTAATTTCTTTGTGCTCAGTTCGCTTCCATATGTCACATTCATCAATAATTATTTACCAACGTCTCATTGTCCAAATTAATTATTTGAACTACGTCCAAAAATCACTCGGTTCAATTTGATGCAAATTGCCAAACCCCGAAATTCCTTTTACAATTTCTTATGACACTAAACACAAATTTCACATAAATTGATTGGAAAATTTCACACAGATTTTGGAACTAGCCTTTAAGTGTTGCTACTTCCTACTTGCTATTATCAACCAAAAAGAGTGGAAGCAGGGGCCAGTTTTGGAGCACAAGGTGGCTGTTGAGTGTGGCTAATTAAATTATCAGAACATCCGAAGGAAGTTGGTAGCGTATGCCATCGGCTTGACATAAGGATGTGGCTGTGGTGACATTGAGAAATTAAATTATGAACACGGGGGAGATGTCATAGCTTAAGATTTCTTCTTACCACTGCTGAAAATGTTGTGATGTTAGGCTTCATTTCTGGGGCTTATAATCGGATAAAAGCACCCTTGTTACCCATCTGCAGCGGGCAATTGAACATTATATACAGAGATTTTTGAATTAAGTTTTCAGTTCAGGCGGGGGTATATTGAGGAAAGAGCGGATCACTTGGTCACAGTAGTTAGGAGCTGAGAATACTGTAACGAGTTTTCCATCGTGATCAATCTCATAGCCTTCATCTTTGACCTCGTGAGATCGGACAACAAGGTCTACTGTTGGATCCATTAGAGTTAGCAAAATAGAACAAATCTATCCGACGGAAGTTTAGCAAGTTATTTTCCGTTTGATAGTCAGATAGCCGCGGAATAGTAATGCAGGAAAATAATGACTGGAAATACTACACACGGATATATAGTGGAAACCTTATCAAAACTATGATAAGGAAAAACCACTACCTTTCAGATTCCACTGAAAGGATTTTCGAACCGATTACTTTATATTCCGATATACTTGTAGGGTTTACAAACTAGATCACACAGATTCTATTTGATGACCTCTACTCAATCCGACAAAGTAATCGTTTCGTTACTCAAACCTTCCTGTGTGCGACTTCAACAATCTTCCTCCTGGAATGCAGTCGCTCCGTTCTACCCAAGAGAACTCCACGCCTCAGTGCGTGCAATGCTGGCGGTGCTGCTCCTCTTCTTATGCAAGAGTTTGAATCTCCAAGAGGCAGCAGCAGTTCTTCTCTCTGGAAATCCGCCGCACAGCATCCACAAGACATCTTATCAAACCCTAGTTGTTTATATAGTGTTTGATATGTCTTATCATCTGGGCCCAAAGACCTAGCCCAGCCCAACTGTCCAAACCCTAGCTCTTTATGTAGAGCTTTTCTTGACTTGACATCTGGGCCCAATGCCCTGGCCCATCTGAACTTTATAAACACAATAGGTTTCTATTCGAATAGACAGAATTCCTTCTAGAATCTTCCTTTAATCTGCTTCTCCATTAAGCAGAACTTGCCACAACTGATCTGTGGAATATAACCATCTCATGGAAATTCGATCTCCGATCTATCAGATGGATTTCTGCACACTTAGACAAAACATTAGCTAAGTGTTTGTGATCATCAAAACCTATGGGTTCCAACATCTACGAAGTACTCAAATGTGAGTAAATGAAGAGCTCTATAACATTAGGTACTATAAGTTTGTGTACCAATTAAGCAAAGCAATCGACTCAAAGCAATATTGTTACGGTATGAAATTAACATAAATGGAAAGTAACAAAATGTAGAGCGACCGAACAAACTACAATTTGTTTGCAGCATATGGATCATTTGGACTTAGTCTTTTCACCTACACCACATAAAATTAAAATCGACTCATAAATTGTATGACCCTCGTGCATCATGATAGGGAATAGGACCACCGGCTCTCTGTGAGTACTCCTCTACTCAGTCTACTGGGGTTGTTTTTTTTTTTTTTTTTTGAATGAGTCTACTGGAGGTTGTTATGCATTATATCTTCACTGTACAAGACAAACTATTATCTGTATAAAAAAAAAAAGACAAACTATTATCCATCTCTTCTTTACTCGACTAGAAACGATTAAATTATTATGTACTTATCATTTTGAATAATAATTGTTCCCATCGGTTATTCTCGTTTTCTTTTTTTTCCCCT
Source organism: Rhodiola kirilowii (assembly GCA_033675215.1). Taxonomy (NCBI): domain Eukaryota; kingdom Viridiplantae; phylum Streptophyta; class Magnoliopsida; order Saxifragales; family Crassulaceae; genus Rhodiola; species Rhodiola kirilowii. Next base: position 5,498,819 of record CM066203.1, on the reverse strand, counting down.
TTAATTATTTCTTGCTGATTTGCATGCTACTTACAATTCCCAAATAAAAAAGTTTATTTAGTTATTTTCCAATAGAATTTGAAATAAGCTCTAGAGTACTTCTTCTTCTTGTCTCCTATAAAAACCTCTCATCCCCTACTTGTGAACTACATAAAAGACTCATACGCTCTCAACACTTTATGCGACGGTGCAAGGAGGCGCGAGCAACAGCAACAATGCATCTGCGTATGACAAGCTGAAGTGGTTGGTGGATGTGTCACGTAGTCAAGAGTCTCCTCTTTGGCCACAGAAACGCTCTGACATTGTCCTCCTCCGGCCAGACGAAAAAGCACAGACTGAATCTCAGAGCCGAACTCGTACTGATCAAGCTCGATGATAGTCGTACCAACTCCGAGGCCAAAGAGGAGACTCTTGACTACGTGACACATCCAGCAACCACTCATGCTGAAAAATAAAATCAGATGCACAAAAATAAAATCGCTTTTGTTAGAAGATTATGTGATGCAAAAATACCAATTATTGAAAAGCAAAATACTTACCATCTTTTTTTGCAGTCAGAGGATGTTTCTATACTGCTTGATCGCAATGTGTTCCTTGTGGACATTGTGACGGATCCTAAGATGGGACGAATTCTGAAACTCGATTCGATCTCGAGTGGCAAAATGTGGAAGCAGCACGACATGTTGATTTTCAATACATGGCACTGGTGGACTCACAAAGGAACAAAGCAACCGTTAGTATACAAAAAAAGAGATGCTTCTTTATATTTTTTATTTTGCTGAACTCAAGAAATTAAAAAGTTGCTTTGCAGTTGGGATTTTATTCAAACAGGCAACCATACCTATAAAGACATGGATCGATTAGTCGCTTTCGAGAAGGCGTTGAGGACTTGGGCTAGTTGGGTAGACTCGAACATCGATCCTTCGAAAACCAAAGTGTTCTTCCAAGGCATCTCTCCCAACCACATGGAGTAAGCCACGGTCTAATTATTACATATTTCTACAAAATATTTATTTTTATTCAGAAAATAATTTTTATCAGTGGGAGCAAATGGGGGGATCCTAGCGCCAAAAATTGCGGAGGGGAGATGAAACCGGTGGAAGGGTCAACATATCCGGGTGGACCTCATCCAGCAGACATTGTGGTGAAGAAGGTCTTAAAATCGATGAAGATGTCAGTATACTTACTAGACGTGACGCTGCTATCGCAGCTGAGGAAAGATGGACACCCTTCGCGTTACGGCGGGCATGGCCATGGCCATACGAGCATGGATTGCAGCCACTGGTGTCTGGCTGGAGTTCCTGATACTTGGAATGAACTGCTTTATGCTGCATTGGTACAAAAATGAGCCTGATTAATTTCTTTCCATAGTTGTCTGTTTTATGCTCAGTTCACTTCATTTGGGAACTCATTCCATATCTCACATTCATCAATAAATATTTACCAACGTCTCATTGTCCAAAAATCACTCGGTTCAATTTGATGCAAATTGCCAAAACACCCTCGCTCTTCATCATCTTCCTCGTCATATATATGCTTCCTTTAACATTACAAACCCGAAATTCCTTTTACAATTTCGTATGACACTAAACACAAATTTCACATAAATAGATTGAAAATGACATGATGAATTGGAGCAGAATAGAATGAATATATCTATTCACTGTACTTTTCTTACAAGGAATGTTTCAGGGATGTTTATGTTTTTTTTTTACACTTGGATTTTGGAACTAGCCTTTAAGTGTTGCTACTTCCTACTTGCTATTATCAACCAAAAAGAGTGGAAGCAGGGGCCAGTTTTGGAGCACCAGGCGGCTGTGGCGTGGCTAATTAAATTATCAGAACATCCGAAGGAAGTTGCTAACGTATGCCATCGGCTTGACATAAGGATGTGGCTGCGGTGACATTGATGAACACGGGGGATGTCAAAGGAGACGTGGAAAGGATTCATAGCTTAAGATTTCTTCTTACCACTGCTGAAAATGTTGTGATGTTAGGCTTCATTTCTGGGGCTTCAAATCGGATAAAAGCACCCTTGTTACCCATCTGCAGCAGGCAATTAACCGTTATATACAAAGATTGGAATTAAGCATAAAAATGATTTTCAGTTCAGGCGGGTATATTGAGGAAAGAGCGGATCACCTGGTCACAGTAGTTAGGAGCTGAGAATACTGTGATGAGTTTTCCATCGTGATCAATCTCATAGCCTTCATCTTTGACCTCGTGAGATCAGACAACAAGGTCTACCAAGTACTCAAATGTGAGTAAATGAAGAGCTCTCTATAACATTAGGTACTATACGTTTGTGTACCAATCAAGCAAAGCTTACCTAAATCGTTATCTTTCAGAAATCTTTTTGTCACATCAGGACCGAATGAAAAACCTACACCTCTTTTACTAGGACCTCTGCCAAGGTTGGGTTGTGGATCACTCCATAAAATTTCACACATCAAACCTGTTTGCAACAGGAGAATTTATGCAGAAAAGTGAAATACATTAACTAAAAGATGTGAAATGTGTAGTAAAAGAAGAGTGCTAGTGTCAGAGTCATATCCAATGCAACTAAGATATATTAACAATCAATTAACAAAAAACAAAGATATGATAAATATGGACTAACCTTCTTCAGGGGGCTCACAAAATCTGTCAATTGCACGGATGTCGGAAAGCTTCACCCCATCAGTACTAAAAAGACCGCCATGAACTACAAAGATCTTCTCATTTATAACATGAGCTAGAGGTAGACAGCAGAATACTTCAGCAAAAAGTTCCACAAATGTTTCGCTCAACTTAGACCTGACTTCTCCCTCAAACCCATAAAACTTGTTCATGCTCTTGCTCTCATGATTCCCTCGAGCGAGATAGATCGCTGTATGAAGCACCAAATTAACATACTATTAGAAGTACTAAGCGCTCAACTCATGCTACTGAACCCACTTCTAATAAGCAGCATACCTGAAGGACTCATGCACTTAAATGCAAATAGCGTCAGAATAACCTCCAAAGAGAATGATCCTCTGTCCACAAAGTCTCCATTAAACAGGTAAGGGTTCTCTTCAGATGGAAGACCATTGAGTTCAAATATATTAAGTAAGTCGTAGAACTGCAAAAATATTTCAATGAAAATGTTTAAATGCAAAGTAATAGACTCAAAGCAATTTGGTTACGGTATGAAATTAACATAAATGGAAAGTAACAAAATGTAGAGCGACCGAACGAACCACACAAAAATGACTGAAGACCATCGTCCAAGTAAAGGGGTTTCCATATATATAATACGAGTTACCAGTCCATGAAAAGATCGTCATGTTGAACACACATTAATGAAAGAAAAGGTTTAAGTAGTAGTCTCATTGCTCTCAGTAACGTTTCATCCACATGTAGAATTCTTTCTAGGTGGAAGTACTTATATATTCAGCTTGTGAAAATGATACCATAAGACATGCTCGCATTGGGATTTGGCAAGTCGCATATAAAAGTATTATCTTTTCAACAAATTAGTAATTTAGAAAATAGTTCATTCTATAAAAATAAATATAGGAAGGTTTTTACCTGGCCATGCACATCTCCGCATACAGTGAAATGATTACCAGGAGGAACATTTATATCAACAAGAGAAGACGATGCTCGCAATAGATCTCTAGTTTGCAAAACAATCTGATACGCATATCTACAAGATTAACCAGATATATGAGCCAAAATGACGTTGAAAACATAATAGGATGCATGATAAAGAGAAACTAAATTGTTGATGAACCTCTTATGAAGTGACTTCTGATTCTTAAAGTCGTCCATCATTTTATTGATGAAATCCAACGTTACCGTCTCTCCATCTATCTTTGCACCTGCGTACTGTGGCTCCACATCTAGAAGATGACAAGACATAATACATTACAGTTGATTATTTTGCCCAAATACAACCACTCTTACTTATTTTAGTTATGGTACCTATCGCATGATAATCAATGGACTCAGCAACAGAGCGCTTTTCTGACTGAGGTAATGAAATTGCTTCCTCAAACTCAAGCTTCATAACCGCCTTCTCACATTCTTTCAATTTTTTTGCAGCATGTGGATCATTTGGACTTAGTCTTTTCACCTACACCACATAAAATTATAATCGACTCATAAATTGTATGACCCTCGTGCATCATGATAAAGAAAAACAATCCCATTGCTAATGCCTGTAAAGAAGAAAGTGATCAAAGATGATACACGGATTTTGATGCAAAAAAACTTTTACTACAAGAATTATATTCCAAAATCAAGAACATGTCTCGATTCTCGAAGGCATTTAGACTCTTGAGATTGAAATTCTGATTCTCAGACATATTGGCACCTGCTGAAAATCTTTCAATGCTTCTTTAAACTTTCCCATTGCAAGATACGCTGCACCGCGCCGGTAGTAACCCTGTAAGCAACAAAAATAATCAACCATACATATTTTCAGGGTCAAATCGTATATAACTACATCAAGAGAATCTTGCCTTGGAGTATTGAGGATCAATCTCAATAGCTTTCGTTGCATCTTGAACGGCACTGCCATACTCCTCAAGCTTAGTGTAAGCAAATGCGCGGTATGACCAATAGACAGCATTCAGACTATTTAACCCAATTGCTTGCGTATACAATTCAACTTCAACTGATCGTCCATATTTATGAGCTGCAAACAAAACAACCGAAAAAACCACAACTGCAAATCATTGTCCCACTACGCCGTCACTCATACAAAAACACAAAAGCAGCTTGATATATGACTACTTGCCACTACCTTTGAATGCTTCATTAGCTAAGAGCTTCAATTTTTCTGCCCTGAGCCCAGCATTTTGAACCTCCATTGTAATAAACCAGCAAAAGACTTCAACTTTACACCTTTTTTTTCCCTTAACCGTAGTCAAAAATCTAATTGACCTAAATAAAACATGATCAACATGTTCCCAAAACATTCAAACAACTCATCAGTAATCAAATAAACAACCAAAGGCGAAAACTTTCTCTAACCCAAATCATATCTCATCAACAAAAACAGCGAAAGCATCAATTCACTTACCTAAGGGAATTTCAGAAACCTACTCGAACAAATTAGGTGTAATTGACATACAAAGAGTGGAAGTGTGAAAGGGTCGGAGGGAGGCGTGGAAATTGAATCAAATCTGATCATTAGAGCATCCCCACCATTCAAAAAAATCATACCATCCATCTCTCTCATCTAATCATCCCTCATGGTTTTTTCAATCACGTGTATCTCGTTTTATAGAGCTCAAAAAATTATGAATATTGGTATTTATTTTGATTTTTTTTAATTTGTAATTTAGAAGATATATTCGTTGCAAGATCAAAATAAAAACTGTACTGTTTCTTACACAGGACACGTTGTGATTGGCTCATTCTCATGCTCAAAACATGAAAAAAGAGCATGAGATGCTCAGTTTCATAAAAAACCATGGTGTTGATGCATGATTTGCGATTGAACCAAACAAAGTTGAACAGTTCAGATTTCACACGTCTTCTTTCAAAAAAATGTCTTATTCAATTTCTTTCAACAGTGAATAAGATAAAAAAAATGTCTTCTTTCAGGTAAATGAGATCGGTTTTCGCCCCGGTGTGCCGCGTGCTTAGAATTGCACTTTTTTGGGTCCACATAAAACTAAATAATGACAGTCAGCAAACCAATTCTCCCAAATCAGTCAGCAAATCGAAAATGAGTCAAATGGAATTCACCAAATCGATTTTATTAAAAATAAAGCAAATTAATATTTAAATCTATAACAGGACAAAATCGAAATTTGGATTTCAAAACAGGACAAAAATTAAAAAAACTTTGAATAAGATAACAGCCGTAAACTATTTATTTGTATCTATAGGGACCTGATCATAAATATTCAATCTCGTGAAAAGGGATCCATTTGTAATACTGTAATTTACGATTGAATCTCAAGAATTATAGGATTTGTGCTGCTGCGGATCTCATTCTTCTCAGTTTCCTCAACCGCCGCGCCATTTCGGATTTCGAACGCCACTCGGAGATTCGATCTCGTTCGATTTTTGATCTCGACGGAGAAAGGTTTTCGTTTGTTTGTAGATCGTGTTATTTATATATTAGGTGGTTGAATTTGGGGTGCTAAGTTTTGTGCGCGTTTGATTTGATTGAATGCTCGATTTTGCAGGGTTTGAAGATGGATTCTGATAAATTTAAGTCGACGCTTTCCAATTTGAATTTCGGAAATGTCATGGCGGCTGCGGCTCGTGATTACCAAAAGGTGACACTTGTGCAGAGCTTTTTAAGAGCTAGCTTTGTTTTCGCTGTCCACAGACGATTCGTTTAGGGTTAACTTTATTAGCTTGATTGTATGATCTGAAAATTGAAGTGCAGGGAGTAGTTTTTAGAATTTCTGATATTGTCATGCAATTGAAGCTTGTATGTTACTTCTTTTTTGTCAGATCCTGTAGGAAACAAAGTGAAGCAACTTATAAAAGTTGTTTTTGTTATTAGAATTGTCAGAGTTTATGTGAAGGTCATTCTATTCTTGTTTAATCCATGATGCGAGACGTGGTCCTAAAAAATCACAATGCTTATCATTAGTTATGATTTGGTGCTCCAGGAAGTACTTTCTCAAGGAAAGGCTCAAGAAGCGAGTTCAAGCAATGAGGAAGTTGATCTCGATGAATTGATGGATGTGAGTTCGTCGATGGCTTTTTTTTGTCTTTGTCGTATTTAATCAAAGTTTTTGTTTTTTTGAGATGATTTTGGTTATGTCCATTTTTCAGGATCCAGAGCTTGAGAAACTACATGCTGATAGGATTGCTGCCCTCAAGGTTGGCTCTCTTTTTATAATATTATCCCGCTTTCACATTAAATTGAAATTTTCTGTACATGAATATGACTCACATTGATTTAAATGTGAACAGAAAGAAGCTGAAAAGAGGCAGGCCTTGCAAAGGAAAGGACATGGTGAATATAGGGAGATAACTGAGGGAGACTTTCTTAGCGAAGTTACTGGGAGTGAACTTGTAATTTGCCATTTCTATCATCGAGAGTTCTACCGCTGCAAGTAATCCCTTTATCATTGTTTCATGGGTTACTTTTTATGTTGTTTTCTGACACCGTTCTGCAGGAAATATACATTTGAGCTTTTGTATGTGCTAAATGTGGGTAACCTGACTATTCTGTCCTGTTATATTAGGATTATGGATAAGCATTTGAAGGCCCTAGCTTCAAAGCACGTTGACACAAAGTTTGTTAGATTGGATGCTGAGGTTAGCCCCTAAATGCTCTAAACATCTTGATGTTGAGTTTAATATTTTTTTTAAATGTCAAATCTGCTGCGGTTCTCATATCGAGACATTCCTATATTAAAATTTGCTCTTGATATCCATTAAATGCAGAATGCACCTTTCTTTGTAACCAAACTGGGAATCAAAATGCTGCCCTGTGTTATATTGTTCAGGTATTTCCTCCATTTTTTCCTTGTGCATTAGTAAGAACTTTTTGTAGTTTGTACAGTGGAATTCACGATATGAACTGGATAAGCAATGCCAAGTGTGATATCTGAATCTTCTCTATTTTAACGCTGTCCCTTAGTTTAGTAAATTGTCCATTCTCTACTTCTACATAAAAATTGTTTAGCTTGATGTATAGTATTCCATCGAACTAGGTAGAAGTTCCCTTCACCACCAAGGCGAAGTGCGGAGTTGACTCAGCTTTGTCTTTTTCAATCCTAAGTCATATTTCAGTAGTGTATTCAAACTATGGACACTTCATTTTGCTTTGTAGAGCTTCACAATTTGTTAGCTAGGTTTTTGTAAATAATACTGATTCAGTTTTATCTCGACAGAGGAAAAAAACTATTCATTTGATAGATCATTTATATTCAAGTAGCGCTCAGGAGCCATCGTTTGTATACTTTATGTGGTGTTTTTAGCTTCGTTCAGTTTGAAATATCTAATTAGAGAGTGATAGACTGATTTAGGTGTTAATATTGTATTGTGTAATCATCTCCTAAAACAGTTCCAAAGGTGAATTGGTTTTGAAAAGACCTTAAGCCAACTCATGCTCACTCTTGTGTAAGAAAGCCAGTGCACGGAAGACTACTCAGTATTGAATTGAAAAGATAATGATTATTAGCATGCAGAGTGCAGATGTTGTGTGAGATGATATCTATAACATCTCAAATAAAAATCTCAGGAAAGGAGTTGCAATAGACAGGGTGGTCGGATTCCAGGAACTGGGCAACAAGGATGATTTCTCAACAAGGTCTCTGGAGATCCTTCTGACAAAGAAAGGTACTATACCTTTCTCATTGATATTAAGTGCAGTGAACAGCAGGAAAACACATAAACTAATGGCTCATAAATAAAACATGCTACAGGCATAATTAGTGAGAAGAAGAAAGACGAAGATGATGAAGACATCTATGATGAAAGTAGGCGAAGGACGGTGAGGAACTCGAGGGAGCAAAATTCTGATTCAGAATGAATGACAGCCCGGCACAAACGGCACTACTGATTGCCATCCCTATGACTTGTCCCTTAACAACAAAACTGGTCTACTTTGGTAACTTGTGTTATGTAGTAATGGTGTTTAAATTATCAGCGTATTGTGAGAAATCACGTTTAAACTTTGTCAGTAATTATAGTATGAGATTTAGTTTCATGAGTTGCCGAGCCCTTAATCTAGCTGTAATTATTTCTGCGGCCGTGCTTTAAGACAAATAAATATGACTGGTAAGTTGATTATTCATTTAATTAAGTGGATGTAGTTTAGTGGTAAGAATTCCACCGTTGGAACTGTATAATGACCCTTTACTTTTTGTTTGATGGTGGGTTTTCATACATCTCAGAGATCACATATTTATATTTAAATCATATTGCATGAAAATTGCATCAGGTAATATGTATTATGAATTGCCTCACACTTTTGGTCCTCATTAATAAAATAAGGGAGTCCTTGATTATAAAAAAAATTGTCTCAATTGAGGCGTGGCTTGTTCATGTAAGAAGCCAGCTTAACAATATTTTTAATTTTCTTATTAATTACGTCATAAAAAGCATTTCAATCCTGATGGTATAAAACGAAGTAGTTAGGATTAGGATTCAATGACAGTGCAAGGCGTGAGATAAAACCCTATTTACTCGTGTGGATAATTTATTTATTTTTTTGATGAGGTGTGGATAATTAAACAAAAAGGAAAAAAAAAATGTTTTCCTCGATTCTTCAGGGATGGATAAACTGCACCAACACTAACCTCCATCAAAAAAAAAAACATAAACTGCACCCAAGAACCTTGAGGATCTGCTTGACACAAAAGCCAATTAAAATAAAATACTTGAGGATCTGCCCTGGAAGCATGAGTTCATATCCTGTAGACAGGCGTAATCCCAAGAAGGCCAAAACATTTTCTCATTACTACTGTTGTTGCTTCACATAACAAAAGCCTGCTTGTCTCATCCTCTGACCCAAGAACCTTCATGTGTAGTGGTCAACGTTTTAGGCAAACTTATAAGTAAATTCAAATTTGTAGCGAATAGATGATATGATTTGATGACAGTGTCAATCATACCTGACAGTTGTAGTAGAATTTGGAACCGTATCCAGCTAAATTGTAAAGAAATTCACACAATACGTTTGGCAGCAAGTTAGTGCATGCTTCCTCAACAATCTGTGAACAGTCGCAAGGTATGTATAAGATCTCAAATGGGGGGAGATGCATACTGAATGGTTCAAATTCAAATGTATCTTCTGCTCACATTATTAAGAAAGGAATGCAAGGCATGAAAGAGAAATGATTCTACCTCTGCAAAATGGAGCAAAGAAAGCCCTAGAGCACGCTCATCTGGATGGTTCAAAGATAAAACTCCTGTCTGTGAATTCATGAAAACAGAGAAATGTAAACATTGAACTACTATTGTGCATACTGGGACCTCACAACAATTGAGTTTTCCAAGATTTCATTTCAAAGCACATTGTTGTCTTACAGAGCAGATATGTGGATAATTCCCTTTCGGTCTTTGGTTCCAGATCTTATTGAAAGTTGATATATGGATAGTAATAGTGATGAAGAACACTAAATGATTTTTAAAAAAAGAACTAGAACACCAAAAACAAAGAGATAAACTTACTCTCTTTAATTCTTCCATGTCCCTGTCAGCTATTCTGATGATGGCAGCTATCCTAGCATGGGTATACAACGAAAACACGGCAGTGTTTCCCTGAGTGAAACAAATACATAGTGTCACTACATACTAAATAGTTAATCACCAGAATGAGTTTCTATCAGTTGATATATATATAATATTAAGAGACTTCTTTTATTTCAGAACTTTACATATCATATAAAAGCAGCCATGAAATCTAGTATCAGCTATGCGTGATGGGTGAAATGAACAAGCTCCCCTGATTTCAATTTAGAGTGTGCATTTGAGAAGAGTTATTCAGAAGAGACTACCACCTTATCAATGAGCATCTGATCAAAATTGAAAGTATAATTTGTCAATCTTTTGTTCTTCAAATCAGCATACCTGCCAAGAAAATAGTCAATTAGCAGCCAATTTGCGCACAATGTGTCATAACATTGATAGGCTATCATGAACTATTCTGAGAGAAAAAAACGGAAACACAATAACATTTGAACAAACAAGCAATCGTTAACCCCATTCATGAAGTATTAATATGACCATCTATTTGGCATGCCCTTCACTAAATACACATTCCATCAACTAGAAAGTGAAGATAAAAAGCAAATATCACACCATGTTTTCATATCATAAACACTTACTTAACAGCGCCATAACCTATTGCTTCAGCAGTTTGCTCAAGCTCCTCTTCTATCCAATCAGCAGCCCTGCCTGATAAATACAAAGAATATCATGGACGATAGACAATAGAAAAGCATTTGGCTCTTCATGATGCCAGATGACTACTTTTTTCACTAGTTAATTAAAGATACTTGAACCATAATTTCCTGCAACTGTAGCACTTTTAGCTATTTATTCAGCACAATGCAGTTAAATAAATATGGCTTACCTCGCTCTACAAGGGCAGCTTTACTGCGGGTTTTCGCTTCATCGAGTAAGTCAACTAATCTGACCACTTCACTTGACCTAGTTCGAAACCTTTTACCATCTTCCCCCAGAACAAGACCGAAACCGACATGATTAACTTTCGGGTAAAGACTACTATCAGCAGGGAGCCAGCCTGCAAGCCTCGCAGCCTGAGCATATGAATCAATCAGAAACTCAACAACATCTCACTAGTTACATATATAAGCAATTTATTTCCACTAAGAAAAGAGGGAAATGGATACATACACTAAAAACCATTTCAAAGTGCTGCTGCTGACCAACATCAGTGACATAAATCATCCACTCGGCTTTTTCTACATTGAGACGGTACCTGCCAACAATGGAAGGGACAAATTAATAAGAGAACTGAAGAAAAGAGGTAATTTTGCAGCAACATGTAGATAACTACAAGTCTACAACACGGGCAAACTATGCCTTTTATATTGTTTCAGGATATTATTCCAGAATTTCAAAATAGAAAATATAGCAGATGAAACTCTATTTTAAGGTGATGGATGAGATTGGAAGAAAATATAACATCCTTTGTTTTGTGCTAGCCTTGTTAAACCAATCTCTGATCAGTATTTATATTTAATCAGGGAGCTAGATCATCGTAAAGGGGTAGGTCAGCTGTTAAACCAATCTCTTTTTAGAAAAAATATACAAATAAGACCATTTCCCCCCAAAATCATTATGGATACAGATATGCAGTATCAGAGTCGTCTCAATCCAAACTAAAGATGTTAGTTTGCTTACCAGATTGCAGCGAGGTCGGTTGAAGCATAGTTATAACCTCCATCACTCTTCACAACCATAAGTGGTATATTAAACTCTTGAAGACGAATAACTTGAGCGTTCTCGCTTTCTTCAACTAGCCCAAGCTGAGTTAAGTTTTCCAAAACTTGAGGGATGTAGGGATTATAAAAGCTTTCGCCCTGTTAACAGAAAATTTGTATGTATCTTTATTATTTTTGCTCCTGAGAATGTCTGTGTGTCATTCTTTTTAAGCAAAGACAAATAAGAGTGAAAGGAACAGTAAGCATTTTTTAGAAAAATTATATTTATAGCTTTTAGACAAATAATAAGTGGTTCAAAAATAAGTAAGAAAAGGTAGTCTTTTACCTTTTCTTCTAACCTGACATTTAAACGTTGATAAACACCCTCGAATTCTCTGCGGCTGATTTCACAAATTTGCTGCCACGCCGCTCGATACCTTTCTTCTCCACCCTGAGCGAACATTTAAAGCCCAATACATGGCAACCAGAATGTTAAAAAGAAGGGATTTGGAAATGAAAGCCTGAGAGCTGAAAAAACAACAAGTCTCGAAGGAGAATATAAGATTAACTACGAATAATCCTCGAGGAATGCATCAATCTTATAAAAAGAGAACAACATTGGCCTGTTGTGTATACAACGGCTAATGTTATGAAGGGACAGCGATTTACCTGGAGCATGACAACTGCCTGTTGAGCCCTTTTCTTGAAAGCAGGGTCACTGTCAAATCTTACCTTTGACTTCTTATAAAATGCCTATGCAAAAAAAACATTATAATCTAAGTTACAGTGACTACTTGATAATATCACTTAGTTTTTATTGTTTGAAATATTCAAGTAACTGCAATCGTTAAGAATAAACATGCTAAAACCAAATCATGTATATTGGATATCTCATAATGATAAACTAGTAACATACTTTTATTTATAAATTTTCAATATATGAAACACAAATGGAGTCTCGATATTATTATAAATAACTGAAATATTGACATTGGATATCACTTAATTTTAATTCAGTGTTATCATATATTTATTTGATAGTATTATCCGTTCAGACGAATTGAAAGGGCTAAAAAATTTCTGAACCATACCTGAAGATCTCCAATGGCTGCATCTTCTTCCTGGTCCCAGTTAGGCCTTTCTTCAAAGAGAAACTCAATCAACATGCCAAACTGCAAAAAGTATAACATACTTGTAAGCTAAACAATGCTAAATTTTACAATCAAGCACTAGACTTCTATGTCTCTACTTATTTGGAAAAGGAATAGATACTCCTGCTCAGCACCATAAACACAGACAAACTTGCTAAGTCTAGCATTGAAGGAAACTGCCAGTAATTGATTTGAAGTTCTGATGCAACTCAGATATGAATGATGACAGTAACAATTAAAAACACATTTACAGGTGCCTTTCCAGTTTTGAAAACTGAGAGAGAGAAAATCAAATCATGATTGTTAATTGATGAGTCGAATTCTCGACTCATTTATCTATCCATTTACGAAGAGTTTTGGTCCATTCCCGATGCTAATTCGATGCCATTTGACCCTATTGCTTGCTATTTCAGGTTAGAAACCAATCCTACGGTCCCCGGGTTCAAAAAGATCAATTCTCGAAGAAAACCGAAGTTTCGGAGCAAAAATATGGATTTTCGAGCATATTGACCTTTGCATCTTGTTTTGGGCGGCCAGCGCTCATACGATGTCCGAATTGGTCGATTCAAAGCTTGTTGGAAAGGTATTTCAAAGGGCTACAACTTTGTAGTTTACACCAAGATCAGATTCGGATGGTAAGAGGCTCTGAGGAGCCGAACCGGCCGACTCAATTAGTGCACAAATCTGAGCCGCCCGGCTCAAATGGTCAGAGACTCCAGAGGAAGCCAGCCACAAGCCGAACCGGCCGGTTCAATTTCCTTCACAATTTGAACCGCCCGGTTCAAAATCTCAGCAAGTTCTCGCCCAAGCCTCCCCTAATTGAACCGGCCGGTTGAGGATCCTTCATGCATTTGAACCGGCCGGTTGAGTCGTAAAGACAGAATTTTTGCTGCTTTCTATAAATTGAAACTTAGGGTTTTTGAGGAAAAAGGCTGATTTTTGGGGGAGAAAAACTGTGGGTTTCTAGAGAGAATAAGCTACCAAGGCTTCAAGGGGATCATCCATTGAAGATTGAAGATCCAAAGGGGGAAGAAGATCATCTACACTTTGGTTTATTCCTTCCATTGTGTTTTCATCTATGTACTCAATACAATTTGTGTTTGTCTATGAACATGATTTGTGAGTAGTGTTTTGTATTCTAGGGTCCTATGGACCTCATGTGTGTTAATACTCCTTATCTATTATGAACAAATGCTAGAATAACATGTTTGGATGATTGTGAATCTACTTTGAACTAATGCCAACTCTATGCCCACCAAGTGTTTGATAAAATGCCTAAGTGGTATAAAAACATGAATTTGAGGTTGAGTGCTCTAGCGAGCGATACTAAGAGTTCTAGAATGAAAGTAGAATCACCCTTGCTTGATGACAATCACTAGCGTGACTCATTTTAGCATTGAGATAGGTTTGATCTTAAACCGCTCATTGGCTATTGATCATTGAGCTAGCGCTAATGATTGAGAACCTTTGAATAGGACGTGAGCTAACAATATCTAGCGATTGAAGCTCACGTGCGAGGTGCCTCTCCCTTAAATCAAGTAACAACATCTAGCGATTGAATTTGATTTAATAGTCGCACGCCTTAATCTAATCATCTAATATGATTGTTTTTGCATGAAATCGAATTCTTGGAGTCTTAAAACACACATGAGTGAAGTAGTTCCCTAGAGTACACCTTTTGCCTTGGTAGTGACATTATCTCTAGATCCCTTAGTTTATTTACATTGCTTATATATATTTTCTTTAGTAACTTCACCAATCAAACTTCCGCAATTAGGATAGACTTATCGGAACGAAATCGAATAGTGCTCATAAGTTTAGAATTGCTCCTTGGACGACCCGGTACTTACCGGTCAATATAAATGTTTTTGACTTGTACCTAAAAATTACAACGTTCAAAATGGCGCCGTTGCCGGGGAGCAATGAATTAACTAGAGCACTAGAGTAGATTTTGTGAGATTTGGACTATTCTTGTAAATATTTTTTCATTTTCTTTTGTACATTCTATACACTCATAACTCTTGCTAACTTTTGTTCTTTTGTTTTGCGAGGATGTACTCATACAACCAACAAGTCTCATACAATGAAGAATATGACCATATGGACAAGGAGCTCTTCTACAAGGAATTGCTAAACTCTTTGAATGAAGGTGAGAGAGTTAGACAAGAAGGGATGGCCTCTTATGAAGCTCTTAATGCCAAGATCTCCCAAGATCGCCTAGACACACAACAAGCTTTCCAAGCTTTGAACCAACGCATGGATGAACTTATAGCCCAAAGAAAAGTGTTGGAAAGCACATTAGCGCGACAAGCAATGGAAAATGGGGACTTGGATGATGAAGAAGAGGTGTCCAAAGAGGAAGTTCTTGAATCTAATGCCTCAAGGCAAGAATGGGATCAATTAAATGAGGAGGAGTTCAAGAGAGCCGCTCTCCAAGCTTTTTATGAGGGGTGTGATGGTGAATCTTGTGACGAAGACGATGTGGAATGCAAGAGTGAAGCATCCTTCACTACTAGCACATCTAAAGATCATTTAGACGAGAACACACAAGAGCTCACCATTCCATCAACGTCTTGGCTCTCCGACGAGGAATTCTTCAACGATGACGATTCATGCATAGAAGAAATATCTCTTTTGGATGAAGAAGACCTCCCTCCCGCTATTAGTAAGCTTGATAGTGAACCTGATTCTCTTGTTGATGATGGAATCAAGGAAGAGGATATTGAGCCACGAGAACTTCAAGGGTATAGAGACTTTGTTGAGACTTTCATGGAAGAGACTAAAGAGCCACCTAGCATACAAGAAGATGAAAGTTTAATGAGCGATATTGAGGAGTGGGCACCCAAGGAAATTATTGAGAAATTAAAGGAGGGTGTGCCCATCAAGCTCGAGACAAATTTTGAAGACTCCTTCTTCATTCCGACGTCTCGAGACATGTTTGGGAGCTTCGTGCCATATTTTGCAAAATTATTCAAAAGGAGCTCCCATGACCCCTTAGCTCTAAAGGGATCTTCATATTTGAAGGGGTCAACTTCCCAAAGGAAAGTCCATTGTAGACTTGATGGGAAGAAATTCAAATGGGATTTGAAGGTGGATTGACACGTCAACATCCAAGGCCCCGTGAGAAGGGATCCTAGCAAAGGACTTCTCACGAGTGATTCTATGGGGCGCTTTGCTACGTCTTTGCCAAGACGGGAAAAACTAGGCCCTCATGGGAGGTAACCCGAATTGTAAGTTGTTCATTCTTGTTTTTCATGTTTAAATGTTTTGCATGACTTGAGTGTGGCTTGGATTTTAAGTGCGGAGTGAGTTCTACTCACTCCAATTCCACTTATCACATTTCCCTTTGATTTATCCATGAATAATGATGTTGCCCTTAGCGCTCATGTGCATATTATGAAGGATGTAGATTACTTTCCTTGTTTGAGGTGTATCAATCTTATGCCATGATGTTATTATGTAACTAGTGAAGCTCACTTGCTCAACTTGCGTTGCATGACCTTGTATGTCACTTGTTACTTTTAACCTCTCATGTTTTTCTTGTCATCAAGGGAATAATTTGCATCATGTTCGATCGCGTTTAGCACATTGACGTCTTTTCTTTTGGTGGGGCACATCTACAAACGAGGGGAGTTCCTATGCGTCTTATTTTCATTTTCTTTATTGTTTGCGCTTAGGGACTAAGCTTGATTTTAAGTGTGGAGTGGATTTATGCACGTCGTTCACATGCTCACATGTTTTCATGCCTTGCATATCATTTTTTTGAATGACACTTGCATCTTTTGTGCCTTATCCCTATCATGAGAGTGTTTTTAACCGCATAGGCTTGTGACCATCAACTCTAAATCCCTATAAATCACATCTAGCCTATTCGTCACATTTATTGGATCTTGAACCTAGAACCGACCTAGTCCTATGAATGTGCATTCTTGGGAATCAATACCATTGCTATCCCTTGTCTATCTAAATCTCTAAGTATTTTCGTTGAAATACCTTGGAACAAGTTTTAGCAAGCATTTTTAAAATTTTCACGAAAAACTTAGACCTTTTGTTTGCTCCTTGGTGACTTGAGTTCTCTAATTTAGTGCCATGCTTATGTTTGACTCCCGCACATTCCATACACTTTTTGAACATATTGTCAAGTTTTAAGTGTGGAGTCAAAAGAGGGCGAAGCCCCATTCAAAAAAAAAGAAAAAAAAAGAAAAAAAAAAGAAAAAGAAAAGATTTTTGCGGTCAAAGAGGGTAAAGCCCCGACTAAAAACTTTCTCGAGGTACCCGAGAAGTTTTGCTCCAAAATATACAAATGCCGGGGGTTAGGGAGGTAAGTCCCCCCTCGAAAGCATTTGTAGGCCAAAGGCCGTTCCAAAAAAATAAAAAGCACTTAAAACTTGACTCTATGTTTTTCCTCCATTCTTCATTTGTGCGGGATTCATCATTTGCATGTGTGCTAGTTAGAATGACTTTTGGACGACCCATGTGCTTGCACGGGAACTATCATTTGGTCTATGCTTGTTTTATAAGAACTCTTGTGTCGAACTCCTCTTCCCTTATGGATTACGGCTTAAGCGCCTAAAACTTGGGAATGAGTTCCATGTCGCAAACCCGTGGACTAGCCCTAGCTAGCATAGGCGAGCGATTGACATTTTTTTTGTGCAAACTAAAAGCTGCACTTCTATTGTATTGCCTTGAAAATGAGTAGACTTTTGGATGAGGCATTTGAAAGCTTTAGTATTGATGATCTTGAATGCACAACCTCATAGGATACTTAAATGGTTCAAGAGCTCTTTTGATGATATTGTGATGATAGTCCTTGCGTGGGGTGAGGGATTGGTTTTGAGAAATCCGTGCCTTGGTTAAGCACTCTTGAATTCACTCTTATGGGATAAGTGCATTTTGGGATTTGTGAGTATTCCCTTTTCTGAAAACTCTCACGAGACTATAACTCGTCCACTAGGGTAGCCTAGGGGTTTAAAGGCTTGGTGCATACGCTAAATGCACTCGTCACACCTACGAAAAGGAGTTAGCTTGTAAATATGTGTTAGAGTAGTTAGTAATAAAAGTTTGAGACATTATGGATGATAGGAGCAAATTGGCGTTGAACACAATGATTTAGCTATTCGCCATTTGTTTCTCTTTGGCTTGATTTTATTGTTTGCTCGGGACGATCAAACTCTAAGTGTGGAGTGTTTTGATGAGTCGAATTCTCGACTCATTTATCTATCCATTTACGAAGAGTTTTGGTCCATTCCCGGTGCTAATTCGATGCCATTTGACCCTATTGCTTGCTATTTCAGGTTAGAAACCAATCCTACGGTCCCCGGGTTCAAAAAGATCAATTCTCGAAGAAAACCGAAGTTTCGGAGCAAAAATATGGATTTTCGAGCATATTGACCTTTGCATCTTGTTTTGGGCGGCCAGCGCTCATACGATGTCCGAATTGGTCGATTCAAAGCTTGTTGGAAAGGTATTTCAAAGGGCTACAACTTTGTAGTTTACACCAAGATCAGATTCGGATGGTAAGAGGCTCTGAGGAGCCGAACCGGCCGACTCAATTAGTGCACAAATCTGAGCCGCCCGGCTCAAATGGTCAGAGACTCCAGAGGAAGCCAGCCACAAGCCGAACCGGCCGGTTCAATTTCCTTCACAATTTGAACCGCCCGGTTTAAAATCTCAGCAAGTTCTCGCCCAAGCCTCCCCTAATTGAACCGGCCGGTTGAGGATCCTTCATGCATTTGAACCGGCCGGTTGAGTCGTAAAGACAGAATTTTTACTGCTTTCTATAAATTGAAACTTAGGGTTTTTGAGGAAAAAGGCTGATTTTTGGGGGAGAAAAACTGTGGGTTTCTAGAGAGAATAAGCTACCAAGGCTTCAAGGGGGATCATCCATTGAAGATTGAAGATCCAAAGGGGGAAGAAGATCATCTACACTTTGGTTTATTCCTTCCATTGTGTTTTCATCTATGTACTCAATACAATTTGTGTTTGTCTATGAACATGATTTGTGAGTAGTGTTTTGTATTCTAGGGTCCTATGGACCTCATGTGTGTTAATACTCCTTATCTATTATGAACAAATGCTAGAATAACATGTTTGGATGATTGTGAATCTACTTTGAACTAATGCCAACTCTATGCCCACCAAGTGTTTGATAAAATGCCTAAGTGGTCTAAAAACATGAATTTGAGGTTGAGTGCTCTAGCGAGCGATACTAAGAGTTCTAGAATGAAAGTAGAATCACCCTTGCTTGATGACAATCACTAGCGTGACTCATTTTAGCATTGAGATAGGTTTGATCTTAAACCGCTCATTGGCTATTGATCATTGAGCTAGCGCTAATGATTGAGAACCTTTGAATAGGACGTGAGCTAACAATATCTAGCGATTGAAGCTCACGTGCGAGGTGCCTCTCCCTTAAATCAAGTAACAACATCTAGCGATTGAATTTGATTTAATAGTCGCACGCCTTAATCTAATCATCTAACATGATTGTTTTTGCATGAAATCGAATTCTTGGAGTCTTAAAACACACATGAGTGAAGTAGTTCCCTAGAGTACACCTTTTGCCTTGGTAGTGACATTATCTCTAGATCCCTTAGTTTATTTACATTGCTTATATATATTTTCTTTAGTAACTTCACCAATCAAACTTCCGCAATTAGGATAGACTTATCGGAACGAAATCGAATAGTGCTCATAAGTTTAGAATTGCTCCTTGGACGACCCGGTACTTACCGGTCAATATAAATGTTTTTGACTTGTACCTAAAAATTACAACGTTCAAAATGGCGCCGTTGCCGGGGAGCAATGAATTAACTAGAGCACTAGAGTAGATTTTGTGAGATTTGGACTATTCTTGTAAATATTTTTTCATTTTCTTTTGTACATTCTATACACTCATAACTCTTGCTAACTTTTGTTCTTTTGTTTTGCGAGGATGTACTCATACAACCAACAAGTCTCATACAATGAAGAATATGACCATATGGACAAGGAGCTCTTCTACAAGGAATTGCTAAACTCTTTGAATGAAGGTGAGAGAGTTAGACAAGAAGGGATGGCCTCTTATGAAGCTCTTAATGCCAAGATCTCCCAAGATCGCCTAGACACACAACAAGCTTTCCAAGCTTTGAACCAACGCATGGATGAACTTATAGCCCAAAGAAAAGTGTTGGAAAGCACATTAGCGCGACAAGCAATGGAAAATGGGGACTTGGATGATGAAGAAGAGGTGTCCAAAGAGGAAGTTCTTGAATCTAATGCCTCAAGGCAAGAATGGGATCAATTAAATGAGGAGGAGTTCAAGAGAGCCGCTCTCCAAGCTTTTTATGAGGGGTGTGATGGTGAATCTTGTGACGAAGACGATGTGGAATGCAAGAGTGAAGCATCCTTCACTACTAGCACATCTAAAGATCATTTAGACGAGAACACACAAGAGCTCACCATTCCATCAACGTCTTGGCTCTCCGACGAGGAATTCTTCAACGATGACGATTCATGCATAGAAGAAATATCTCTTTTGGATGAAGAAGACCTCCCTCCCGCTATTAGTAAGCTTGATAGTGAACCTGATTCTCTTGTTGATGATGGAATCAAGGAAGAGGATATTGAGCCACGAGAACTTCAAGGGTATAGAGACTTTGTTGAGACTTTCATGGAAGAGACTAAAGAGCCACCTAGCATACAAGAAGATGAAAGTTTAATGAGCGATATTGAGGAGTGGGCACCCAAGGAAATTATTGAGAAATTAAAGGAGGGTGTGCCCATCAAGCTCGAGACAAATTTTGAAGACTCCTTCTTCATTCCGACGTCTCGAGACATGTTTGGGAGCTTCGTGCCATATTTTGCAAAATTATTCAAAAGGAGCTCCCATGACCCCTTAGCTCTAAAGGGATCTTCATATTTGAAGGGGTCAACTTCCCAAAGGAAAGTCCATTGTAGACTTGATGGGAAGAAATTCAAATGGGATTTGAAGGTGGATTGACACGTCAACATCCAAGGCCCCGTGAGAAGGGATCCTAGCAAAGGACTTCTCACGAGTGATTCTATGGGGCGCTTTGCTACGTCTTTGCCAAGACGGGAAAAACTAGGCCCTCATGGGAGGTAACCCGAATTGTAAGTTGTTCATTCTTGTTTTTCATGTTTAAATGTTTTGCATGACTTGAGTGTGGCTTGGATTTTAAGTGCGGAGTGAGTTCTACTCACTCCAATTCCACTTATCACATTTCCCTTTGATTTATCCATGAATAATGATGTTGCCCTTAGCGCTCATGTGCATATTATGAAGGATGTAGATTACTTTCCTTGTTTGAGGTGTATCAATCTTATGCCATGATGTTATTATGTAACTAGTGAAGCTCACTTGCTCAACTTGCGTTGCATGACCTTGTATGTCACTTGTTACTTTTAACCTCTCATGTTTTTCTTGTCATCAAGGGAATAATTTGCATCATGTTCGATCGCGTTTAGCACATTGACGTCTTTTCTTTTGGTGGGGCACATCTACAAACGAGGGGAGTTCCTATGCGTCTTATTTTCATTTTCTTTATTGTTTGCGCTTAGGGACTAAGCTTGATTTTAAGTGTGGAGTGGATTTATGCACGTCGTTCACATGCTCACATGTTTTCATGCCTTGCATATCATTTTTTTGAATGACACTTGCATCTTTTGTGCCTTATCCCTATCATGAGAGTGTTTTTAACCGCATAGGCTTGTGACCATCAACTCTAAATCCCTATAAATCACATCTAGCCTATTCGTCACATTTATTGGATCTTGAACCTAGAACCGACCTAGTCCTATGAATGTGCATTCTTGGGAATCAATACCATTGCTATCCCTTGTCTATCTAAATCTCTAAGTATTTTCGTTGAAATACCTTGGAACAAGTTTTAGCAAGCATTTTTAAAATTTTCACGAAAAACTTAGACCTTTTGTTTGCTCCTTGGTGACTTGAGTTCTCTAATTTAGTGCCATGCTTATGTTTGACTCCCGCACATTCCATACACTTTTTGAACATATTGTCAAGTTTTAAGTGTGGAGTCAAAAGAGGGCGAAGCCCCATTCAAAAAAAAAGAAAAAAAAAGAAAAAAAAAAGAAAAAGAAAAGATTTTTGCGGTCAAAGAGGGTAAAGCCCCGACTAAAAACTTTCTCGAGGTACCCGAGAAGTTTTGCTCCAAAATATACAAATGCCGGGGGTTAGGGAGGTAAGTCCCCCCTCGAAAGCATTTGTAGGCCAAAGGCCGTTCCAAAAAAATAAAAAGCACTTAAAACTTGACTCTATGTTTTTCCTCCATTCTTCATTTGTGCGGGATTCATCATTTGCATGTGTGCTAGTTAGAATGACTTTTGGACGACCCATGTGCTTGCACGGGAACTATCATTTGGTCTATGCTTGTTTTATAAGAACTCTTGTGTCGAACTCCTCTTCCCTTATGGATTACGGCTTAAGCGCCTAAAACTTGGGAATGAGTTCCATGTCGCAAACCCGTGGACTAGCCCTAGCTAGCATAGGCGAGCGATTGACATTTTTTTTGTGCAAACTAAAAGCTGCACTTCTATTGTATTGCCTTGAAAATGAGTAGACTTTTGGATGAGGCATTTGAAAGCTTTAGTATTGATGATCTTGAATGCACAACCTCATAGGATACTTAAATGGTTCAAGAGCTCTTTTGATGATATTGTGATGATAGTCCTTGCGTGGGGTGAGGGATTGGTTTTGAGAAATCCGTGCCTTGGTTAAGCACTCTTGAATTCACTCTTATGGGATAAGTGCATTTTGGGATTTGTGAGTATTCCCTTTTCTGAAAACTCTCACGAGACTATAACTCGTCCACTAGGGTAGCCTAGGGGTTTAAAGGCTTGGTGCATACGCTAAATGCACTCGTCACACCTACGAAAAGGAGTTAGCTTGTAAATATGTGTTAGAGTAGTTAGTAATAAAAGTTTGAGACATTATGGATGATAGGAGCAAATTGGCGTTGAACACAATGATTTAGCTATTCGCCATTTGTTTCTCTTTGGCTTGATTTTATTGTTTGCTCGGGACGATCAAACTCTAAGTGTGGAGTGTTTTGATGAGTCGAATTCTCGACTCATTTATCTATCCATTTACGAAGAGTTTTGGTCCATTCCCGGTGCTAATTCGATGCCATTTGACCCTATTGCTTGCTATTTCAGGTTAGAAACCAATCCTACGGTCCCCGGGTTCAAAAAGATCAATTCTCGAAGAAAACCGAAGTTTCGGAGCAAAAATATGGATTTTCGAGCATATTGACCTTTGCATCTTGTTTTGGGCGGCCAGCGCTCATACGATGTCCGAATTGGTCGATTCAAAGCTTGTTGGAAAGGTATTTCAAAGGGCTACAACTTTGTAGTTTACACCAAGATCAGATTCGGATGGTAAGAGGCTCTGAGGAGCCGAACCGGCCGACTCAATTAGTGCACAAATCTGAGCCGCCCGGCTCAAATGGTCAGAGACTCCAGAGGAAGCCAGCCACAAGCCGAACCGGCCGGTTCAATTTCCTTCACAATTTGAACCGCCCGGTTTAAAATCTCAGCAAGTTCTCGCCCAAGCCTCCCCTAATTGAACCGGCCGGTTGAGGATCCTTCATGCATTTGAACCGGCCGGTTGAGTCGTAAAGACAGAATTTTTACTGCTTTCTATAAATTGAAACTTAGGGTTTTTGAGGAAAAAGGCTGATTTTTGGGGGAGAAAAACTGTGGGTTTCTAGAGAGAATAAGCTACCAAGGCTTCAAGGGGGATCATCCATTGAAGATTGAAGATCCAAAGGGGGAAGAAGATCATCTACACTTTGGTTTATTCCTTCCATTGTGTTTTCATCTATGTACTCAATACAATTTGTGTTTGTCTATGAACATGATTTGTGAGTAGTGTTTTGTATTCTAGGGTCCTATGGACCTCATGTGTGTTAATACTCCTTATCTATTATGAACAAATGCTAGAATAACATGTTTGGATGATTGTGAATCTACTTTGAACTAATGCCAACTCTATGCCCACCAAGTGTTTGATAAAATGCCTAAGTGGTCTAAAAACATGAATTTGAGGTTGAGTGCTCTAGCGAGCGATACTAAGAGTTCTAGAATGAAAGTAGAATCACCCTTGCTTGATGACAATCACTAGCGTGACTCATTTTAGCATTGAGATAGGTTTGATCTTAAACCGCTCATTGGCTATTGATCATTGAGCTAGCGCTAATGATTGAGAACCTTTGAATAGGACGTGAGCTAACAATATCTAGCGATTGAAGCTCACGTGCGAGGTGCCTCTCCCTTAAATCAAGTAACAACATCTAGCGATTGAATTTGATTTAATAGTCGCACGCCTTAATCTAATCATCTAACATGATTGTTTTTGCATGAAATCGAATTCTTGGAGTCTTAAAACACACATGAGTGAAGTAGTTCCCTAGAGTACACCTTTTGCCTTGGTAGTGACATTATCTCTAGATCCCTTAGTTTATTTACATTGCTTATATATATTTTCTTTAGTAACTTCACCAATCAAACTTCCGCAATTAGGATAGACTTATCGGAACGAAATCGAATAGTGCTCATAAGTTTAGAATTGCTCCTTGGACGACCCGGTACTTACCGGTCAATATAAATGTTTTTGACTTGTACCTAAAAATTACAACGTTCAAAATGGCGCCGTTGCCGGGGAGCAATGAATTAACTAGAGCACTAGAGTAGATTTTGTGAGATTTGGACTATTCTTGTAAATATTTTTTCATTTTCTTTTGTACATTCTATACACTCATAACTCTTGCTAACTTTTGTTCTTTTGTTTTGCGAGGATGTACTCATACAACCAACAAGTCTCATACAATGAAGAATATGACCATATGGACAAGGAGCTCTTCTACAAGGAATTGCTAAACTCTTTGAATGAAGGTGAGAGAGTTAGACAAGAAGGGATGGCCTCTTATGAAGCTCTTAATGCCAAGATCTCCCAAGATCGCCTAGACACACAACAAGCTTTCCAAGCTTTGAACCAACGCATGGATGAACTTATAGCCCAAAGAAAAGTGTTGGAAAGCACATTAGCGCGACAAGCAATGGAAAATGGGGACTTGGATGATGAAGAAGAGGTGTCCAAAGAGGAAGTTCTTGAATCTAATGCCTCAAGGCAAGAATGGGATCAATTAAATGAGGAGGAGTTCAAGAGAGCCGCTCTCCAAGCTTTTTATGAGGGGTGTGATGGTGAATCTTGTGACGAAGACGATGTGGAATGCAAGAGTGAAGCATCCTTCACTACTAGCACATCTAAAGATCATTTAGACGAGAACACACAAGAGCTCACCATTCCATCAACGTCTTGGCTCTCCGACGAGGAATTCTTCAACGATGACGATTCATGCATAGAAGAAATATCTCTTTTGGATGAAGAAGACCTCCCTCCCGCTATTAGTAAGCTTGATAGTGAACCTGATTCTCTTGTTGATGATGGAATCAAGGAAGAGGATATTGAGCCACGAGAACTTCAAGGGTATAGAGACTTTGTTGAGACTTTCATGGAAGAGACTAAAGAGCCACCTAGCATACAAGAAGATGAAAGTTTAATGAGCGATATTGAGGAGTGGGCACCCAAGGAAATTATTGAGAAATTAAAGGAGGGTGTGCCCATCAAGCTCGAGACAAATTTTGAAGACTCCTTCTTCATTCCGACGTCTCGAGACATGTTTGGGAGCTTCGTGCCATATTTTGCAAAATTATTCAAAAGGAGCTCCCATGACCCCTTAGCTCTAAAGGGATCTTCATATTTGAAGGGGTCAACTTCCCAAAGGAAAGTCCATTGTAGACTTGATGGGAAGAAATTCAAATGGGATTTGAAGGTGGATTGACACGTCAACATCCAAGGCCCCGTGAGAAGGGATCCTAGCAAAGGACTTCTCACGAGTGATTCTATGGGGCGCTTTGCTACGTCTTTGCCAAGACGGGAAAAACTAGGCCCTCATGGGAGGTAACCCGAATTGTAAGTTGTTCATTCTTGTTTTTCATGTTTAAATGTTTTGCATGACTTGAGTGTGGCTTGGATTTTAAGTGCGGAGTGAGTTCTACTCACTCCAATTCCACTTATCACATTTCCCTTTGATTTATCCATGAATAATGATGTTGCCCTTAGCGCTCATGTGCATATTATGAAGGATGTAGATTACTTTCCTTGTTTGAGGTGTATCAATCTTATGCCATGATGTTATTATGTAACTAGTGAAGCTCACTTGCTCAACTTGCGTTGCATGACCTTGTATGTCACTTGTTACTTTTAACCTCTCATGTTTTTCTTGTCATCAAGGGAATAATTTGCATCATGTTCGATCGCGTTTAGCACATTGACGTCTTTTCTTTTGGTGGGGCACATCTACAAACGAGGGGAGTTCCTATGCGTCTTATTTTCATTTTCTTTATTGTTTGCGCTTAGGGACTAAGCTTGATTTTAAGTGTGGAGTGGATTTATGCACGTCGTTCACATGCTCACATGTTTTCATGCCTTGCATATCATTTTTTTGAATGACACTTGCATCTTTTGTGCCTTATCCCTATCATGAGAGTGTTTTTAACCGCATAGGCTTGTGACCATCAACTCTAAATCCCTATAAATCACATCTAGCCTATTCGTCACATTTATTGGATCTTGAACCTAGAACCGACCTAGTCCTATGAATGTGCATTCTTGGGAATCAATACCATTGCTATCCCTTGTCTATCTAAATCTCTAAGTATTTTCGTTGAAATACCTTGGAACAAGTTTTAGCAAGCATTTTTAAAATTTTCACGAAAAACTTAGACCTTTTGTTTGCTCCTTGGTGACTTGAGTTCTCTAATTTAGTGCCATGCTTATGTTTGACTCCCGCACATTCCATACACTTTTTGAACATATTGTCAAGTTTTAAGTGTGGAGTCAAAAGAGGGCGAAGCCCCATTCAAAAAAAAAGAAAAAAAAAGAAAAAAAAAAGAAAAAGAAAAGATTTTTGCGGTCAAAGAGGGTAAAGCCCCGACTAAAAACTTTCTCGAGGTACCCGAGAAGTTTTGCTCCAAAATATACAAATGCCGGGGGTTAGGGAGGTAAGTCCCCCCTCGAAAGCATTTGTAGGCCAAAGGCCGTTCCAAAAAAATAAAAAGCACTTAAAACTTGACTCTATGTTTTTCCTCCATTCTTCATTTGTGCGGGATTCATCATTTGCATGTGTGCTAGTTAGAATGACTTTTGGACGACCCATGTGCTTGCACGGGAACTATCATTTGGTCTATGCTTGTTTTATAAGAACTCTTGTGTCGAACTCCTCTTCCCTTATGGATTACGGCTTAAGCGCCTAAAACTTGGGAATGAGTTCCATGTCGCAAACCCGTGGACTAGCCCTAGCTAGCATAGGCGAGCGATTGACATTTTTTTTGTGCAAACTAAAAGCTGCACTTCTATTGTATTGCCTTGAAAATGAGTAGACTTTTGGATGAGGCATTTGAAAGCTTTAGTATTGATGATCTTGAATGCACAACCTCATAGGATACTTAAATGGTTCAAGAGCTCTTTTGATGATATTGTGATGATAGTCCTTGCGTGGGGTGAGGGATTGGTTTTGAGAAATCCGTGCCTTGGTTAAGCACTCTTGAATTCACTCTTATGGGATAAGTGCATTTTGGGATTTGTGAGTATTCCCTTTTCTGAAAACTCTCACGAGACTATAACTCGTCCACTAGGGTAGCCTAGGGGTTTAAAGGCTTGGTGCATACGCTAAATGCACTCGTCACACCTACGAAAAGGAGTTAGCTTGTAAATATGTGTTAGAGTAGTTAGTAATAAAAGTTTGAGACATTATGGATGATAGGAGCAAATTGGCGTTGAACACAATGATTTAGCTATTCGCCATTTGTTTCTCTTTGGCTTGATTTTATTGTTTGCTCGGGACGATCAAACTCTAAGTGTGGAGTGTTTTGATGAGTCGAATTCTCGACTCATTTATCTATCCATTTACGAAGAGTTTTGGTCCATTCCCGGTGCTAATTCGATGCCATTTGACCCTATTGCTTGCTATTTCAGGTTAGAAACCAATCCTACGGTCCCCGGGTTCAAAAAGATCAATTCTCGAAGAAAACCGAAGTTTCGGAGCAAAAATATGGATTTTCGAGCATATTGACCTTTGCATCTTGTTTTGGGCGGCCAGCGCTCATACGATGTCCGAATTGGTCGATTCAAAGCTTGTTGGAAAGGTATTTCAAAGGGCTACAACTTTGTAGTTTACACCAAGTCAGATTCGGATGGTAAGAGGCTCTGAGGAGCCGAACCGGCCGACTCAATTAGTGCACAAATCTGAGCCGCCCGGCTCAAATGGTCAGAGACTCCAGAGGAAGCCAGCCACAAGCCGAACCGGCCGGTTCAATTTCCTTCACAATTTGAACCGCCCGGTTCAAAATCTCAGCAAGTTCTCGCCCAAGCCTCCCCTAATTGAACCGGCCGGTTGAGGATCCTTCATGCATTTGAACCGGCCGGTTGAGTCGTAAAGACAGAATTTTTGCTGCTTTCTATAAATTGAAACTTAGGGTTTTTGAGGAAAAAGGCTGATTTTTGGGGGAGAAAAACTGTGGTTTTCTAGAGAGAATAAGCTACCAAGGCTTAGAGGGGGATCATCCATTGAAGATTGAAGATCCAAAGGGGGAAGAAGATCATCTACACTTTGGTTTATTCCTTCCATTGTGTTTTCATCTATGTACTCAATACAATTTGTGTTTGTCTATGAACATGATTTGTGAGTAGTGTTTTGTATTCTAGGGTCCTATGGACCTCATGTGTGTTAATACTCCTTATCTATTATGAACAAATGCCAGAATAACATGTTTGGATGATTGTGAATCTACTTTGAACTAATGCCAACTCTATGCCCACCAAGTGTTTGATAAAATGCCTAAGTGGTCTAAAAACATGAATTTGAGGTTGAGTGCTCTAGCGAGCGATACTAAGAGTTCTAGAATGAAAGTAGAATCACCCTTGCTTGATGACAATCACTAGCGTGACTCATTTTAGCATTGAGATAAGTTTGATCTTAAACCGCTCATTGGCTATTGATCATTGAGCTAGCGCTAATGATTGAGAACCTTTGAATAGGACGTGAGCTAACAATATCTAGCGATTGAAGCTCACGTGCGAGGTGCCTCTCCCTTAAATCAAGTAACAACATCTAGCGATTGAATTTGATTTAATAGTCGCACGCCTTAATCTAATCATCTAACATGATTGTTTTTGCATGAAATCGAATTCTTGGAGTCTTAAAACACACATGAGTGAAGTAGTTCCCTAGAGTACACCTTTTGCCTTGGTAGTGACATTATCTCTAGATCCCTTAGTTTATTTACATTGCTTATATACATTTTCTTTAGTAACTTCACCAATCAAACTTCCGCAATTAGGATAGACTTATCGGAACGAAATCGAATAGTGCTCATAAGTTTAGAATTGCTCCTTGGACGACCCGGTACTTACCGGTCAATATAAATGTTTTTGACTTGTACCTAAAAATTACAACGTTCATTAATAATCAGTGTAAAAAAATCAGTAACATGAGATATAATACCTGTGTACCCCAGTCACCGACATGATTTCGCCTTAAAACTTCGACATTTGAAAACTCAAGCATATTAGCAAGCGTATCTCCTATTATAGTAGACCTTAGATGACCAACATGCATCTCTTTTGCAATGTTGGGTGAGGAGAAGTCAACAACTGCCTTACTGACTGAAAGCTTGGGGGCCCAAGTATCAATACCACGGACCAACATACTTTGAATGCTCTACAGAAAGTTGAATAACAAATTAGAATAGAAACTAGGTGCAGATGCTACAAACAGTGTACTGCAGAGTTTGCAAAAACGTTTGCCATCCAACTACTCGATAAAACTACATTCACAAAACCAGGTCCCGCCACAGAGCATGACTCAATCATATCAGATTGTGGCAGATTTGCCATAATAGCCTGCAAACAGGGGAACCAATAGTTAATACTGATTTATATATGGGCTTAACTGAAGCATGTGTCAAAGACTGAATTTTGAAGAAGAGAGGAGATAAAAATGCACAGAAGTACCCATTAAAGAGAGAAGACAAACATAAACAAATATGAGAATCAAAACCTGTCCGACAGCTGGGGGTCCCCAGTATTGAGTGCCCTTTCCTTTAATTTGTGTCCATGTGGTCATCGCATTGTTACTGAAACATAAAATTGGTTGAGCATTGTAATTTACCGGGCAAAAGATTAATTGAATACTAATCACCTGCTAACAAATTATTTCTTACCACTGGTAGTCAGCAAAATTTTCAGCGCACGCAGTCACCATTGGTTCAATGTCCTTCTCATCTGGAACTGTGATTCTAAGTGAGGTTTCAAACAACTTTGCTAGTTGCCTCTTCAAATTACCTGCATTTTCTTCATCCTGCCACACACAATGTTGATACGCAGCATTAGAAGCCATTGTTTGCCATATAGTTTTACAATGACATATAATTCGGCATATGTGAACTAATAATGTAGCAAAGCTTGTGAGAAAAATTATATAGTTTAATGCGACAATGAACTTACAGTTGCCATTGCTGCTGCAGATGTAGACAACTTCACAGCAGACAAAATTATTCTGCTCTTAATTGGATGCTAAAAGACCTGTCTAAATTAACATGACCACTTAGAGCAGCCCAAATTAATAACAGCATTAATCAACATGCATCACCCATCAGAAAATTGGCAAACCTAATGTGATTATAAGTAAAGATCAGTTGTTTGTTTCAGGACAGATAAAGAAGGCGACTAACTGGAAAAAGAAAGTAGAAACGCAATAATTAATTAAACAACGACATCTCAAACGATACAACTAACATTGCTACGATTTTCGCCAATAACCATACATGATATGAGAACAAGCCATGGAATCAAGTTTCTTCCTCCTTGATCCGGTCAAAACAAGTATAGGGGTTTTCAATAGGGGTTTCTTGCTGGACACGACTATGAAGGAACTACTAATTAATGAATTTCAAGTTCGCAGCCATAAATTAATTGTATTGCGTAGCGCGTCGAAGACAGAGGGACAGGGGAGACGAAATATAATTCGGGGAGGATAGAGAAGCGAGTCGAGAGATCAGCCAACTTACCGATATGGGGAGTAATCCGCTGAAGGATGCGGCTGCAATTTTGTAATTACTTGCTGAGAGATTTTTGTGCATGGGGGTTTGTAATTACAGTATCAGATAAAATAATCCCTAAAGAACCAAATATGCGAGTCAACTGGCTCGGTTTGTGTTTGTCAATTTCGCTGTACAATATCAAACCAAACCAAATCAAACACGGATTAGACCGAGAATCGCCAAACAACCGGATTACATTAGCCATATATTTGTTAGAGATATATATTGGACATGGTTGGTTACCCTATTCAGTTTAGAATTTAGATATATCTTTCGGGAGAAGCGTTCAAATAAGGTAAGGTAAATAAGAATGAGGTAGTGAAGTACGATCTCGAGCGTCCATCTAACTTCGTACATTGTGCGTGTCCAAATAATAAAACCCACTATTTTTTTTGTCGGCTCGTGCGTCCGATCAAGCCGATGGATGACCAAAATTGTATCCGAGCAGGTCACCACAATCTAGAGTCTCTCACAAAAAACCATGATAGATTGGTGACATGAGAGCTGGTAGGCTAGTGTTGAGAAATATAATCCCAGTTGTGTTATGGATTAATATTGGGACCTTATGTTGTGTTATTTCCAGTCCAAATTGCATGCTTGAGTTTTGCAGGAAAATTGGTTTTTTGTTCAGAGTTGAAGGCTCGTGTATGCGACCGGATGTCCACCCGTGTGTCCGGGCGTGCCTCCGAGCTCTTGAGCTCGGACCTCCGAGCGGACCTCCGAGCCCTCCGAGCGTGTATGCGATCCGCTGTCCGTGTCTTCCGAAGCTGCGTCATTTTTTGCAGAAGCGCGAATTCAAGTTTAATAGAACGTTGTCGTTCTGAGGACGCGCGTATGTCAGTTAATATCGTTACAAGTTCAAGCGGCGTCGTTTCAACGCGAGATTCAGCTGAGCATATAAGCGAAATCAAATTGGGGCTTAGGGCACGAAACACATTCATTCTTCCGAGTGACGAATTCGAGAGCGTTTTCAAGCGATTCAACGAATTGAAGACCGTGCGAGGTTCTCAGGCGTCCGACGATCGTAGTGCAGCTGTGCGGTGAGTCGACTCCAAGTGCTGAGGGTCGAACACTCTGGTTGTGCTTTGGTGAACGAGAGAGGACGGCTGGAACAGTTTCTGGACGTGGATTCGAGTGATTCTTCGAACAGGGAAGTCCTCAAACTGGTTGCTTGGATTGTGATTGATTGCTGTTATTGTTTGGACTGGATTGATTTACATGTTGTATTTGTTTGGTTTTGGATTGAGTCAATCCATTGTTTGTAAACCTAACATTTGGTCCCGATTATTAATAAAGAATAAGGTTCGACTAGTACAAGTCTATAATCGATCTTTACAAAGTGGTATCAGAGCCTTGTTGATTGATCTTGAGTCATCTTGATCATCTCTTGTGCTTGCCTACCTTTTCTTTGTTAATTTCCTTTGGACTTGATTTTCTTTTGGGATGGCTGATGCCATGAAAATCAAGCCCTACGATGGGACCTCTGATTTCACTATGTGGAAGATGAGGATGAAGGCTATATTAGTTAAGGAAAAATGCTATAGAGCTGTGACAGAGGAATGGATTGCTCCTACCTCTGATCAGCAGAAATCTGACATGAAAGAACTTGCTTATTCTGAAATCATGATGAGATTAACAGATGACGTTGCTAGGAAAGTAATGCAATACACTGAACCTAAAACATTGTGGGATGAATTAGATAAAATGTATTTGGCTAAAACTCTCCCCAATAGAATTTCCTTGCAAACAAAATTGTTCACTTTCAAGATGGATGTGAATATGAGTCTGCAGGAAAATCTAGACATTTTCTTAAAAATAACTCAGGATTTGAAAAAGTGTAAAGATGAAGTTAAGGAGGAACACCTTTGTGTTATTCTCCTAAATTCAATCCCACCACAGTTTGACACCCTTAGGGATGTTATTCAGTATGGGAATGATGAAGTAACAGTCACCAAGATCATTGATGCTATTACTTCTAAGAATGATAGCCTAAAAGTTTTTAAGACTAAAAATGGTGTTAAAACTGAAGTAAAATCTGAGGTAATGATGTTTAAGGGGAAGAATAAATTTAAACCAAAGAAAAAGAACCACAATGGATCTCAGAATAACAATGATTCACATGAAAAGAAATCCTTTGATAAGTCTTCACAATCCTCTCAAAATAATAACAACTTTCAGAAAAATACCCCTGTCAAGTGCAATTATTGTGGCAAGTTGGGCCATTATGCTAGCTCTTGTTATAAAAGAATTGAAGATAAAAAGGGTAAAGGAAAAGATAACCAACAATCTGGACAGTCCAACATCTGTGAAAATGATCCCCAATATGAGAATGAATTATTTCTCATGTCCAGTGGGCATAAAAATGATTCATGGATCCTTGATTCTGGCTGCACTATGCATGCTACTCCACAAAAACATCTCTTCAGTTCCATGAAGCTTTGTGAAGGTGGAGAGGTCATGCTAGGTGATCACACATCATTAAGAATTAAGGGAATTGGCACAGTTCCCTTAAGGATGTTTGATGGTGTTGTGAGAACTCTCCAAAATGTGAGATGGGTTCCCCATCTTAGGAGGAGTTTACTGTCAGAATCTGCCTTGGATAAACTTGGATGCAAGATAACAACCTTTAAGGGAGTTAGGGAAGTAATAAGGGATAATAGAGTTGTAATGAGAAGCATAGAAAAAGGAGGTTTATATCATCTGATTTCTTCTTCTGAAATTAATCTTTCTGATGAAAGTAAAACTCTACTAGACACTAAAATGTGGCATTCAAGGCTTGGACATATAGGGAACAAAGGACTGCATTATCTGTCTAAACATGGTTTGATTGATTGTAAACCTATTGATCTGAAATTCTGTGAAACTTGTGTTTTTGGTAAAAAATCTGCTCATCCTTTTGGCAAATCTTCTTTCGTTGTCAAAAAACCTTTGGAGTATGTTCACTCTGATTTGTGGGGACCTGCCCAGGTCTCTACAATAGGAGGAAGATTATACTTCCTTTCTATCATTGACCAATACTCTAGAAAAGTATGGGTCTTTCTTTTAAAAACCAAGGATGAGGCTAGGGCCCTAGATGAGGCTTTTGAAAAGTTTAAGAATTGGAAGATCATGGTTGAGAGTCAAACTGAACTTAAAGTTAAATGCTTAAGAACAGATAATGGGTTGGAATTTTGTAACAAGGCCTTTAATGAATTTTGCACTGAAAATGGGATTAAGAGACACTTGACTGTGCCTGGTACTCCCCAGCAGAATGGAACTGCTGAGAGGATGAACAGGACCCTTTTAGAGAAAGCTAGATGCATGATGATTAGTGCTGGAGTTAAACCAACTCTCTGGGGAGAGGCTGTGATTACATCTGCTTATTTGATAAATAGATGTCCTTCCTCAGCCATAAATTTCAAAACTCCCCAAGAGCTTTGGACTGGGAAACTTCCAAACCTATCCCACCTTAGACCCTTTGGTTGTACAGCCTATGCCAAGGTTTCTGAGGGTAAACTCCAGTCTAGGGCTGTTAAATGTGTTATGCTTGGGTATCCTGAAGGAGTTAAAGGTTATAAACTGTTAATGATACAACCAGGAGGGTACAAAGTCATAGTGTCACATTCTGTTACCTTTGATGAACTGAATTTCCACTTTAAGTCTAAACTAAACCATGCTATTGAGTCTCATGGCACACCTGAAGGTGTGACCAGTTTTATTCCATCAGGATTCAATTTGAACCAGGGAAATGATGATGGAAATAATGGAGATCAAGTAGCTGAGATGGGACAGTCACTGGATTTAAGCAATGGACTGCAGGAGGTAACAGATGAGGGGTCAAATTCCCCTGCTGTTTCAGGTAATGAGCTACCTCACCAATTAGGTGGGGGAGCTAGCACTGTAAGTCCATCTAACTCAGCTCTAAATTCAAATTCTATGGACACTAGTGATCAAAATGCTGCTATTGAATCATCTGATTTAGGCATGAACCTTTCTTCTGCTGCTATATCTAATTTGCCAAATCTGCCTGATGATTTATATGTTGATCATAGTGTGAATGTGCCTGAAAATGTGCATGAAAATGTTGGTGCTATGCCTACTATTTCCGAGTCCCCTGTGCATGAAAGTGAGCCTAGTCTAGCTAATTATCAATTGACTAGAGACAGGGAACCTAGAATTAGAAAGGTTAATCCTAGATATAAAGCCAACATAGCTGAGTATGATGAGAACAATGATGGAAAGTGCTGTAATATTGTTGAGTTTGCTCTAATGGCTGCTGAAAAAATTAAATATGTAATACCTGATACATATAGGCAAGCCTTGGCTAGTAATGAATCTGAAAAATGGAAAAAAGCCATGATAGAAGAGATTCAATCCATGCATGAAAACAATACTTGGAAACTAGTACCTAGGCCTCTAAATGTTAAACCTTTGGCATGTAAATGGATATTTAGAATTAAAGAAGGTAACTCACCTAATGATCCACCAAGGTTTAAGGCTAGGTTAGTGGCTAAGGGGTTTCACCAAAGAGAGGGCATTGATTTTAATGAGATATTTGCTCCTGTTGTCAAGTATAAAACTCTGAGATTACTTATTGCTATGACTGCTGTTTATGATTGGCATATTGAACAAATGGATGTGAAAACTGCATTTTTACATGGTGATTTGTTAGAAACAATTCATATGTGTCAACCTGAAGGTTTTGTTGATACAATGAAACCAGATCATGTCTGTTTGCTAAGAAAATCCATTTATGGGTTAAAACAATCACCTAGACAGTGGAATAAGAAATTTGACAGTTGCATGCTTGATTTAGGATTTCTAAGAAGCAAATATGATACTTGCCTTTATCTTAAAAGAGTGAAAAATGCTCCATTGTTTGTGCTGCTATATGTGGATGATTTATTGCTGATTAGTCCCTCATTGCATGATATAAAACTGACTAAGTCTGGTTTGCAAAAACATTTTGACATGAAAGTCTTAGGAATTGCTCAAAAGATCTTAGGGGTAAAGATAACCAGAAATATGAAAAATGGAGAAATCTGTTTATCCCAATCTGAATACTTTGCTAAGGTGTTAGATAAATTTGCTATTGTGAATGCTAAGTCTAATGCTATACCCTTAGGAGGGCATCTTATTTTCTCTAAGGAAGATTGTCCTAAAACTGAGCAAGAAAAGAAACAAATGCTGAATGTGCCATATGATGTTGCTGTTGGTTCTATTATGTATGGTATGATATGTACAAGGCCTGATCTTGCTTTCTCTATTAGTGTTCTTAGTAGATATATGTCTAACCCAGGCATAAAGCATTGGGAAGCCATGAAATATTTGTTAAGGTACTTGTTAGGGACTAAAGGGTTAGGATTAGTATATAAAGACCATGAACCAAAAGCAGGAATTGTAGGGTATGTAGATTCAGATTATGCCAGCAATAGGGATAATAGGAAATCCACCACAGCTTTCTATTTCACTTGGAATGGAAATTGTGTGTCTTGGAAAAGTCAGTTGCAACCCATAGTTGCCTTATCATCTACAGAAGCTGAGTATATAGCTGCCACAGAGGCAGCAAAAGAAGCCATTTGGTTAAGTGGGATAGTGAAGGAGATTAGTGGGATTAGTGAGCCTCCTAGGATTTACATGGATAGTCAAAGTGCCTTATGTTTGTGTAGGGATCCAGTATACCATGAGAGGTCAAAGCATATTGATGTGAGAATGCATTTCATTAGAGACCTAGTGGAGACCCAAACCATAAGTGTAGACAAGATCCTTGGAGAGAAAAATCCAGCTGACTTTGGAACTAAAATTGTACCTGCTAATAAGTTTGTTTTCTGCAGGGAAAGCTTGCATATTGATGAGGTTGGATGAAAGTCTGGCCTGAGCAAGTCTTGAGCCTTAACTGGCTGTGTTGAACCTTAATTGAGGTCAGATGTATCTATCTCAATTCTTTTCTTCATTCATTTGCACAACTAGTCTTAGGAGGGCATATGTTGAGAAATATAATCCCAGTTGTGTTATGGATTAATATTGGGACCTTATGTTGTGTTATTTCCAGTCCAAATTGCATGCTTGAGTTTTGCAGGAAAATTGGTTTTTTGTTCAGAGTTGAAGGCTCGTGTATGCGACCGGATGTCCACCCGTGTGTCCGGGCGTGCCTCCGAGCTCTTGAGCTCGGACCTCCGAGCGGACCTCCGAGCCCTCCGAGCGTGTATGCGATCCGCTGTCCGTGTCTTCCGAAGCTGCGTCATTTTTTGCAGAAGCGCGAATTCAAGTTTAATAGAACGTTGTCGTTCTGAGGACGCGCGTATGTCAGTTAATATCGTTACAAGTTCAAGCGGCGTCGTTTCAACGCGAGATTCAGCTGAGCATATAAGCGAAATCAAATTGGGGCTTAGGGCACGAAACACATTCATTCTTCCGAGTGACGAATTCGAGAGCGTTTTCAAGCGATTCAACGAATTGAAGACCGTGCGAGGTTCTCAGGCGTTCGACGATCGTAGTGCAGCTGTGCGGTGAGTCGACTCCAAGTGCTGAGGGTCGAACACTCTGGTTGTGCTTTGGTGAACGAGAGAGGACGGCTGGAACAGTTTCTGGACGTGGATTCGAGTGATTCTTCGAACAGGGAAGTCCTCAAACTGGTTGCTTGGATTGTGATTGATTGCTGTTATTGTTTGGACTGGATTGATTTACATGTTGTATTTGTTTGGTTTTGGATTGAGTCAATCCATTGTTTGTAAACCTAACATTTGGTCCCGATTATTAATAAAGAATAAGGTTCGACTAGTACAAGTCTATAATCGATCTTTACAGCTAGCTTATCAAGCTTGCACACACAAAACTCTCAATTGATGTGGGATAGAATTTGGGATGTTACAGGATACCAATTATATCTCCAACAATATTTAGTTCAGTTTACGACACGGCAGCAAATAAATAACCCAGCTTTTCATTCATGTTACAATATATGTATTGCTGCTGACAGAAACTGAGTACAAAGGATAACCATTCAGATTCATGAGGAATTGGGCAGAATCGAGAAACAAAGGCTTTGCCTTCTGGTTTCTCTTAAATATGTATGGCTTAGAAGAACTAATTAAGTATTTCCTATAAGTGTATATTCATGAAGTGAGAGGCCTTTGATCTCTCATCACCCCACCAATGTTACATTTCCTTATCAAAGTGTTGGAGAAATCTACATGTCTGGTCCATAAACTCCTTACCTCGGGATTGCTTATCTCTAGCCAGGGCTTTGCAGGACCGCTGAAATGTACAACGGAAGCAGCGTCCAATACCTCCGGGTCATATCGTGGGAATCGTTCGCCTAGTCCAGCCACTTGCCACGATGGGTCAAGGGGATGAACATGACCCCTCATAGCTAGCAAGAAAGGTGGAAGGACGACTCCAAGAAAGGTTGAAGGACGACTTGTATAGTCAACTTTGAACTGAATAAATAATGTTAAAAAAAACAGGCTTACTTGGCATATGGAGTTCCCAAGAGTGAGTTGAAGCTATTTTCATTGATGCAAAAGGTATATATTCCATTCAGGACAAAACACCATCAGTTGCGGCTCTCTAAAACACTTTCTTGGCTGAGTTGGAATCTGTTGAAATGAAAATAATGATGAAACACTTTCTTTCTAATTTTCACTTTTACAGGCAGCTCGTACACTGTCGGGGGACACTCTTTCAGTGCAGCAGCTATAGAGTATGTGATATACTAAAGATGAAGCCACCAGTCCACAGACCTCAAATAGTAAGGCCCTCGCTCCAACTCCCAACTTCTTCTGTATGCGACACAAATGGTGACATGGTGTAGTGAATTGTGATTCATTCATTTGATATGCGTCGGATAGTATATAAAATCATTACTCATGAATAATGCACACTACAGGCTTTGCTTCTGGCGCTGCACAATTAGCTGAAGGTGTCAGACGAGCAGCGAAAATTTGCAATAGATGGTTACGAGCCGCTTGTGACGTTCGCTGTCAGCAGTGGGATGTATTCTTCTTCTCCAGCAGTAAGTAATTAGTAGTGTAAGACATGTAACTAGATGATGATCAATCAACTGGGGTACCAATTTTGATCTGTAAGACATGAAAAAAAAGAATGAATGAATGGATGCGCAGGTGAGAATCTACAGTGCTGAAAATGTGAAGGAGGAACTGGAAGAAGCTCACAGAGAGATCGACTTCATAAGAGCTGCAGTGGGAGTAAGCAGCAAAGGGAAGCTTTTAGTTCCTAAGCTGCTTCACTGCTTTGCTAAAGGTTTGGTAGATGAGCAGCATTTAGCAGTGTGGATATCAAGCTACCTCCAACCAGATCAGGCCTCATTCGTCGAACAAAGCATGTCACTGAGGCGGCAAAAATTCCTGGGTTCTCGAAACTGTGGGATTCTCCCGTTCGATTCTCGTTTCCGCTACCTGTTCCTCCCTGAGATAAGTCCATTGGGTTGATCAGCTTTTGTGTGTTGAGTTGTACATGTCCGCCCTTATGCTAGTTTTAAGCGTTTCAAGTGTCAGGTGGCGGTTTTGGTCATATAACTTGTGTGCATCTGGTTGAAGTTTGATTAGAGGAATGAGAGAGGTCAGTGTGTAATAAATAAACTGATTATTCATGGGGTTAATGATAAGCTACACATACATTTCAATAATTGTAAATTTTAAATATCATCTCTACTACTACGCATACATGATGATAAGGTGAAGCTGGAATGGAAGATCTCTCAAGTTGATGAAAAACTCAGCAACATGTAGTCAAGAAATTAGAGTTTTTTTTTATAAAAATGATCCAAATGAGTTTGGGGTTTCAGAAATGACGTTCGCGAGTTTCACATGCCATGACTCTGTTATGGGCCTCTTTATGAGTTGCCAGCTACTTATGCAGCTCTCTGCCTCATCATCTCCATCACAGCAGCTCTTCTTCTAGAGTCCGCTTGCTGTTGGAGCCTCCTCATGGGGATTCTCAAATCCCTGCAAATATTATTGCAACCCATGTTAGTTTTTTTACACACATTTTGCAATTTTGAAAAAAAAAAGAGAAAAAAAAAGAAAAGAAGAAGAGGTAATAATAACAAGCTAGTTGAAAAATGCACAAACCTGCATCGAGGTACGTGGCATTCAGATTCTTTGCAAGCTCGAGCATGCAGTTGAAGTAGGTACCACATCTTTTTGCAAATGCCACACCCTCCAGATGCACGAGTTTTGCATGTAATTCCATGGCGGAAGAGACCCTTCACTTTGCGACAGTTGGGGTATTGGCATATAGCAGAGCGACATTGAGATGCATGCACCAAAAGATCAAGCATCTTCCTCAGCTACAAAACAAAATACACTAGTAAGATGAGTAACCTTAATTCACGGGTTTGGCTTTTTAGTTGTTAAATACCACTCAAGAATAATAAAAAAAAGATGAGTAACCCTCGAGCGTGAGAGTAAGTGACATCAAAACCTGTCCGACAGCTGGGGGTCCCCTGTATTGAGTGCCCTTTCCTTTAATTTGTGTCCATGTGGTCATCGCATTGTCACTGAAACATAAAATTGGTTGAGCATTGTAATTTACCGGGCAAAACATTAATTGATTACTAATCACCTGCTAACAAATTATTTCTTACCACTGGTAGTCAGCAAAATTTTCAGCGCATGCAGTCACCATTGGTTCAATGTCCTTCTCATCTGGAACTGTGATTCTAAGT
Source organism: Rhodiola kirilowii (assembly GCA_033675215.1). Lineage (NCBI taxonomy): Eukaryota > Viridiplantae > Streptophyta > Magnoliopsida > Saxifragales > Crassulaceae > Rhodiola > Rhodiola kirilowii. Next base: position 5,457,981 of record CM066203.1, on the reverse strand, counting down.
GAGGTTTCAAACAAGTTTGCTAGTTGCCTCTTCAAATTACCTGCATTTTCTTCATCCTGCCGCACACAATGTTGATACGCAGCATTAGAGGCCATTGTTTGCCATAGTTTTACAATGACATAATTATGCATGTGTGAACTAATAATGTAGCAAAGCTTCTGAGAAAATTTATATAGTTTCGACGATGAGCTTACAGTTGCCATCGCTGCTGCAGATGTAGACAACTTCACAGCAGACAAAATTCTTCTGCTCTTGGATGCTAAAAGACCTGTCTAAATTTCAGATGACCACTTAGAGCAGCCCAAATTAATAACAACATCAATCAACTTGAATCGACCATCAGAAAATCAACATGATCATAAGTAAAGTGTTGTTTGCTTTGGGACATTGCTACGATTTTCGCCAAGAACCATACATGATATGAACAAGCCCTGGAATCGAGTTTCTTCCTCCTTGATCCGGTCAAAACAAGTTTAGGGGTTTTCAAGAGGGGTTTCTTGCTGGACACGACTATGAAGGAACTACTAATGAATTACAAGTTCGCAGACATAATTAATTGTATTGTGTAGCGCGTCGAAAAAAAGAGGGAGAATCGGCGGCGGAGGCGAAATAGAGAAGCGAGTCGAGAGAGAAGCCAACTTACCGATATGGGGAGTAATCCGCTGAACGAAGATGATAGATGCGGCTGCAATTTTGTAAGTTACTTTCTGATGTTGCTGAGATTTTTGTAATTACAGTTCACACTGAGATATATAAGATAAAGTTGGGTGGGCATGGGCCGGGTTGGACTCATTCCTAACCAGATCCGAAATCATGATCGGATCTTTTCTTTGAACTCTAATTCGATTCGAAAGATCGGGTTAATTACGTGAACTCAAGCCCGATTCTAAAATTAAATTTTATTAAATGTATAAAATAGTCAACGTCATCTATCATGATATAAATACTTTAAAAATATAGCTTAAATCACTAATTTATGATGTAAAGTTTAGTATTACGGTTTTATTTTTCATTGCAAACCAATTATTTATTCATAGATTAATTGGTATGGTAGTCAAATTCATTCAGATGAGGTGTAAAGTTCGAATGTTGTTAAAAATCTAATATTTTTTATATTACTTATAAAATCGGATAACCCGAACCTTAACCCTAACTCGATCCAAAATTTATACCGGATTGAGTTAAACCCGACATAATCGGGTCGGGCTAGGCCGGGTTGTGTCCACCCCCTAAGATAAACCCTAAAGAACCAAAAATTCGAGTCAAGTGGTTCGGTTTGTCTTTGTCAATTTTACTGTACAATATCAAACACAGTCGCGGGCGTTAGACCGAGAATGGCCACCAAACATAACTCGAAATCTCGAATATACTAGCCATATATATTTTTTTTATTGTAGGATTCATGCAGCCAAGCAAAAAAATAGTGATTTGAAAACGACATAGTTTAGATAAAACAATATCAAAACTACGTCGTTTCATTAATATAACTCATAAATTGAAAACTGAACCAAAATACACAATTTTATCTTAAAACTTACAAAACTACGTCCAATAAAAAAACAAACTTACAAAATAACGCAGCGGGGAAATCGGATAAACGAATTCACCAGCAATGAATTTGTGAATAGCTTGGAATCCACTAAGAAAACTTGGAATCCACCAAAAACGAAAAACAAGTGTGTTTATTGATACGATAAAATATACCTAACTAAAACCCCTAAGGTGGGTTTAAATAAGAAAACATAAAAACGACATTAGAAAATAAAATCTAAAAAGATAATCATCAGCTGCTAAAGATCATCATCGCCTGCTAAAAGATAATCATCAACTGCTAAATATAATCATCGCCTGCTAAAAGATAATCATCAGCTGTTAAAGATAATCAACAGCTGCAAAAGATAATCCTATACTGTTAAAATCTAAAAACAAATAAATAAAACTAAAATACTATTTCGGAGCCCTACACTCCTACATCACAAAACTATATCGTTTTTGTTTTGGCAGCAAATTACCTGTGCTGCTTGGGATTTTATTCCTAATCGGAATCAAAAATGCAAAAGATATGCTGAATATATCTCTAACAATAATGAACTGTATCCGATTATTCCGATTCCAGCAAAAACATTATTTAGTTTACAACAACAGGGTAGCAAATATACCGACTCAAATCACTCGTAGAGCACTAGTAAACCCAGCTTTTCATTCATGTTACAATATGTATTGCTGCTGACAAGTACAATTTAACAAAGGATAACCATTCAGGAATTGGGCAGAATCGAGAAACAAAGGCTTTGCCTTCTGGTCTCTCTATGTATGGCTTAGAACTAAGTAGCTCCTATTGTATTATATTCATGAAGTGAGAGGCCTTTGCTCTAATCACCCACCATGTTACATTTCCTTATCAAAGTGTTGGAGAAATCTACATGTCGGGTCCATAAACTCCTTACCTTGGGATTGCTTATCTCTAGCCAGGGCTTTGCAGGACCGCTGAAATGTATAACGGAAGCAGCGTCCAATACCTCTGGGTCAAATCGTGGGAATCGTTCGCCTAGTCCAGCCACTTGCCATGATGGGTCAAGGGGATGAACATGACCCCTGATAGCTAGCAAGAAAGGTGGAAGGACTCCAGGACCCCATAGTTTCAACCCTGAATTTAGCTCCTGTTTGGAAACACACACTGATGCTGGTAAGCAAAAAACACGTTAAAGTAAAATACAAACTAACTATGACCAAGTTCATATACAACTCCTCAGTTTAGTTTAATCATTAGAAACATTTAGCTCACTTACATGCTTGAGCCAGTAGTGATATGTCTTTGTTATGTTGATGTCCCTCCATGCTTGAAGTTCCATTATGTTCATACCAAGCAGCCAGCCACAATCATCATCACTACAGTAGTCCATGTATTTCTTTCCTAAGCAGCACGTGTCACCTCCATTCGAAGAAGCAGCGATAACTTTTCCCTTGAGATCCATATCCCAGAGAGCAGAAAGATCATGCTGAACCACAACATCATCATCCAAGAAAATTATCCTGTTGAGACCTGGAAACAGCTGCGTGGTTCAGTGAAAGTTAAAAAAAAAATTATATTTCCATAGCAGCAAAAAACTTTCTGGCTGAAAATTGATATGCACTCCAAAGTTGAGGACTATCACCTCAGGGACATACAAACGCAGGTGGCTCAAAAGAGAAGGATGATCAGGGCTCATGAAATGGTCAACCTTCCTCAATTCCCTGCTCTCATAATCAATACCAGTTTGTTGATTGTCCTCCCAGTATTTGGTCCAAATTAACCGATCAATATCGAAGATATCCTCTACTTGGGAATTCACTTCTGGAGACCTATAGTATTGGTGCAGTCCTTTGACTTCCACTATTGATGATTGAATGGGATTAAGGGCAAACCATGCATGCATTGCAGGATATGTTTTCTTGTCAGTGACTATGTGAAACACCAATTTTTCAGGATGGAGTGAGCTTTGAATAGTGGAAGATAGGACCACGGATGCTGCCAACACATTATCAGTTATAAGAACAATGTGGTGGAAAGAGGGATCAGCAAGGCGATGAAAATACTCAGGAGAAGGCAAGTGAGATCTGGCTCTGAAGTTCAGGGCATATTCTTCACCCAGTGAAAGTTTAAGGCAATGGAGGCTCTTCGGAATACCGCGCGAAGCAAAATGCCAGAAACTTGATTCGCGGTGTCTTGCTGCGAGAATCTCACTCTCCATCTTCGATAGCTGCATAACGAAACGTAACATGCTTATCATATTTCCAAAAAAGTTATAACACCTCATGAACATGTCTATAAAGATATCATATGTTCACCTAAGCACATATCTAAATGCAAATTCTACTTATTAACTGTAAGTATGTTCGTCGTCATGCTGTAAATGAAGAAAAAGAAACAGATACAAACTGAATAATGACATGTGGGTCAATCAGTTCCCTGTAGGCTTACGAGCAACATGTCAAACAGCTTACTGCAATGGATGTCCCATTTCCTTGAAACAAATAGGCGTGGGGGCAGATTTAGTAAATGAATGGAATTAATTATCATTAATTATCACAGTTGTCTGTGATGTCTCTGTCTGGCGTTTAGTGTCTAGTGAGGTATTTGCAAACACCAAACTTTAATGGGATCTCAGGAAAACTGATGAAAGATTACTTCCTAGTTCTAACTACTACTAGTTTACTTCATTAGTTCCTTTTTAAACAATCTTATCATTTTTTGTCCATATATGCCTGGGACTACTTGAGCAAGACTCATAATGCATGGAGCGCTGAGAAAGTAGAAGGTTGAGACTTGAGATTGAAACATAATGGTAAATGCAAACTAGAGCACTACCATAGTCTTTGTATCGAGAACGAAGGTCCTTATGTCCTTTGTGCTTGACATCAAATCCCTAGCCAGCTCATTGAATGATTCCACGGTATTATCCATTGATCCTCTGTCTTCTACGGTTTTCTGTCCCTTTCTGTCACTCACTTCCATCAAAGCTCTCATCAGTTCCTCCCTGAGCTTAATTCCAGGAAATAAATCACCAAAAACAAAGTACATGAAGCAATCTTGCCAAACATATGAATGACAATCTATCTGTAATGCAGGTTGCATGGTAGTGGATGTACTAAAATCATTAACTGTACGGGTAAAGATATTACAGGAAGCTACACAATATCAATTCAATTGAAAACTCACTAGGCATATATATTTTCTAGTAGCTGGCAATCTGGAATTCTGGATCAATCTTATTTTGGAGTATGTGACCGACTTGTGCGGTCAAATTCACCCGTCAGTTCATTCCATGTCCCTCATAATTTAGTCCTTAACAAAACAAAAGATGTGTGGAGCAAAGAAACACCCAATAAAACAAACTTCAAGTACAAGATTAAAATATCAAATAATTTTTTTTTTGATGAGCAAAATATCAACTAATTAAAATGCCCCAATCAACACTTTCAAGCCATTTTAGAGCTATGCATGAGGTTAAACAGCTTACCAAATCTTCATCACTTCGACCAAAAAGCTTCAACAAGCAACATTCTACAAGTACCCAAGAAAGACACCAAATAAGTATCGTTCTCTGATAGCTGGGTACAAGCAAATCTCACTTAATGACTCATGGCTTACACAATTTTGCAAAGGCCAGAAAATACAAAATTTACTGTTACTACAACCTTCACGTGAATTAGATTGTTGAGAAGTTCCATTATTTTAAAAGAAAGAATTAGTAAAAGAAACAGAAAAAAGATGGGAAGTAGCAAAAGGTAGACTAGCTAGTTACCTACTTGTGATCTCAAACACTTACCAAAAGAGGAAGAGGCACGAGACTCCAAAACTTCAAAAGCATATCCAAAAAACACAAACGGAAACAATAAGCCGAGCACAAGCGCGACCGGTAGCACTGCACGATTACCACAGCTACGTCGACTCCCAGCCGCCGATCCCCGTCCTCCTCCGACCGCAACAATCGGCAGCTCGTTCTGAACCGTCGTCGTCGTGACTCGCTTTTTCCCCGTAGCCAGTATGTATAACTTCATCCTCCTCTCGCCAGTACTCCACTACCTACATTAACTGCAAAATCCAAATCCAGCCCAACGCCATAAATTCCAGACACAAAACAAATCCACTTCTAACTACTTTTTCAGGCGCTGAAAGCTGAATCATCCACAGTACTTAATGAAGAAAACAAAATAAAAGTGTGTTCATTTTCATACCTGCCTGAGCTCGATCAAGCTCTGGTGGATTTCTGACGATGAAGAAGTTTTGAAGCTATTATTTAATTTAATTTTAATATTAATTTGAAAGGCGGAGAAACAGACCGCTTGACGACGCGATGGAATGCCGCGTTGAGAGTAGCAGCTGGTGGGACTGATGTGCGAATCTACATATTTTCAATTTAATCCCTGAATTTTAAAAACGTAACAGTTCTGTCGTAGAAATTTGAAATTAAAATTTGAAGTCCTGGAAACAACGAACCATTCGTCACAACATGATGACAGCGCATACGCAATAACGAAAAAGTAAAAAAAAAACTAAAACAGATCAGCCAGCCAGCCAATGAAGAGAAGCTTCAAAACTTGAACTTGTTTAGGCTCTGGGCTTGAGTCTGCCTTCATTAGCCAACTTGAACACCCTGGCCTGATGACCGGCTGCGCGGTTAGAGTGGAGTGCAGATGCCAACTGATCCCTTACTTGCTTTGGAGAGTACGGGAAGTGACGGTAAGCCATCGAGTTGAGGTACGAGGCTGAGGCTTCGCGGTAAAGGGATGTGAAGCCATCTGCATCTCTAGGGATGGACAGGGCTTGTGGCAATGTCATTGAAGGGCTCACACTTGGGAGGCTGGAGGTCCCAAATATGCTGCCTAGAGTACCCCACCAGCCTAATAAGCCCCAGATGATCCCTGGATTGTTCCTCCAAAAACTGTCACGCAAAAGTTACAATTTATCATAAGAAAAATGAAGTTTTTAGAAAATGTGCACATAATTGTGTCGATAATTGCTGGGAAAAAAAAAAGCAACTTAAACTTCATAGGTCATAGTAAGATTTAGCGATAACAAACTTACTCGCAAGTGCCAGAGAATGGATTGGAGTTTGGGTCAGGCATGAATATCGGAGTGCCGGGGAGAATACCGGGGAGGCCTGGAGTACCGGGGAGTATACCAGGGAAGCCTGGAGAGATGGGGAGAAAGGGTGGAGTGCCACCAGTTCCAGGGTCAATATATGGAGTAGTTGGAGGAGAGCCACCAAAACCAGGGTCAATGAAAGGAGTAGGCGGCGGAGACAAGACCAGAGGTGGTGAACCAGCCGTTGGAGGCGAAGGGTTGTACGCACCACCACCGCCTGGGGTGGTAGGACTAGGTGTGATTCCTGGGTCAGTTGGAGTGCTTCCGCCATCACCTGGAGGGCTTCCTCCACCACATGAAGGTGGTGGTGATCTGCAGGGTGTGCTTCCTCTTCGGCCACCTCCTCCATGACGAGGTGGGCCTAATAAACAGATAAAGTAAAGTAAATACTATGATCACTTTCATTATAACTTCAACCAACGTTGTACTAGTTCATTCAATATCTTCGAGTGAAGATTTAAGGTAACAGATGACATTCCATGACCCACTCATCACTTTATTAATGGGTTGATGTGTACTTAAAACACGACTAGTTTATGAAACACTGTAAAGAATACATATCTAAACCTGCATGCAACCACATACTTGCAAACTTCTTCAAATTTCAGGTCTCTGATTTTAATTGGTAAAATGTTCATCTAATAAACTCAACAAATAACTAAATAGTGAATGCATGAGATGTTCTTAGTGACCTGAAGGGGGTCGGCCTCCATAGGGATCAGTAGGGGGAGGTGGAGAAACACATTTCATATCATCATACCCTCCTGGTGCTGCTGCAGACAGTACAGGAACCAAAACCAAGTTCTGCGAAACCAGCAGAACACAAACAACCACTAGCATCACATTGCTTCTTCTATTTCCTCTGGTGTCGTCAAGCTTCATCTCCATCATTGTGACACGATGGAGCACTGCAAGAACTGGAAGAGTGTTGAGTGAGATAAAGTATAATGCAAATGCACTGAGTTTATATGGTGAAAAGGTGAAGGGTTGGATGGAGATAATTGGTAGCACTGAGCACATTAGAGGGATGATCAGCAGAGGGAATTAAAGATGAGTATGTGGAGTTGGTTGAGGTGAAATAATGAAGGCAGCAACACCAGCAACGCATTTATGATCTACTCAATATCAATGCTGCAGCAGAATTCAATACAGGTCACTTGGGAATATGAGGATGTTGCTGAAAATAATTACAGTTTCGTAAAACTATCAGCTCATTTCAATGCTGTCACGCATTTTTTCAAAATGCAAATCAGACTCCATCTTTGAATCAGTGTAATCTTTGCATTTCACTATGCATTGACTCATCTTTACCCTCACATAACTAGTGCCAGTATAGGATTTTGATTACTCATGGATTTTTTTAGAGCAAGTAAGAATGCAATATGTGCATGATAGCAGTAGTACTCTCTGAAACTTAAAAAAGTATAATTTCAGGATTGATGTTAAAGAGTACCCATTTATATGTATTTAGTAAATAAGAACTAATGCACCTTGGATCAGTTTAGATGTTCAAGAACTTCCGACTTCAACTTCAAGCGTCACACCCCTACTTTTCTACACAGCTCTTTCAACCTGAAAAGAATGAAAATGAAGATTCAATTCATGTACAAGTGGTCTATTTCCAATCTACTTCAAAGCAATGAATATCAAATGTAAATGAGAAGCGATAATAATGTGCAAACTTTGCAGTCCAATTTTTGACCATGGATGTAAATGGTAATTCAAGATTGGTAGTAGTTTTTTTTTCTTCAAAGCAGCAGCACAGAAGAACATAAATGTTAGCCAACACTACACTGATCTGCTTCTTTAAGGCATCTGCAGAGTGGTTGGTAAGAAACCAACACAAAGACCATGAAACAAAAGGACAAATGAATTCATGATGCCAAAAAGCAATAGAGGTCTCTACCCTCATACCTTTTACTCCTTGGCTGTATTAAATCTCAAGTTACCTAAGGCAATGAGCTACAGCCCCAAAGTTGTTTCAAGCTAACATTACTAAAAACCAGCTGGCAGGTCGAGAGCTAACAGGCATGGCAACAGTAGTTGTTGGCTCAAGGGGTGGTTCAGATGCCTTGACCAGGCTTTTACTGTTTCATTACTAGGTTCTTCATGCAGCATCCCAGACTTGTATTGAATTAAATCTGATAACATTTAGTTGTGGGGTGCTTGTGAATTTAATTCAAGATGACAGCTATGGTTGTCGAAGGAGGGGAGTTAGTTCATAATCATGCAAGCCAAGCAGAGCAACTGTCAGAATGTCGAAAGGCCAGCAAGCCTAGCTTTCTGCTACAATGGCGAAACACTTGGCTGAGATGTGCAGCCTCCTTTGAGTTTTTACTTTATAGAATCTCAAGAACCTTACTACCTATCCTGCAAAATCATCAATAAATGTTATAATCAATTACATTTACTCAATGCATCCCCAAATTCCTAACACATATCATTTATGCTAAAATTCAACTGTGTGTTTCTACCTAGCTACTACAGGTAAAAATCGACAATAAAGCCCTATTAAACTCGGAGTATGGACCTTACTACTTCAGACCTAGGTATGGGAAAAGGAACATTCACAAGTATGATATGTAGCAGTGTCCTAATTTTTCACTCAGATCAACCACTATCAATCAGAAAGTCTAGTTCATTTCACAGATAATGCCTAAATTAACACCATTATTATAATCTGCACGAGCCTCTCCCTTAACCATTTTCCATTTCAATAACGTTTATGTAAGGTCAAGCGTCGCACAGATATGCTTCAGTGCATAATAAACAATATAGAGGAAGAACCAAAGAGGATAGACTTCGCTTACATTGAATAACAAAACAAGAATAAGCTAATCTTATAGAGGGTAAAGGTTGGTGTTTGTCCATGAGAGTTGCGACCACTAAAACAAAAAAAGGATGATTGTGAGAGGGAGACTTCATATCACCTCACATTTAATCAACTTGTGCACAGAAACTAAAGCAAAAATTCAATATTTAGCAGCAACCCATCATCTCTGGTTTAGCCTCTTTTACCCATGTCCTCCATTTTGAGCATATAAACCAAACAATTGCCAGCTATTAGACTACTCAATATATTAAAATAATGATTCATCTACCAAATATATGTATATGATCTTTCATATGCAGCCAAATCCTATAGCTTACTTCTCCATCACTATTCACTAGTTGGTTTTGCCAGCTATCTCTTAACTGGATGGTACATCATCTAACAAAATTATCATCATGAAGTATAGAGCAGTTTATATCTTACACATCATCAACTCACTACTCATAAAACTTTTTAAGAATAGTCTGAGAAATTTTAGAAGCAAAAACAGTCTTGCAATGAAACCATTACAAAGAAAATGGAAACTGGAACTCTTACTATGACTTATATTTGTTACACCATCAGGTCCTAAACACCATAAATCAAGATACGCAAGGCTTAAATTGTATAAAGATTAACAGCTTTCAACAATATCAGCACATCAAGAACCATATTTTAAATATCAACTCTGTGAAGCTGATATCTTAATATAGGACCCATTTCAGCAAGTTGCAAGGTATTTCATACCAATCCAATATATTACAAGAACTTACGTAGCCTCCATCCCTGATCACTATATATATAAGTGCTTCCACGAGCAAAGTGTGTACTACATCTGACTTCACTGTGTCCTTCTAGTTATAATAATCACTATGTCCTGCAACATTTTAGTTACAATTCTAGCACTAATCATTCTTTCCCGCATGTCGACAGCCTCTGGTGGTAGTTTCTACCAGGACTTCGACCTTACATGGGGAGGAGACCGTGCAAAGATAATCAATAATGGGAGGCTACTGACTCTGTCGCTGGACAAAGCCTCTGGCTCTGGGTTCAAGTCTAAAAATGAATACCTATTTGGAAGGATAGACATGCAGCTCAAACTTGTGCCTGGCAACTCTGCTGGCACGGTCACAGCTTACTACGTAATTTTTAAACTTAACTAGCTTATGTATTAGTCTGGGGTGACAAGATTTTAACAGTGTTTATGTCATACAGTTATCATCTCAGGGAAACACACATGATGAAATCGACTTTGAGTTTTTGGGAAATTTATCTGGGGATCCATATACACTTCACACCAACGTGTTTACCCAAGGAAAGGGGAACAGGGAGCAGCAGTTTCACTTATGGTTCGACCCAACAAAAGATTTTCATGCATACTCAATTGTCTGGAACCCTCAACGCATAATGTAAAGATCTTGCTAAGTTTTATAGCTACTATACTGTTGAATATAAGTTTTATCATACTTAATGAAAACTGGTTCTAACCTTTGATTATCCGAACATGAATCACAGATTCTTGGTGGACAATATTCCAATACGAGAATTCAGCAACCAAGCATCAATAGGCGTTCCTTTCCCGAACAAGCAACCCATGAGGATATACTCAAGCCTCTGGAATGCAGATGATTGGGCAACTAGAGGCGGCCTCATAAAGACTGATTGGACCAAAGCTCCCTTCACTGCATCATATCGTAGCTTCAACGCTGATGCATGTGTGTGGACAGGCAGGTCCTCTTCCTGCAAGTCCACGAGTTCCTTGTCCGGCAAGGAATGGCAGACTCAAGCACTGGATGCAGAAGGCAGAAAACGACTCAAATGGGTGCAAAGCAACTACATGGTCTATAACTACTGTGCGGATTTGAAACGATTCCCACAAGGCATCCCACCTGAATGCAAACTCTAATACTGGAACTTTGAAGGTCCAACAAGGCATATGCTCAAAATCTACAACTATGTAAATATCTTATTTAATTAACTGTTTCGAATAAAATTTGTAACCCTGGTGTTTTCAGTAAATAAAAAAAGTTGACATGAAACACAGTGTATAATTAAGAGGAAAAACGGAACCAGATCCGGTGCTGCGCTGCGAGCATCCGGAACGACATCGTACTGCATTAGATTTCAATTTATGTTTCCTTATTTGAGAACACAGTCGTTTTATTATAGGAAATCACGTGCATCACTAAACGGAGTTTCCTCTGTCTTCGTTAGTTTTTTTTCTTCTTCCATCTTTCAGTTCCTTTCTCTCGCAATATGTGGATGAAATCGACGAGAAGTCGAACAACAACGGCCGTGTCGTTTGTTTATGTTCGCCTCAAATTTTCCTATCGATGATGTTGTGTTTAAGCATGATCTTTCTGCTGTCTGAGATATGATCTCAAGGGGAAAGGTATAGCTGGAGTAGCTGCTTCTCGGAATGGATGTTTGCGACTGGCTGCTTGGTAGGAACATCATGGAATGGAGGGAAAGCAACGGAACAAAGACATATCACTACTACCGGCATTTTGATATGGGTGATGTCGGGCAAGAGTACTGGTTTTTGTGCCAATGGCTGCGGCCTGCGCAGCAATTGCTGATTCCGGAACATCTTTGTTGGGTGATGTTTTCTCATGGGCCAGTTCCACACAGTGTTTGACTAAGGAAATCGAAGGGTTGGTTTTTCTGAATCAGCATGATTAAAGCTTCGAAGTCAGTTGTACCAAAGTTGGCAGCTCCATTTCAGTTGCACACTTTATGTAGCTTCTTCCATCTGCGTGGCATCATAGACTACTTGACTTGTGTGTAAATATACACAGTAACTTCATGTGTGAATTGTGATCCTTTGGTTTCAATAAGAGTGACTGAACAGTTGAAATAGTAAGTGATATGTTTTGCTACAATCTCACTGCGAATTATGGTAACATATCTATCTACAATCACAGTCCATGAATGTCTCACAAGTCGCATCCATTCCGAGATGCAGCTACTCCAGCTATACCTTTCCCCTTGAGATCATATCTCAGACAGCAGAAAGATCATGCTGAAACACAACATCATCGATAGGAAAATTTGAGGCGAACATCAACAAACGACATGGCCGTTGTTGTTCGACTTCTCGTCGATTTCATCCACATATTGCGAGTGAAAGGAACTGAAAGATGGAAGAAAAAAAACTGACGAAGACAGAGGAAACTCTGTTTAGTGATGCACGTGATTTCCTATAATAAAACGACTGTGTTCTCAAATAAGGAAACATAAATTGAAATCTAATGCAGTACGATGTCGTTCCAGATGCTCGCAGCAATCCGCATCGCAGCACCGGATCTGGTTCCGAGGAAAAACATAACATGTTTGAAAGTGAGCAAGTTGAAACTCAGATCACACTGTATATTAATAGTAAGGCAACAAAAGTTCTTACATATGGCTGTGAAGAATCCTATTAGGTTAGCAAAACCGGATAATACAGCAAATGCTTCTCATTCAGCCAACTGTCTATCTTTTTTCAGCCTAATGGCATTTACCTTCTCTTTGTGTTCATCTTCTTACTTGAATTTTCATCTGCATCCATATTTTCATATCATCTTCCCATCTCCATTAGCATCCTTATCAGTCCCAGCTACATCACCATCAAATTCTTCATCACTATCATTGACATCCATGTCCTCTATTAAACCCTTCTTTCTCGAGATCTCATTTTTACTCGCTCCCTTCTGCTTCGTTCCATCACCACTTCTACCAGCATTCTTCATCTCCACCTCCTCCACTCCTTCAATACTCAATTCCAAATCAGGCAGAGCCTCATAAACTGGAAGAGCAAGCGACTCATTCAGCTTCAAATGAAAGGACCTAATACTATCCCATCTCCTTGGCATAACCTGAACAATCCCCTCAACAGCAGCAACCACATTCTCCACAATCTCTTCCTTCGCCATCCCACACCTCCCAACCTTAACCACACTACAAGTTCCTGAACTCAAATGCATATAGGCTGACCCAACCGCCTTCTCAACCTCCTCCCTCCAGTTCCCTCTTACAAATTCGACCTCCAACGGCACTTTCTTTTTATTCTTGTAAAAATGCTTACCCAACACCGCCGGCAGCCGCTCCACAATCCTTTTCTCCGCAAGAAACACATCATACGCATCCCACAGCTTCCTCTTCTCATCCAGCGCACGATAATTCGCTTTCACCTTCGAAATCTTCAACACCTTGCTAACTCCAGCATCCTCCGCAGTCACCGCCTTCTCACTCGCATTCGACTTCAACTTCTCCACCTTCGACGTCCGCCGATCGTCAACAATCAAACAAATCTCCGTGTCAGAAACCGAACGAAGAGGCGTCGGAAGATCAATCCTGTAGTTGACACGCCGCACTTTCGACGGAATCCTCTGGAGAGTGACGATAAGGTTGAAGTAGTCATCATCTTTATCTCCTAATGAAGAGTGCGCTCGTCTCCACTTCACGAGAGAATTCACAGCTTTCTGAACCGTTCCGCGGCTCAGTTTCGACGGCGTTGGTGGCTGAGAATCCATTAAAGTTTGAACACTGCCAGCAAGCTTGGCGAAAACCTCTGATAAACCCTAGAATAAAGATGAAGACGAAGGTCGGCTTCGTTCGTGTATAAATCTTTATTGGGCCTGGCTTTTTATAATGGGACTGGCTTTTACAATGGGCCTGAAGTTGGGTTTAAGCTAGGAGACGAAGTAGGCCAGAACACATGATTAATTAATTATAACGAAAACGAAACTATTTGAGTAAATATTTCTCATTAGTTAATAAGTATGTTTTTTTGATTAAGTTGAAGCAGAACATTAAACCATAAAGGGCCCAGCAAAGTTTGGTCGACTGATCAAAGTAGACGACTTTACAATGCAACATAGACCAGTGGACCCTTGAAGAACAACCCGGTACAACCAAAGCTGACCTATTCTGGTTAAAAGCCGACAATGTTCGGCCGAAGCCTTCATGTTCCGCCCGAAGCCGACAAGGTACGGCCCGACAACTTAATCAAATAACTAACATAATAAAACTAAACTACACCTACCACTAAAACTAAATTAAACAACTCAAACGAAACTCTAAACCCAAAACAATCACCGACATGCCAACCGGGAGCTTCCAACCGTACCGGACCAAAGCCGAGACCCAAACCACCGAGCACGCCAGCCGCCACCCCCTCAGCAGATCCATACCCCAACAAGTCGATACCTTCACACGCCACCACCCAACCGCCATCCACCGCCCAAACGCCCCACCATTGAAGATGAGGAATCAACTGAAGCCGACCACCATCCACCGATCCAGCTATCCTCCGTCACTTCAGCATATCCAACATCCCCACCCGGCCAAACAACGCAATCAACACCCCCATCCAACCACCTCCAACCACCATCCCGCAACCATGTCAACCGCGAAGCAAAGGAAACCGTCGAAAGGAATGGATAGGACCCCGGAGGCCAACCCACACCACCAATACATCATCGGCAATCAAAAGCCGGTCCGAATCAAAGCTTCCAGCCCCGCCGGCGGGTGAAAACGGACGGCGACTAGTTTGTTCTACAAGCTTTGGGAAATTTTTTGAGGAGAGAGAAAAGAAACGATTTTTTGTTCGATTGTATTAATAAGTATTAATTTAACCGGGAAGAATTGAGTACCGTTCGGCGTCGTTTTGAATCTTTTTCCTACTGTGTACAACGGTTAGTTATAACCGTTTTTTGAATCACTGGATAGACATCCAATGGAACAAATGCAGTCAACATGCCTATGGTTGACCACCACTCTGTCTCCAACCTCGATTTCGACCTTCATTTCCAACCACCCCCACCTCACTCTGCTAGAAAATCAATGCTCCACAATCCGCGATCTCCGGAAACTACACGCGCATATCATCAAAACCGGTCTGATCACCGACACCATAGCAGCCAGTCGCGTGTTGGTTTCCGCTTCAACGATTGACGTCAACTATGCGTATTTGGTGTTCGCTCAAATCGAGAAAAAGAATTTATTTACATGGAACGCCATCATTCGCGCATTTGCGAACAGCTCGAGGCCAGAGGTTGCGATCGAATTGTTTGTTAAGATGCTGGTTGGGTCGGAGGTGGAGCCGACGAGGCTGACGTATCCTTCCGTTTTGAAAGCGTATGCGGAATTGGGGGTGGGTTGGGATGGGAGGCAGGTGCATGGGAGGGTTTTGAAGCTTGGGATTGGGGAGGATTCGTTTGTGAGGAATACTTTGATTCATATGTATGTGAGTTGCGGACTGGTGTTTGATGCGCACAAGGTGTTTGATGAAATGACTGAACCTGATGTTGTGGCTTGGAACAGTATGATCATGGGTTTGAGTAAGAGTGGGGATTTGGATGAGGCTAGGAGGTTGTTTGATGAAATGGAGTTCAAAAATGTTGTGACTTGGAACTCTATGATCAGTGGGTATGTCAGGAATGGCGAGTTCGAGGTCGCTTTGGAACTTTTCGGCGAAATGATGGACGGAAATGGGAAGATTCGGCCGTGTGAGTTTACAATGGTGAGCTTGTTGAATGCTTGTGCTCAGCTAGGAGCACTGAGACAAGGGGAGTGGATATATGGTTATATGAGAAGGAATCGTATGAAGATGAATGTGTTAGTCAGGACTGCTATTATCAACATGTACTGCAAATGTGGCTGTATTGAGAAGGCTATAGACGTGTTTAATGAAGCTGATAATTCAGAAAGCGGCTTGTCTCTGTCTTGCTGGAATAGCATGATTTTAGGCCTTGCAATGAACGGCTACGAGGATGAGGCGATTGGGTTATTCTCAAGGCTGAAGTTATTGAATTTGAGACCTGATGAGGTCAGTTTTGTTGGAATTCTAACGGCATGTAATCACTCAGGATTAGTTAATGAAGCCTTGGAATACTTCTCATCCATGATCAACACCTACAGTCTTCAGCCAAGTATCAAACACTACGGCTGTTTAGTTGATGCATTGGGCCGAGCAGGGCGGCTAAGAGAAGCTGAGGAGCTGATACTAAGCATGCCAATTGAACCTGATGTGGTAATTTGGAGTTCATTACTCTCTTCCAGTAGAAAACATGGGGAGGTGGAGATGGCTGAAAGGGCTGCTACAAGTTTGCTGAGGCTGGATCCAAGTGATACCTGTGGATATGTACTTATGTCAAATGTATATAGCTCCTCTGACAGGTTTGGGGAGGCAATGAAACAAAGGCTGGCCATGAGGAAGATGGGGGCTGAGAAAGATCCAGGATGTAGTTTGATTTGTGTCAATGGGGAAGTTCATGAGTTCATATCTGGTGGAAGACTGCACACTCAATCTGAACAGATATACACTATGCTGCAGCTGCTTTTTAAGAACATGTAGGCAAACACAAAGTCTTAGAGCTGGTAGCAATAGACCAGTTCTTGTCTACAACAACTTTCTGTGTATCTTGTTTTATATAACCATGGAATGCAGTACTTATATTGATGGTTATGGATTAATACACATGATCTGGAGCTCTGGTTATATATGGATCAAAATGGCAAATGATCACCTGAGTCAGATAATTTGCTGTCAGTTGTGAGGTCCTCAGACTTGCTCTCAGTTTCAGCAGAGCCATTAGTCTCTTTTATGGACTCAATTTCCATGATGGCTGTTCGACGAATCTTCATGTTTCTTAGATTCTGTGGAAATGTACTTCTGTTAATTTATATTCCTAATTAAAAGAAAAGTCTGATAGATTTTTACGAGTCCCTATATATCATGATAGATGAGTGTTCAAATGTTATGTGTATTTTATGGTGTTATGTGTTACTTCAATCTCATCATTTAGATCAAATGATCTAAATGTGCAAAATAAAAGTCAAAATGTGACAAAGTTGTTTGTCATCTTGCACTTTTGTCTTTTAACTAAAAGACAAAAGTGCAAGATGAAATCTGAACCTTTAGATCAAAAGATCTAAAGGTGCACAATAAAGTAACACATAACACTCTAACAACCCATAACACTTAACGCCCCCTATCATGATATTACTAAGTCAGTGTAATATGTACAGCTTGGATGAATGACAGAAAAAATTCAATCAAGTCGTACAATATAAGATTTGAAAGGTTTCTGGCTTAAAGTTATGTTTCTTCTTGTTACAACATTTGGGGTTAATTTTAGACATGCCAAGTTTTGAGTTTCGTATTTCACAAATGCCATAGGTTTGAGTTTTATTTCACCCATGCCATACCTTTTATTTTTTTGGTGATGTGTATGCTGACTGGGATAAAAATGGGCCACATGGACCATAAATTTGATGATGTGGCAATGAAGTGGAAAAAAATTAATATAAAAATTTATAAAAAAACAATTTCTAATAAAAGGAATATAAATTATTTGATAAATAAAAATTAAACACAAAATGAAAAATATTTATAAATTTTTTAGCAAATTTCCCCTACAATTTTTTTTAAAAGGTAAGACTTCGACAATACTATATGGTTGAATAAAAAATAGTTTAATCATTTGATGTGAATCTCAAATTTTTTTACATAATACCCTTATATTGTTCAAACTAGATAGGAACAATAATTAATATTTTCTTTATTTGTAGGGGAAATTTGCATAATGACCTGGATAAAAATTAATAAACTAAAATAAAAATTTAAAACTCAAAAAATTTATAAAAATATAATTTTTAATAAAAATGAATATAAATTATTTGATAAATAAAAATTAGAAACTTTACAAAATTTTAAACACAAAATGAAAATACTTTTCATTTTTTTTGTAAATTTCCCCTACAAATAAATTTTTATTTGGACATATTCCTTTTTAAACATCAAATTTAAACATATTCTTTTTTATTAAAAATTGTATTTTTATAATTTTTTTGAGTTTTTGAATTTTTGAATTTTTATAATTTCTAATTTTCCATTCCATTCCACTTTATTAATTTTTATAAAAATTTCTAATTTTATTTATCAAATAATTTATATTCCTTTTATTAAAAATTGTTTTTTATAAATTTTTTGAATTTTTATATTAATTTTTTTTCACTTCATTGCCACAACATTACATTTATGATCCATGTAGCCCATTTTTATCCCAATTAGCATACACATCACCAAAAAAATGAAAGGTATGGCATGAGCGAAATAAAACTTAAACCTATGGCATTTATGAAATACGAAACTCAAAACATGGCATGCCTAAAATTAACCCCAACATTTGAAACAAGTCTCAGCTTTTGTATGAAAATAAGCTTACCAGCTTCAAGCATTTGAACAACTCGACTCATCTTGGGCCATTTTCTCAGAATCAGGATCAACACAGCAAAGTACGTTTCAGATCCCGTGTTGCAGGTTTAACTTTGGAGGTGGGGTTTGTCAGTTGATGGGGGACCAGACCATGGTAGCTCGGCGAGTGAAGCACGGATTTAAAGTCGTCGACGTCGACCAGGCGGCATGTCGTCCGACGACATGAATCCCAAGTCGCCAAGTCCACGCGATGTCGTCGACGAGGCTGACGTATCCTTCCGTTTTGAAAGCGACGAGACTAGTCGTCCAGGCAGTTCATTGAAGGCACCAAGTCGTGACATCAATCCAAGTCGTCGCCAAAATGACGCCCTTATATCTAAATTGTATCCCTAATTGAATTTGAGAATTCGGTATGAACTAAAATTGGTATAATTATTTTAAATAAAATGTTTATGAACTTTCTTTTTTTTTTTGATTGTATGAACTAATTATTATAATTAAAAATTAATTAGATAAATATTACTAAATTATTGCTGGAGTAGCTTTTGGCGAAATTACAATCAAACATTTCATTCATTCATTTCATGAGAATCTCACGCAACAACTTACCAACCAAATTTACAACTCGAAAGCATCACTCGACAACTTCTCAAGTTCTCATCAAACCATCCGAACATTTTAGTAACAGATCACTTCCCGGGGGCGAAGTTGGTGGCGAAGGCCCAAGCATTGTTGTTGACCGGGTCAGCAAGGTGGTCAGCCAAGTTCTCCAGAGGTCCTTTTCCAGTCACGATGGCTTGGACGAAGAACCCAAACATGGAAAACATGGCAAGTCTTCCGTTCTTAAGCTCCTTCACTTTCAGCTCTGCGAAAGCCTCGGGGTCATCAGCTAGTCCTAATGGGTCGAAGCTGCCTCCCGGGTAAAGTGGGTCCACTACTTCGCCGAGTGGTCCGCCAGCAACTCTGTAACCCTCAACTGCGCCCATCAAGATCACCTGAAAAATGATGCCCCAATAAATGAGAATTTTTTTTCTCTCTATATTTACTTTGTAACTGGTATAAAAAAATATATATACCTGAGTAGCCCAGATGGCTAAAATGCTCTGAGCGTGGACCAAACTGGGGTTGCCCAAGTAGTCGAGACCGCCTTCGCTAAAGATCTGCGCACCAGCCTTGAACCAGACAGCCTCACCGAACTTGACTCCGTTGCGAGACAAGAGCTCTGGGAAGACGCAACCAAGGGCACCGAGCATGGCCCATCTGGAGTGGATGACTTCAAGCTCACGGTTCTTGGCAAAGGTCTCAGGGTCAGCTGAGAGTCCAGCAGTGTCCCAGCCATAGTCACCTGGGAATTCTCCGGTGAGGTATGAAGGGGCTTCACCCGAAAATGGTCCTAGGTACTTGACGCGGTCTGGGCCATACCAGGGGCTGGAAGATGAGACTGGCTTGGTTTTGGCGGCCGTTTTGCGCATGGTGATGCGGCCTTCACCGAAAATGTCCGAGGCGGACCGGGCTAGCTTGATGGGTTCCCCAGCGAGGGTTGGGGAGGAGAGAGTCATGGTTGAAGCAGCCATTGGTGAACAAGTGATCAGAGACTCAAGATGCTGCTGATGGGGAGAAAGATGAGTGAGTGAGTGACTGCTTGATGAGAAAAACTGAGATGAAGTGAAGTGTTTTATACCCATGAATTCTTATCTGATGAGATCTGGATGAAGGTTCTCATTGGCTGGAACTTAATTGCTTGGTGATGTCTTCCCAGGATCATCTTGAGTAGATGGCAGGTTCACCTCCACCAGTTTTTTGGTCCATGGCTCGATTCAGAAATTCATGTCCTTGTGGCTTGAGTTCCACTCTGACCCACCAAATCTCAACAGCCAATCACAGCATGCCACCTAGTACAATATATCTGCATTAAGATATAGATATCTAAAATCTGCAATATGTAAATATACAATGAAAGATCAAATAAGGCAGGAGTTCAAGAACACAGTTTTATACCTGGAATAATGTATTTCCTCAGAGCCATTACAATGTGCATGAAGCATGACTAAAATGCAGTGAAAATGTTTATTAATCTAAGATGAACTAATATCTGGCCACTGACTTTCCAATGAAGCTCCAAATATTTTAAGAAGTAATTTTTTTTGTTTGCTGCTAGGTTTCTGGATTGCATTTCGCTTACAGACGCCAAGTTTAATGGTTTCTCGACCTTCTTCAACTGCTCGTTTTCTGATAGCAGTTAGTGAGTCCGGGTCCGGGGAATTTGAATTCGCCTCTTTAATGTTTGCAGGAGGGGTAACTTCTTTTTCCGATTCTTTAGACTCACATTCGAGTTCCTTGGCTTCCACATTTACAATGACAGAACTCTCTTTGTTACTAAGACTACTGCTTTCCCACCATTTGTATGACACGGCTGATAGACCAGCAGAGGGGAACCCAAATTTGAACTCGTCTGAGGTTAATACTCCTTTAGCTAAGATTGCACTCGCCGGGGAATGCGAACGCACACTTTGAAAGTTCTTGTGGGTTTGTTGTTGCATTGTGTATGATGCCAAAACCTGCTCCTTCTGAACCACTGCAGGAAATAATAAATCAAGAACAAATCAACCAATGACGTTTTCTTGATCAATCTAGCTCATATATCTCTGAACACTAAATCTTGATTCCAACAAAACGTTGTTAGAGACAGACCAGCAGAGAATGAGAGAAGAACTGCTGAACTTGTATGTTTTTTTCTGAATCACACTAGTGTTATCAACACGTGATCACAAAAAACAAACAGAGCGGAACTCGAATTTTGTGAAATTTGGCAACACAGGCAACAAACTATGACCAGTACCTATCCCTACCATCTCTTTGTTTGTCCAAATAATAAAACCCATACTTTTACCAGGATCAAAGACAGCATAAAATAGCATAGTACGCAGAAACGTATTACAAATGACTATACGTTACTCTAGTAGAACGACAGAACTTACCAAACGATATGCCCCCCTTTCTAGGTCATTATCCAAAATAGTTAATTTAAAAACTGCTATAAACACCTGCAACCATAGTACTGATTTCCAGAATGTAAAAAGACATACTGAAAACAGGAGTGCTAGCTCGACTGAAAATCAAACACTTTAATTCAATTAATTCTTTTATTTTCTTTTGACCAGAAATTTGAATTGATTTCAAGGAAAAGATATGCAATACAAGCCAGCCGCTGTCACCTAAAACAAGCTATTCCAGATACACGAATGATAAAACGGTCACAAAAATCCCTCAATGACTACTCAAGAGAAAGGAAATGCCTACGAACAAGAAACTACACAAAAGTCACATAACATTCAACATTAACAAGTGCATAGCAATTAGCAACCCAAAACAATCCATTACATACACATAAAACTTCAGTATACACTGTAATTATACACAGCCCCCATTCCCAGTAACAGTTGCTCAATTTGCTACCACATTCTCAAACTGCTTCAAATCATCTACCTCCTCAACAATTTTTTAACCATATTTTCCAGATCCAAACACTTTCCATACCCTAATCATTCTACCTCATAGATCGATTTCATCACACTTGGAAACCTAATCACCGGATCAAACTAGTAGCATCTCAATCTATGATCAGGTCAGTCAATCGAATCCTAAATTGCACGAGCGCGGTAGAATTAAATTTAAGCTAGGGTTTACGGTAGTGAGGACGGAGGATCTTACCGGTAGAGGACGCGTCGTCGATTGGGACGACGAAGAGTGTAAAGAGCGGCTTCTTCGGACTTCCAACTTCGAAGACAGACGATAAGGCCTGTGAACTTGCAGTAAGCCCAATTGGACGAAGCTCTAAATGGGCCGAGTCGATGTGTTTGGCCCAAACGTTCCGTTGAAGACTCTCAGCCTCAACAATGGGCAGGACATGCTGAAATGGCTTATGGCCGAATAAATGACATTTTTGGAAGGTTTAAAAAAAAATTAGGGTCGAGTCGGGCCGGGCTTGACTCTAAATTTTGACTCTAGGGCCGGCTTCAGGACCGAACACTGAAAGAGCTTTTAGGGTTGAATCGAACCGGCCCTTAATTTTACGGCTGAACTTAGGGCCGAACTTAAAATAATTATTTATCAAGCATATCAATAAAGAAATCACAATTATTTTATGAAGCACATCAATAAAAAAATTACAAAGTCACAAAATATTCGCAGCAACAACTTCATCCTATTCTTTTTTTGGCTGAAGTCTTCTTTACATTATGTACTTGTTATGAATGCTTAAGCGATAGATATTAGATAGTATACTTGTATACAAATTTAAACTAACGTAGGTACTTCGGGTTATGTACACGGGTTATAGAAACTACTGTCATAGCCAATAAATATAAATAGCATAAATAAGCGGTATGAACATGTAGAACTTCAAGCAATTATCAATCCACTTGTTTGCTAGTAATTAGACTTTGGAGAATGTCTCATAGACTCTGAATGATTAAGCTTACAGTATGAATAACTTATCATTTGTTAATCCTTAAATTAAAGACTAAGTATATATTTTAAAAAAAATTGACTTAATGTGTGTATATTTCAAAAAATATATTTAAAAATTAATCTAATCGACTAAGTGTATATATTTCAAAAAGATTGTTATAAATCAATTTATAGAAGGTAAATTATAGAAGGGCTTAACGGTTAGGCTTTTTTAGGTCGAATCGATTAGAATATTATTAGGTCATAATCAGGTCGGGCTTTTTTAGGGCGGACAGAGTCGGACTTAATTAGGTCATAATTAGGTCGGGCTCGAGGGCCGAACAGGACTTTGAACTCATGTCCTTTGTTCGACTTTGAGCCTTTAGGGCTTAGGGCTCGAGGGCTTCAACTTAGCGTCAGGCCGGCCTTAAGGCTCGTAGGTCATAGGACTTTGTGCATGACTTTTGAGCCCTAGGGTTGAATGTTGACCCCTAGCCTTAGCTATACACCCCATTTAGAGGTGGACCGGTCAACTTAATGTCGGGTTTAACCCAACCCGGTAGGAGTTTCGGGTCGGGTTAGAGTTGAGGATCGGATTACCCGATTTTATAAGTAATATAAAAATACTAAATTTTTAACAACATTCGAACCTTACACCTCATCTGAATGAATGTGACTACCAACCCAATTAATCTATTTATTTTCTCGTGCAATATCACATCACATATGAATAAGTAATTGGTTTGCAATGAAAAATAAAACCGTAATACTAAACTTTACTTCATAAATTAGTGATTTAAGCTTATATTTTTAAAATATTTATATCATCATGGATGATGTTGAATGTTTTATGCCTTTTATAAATTTTAATTTTAGGATCAGGTTTGGATTTACATAATTGACCCGATCTTTTGGGCCGGATTAAAATTAATAAATGACCCGATCATTATTTCGGGTCGGGTTAAGAACCGTCTCAACCCGTCCCACGCCTAACCCATTCATGATTTTTTAAATAATAATTATTATTATTATCAGCACACATGTCCAAACAGCTAGCATCTAATGAATGTATCAATCAACATTCTCCCAAACATAATCCTGGGATGACAACAACAGAAGACAAAACATGTCAACGAACCTTCTTCACGTCATCCACAGGACCTCAAAAAAAAAAACTCTCTTACTAAATTTTATTATAAACACCTTAACATGAAAGCTTATCAGCAGAACAAACACAACAAGACAAGATGCAGGAATATCTCAGCTGCGTGCCATGAAGGCACCTTCACCTTAAAAAAAATCAAATGTTTAAGGAGCATCATTCTGTTAACTGATTTTGATATTTAGCTCTTAAATCGACCCGAACGAGTACAAACCTTAGCATAAGTTCTTGCGACTATTTGAGTTGAGATTGAAAAATCGGATGAAGATGTGGACTAATACGCGACATTTTAGCGTGTGACTAGTCCATATCAATTTCAGCATCATCCTGTTTTTGAAGTTATTCGAGCACGAAAGCGAGTAGTTCTGATGGGTGTTCATAAATATATATATATACCAATTGCATATCAGAGCAACTTACAGCTGGAATATCTGAAGCAGGAATTTAAGCCTCTTTCTGTTTAGTATAATGAAGAGCAGCAACAAGATGGAGAAGGGAGTCACATCCTCGTCGTTGAAGGTATCGAAGAGCATTGAAAAGAAGCAACAGTTTAACAGCTTGATAAATGTTTTGAAGCCAAAAGTCTACATCACGGACAGCTCAAGATTCATGAAGCTGGTGCAGGAGCTGACAGGGAATGATGCTAGCAGCAGCCCAAGCAACTCGAGCTCGAGTGGTTACTCTTGCTCGAGTAATCCTGCTTTCTACCCACCGCCGCTTGAGCCAGTGGTGGAGAAATTGGCTGTTCCGGTAATTGATTTGGAGGAGCAGGAGAGTTTCAGCACCGACGATTTGTTATCGTTTGATTCACTGGAACAGTTTTACCTGGATGACCAAACATATTCGGACACTTTAGGTGAAAGCTTGAATTTAGCGTGGGAGGCTAATATGAGTTTCGGAGAAATGGGTCAATCTGAGAACTTATTTTTCGAAAGCCAAGTACCTGTGGTGGATACTGAATGGTCAGCCTACCAAGATCTCGAGTCGTGGCTTCTGGACACTGAACAGCAGCCATTTCAATACCATAGTGACAACAATGACTTCAACTTGGATGATATATGCAGCTGGTTACTGTAATTGACACTGTTTAAGATCAGCAGCAATTAGGCCTAGAACAACATCACAGGCAGTATAGAAAAGCATAAAGATTTGTGTGTAGTATATGGCAGCTTAGGAAGGCGGAAAAAATATTTATTTGTTCCTGTGTAAATAGATACGGCAATATACATATACTGTAAATCAAAAGGAACTTAACAAAAGCAGCCTGCAAAGTGATAGCTCATTTTCATTCTTATTGCATACCTCAAACTCGAACAAGAGACGATGTGCCAGAGCCAAACCAAGATTTGAAACAACAATTATTCGTAGAAATTGACTCCCACAGAGAATTATATATTTGACTCATATATTCATTTGGAGAGGTTGGAAAAAACAAAAGGTTGATGTTTTATTTCTTAATGAGAGAAAAAGTAAAACAGGACCTCATCTGCTATTTTGGCTGGAGTTGAGATGGAAGTGAAGCTGGAAGACTGTACAATGATTTCAGTTGTCGACTTATGAGCTTGCTGCCACTGAGCGCTGTTTGGAGCTTCAAATCATCTGACCACCATTGTTCTAATCCATGAGCCTCAAGAAATTTCTGCTTGCCTTTCGAAAGGACAAATAGCTTAGCAGCCACATGGCTGTTTGAGGGAGCAACGTTTTCCTTCTGTACAGCGGTGCCTTCTGTGTCAGCCGGATCGTTGTAGTTACAACAAATGTAGTCACTGTTGTTCACATATAAATTCGGTACCCATTTCTTAGAAGCTGTGATACTAGGAATCCAGTTGCTGAATAAGCTCGGAATATTCTCATTCTCCTCAGTTGCGGGTTGGGTTTCTGTTTCACTATTTGACGGAAGAATTGATTTCAGTTTCTTCCACGCCGACTCAGCTTTCTCACCGATACTTCTGAAGCTCATTGCTAACGAAACCGAAGGAGGGTTAAACAAATGTGTCTCAACATAAACTCCTTGTTTCGCTAACTCTTTCCCTATCTGAAGCGCAAAACCAGCACCTAACGAGTGCCCAGCGATACACACCTTGCTGCTTCCGTAACATTCACTTAAACCTTTTAAAGCTTCAAAAGCAGCGCTAAATCTCACCGATCCCTTTAAGCTCTCCCAAGCTAAGAACCGAAGATCATCTTGCACATCCCGTTTGAATGTTGCCCTATTAAGCAGCGTGCCTCGAAGAGCTAAAACAGCCCTTGGAGCTCCTCTTGGTCTGAAAGGTATCAAATCAGCCAAGGCAGCGGAATGATCCCATTCTAGTATTGCGCCAAATATCGACCCATCCCTCTCATCTATCAATGTTTTACTCAGCCTGTACTTAAAAGGCAGCCACCATTTTGGGGCTAAGGCATTCTCATCTGTTCTATTCTCCTGTCTGTCAAGCTCGAGCAAGTACACGGCCTGTATGAAGCAAGCCACGACGGTTCTCTTGTAGTTTCCATCCTTCCTACAATCAGCAAAAAGTAAGAAGATTTAAGCAGTTTCACATAACTATATGAATCTACAACCACTAATTGGTGTCAAACCCTAAACCCTAAAATCTATATATATATATAAAAAAGACACCTGAGATCGTTAGTAACTCAGCCGCATACAAAAAAGTGAAAAAACCCTAGATTTTGAAAAACTCGTCCGAACAAGAGACTAAAAACTTCAAAATTGACACATCGGAATTTCAGAAGTCGGTGGAAAATGTTAACAAAAAAATCGATAAATTAGAAGCAAAATGTTACCAACCAGCTGGAGCGGATGAGATCTCTCCAATTCGGCGAGCACACATTCCGAGGCCCAGAAACATGGTACGCATAGGGATGATGAGAATCGTCCTCTCCTTTCACCTCCGTTGTCATCGTTTTCTCCACCATCATCATCATCATCTCATCCGCGTCTCGCTTTGACATCTCCACTTCTCACTCAAATTCACACTACTTGCAACCGCAAATGGGTGGATGGAATAATCGATCAAGCTGCGAACTTTTTTTTCCAGATTCGTCTGTTTCATTCGAAAAGGCCTGAATTTGTTGTTACATATGAACGTGGAGTGCTGTCTCCAACGGTCACATTTGTGGCGTGTTGTCGTTTCTTAGATCTTGCTTTTTTTTTCATCTTTCCGAAAACGTACATTGTGTCCGTTACGTGCGTTGCAGTATTTCTTAACCGCGCGAGGGACATATCCGTCAATTTTCACAAGTACTTTATAATATAAATCGTCAAAACATACGAGTCGGTGGAATGTGACTGAAAGTCCGTGTAAAACTACGTCGTTTTATGACAACAAGTGTATTTCCTAGCAACACTCAATACTAAAATTAGAAAATTACATGCCTTATATAAAAATAAATAAAACTGTATGACAAATAAACCTTCGATTTGGGTCTGTTTGATTGAGCTTAAATTTATGTTATGTTAATTTAATTTATGTTATGTTATGTTAATTTATGTTAATTTATGTTATGCTATGTTAATTTATGTTATGTTAATTTATTTTATTTTATTTTAGTTTATACCAACCTAACATTACATCATCATCATACCATCATCATGTCATCACCATCATCATCATGTCATCATGTCATCATGATCATCATCATGTCATCATGATCATCATCATGATCATCATCATGTCATCATGATCATCATGTCATCACCATCATCATCATGGCATCATCATCATCTCACCATCATCATCATGTCATATTACTAATCATCATCATCATATTACTGTTCATCACATTACTATTCATCATCATCATCTCACTATCATCATCATATTACTATTCATCATAGTCCTGTTCATCATAGTACTGTTCATCATAGTACTGTTCATCATCATCATCTCACTATCCATCATCATATTACTATTCATCATCATCATCTCACTATCATCATCATATTACTATTCATAATAGTACTGTTCATCACATTACTGTTCATCATCATCATCTCACTATCATCATCATATTACTATTCATCATCATATTACTATTCATCATAGTACTGTTCATCATATTACTATTCATCATCATCATATCACTATTCATCATAGTACTGTTCATCATATTACTGTTCATCATATTACTATTCACCATCATCATCATGTCATCATATTACTATTCACCATCACCAGCATGTCATCATCTTCATATTACTATTCACCATTATCATCATATTACTATTCACCATCATCATCATATATATCATCATGTCATCATCATCATCATATTACTATTCACCATCATCATCATATCATCATCATCATCATATTACTATTACTATTCATGATGATGATGATGATGCACGATGATGATGATGACATGATGGTGATGATGATGACATGATGATGATGATGATGATGATGATGACATGATGATGATGGTGGTAATATGATGATGGTGGTAATTTATGTTATGTTAATTTATGTTATGTTATGTTAATTTATGTTAATTTATGTCATGTTGTGTTAATTTATGTTATGTGGTGTTAAAATGGTTTATATAATACAAATTTACAGCCAAAAAAACAGGCACATTCACATAATAGAAGCTGCAAATATGTAATCTTCTCTACCACAACTGGAATTTTTGCAAAATCAATATCATATCTCCCTGTTTCTTATAAGCTTAACCAATCAGACATGTTTCATCCTCTTCTCTTTTTGCTCTTCTCATCTGTGCCGATCTGATTAAAATTATAATTAATAAATTAAAAGAGGAAGACAAGTATATAAGGGTCTGTTTGATTGAGCTTAAATTTATGTTATGTTAATTTAATTTATGTTAATTTATGTTATGTTATGTTAATTTATGTTATGTTAATTTATTTTATTTTATTTTAATTTATTTTAGTTTATACCAACCTAACATTACATCATCATCATACCATCATCATGTCATCACCATCATCATCATCATGTCATCATGATCATCATCATCATCAACATGTCATCATGATCATGATCATCATCATGTCATCACCATCATCATCATGGCATCATCATCATCATCTCACCATCATCATCATGTCATCAACAACAACATCATCATGTCATATTACTATTCATCATCATCATCTCACTATCATCATCATATCACTGTTCATCATAGTAATGTTCATCACATTACTATTCATCATCAGCATCTCACTATCATCATCATATTACTATTCATCATATTACTGTTCATCATAGTACTGTTCATCATAGTACTGTTCATCATCATCATCGCACTATCATCATCATATTACTATTCATCATCATCATCTCACTATCATCATCATATTACTATTCATCATATAGTACTATTCATCATATTACTATTCATCATATTACTATTCATCATCATCATCTCAATATCATCATCATATCACTGTTCATCATATTACTGTTCATCATATTACTATTCACCATCATCATCATGTCATCATATTACTAATCACCATCACCAGCATGTCATCATCATCATATTACTATTCACCATCATCATCATATTACTATTCACCATCATCATCATGTCATCATCATCATCATATTACTATTCACTATCATCATATTACTATTCACCATCATCATATCATCATCATCATATTACTATTCATCATATTACTATTACTATTCATGATGATGATGATGCATGATGCATGATGATGATGATGACATGATGGTGATGATGATGACATGATGATCAGTGGCGGATCTAGAATTTTTTTGGATAGGGGGCAAATTAAAATCTATATCAATATAAAGGTAATTTTATGTACTTTCTAAACTAGTGGGGGCATAATATTAAAATCAGTGGGGGCAAAATCTAAAACGTATTGGGATATTAATCTAATTTGTCTAAGATTAAGCTAAAATTTAAAAAATTACCGGGGGCAGTTGCCCCCACTCCTCACTACATGCATCCGCCCCTGATGATGATGATGATGATGATGATGATGATGATGATGATGATGATGATGGTGGTAATATGATGATGGTGGTAATATGATGATGGTGGTAATTTATGTTATGTTAATTTATGTTATGTTATGTTAATTTATGTTAATTTATGTTATGTTGTGTTAATTTATGTTAATTTATGTTATGTGGTGTTAAAATGGTTTATATAATACAAATTTAAAGCCAAAAAAACAGAAGTAGCTTGGCACTTGCCCTGGTCATCAAAACACAAGTAGCTCATTTTGCACATGGAGATAACCAATGTTATGGAATACGAGGCCATCACCAAGGAGAAGCTTCCCAAGATGGCTTACGATTACTTTGCATCTGGGGCGGAGGATCAATGGACACTTAAAGAGAACAGGGATGCATTTTCAAGGATTTTGTAAGCTTGGTCATCTAGTACGTAGTACCTGCACAAAATCCCAACTAAGTTATTTTTGCTTCACTGCCTGAGAATCGATCATTTTAAGCTTGTTAATATTATTACCTGCTTATTTGTTTCATGGCAGGTTGCGGCCTCGAATTCTTGTTGATGTCAGCAAGATAGACCTGGCCACTACTGTATTGGGGTTCAATATATCAATCCCTATTATATTATGATTGCTCCAACAGCATTGCAAAAAATGGCTAATCCTGAAGGTAACCTTAAGTCCCTGAAACATGTATCATGAAATCATAAACATAAAACTGTGCTTCATCGTTATGAGGATTAGTTGGAACGGTTTATGATTCTGAGTATATCTTACGCAGGAGAGTGTGCAACTGCAAGAGCAGCATCAGCTGCAGGGACAATCATGGTTCAAGTCATGAACATTTTTTTCTCTATATAAAAACAATGAGAAAGTTGCTTACTGAGTTATGGTTGCTTGTTTTAGACGTTGTCTACTCTGGCTACTTCCAGCGTCGAAGAGGTTGCAGCGACAGGATCAGGAATCCGCTTCTTCCAGCTCTATGCAAGTCCAAAATTTTCAAATAACTCTTCATTTTGTTATAAATAAACATCAGAAAATAAGTTTGGCAAATTTACCATGTAAAAAGGAGATGTCCGTTCACGTCACCTGTTTGAGATTGGCATCTGCTCTATTATAAACAGGTATATAAAGATCGAAATGTGGTAATACAGCTTGTACGAAGAGCTGAGAGAGCTGGTTTCAAGGTAATTGTCCTTACAGTGGATACTCCAAGACTCGGCCGCAGAGAAGCTGATATCAAGAACAGGTAGACACATAAGAAATCAACAATATGATCATAGCAATTCCTTTGTTCTTAAATAATGGCTAGATGTATTAAGTATTGACAGGTTCACTCTACCTCCATAATTACATTTCTTTGGGTCCACGTAGGACCAAATAATGACATGCAGATACACAATCAGTAAATCGGTTTCCCCCAAACCGATTTCATTGAAAATCAACCAAATCGGTTTAGGAGAAACCTGTTTTTATCAAAAATGAGCCAAACCGGATTCCCCAAACCGATTTTATTAAAAACAGAACAAAATCGATATTTGAGTTTAATACAGGACAAAATCGAAATTTGAGTTTCAAAACAGAGCAAAAATAAATAAAAAAAACTCCCCACTTCACCGTGGAAGAATATAAATATGAATATGCCCCTTTATTTACATACAATTACAGAAACAACCCGCTAGTTCATTTTATCCAAAAGTTGATACAAGCTGTAGAGTTCAGTACAGGTATAACTTATAAGCAGATGAAGGAAGCAGCATATGTGTGTGAGTTGAGCTTCAGCTTCAGCTTTTGCGAGCTCTGGAGCTACCGCCAACCTTCAGGGAGGAGGTGGAAGCTGAGGAGGAGGAGGATAGAGATGATCGTGAGTTGTTATAATTGTTATCAGCCATCATGTCTTTGTCGAATGCCTTCTTAAAATCTTCTTTGATTTTCTCGTAGCTTCTCTTCCTCCTGTGCTGCTCCTCCTGAGTGCCGGTTTCAAGATACAGTATGTCCAAATCCACTGACAGAAATTTATCGATCACTTCAGAGCAATGTGGGAAGTAGCAGCGGCCTGTCTCCACTGCCGTTACATTAAAACAAAGATAATGTTCAGAGACGAGACGAAGACCAGTAACTTTACCTTTGCAAAATTATTCAAACCGGTATAGTAAATAGTTTTCCAAGAATAATGTACTTCATTTTGGACTCAATGATTATGTAATTAATTGACTTGAGATCTTATACCTGTTTTCTGCAGTCCAACCAATTTTGCCATGAGTCTTCTGGTTTTCATTTCGGATGATTCGTCCAAATGAAGCATGTCCAATCTTTCAAATAAACCTCTTGATGCCGATGGCCGCGCAAACTCAATGTCAGGGAATGCGTGCATTGCATTCCCTATGGCAAGATTTGCTTCTTGGGGAAAAAGCTTCTGAGCGATTAGCACTGTTTAAGTACATTTATATTGAACATATTGCAATTAGTAAATACCAAAGAACAACAGAATTGCAAATTAAAATAATCGAATGAATGTCACCCCTCACCTCGCTGCTCCAAATCATCAACTTCCCTCTGAAGATCATCAGCTATCTGCGTTGCCAAATTAGGATAGCCTGTGATTGGACTTTTGCACCGACCCCTCTCCAGAAGATCAATGCATAATTTACTTTTGCTGGTTTCCTTTCCCTGCGTTACGTCTTCATTGTAGTCTTTTGACCTTGTACACCTCCGACAGATAGTAACAGCAGTAAGCATCTCTCGTCCATGTGTGGTTGCAGATGTACATGCTCCACTCGTTAACAATGCCATAACAATCGATGGTTCCTTTCGCCTAGCGGCAACTTGAAGCACAGTGTATCCTTGAGGATCCCTAACATTGATGCCAGCCATTCTCGTATTGAGCACACGTGTCATAACTTCGGGCTCACAATAAGCAGCGGCATAGTGGAGCGCAAACACATTATCCAGAGTTAACATAGATTCCTCCAATAACAACATCAGTAAGGCAACATCGCCGCCTTTCATTGCCTTGAGTATTTTTCTGATTTTTTCTTCATTCTTAGTGTCGGTCACTACCTCATTTGACTGGCCATCTAATTTGGATTTAAGGCGAAGCATTTTAATTTTTCTGGAAACCTCGGGAGGTAACTCCTCTTCCAGAAAAACATTGTTTATACCCGACTGCACTAATCTTTGTATGCAGCGCGTGAAGAGCAATTCCATTTTGCACCTGAAGGCCAACAAAGTGATCGGGATTATATCTTCAATGAAAGCCTTGTCAATAAAACTCATCGCGCGACGCTGCAATAAATCAGAAGCCCTGTTTGTCAGAATTTGAATTTTAATAAGTGAAAAAGTTTAGGAAATATTTGGTTAGCAAAGTTGTCTGCTAAAGCTGTGGCAAATGCTTGCTTTCAGTACCTCAAAATGCAAAAAGAACACAATCAAAACACGAGATCTGTATGACTAATGCAACTGACCTGAAACACCATTACAAGCTCATTGATTTGAAAAGTGGCTGAAGCATACATCAACTCCACTACATAATCAATTGCAGGACGACACGAAGCATGCGGGCAAGTATCGTCAACACAAGTGGAAACCTCGGCAGGACAAGGCTCCAATTTGCCAGTATAAATATATCTCAAGACAGCTCGAAATGCGTCATACCCAACAGCTACACCATCAGGCACAAGCTCATTCAACTTAAACCACGGCCTACTTCCCTTCCCCATTTCACCATCCCAATTCTTGAAAAGCTCGTGGAAATAGCCATTCCTAACAGCCAAAATACAACGGTGAACCCCCACCTCAACGCCCTCAACTACAATATTCGCATCACTGTAATCATACTCGTTAGAATCGGTAAGAAGTTTCTCTAGACTGCTGCTCAGCTTGTTCAGCCCCAAAATTTCAGGATTCGTCGTTTTCTCAGTCTCAAATGAGTCATCAGACTCATTAGCATAATTACCATACAAACAACTTGGTCCATCCATATCCAATCCAATTTCTAAATCTTCTTAGAAAATTCCAATTCTACAATAAGTGCATATTGATATTCTAAACAACACAACACACAATGAATGGAGCTCAGCAGTGATAGATAACGAAGGCAAGAACTTTCCAGGATTCCAGCAAACCAAAACCCTAATCAGCACCAGACAGTCAAACTACAAAACCCCAGAAAAGCCCTAATCAAGAATTGATCATGCAGCAAACACCACCCCAAAAAATAAACTAAACAGATACTGATCAAAGCATTAAAGTTGATAACTTTGGTGGAAAACAACCAAATGAGGAAGTGGGGCTATAGTAAAGATTCCAACTTTAAGATAAGGAACACCACTGCGTTCACACAGATAACAAATGGATGATTGTGGTGCGTGGTGAGACCGTGAGAGTGGAGATTCAAGCATAACACTTCTTGATTATTTAATCAGTTAATGTATCAGTGGATAACTAATACGGAGTACTCATGTAGTCATGTATCTCATTTTGGTCAAAGTTTTTTTAACTGGTTGCATCTTGCACTTATTATTTTAGTCGTGGATTTTCAGTCCGGGATGATGGAGTTTAAAAGTTAACTGCACTTCAGCAGTCATATATTGTGTCGAAAGGATAAGATGGGCATATAGGCAAAGATGTCAGTTGATACTTGCACTTCAGTAGTGAAAATAGAGTAACGAAGAGACTTTGGATGCATATAGATCTCGACCGATACTTCATATTCTTGAATTTTTTTAAAAGTTAACTGCACTTCAGCGGTGATACACTGTGTTGAAAGAATAAGATGGGTGTTGGATCGTTACTGTTAGAAATCTGTCAGACGGAAGTCACAGAGTGTGTTTCCGTCTGATGGTCAGATAGCAGCGGAAATATTTTGCAAGAAAATAATGACGAAAGTAAATACGCACTTATGTAGAGTGGAAAACTTTATCACAATAGTGATAAAGTAAAAACCACTACCTTTCAGATTGCTCTGAAAGGATTTGCGAACTGATTACCCTTTATTCCGATGTACTTGCAGAGTTTACAAAATAGATCTTATAACTCGACTCTATTTTGATGACTATTGCTCAATCCGATAGAGTGAATCTGTTCGAGCTTCTCGCCTCCGTGCGTTTTCTTTCTCAGCAAACCTTTGCTTCAAAATGTCGTAGCTTTTTCTCTCTATGTTCGCCCACTCTAATTTGTGCTTTCAACTGCCTTATATAGAGTGGAGGTTCATCTTCTTTTGCAAAGTCATCTTGCTTCTTCATATTCGGCCTCCTTAGTATACTTTACTCGGCCTCATTGATTGTTGTAAATGCTAGCCTCTTGAATGTCTTCCTAGACGTTGGCCATACGAACGGCTAGAAGACCCTTCACTTGTTCTTCAACATGTATTCTTTGTATTCAAATGCATTTACTCTTCTTCTTAATTCTGCCGTTTTACTTGCTTGTAAATGCTCTCCTTAAATGGCTTTCATTTTATTCTTCAAATGCTTTGGGCTCTTTATTTGTTGTTTTGAATGCATCACTTGAATTCCCAATTGACTCGCCTCTTTAATGCCTCTTCAATTGGCTTTCCAAATTGATCACTAATTCAAACGGCTTGCATCACTATTTATGTCGTGAGTGTAAATGCTTTCCTTAATAGCTAATCAATCTCTTGACTTTCTTTCCATAAGTGATTGCTAATCAAACGGCTCTTCCATCAGCATTTACTCTTGCAATTACATCTTCAATCAGCATTCATATCCCTCATTTACTCTGCCAATTTAATTGATGGAGATATACTTCAATCTGCAATTATTCTTTATTTGATTTATGCACACTAAAATGACATATTAATTAAGTGTTTGTATCATCAAAACAAGGTTCCAACAATGGGCATATAGGCAAAGATGTCAGTTGATACTTGCGCTTCAGTAGTGAAAATAGAATAACGAAGAGACTTTGGATGCATATAGATCTCGACCGATACTTCATATTCTTGAAATTTTTTAAAAGTTTCAGCGGTGATACACTGTGTCGAAAGGATAAAATGGGCATATAGGCAAAGATGTCAGTTGATACTTGCGCTTCAGTAGTGAAAATAGAATAACGAAGAGACTTTGGATGCATATAGATCTCGACCGATACTTCGTATTCTTGAAAAATTGTATTAAATAATAGCTACGAGCTTCGGTAATAATGTACGGAATAAATTATACGTACCAATCAATAAAAACAACAACAAATATTAAAAAAAATGGCACCCAAATCGAACTGAAGGGAAAGTTTCGGTCTTTCAAAAGTCTCTCAAACGGCAAACGCTTTTCTTCCTTGTTCTTCTTCTCTATTTTCAATCCCTAACTCTCTATTCTTCTCTCTCATCGTCATCACCTGATCGTCTAATCGGCTCGCCAATTTCCATCCGGTGGCGTAAGCTCCTAACACTCGCTCTCCCTAGACATCCAACGCCGAATCTGCTTCTGTTCAGTTGCACTGCTTGCTTTGATGAAAATGATAAAGAAATAAGTTAATGCGAGTTAGTGTTGTTTTCTTGGATGCAGCTGCGTGTTTATTGAACTTGAATCGATTGGTGTGTATAATCGTGTCGGAATATTGAGTTTGGATTTGTGAAAATTTTGGGTTCGATCGGTGGCTGAAGAGTTTTTTTTTTTTTGAAGCACTATGGCTTTAAGGCTTTTAGTGAATTTGGTGGCTGTGGAGTTTTGAATTTTATGCAGATATGTCATTTTCTCAAGAGTTGATGATACTTGAAGCATTATCTGGTTTCTGTTTCTATTTCTTAGGTTCAATATTTGTTAAGAGTGCCTTTGCTGTGTGTCAAATATGTTATGCCATAAGCTTAAATGCTCAGTCCTTGGCTCTGCAGAACTTGATTTGTTAACTCTCATTGAAGTTGTTTGTTAAAGGAGGTATACAATCCATTTGTATTTGACTGCATTCTTGTAACTGAAAATGATTTTTTTTTTATTATCAAGGAAGTCAGGCATTGATTTAAAAGCTACTGAATCTCAGACGATCCTTTCCAACATATTCTTAAGTGTGGTTATATTACATGTGGGTGAGGCTAACATTTCATGGGAAGTGGAGACGAGGATGAGCCCCCATCAAAACGCAAAAAACCGTCACCTGGACGGCTGATTGACCTCTCTAACGTTTCATCTTTTACTGAGTCCTTTTCTGGCTCTCTGGGAGAAACCATGAATATGCCACTGCTGTCTCAAAGTGATGAGGAGATGGTTGGTTCAAATAGGGTTATTAGGCGTGTAGAGTTTGTTCGAATCATAGCAAAAGCATTGTATTCACTTGGTTACAAAAAGTCTGGTGCTCTTCTCGAGGATGAGTCTGGGATACAATTGCATTCATCATTGATAAATGTATTCATGCAACAAATTCTTGAGGGAAACTGGGATGAATGTTTTAGAACCCTCCATAAATTTGGTTTTCTGGACGAGAATATTATAAAATCCGCTTCGTCACTGATATTGGAACAGAAGTATTTTGAACTTCTTGATACAGAAAAAGTCATGGATGCATTGGCAACGTTGAGAACTGAGATCGCACCACTGTGTATTAATGATACAAGACTTCGTGAGCTTTCTTCATGCATCTTGATATCTCCTTCAAAGTGCTCACTGGATCGACACCCAAATCCTATTAGTGGTAGGAAACACTGTAGGTCTAAGCTACTGGAGGATCTGCAGAAATTGTTTCCCGCGGGAATGATGATTCCAGAAAGAAGGTTAGAGAACTTAGTTGAGCAGGCCCTTAGCTTGCAAAGGGATGCTTGTCTGTTTCATAATTCATCAGACCAAGAGATGTCTTTATATGTTGATCATCAGTGTGGAAAGAAACTGATTCCATCCCACACGATACAGGTAGAACATACATTTTAATAGCTCACGTGATGACATGAGATTTAAGTCATTAAACTGATTGTGTAAACAGTACTACCAACACTATACTTTGATTTGTAACGGTCTGAGGTCTGACAGACAACAATGGGATAATCAGCTAAAGTTATCTTGTTTCACTGTTGAATAGATACTCAAGGATCATGAAGATGAAGTATGGAGTTTGCAATTCTCTCATAATGGGAAATATTTAGCTTCGTCCTCAAAAGATTTTTCAGCTATAATATGGCAGGTATGGTGGAGTTGTTTAGGAATGAAAGTGATGTGCACTTACTTATGGCATAGTATCATTAAATCTTTACTAATATCATTTAGACGATGTTGGCTAATATCCCACTCGTGGTTGCAGTTACTTGAAATTGTCTTACAAGTTACAACATTGTTTTAGTTATTGGCTATACTATTTACTCTCTATGAGCTGCAATAGCAATTTATAAACTATTTGATGATGTCGTTTTCTTACACATGAATTGCTAATACTGATTCAGTGTCTGTCTGTCTGACAAAATATTAGGACATATTCCATCTTTGCTACTTAGCCGGTTGACCCAGAGCAATTCTACATAGTGTCTTTACTGACTTCTTAAGTGTTTGATTGCTCTGCATCTGCTAGTGCGATTATTGATTATTTTCTTTTGCCTTTGACAGGTGCTCATTCCTATGATATAAAACTAGTTGTTATTATGTTTATGTTGGTTATTTTTACTCAGAATTGGCAGTTTTTACTTGTTAAATTGATATCGACTTGTTTATAGGTCAATGGTAACAATCAGGTTTCTTTAAAGCACAAGTTATCTGGTCACCAAAAACCAGTTTCTTATGTTTCATGGAGCCCCAGTGATAGCCAGCTTCTTACGTGTGGAGATGAGGGAACAGTCCGGCGTTGGGATGTCACAACTGGCGAGTGCCTCCATGTCTATGAAAAAGCTGGTCTGGGCCTGTTATCTTGTGGATGGTCTCCCAACGGAGAGAAAGTATTATGTGGTGTTACAGATAAGACCATTAGCTTGTGGGACTTACATGGGAAAGAACATGATATTTGGAAAGGACGGCGGACTCTTGGAACTCTTCTTATATCAGATTTGGTGGTCTCAAGTGATGGGAAGTGGATCATCAGCATGTGCAAAGAAAATGTTATCTTATTATATAATATGGAGACTAAAGCTGAGCAATTCCTTGAGGAAACTCAGACTATAATTTCGTTTTCATTGTCAGTAGATGACAAGTTCTTGCTTGTTAACCTATGCAATCAAGAAATGCATTTGTGGAACTTGAAGGGAGATATCAAGCTTGTGGCCAAGTACGAAGGTTACAAGCGCACGAGGCTTCTTATAAGATCATGTCTTGGTGGTCTTGACCAGAGTTTTATAGCTAGTGGTAGTGAAGATTCTCAGGTACTATGTTTTCCTTTATTTCCCACTAACATGACATGCAACCAGTGTTGTTTGCTTAAATTTACAAAACTATCCCTCCTTGTTTCAGAATGGTTCCCCACAATTCTTCGCGCTCCTTCCTAAATATAAATGTAAATGCAAAGACCCAATTCTGAAGTTAATTCAAGAATTTGGGTGATGAATTTAATTTCGACGAATAAGATTAAGCGTTAAAAAAATTTATCTCTTGAAATTCTGCATTGAATAACTAGTGAAGTAGAGCTTGAATTCCTAGTTATGAAACCTTCTAAAAGACTCGATGAAGGATAAATAATTAATTGTTATGCTTTGTGTTCTCTGTAGGTTTACATATGGTGTAGAGATTCCAGGGAGCTCATAGAAGTGCTACCTGGTCATTCTGGAGCAGTTAACTGCGTAAGCTGGAACCCAACAAATCCACACATGCTGGCATCGGCAAGTGATGACGGCACCATTCGAATATGGGGTCTGAACGCACAGACTCACAAGCAAAAAAGTTCAAGCTGCCATGTACATTAGTGAAGGGGCAGTACTAGGAAGTAATCTAGTATTCTAGTGAAATGGCAGCAACCTCCCCTCAATATGACCGGTTCTTCCTTTTTACAATTTCTTCGTTTTGTAAATACATTACTTTCAGTTCAAAACTTACATTCACAAAAACTATGTGATGTATCTTTGCGCAGTCTAAGGAAACTACTTTACTATCCATTTGGTTTGTAAGATTTCTGCTCTTGATGATCCTGTCATCCGAAAATTACTTGGCACAGGTGTGGTGTCCTAGCACATGAAGAGATGATTATGGTCTGGGCGGCCTCTTCAAACGAACTGGTATACTGTTTTATTATTTGAAGCTACGTTACTAGCCTTGTTAACAAAATCAGAATAGGGCTAAAAAGTAGCTCAGATGAATATAATACCATTCTGTTCTTGGAAGTGATATTTTTACATTCAGTAATACTTCAGCATTGAAAATTTGTTGTGCACTTCAATTAGGCAACACTGAAAGAAGACGCAGTGTTCTCTACAAACTTCTTGGCTCCTTTGAACCATCTCTTGTCTCCAGCTTGAGCCTTGCAGATGTAGAGCTTGCCATCAGACACAGTGGCACTGATAAGCTGGTGCTTTCCACCCTCATCTCCATCTGCTGTCCTGGTTAGCACTGATACGTAGTAGTACTGCTTTCCGTCAACGACTGGGGTCGCTGTCTCCAAAATGTTGGCAGATGCAACACTGTTCGCGTCAAAGCCACCCTGCATTTTTTTCCCAACTAGGATTGAAGCTATTCTATTCAGTTGGGGAACAAAACATTGAAGCAGTGAATCAGCCATACCTCAGAAGCTGTTTTGCCAAAGTAGGCTTGCTTTCCTAGCAAAAAGTCGACCTGGGGCGTAAATTAAAGATCAGTTCTGGTGTCTTTGAGTTCAAGTGAAAAGAGTAATAGAATACTGGGTAGTGAGTGAGCTGTGAGGGCTTACTTGTGACAGAAATTGTTCAGGTGAACCAAAATCAGTGATGGACTTTTTGTCAGTGGGAGTAACAATAACACTGACATTGCTGGTTGCATCAAAATTGTCTTCAAATCTCAGAACAGTTCCTGGGAACTCCCTTTCATTGCTTGGATTCCACTTTGATGGTATCAAGATCTTGAATCCATCTCCAGTGTAAGCCTTGAAGTCAGTATCCTTTTTCGGCTTCCCAAACACATTGGCTACAGATACCCAAGTCCTCATTCAGATCAACATTAAGTAAAAACTTGTTTTTACATGTTTGATTGTGAATGGAAATTTTACCGGCTTCGCCATAGGCTGCGTCAGCTGGGGAGACCTTGGTGGCAATAGCTGCACCTCCAATGAGAAGAGTCAAAGCCAGCCTCCTGGACAAGGTCCCAACAGCTTCTTGATCATCTTGCTTCTTTTGAG
This sequence comes from Rhodiola kirilowii, assembly GCA_033675215.1. Classification (NCBI taxonomy): domain Eukaryota; kingdom Viridiplantae; phylum Streptophyta; class Magnoliopsida; order Saxifragales; family Crassulaceae; genus Rhodiola; species Rhodiola kirilowii. The sequence continues at coordinate 5,416,546 of CM066203.1, read as the reverse complement.
CTCTACAAATGAAAGGCTTTGACAGTTGGCGTTGAGTGGAAAACGTTATAGCTGGGGAGGACAGTGCAGCGGCATGGTGGTGTAAGAAGCATGAAGTTGAAGCCATCTGCAGATAAATTTGCTCTTCTTTCTCTTTTGGTGCAAAATTGAATTGAGATAGTGAAGAAATGAGTAAGTGTGTGTGTGTCACATATTTTTGATGTGGGGGTTGTGTGAAGGAGAATTATGTGTGATGGATATAATTTGGATGAGAGTCATACATGAGATTGCATTTCTGATTGTTGGGATAAGGCTGTTAGGGTCCCCCCATTGCGGACATGTTGGCACTTACTATTATTGGTACTTAAAAGCGAGATAATTTGGCATATGCCATATTTTGAGCAAATTGTTGGTAAAATGTCACCCAATCAAAGTTTATTTAGGTTTTGCCACAAACTGCTAACGATAATAGCGGTTTGTGGTGAAGTCAAATTTGATGCTTATGTGGCGTGACACGTAGGAATCACAAACCGCTATTATCGTTAGCGGTTTGTTTTGATGTAAAAAATTACGTATATTATTTCATCACAAATCGTTATCCCTATTAGCGGTTTGTTCTAATGTAAAAAATTACCAACATGGCTCATACGTGCATGTCGTATACAATTTTCGTTAGCAATAAATTTGACTTTGTAACAAGCCGCTAACCCCATTAACGATTTGTGACAAAACCCAAATAAATTTTAGTTGGGTGACATTTTTTCAACAATTTGCACAAATTATGGCATATGCCAAATTATCTCCGTAAAAGCAACCTTTGGGTTTGGTTTAATTAAACGATATCGTTTAAATTTTCTTGCGAGCTACGGATGTTTAAAGAAATAAATTAGGCTGTTCCAGGGTAAAAAAAAAAGGTACCGAAACTCACCGTTTTGTAATCAAGTGCAAGAAACGACAATCCACAACTCGTGCCAACTTTCCCTAATATTAATTCGACACGACAATCAGGAAATTTTTTTTTTACAAACCGACACGTAATTCGAAGGGTATTTTCGTCAACTAGAAAATTTAAAACACTATAAAATCTCGAAGTTCATCGTTCCAAGTTTCCGTTCTGTTTCAGAAAATCTCAGCTAAATCGCTCGACATCAAGAACAAGAAAACCTAATCGGTCGGAAATCAGTGAATCGGAGGATTCCTGGTATTGAGCGATTTTGAGGGATTCTGAGGATTGATTAATTTGGATCTCGAATAATTATTTAGGGTTTGTGATTGGGTGAAGAACCGCATGAGGTTGGTTTTGAACAGACGTTTCTCTTCGAGCCGTTTTGTGTGCTGTTTGTTGGTGTTCGTTCTGCATTACTCGCCTCAGCTCAGTTTATCCTGGATTTCGTTGCTGTTGTTAGATTTGAGTTTGAATACATGGAGTCGTCATCAAGAGACGATCTTAAGACCAATCCACAATTCCTTACAAGTATAAATCTTCCTTTGTGTTGTAGAATTTTATATCTTTTTTTTATATATTGTTTTTCAATTAATTGACTAGAGTTGCCTAATTTTTCTGATGTCTGATTCAAATTCAAGATTACTTTTATTTATTTATAAGATGAGGATGAGCTTCTGATTCTTGATACTGTTTTGATGTTAGGATTCAAAAGCGTCAGTATAGAGAGGAAGTTGAAAGTATCTCCCTCTGTGATTGTGATTGGTGGTGGGTTCGCTGGCATTGCAGCTGCTCGAGCTCTTCATGATGCTTCGATTCAGGTGATTGTTTTTTCAGTGGCTGATTTAAGTGCACTGGAAAAAGTCTATTGCTTTTATTAGGATTCTACCCGATGTTGTAATTATTATTTTTCACCTCTTTTCTGTTTATTGTGATCAACCGTTGGTTTCGCTACCCATAGGTCATATTGCTGGAGTCACGGGATAGAATCGGTGGTCGAGCACACACAGATTACTCATTGGGGTTCCCTGTTGACCTGGGGGCATCATGGTAGATTTTTTGTTTCATTGTTTTCTTTAGTAAATAGACTATTCATTTTCTTTCTTTCTTTGAAAATTACTGTCATCTGAAGAGGGGGATATCAAATGTTTCAGGTTGCATGGAGTCTGCAAGGAGAACCCTCTGGCGCCTTTGATTGGGAAACTAGGACTTCCTCTCTACCGTACAAGCGGCGACAACTCGGTCTTATATGATCATGATCTAGAAAGGTGAGAACCAATGATGTACCTTCCCATTTCATAGCTATGGTATTGCATGTCAAGTATTAAATGCTTATTTTCTCTTTTCAGCTATGCTCTTTTTGATACTGAAGGTAAACAAGTTTCACAGGAGCTTGTCGCAAAAGTTGGTGAAACATTTGAAAAACTACTCAGTGAGGTTTGTTCTTTTCATGTTTGGCATCTCATTGTCTTCTTGACTTAGCTTTCAAGATTGACTGGGTTTTGATGATTATTGTACCCATAATTGATTCCAGGCAAATCTATTAAGAGAAGAATACAAGGAAGACATATCTATAAGGCGAGCATTCTCTATTGTTTTCGAGAGGAACCCACAGTTGAGGTTTGTAGTTCAGTTTCACCTTCCAATTGCTTGAAATTAAGGGACCATCCAAACTAAGCTACAAGGTCGACTCACTCATCTCGTTGCAGGTTGGAAGGAACTCCTCATAAGGTGTTGCAGTGGTATTTATGCAGGATGGAAGGGTGGTTTGCTGCTGATGCCGATACAATCTCCCTTAAAGGATGGGATCAGGTGAGTTTCACATACCTTTCTTAACTTAACGATAATGAAGGGAAGGAGAAAAACAGTTCACCTCAAATTCATGGAAAATGCAGTGTAGTGATACTCAAATATTTTTATACAGGAAGTTCTACTCCCTGGTGGTCACGGTCTTATGGTTGGGGGCTACCGTCCAGTCATAAACAATCTTGCTAAAGGTTTAGACATCCGCCTTAATCACAGGTATATATATTACATATACTTTGCTTAAATTTCAGGGGAAATCCTGTACTGTACTTTTTAAGTTCTCATTTTTTCAGTTTTCCTTTTCCACAGAGTCACACAAATTGTTCGTCACTATAATGGTGTGAAGATAATAACAGAAGGTGGGAAAATATTTTCAGCCGATGCAGCTGTGATAGCTGTTCCCCTTGGTATATTAAAAGCTGAAACCATCAAATTTGAACCCCAGCTGCCCGAGTGGAAACGATACGCCATTTCTCACCTGGGAGTTGGGATTGAGAACAAAATTATCTTGCATTTCGAGAATGTGTTTTGGCCCAATGTGGAGTTTCTTGGTGTAGTAGCAGAGTCGTCTAATGGTTGCAGCTACTTTCTGAACCTCCACAAAGCAACTGGACATTCTGTTCTTGTGTACATGCCTTCTGGCAAGCTGGCCATGAAAGTTGACAAACTAACCGATGAAGCTGCTGCTAATTTTGCTTTTGAGCAACTCAAACAAATTCTTCCCGATGCTTCACCTCCGGTACGTTTCTATTTGTTTGCTATTACAAACTCATTTGTCAGTTGCGCAGTTTATTAGAAGAGAAAGACAAAAAAAGGCTGAAGTTTTAGTTGTTAATTTGCAGATTGAATATCTTGTTTCCCATTGGGGATCGGATATCAACTCACTAGGTTCATACAGCTACGACAAAGTAGGAAAAGCACACGAGCTGTACGAGAGACTAAGAATCCCTGTGGACAACCTGTTCTTTGCTGGAGAAGCTACAAGTGCTCTTTACCCTGGTTCTGTTCATGGTGCATACTCAACTGGAGTAATGGCAGCTGAAGATTGCAGGATGCATGTTTTAGGGCGTTATGGAGAGTTAGACTTATTCCAATCAGCCATGATTATGGGTGTTGAGAATCCAACCTCTGTTCCTCTCCTGATCTCACGTTTTTAAAATTTGCGTCACGTAACTTGAAAATGTAAGATATTATTTATGTAAAACTTCAAATATTTATGTAGCTGGTGTCATTACAAATTCAACATTACTACTATATATTCAACATTATTTATGGGCTGCATTTTAGCAAGAAATCATTCTATTGCACATGTCTCATATCTTCCCAAGTGGCTCACTCTTGTTCCTTCTCCAGCCAAGCATCAAGCTCTCCGTGTGTTCCTTCACCTGTGTCCCCAGACAGTGCTTTTGAAACATCTCCCTCTGTCTCGGCCTTTGCAACATCTGCCTCTGCTTTTCCTTTGCCCTCTATCTTTGCCTCCAAAGCATCAGCCTCTCCTTCTGCCTTCGAAGCAGCTGCTGCTTCTTCTGTCTTGCCTTTCAAGGCATCAGCCTCTCTTTCTGACTCTGCCTTCAAAGCAGCTACATCACCTTCTGCCTCCATCTTGGCTGCAGCTGTGTCTCCTTCTGCCTTTGAACCACCTGCTTCTCCTTCTTCCTCTGCCTTTGAACCACCTGCTTCTCCTTCCGTCTCTGCCTTTGAACCACCTGCTTCTCCTTCCGTCTCTGCCTTGACCTTTGAACCATCTGCTTCTCCTCCTGCCTCTGCCTTCGAAGCACTTGCTTCTGCCTCTGCCTCCGCCTCCGCCTTGGCCTTTGCAGCATCCATTTCCTTTTTAGCCTCTTCCTCCTTACGCTTTTTAGCAACAATGATATCAGCCACAGTGCATGCCGCCAAAGGCAACCCATAGCACCTGTCTTCAATGTCCTTCTTCAGCTTCCTTAGCTGCTCATCCTCACGACTAAAATGCCCATCTTTAGTAGCTCTGTCCAGAAAGATTTCAAAACAGGGCTCTTTCTCAACAGGCAACATCATATACAAGTTCTTCTTCCCAACAATGTTCTCTGCCATCTCTTCAAGCCTGCTGGTCACCACAACTGTCCCACCAGTTTTCTCAATCCATTCACGAGACAGTATGCACTTGGCTTCCGAGCCCTCCTCCTCCTTTTCTGCAAACCAGTATTCTGTTTCCCACACATCATCTAGCACAATCAAGTATTTTCCGTTGTTCCGCTTCAGTGTCTCCTTAAAATGTTCCAAGTACTTGTCCAGTGTATGGTCCGATCCACCCTGATAATACTTTTTTAGCATTGTTTTCAAATTGTTATTGTTCTGAGCTCCAACCAATATTTCCCTGAACACACTTCCTCTGGTACTCTCCTTCTTGTTCAATGTGCTTGTCAAGGACGCCCATATCATGATCTTGTACTTCTCCCTCACCTCTCTCGAATTAAACACCATTGATGCCAGCGTAGTCTTCCCAGATCCACCTATACCAACAATCCCAACTGCTCGCATATTACTCTCCTCCTCAGAGCTGATGCTAATCTTCTTCACTATGTCATCAAACTGATTTTGGAAACCATGAACGACATAGTTCACAAGTGGGATAGAGGCAGGCTTGTGGGGAGCACTGACCGAAGATCCACACTGACTAGAGATGATGGCTTTGAGCTCCGGAAGATATTTTTCCAGTTTTTCCCGATTTTCTAAGCTTACCCCACGTTGTTTGCAACGTCTGAAGCTGCGTTTAGCCATTGAATGAAGGCTTTGATCAGCAGATTCTACCAGACAGTCATCAACAGCACAGTTGAGGTCGTATAGAAGATCTTTATCAGCACCCTGAAGGCTAGCAATGTCTTCTATGCCATTTAAGAGAGCTTCATAATCTCTGAAGATTTTGCGGAGGGGAGCATCAATGCTGGACCTAGAGTTTTTCAGCTTCTCATACTTGTGTAAGAATTCATCTCTGAGGAAATTAATAACATCCAGAGACATTGCTAGAAGACCAAACACAACCTGATCTGCTACCTGCGCAGTCACTTATATAGGAACCTTATTTGATACTTAATTTGCTCTTTGAAGCAAAGCCATCACCCATGTACTTCACTTGTCTCTGATTCCTTTCTTCATCAGATTCATTCCTGAGCAGCTTCAAGTGCCATGAAGGCTAACCGACACGAAAGCAAGCTTCTTTTTTCTTCTTCTTCTTTCTTTTTTTTTTTTGTTGTTGTTGAAGAAAGAAGAATTGGTTGGTGTATTCATTCAAAGGTAATAAAAAGCTTTACACAACCTACTGACCACAACAAATATACTGCAACACCAAGAGCTTTACACAACCTACTAACCACAACAAAAACTTAGCCGAGACATGTATAGTTAAGAAAACTGCATCGAGAAAACAACATAAAAAGGAAAAACACCAAACACCAAGAGCTTTTATCAACAAAAATAAAAAAACAAACAAACACCAAGTTCTCAAACTGATTTTCGAACACAATAATCTCAAAGTAGACCAACATACATCGACACTACTAGCATTCGTTTTCCCATTGAAATTGTTAAGCTTACTGTAAATTTTCGAAGGATTTCAAGTCAAAAGCGGAGCGGTGGATCGGAGAACCAGGCGGCTGCAGCACGAAAGTCGAGCGAAGGCACTGACGGCGATGAACACGGAGCGCGGCGGATCGGAGTAGGGGCAGCGGACGGAGCGGATTCGATTTTGGAGGTGGAGCAGATTCGATTTAGGGACCAAGTATCGTAACGAAACGAGGAAGAGAAAAGTTAGGGCTCGAACTCAGTTACAAATAAGCCGCTCTTCACAACAACGTCCATGATTAGCATCAGCCTACTGACTCATGAAAATGCCACTGGGCTTAAACCGCTTTTAACAAGAGCATTTTAATACTAAGACGCATGGAACGAGAGAGAGAAAAGTTAAGCCTCAAACTTAGTTACAAATAAGCCGCATTTTATAACAGCGTCGAAATAAAAAATTGAATTCAAAAAATCCATATCAACCTGCTAACTCATGAAAATGTCACTGGGCTTAAGCCGCTTTTAACAAGAGCGTTTTAATATTAAGACGCCGTGAGCAACGACGTCTTAAAAAATGTGTGTAAATTGAAAAATCAATCTTGCAGGTTGAGTACAATTAGAACCCAAAATACAAATTCAAGCAATTTAGAAAATTTTCCGAAAATAAACAGTATTTATTAGCCCTATGTTCCTTTTACTCAGCTCAGCTACTTCAGACCAACTTCATCTTCAGCTAACAAAGTGCAGAACCCACACCCAGAACTTCTCTTATAAGATGTGCAGTCTAAACAAGGAGTATTTGTCATTGTGATGTAAACAGGGACAAGGGGCAATTGGAGGGATCCATCGGACAGATCTGTACATGTTAAGGCCAATGCATCCAGCTTTTTAGTGAATTTTGCAACAGAGCACCAAAATCAAGCTCCTGGTAAGCAACACTTCCAGCTGCAAACTCTCCCTGAGGCTATGAGACATAGTACTCTGTACCCATAGACTGCTAAATGCTCATTACAATGACATGCGTAAATGAAACCAGTTCAACCAGAAATAAAATCGACAACTAAAATAGCTTGGGTTCAGCAACACAGAAGCTTTGCCTGCTCCACAGCTGGGAGCAACACTTAGAAGCGTACAAATGGCACGTTGGACCAGTTTATACTGCTTTAGCTCATCCTTGCTTCTAACAGATCTTCCATTCTACTGGGAAGTTTTATCGCATGTGTCAACCTCGAACAGATTCTGAAGATATGTGGCCACTATTCCCACCACGAGGGTTCATCCCAGTTGCAGGCATAGATTGATTAGCAAAATCCAGTAGGAGCTTTCTCTGCTGTTCATTAGTGTGAGGAAGACTGGCACGTAAAAGCTCTACAGGCATTTCACGACTTGCTGCTCTAGCAATCTCTGGACTCCTTACAGCAGTGCCTAACTGCACTTCTGCATAGATGGATTGCCTTATTGTGTCGTACTTACTCAAACAGTACTTAGTTAAGAGCCCAAAGAACTCATCAAATGAGGCCTGCCAAAGTGCACGGTTACTCATGCTGCAGTTGGCAGCCGCATGAGGGTCAGTCAAGAGACTAGTCGCCTTCTCCAGAACAGATCTCAATATAACAGATGCCCCATCTCCAGCAGAGCTTCCAATCGGGCGAAGTGGGGGCTGCTCTGAGGAACAAACAACAGCAACGAGACAGGCACTCAGAGCACGAAGATCCATCCCACTAATGCATGAACAGACTGTCTTGGCAAGTACATCTGTTGTCTCAGCTGCTGCAGGATCAGCAGGGATGCCACCAAACAAAAACCTCAGGTGGCGAAAGATGGCCATGCAGACAATTCGAGCAAGCTCACTACCGTGAAAGATAAGCTTCAGATATTTCGTTAAGAACTTTCTACCTTTCGGAATTGAAACGAGACGTAGGAACACGATGTCATCTTTTGAAGTAAGTGTACCTGAGTGGCCACTTTTTCCAAGCGGATCAACAAGCTGAATAGATGTTGCTAATCCCTCCAGCAAGATTTGTCTTTTCCGCCTGAGCTGAACTCCGCCATCTTGAGGTGGACTAAACTGTAAGATCCTATCAATATCTTCCACGTCGAGAAGAGCTCCCAAAGCATCTTCAATTGCAATTCTTGCTGCAAACATTGGTTCTTCTTCCAAGGATCTGTCTGAGGCACATTGCTCTGTGCTATCGCCTGCGACTGTGGGAGAAGGCTCAACTTCAAGAAGGGACCGAAGTTTTCTAAGAGAAGAGAAGGAGGTCTTCCCAAATGAATCAGCTGAGCTTTTGTTCTGGTTCTCTGCACTATTACGACCACGAGAAGGCAATTCCCTCAGGTGTGCTGGACAAAACTTTAACCTCGTTCCGGTGGATTTTTTAGCAAGTCGTGCTTGGCGATAATAATCGTTCACATATGGATCATTACTGTGACCAGAAGAATGCTGCACTTTAAGGACACTCTCTATCTCCTCACCAGTCATGTACTTAGATCTGAACTGTGCCCACATACTTTCACTTTTCTGACTACTGATCTCAGACCCTTGTTGCGAAGAACGATGCCTGCTTCTTTGTGATGATTTGTGCCTTGATTCTCTGATGTCAGCCATTCCTAGAAGAGGCTTGTGTGATGATGAAAGATGAGTACTCATAAGTTGGGATTGTAAAGCTTGCAAGAGAGCCGGAGATGGGTGAGCTTGATGAAGTAATCTCTGCTGCCTCAACTGCTGCTGCAGCTGATTTTGAATTGGCATTAACTGCGAGGAAATCAAACTATTTTGCAGGGGAATTTGTTGTTGTGCAATATGGTTCAGCAAGTTGGAGTTATCACCATGCAGTATGCCTGCATGATTGATCCAGTTATTCTGTGGTTGGATTTTCAGAGGATATCCCGTGGGACTAAACTGGGGAATATTACCACTGTAAGCATGGGGTAGATTAGCCAAGTTATAGTTAGAGTTAGACAAAGGAGACAGGTTTGGTGCAGAGAATGGCAACTGAGGTCCACTGTTAAGGGATGGAATACTAAGGTGGCGTGAGAGTTGGTACGGAGGATTTTGTAATGACCTGCCACCTCGAGGGGTGAAGGATGTGAGTGAGGAATTAGGGCCTAGCCCACGGTCACTAGCAAAGAGATCATATGGCTGCTCTTGAGGATATGAAGCAGTTCTATTCAAAGGCTTCATTTCAGCAAGATGGGATGATGAAAGGTGTGGCTGCGATGACCATCTTTTTTCTTCTTGTTCACTTTCAATACTAAACATATGTTGATCCAACCAGCTATTATAATCTCCATCTTGTTGCCATTCAGAAGCTGATGAACCTATACACAACATTGAGTCAATTATCATTATAGGAAAGTCACCAAGCTTGCGAAAATGACATAAACGTTCAATCATGAGTTTGTGAGGGGGTAACCCAGTAAAACCTGGTCCCAAATTTTTAAATTGAAAACAATCATTAGATTGCAGACACCATTCATATATCAGTAGTTAAATCAAACAAATATAGTTTTGAGAGATAATAAAAGCTAACTAACATGTTATCAAATAGATCAGTCAAGTGAGCATATTTAATGCATTATGATTTCTCTGTATCATTTAATTGCACCCCCATAAGCTTGATGAAAATGTAACTATTTCAAATACAGTGAATGAAGGACGTGAACTTGGTTTAAAAAAGCTCAAGGCGCACCAAGGCGCAAAGGTGTCCCTAGTGCCTGAGGCGCGAGGCGCAAAAAAAAGCGCGCCTTTCGTAGTCGAGGCGCACTTCATGCCAACAAAACTTGTAAATAGATTTTAAGTCATATTTGTACTTAAAACAAAGTATTAATGTATTTAAAATGCATATGAAACCTAAATAAGCAAAATTCATAGATAGAGATGAAGAAAAAGCAAATAAAGTTAACTAAATCCCAATTTAGCCACTGCCCACAGCAACAAAAGGTGAATGATTGACGCAAAACAGAAGAGCAAAGCCGATCGATCGATTTCTGACTTTCGACGCACGAAGTCTAGACCTGACGCACGCAAAGCCGATCAGATTAGGGTTTTTTTTTTAATTTCTAACGCCTCAGGCCCACTGCGCCTCAGGCCCAAAGCGACCAGGCGACCGAAAAAGCGCAACAGGCGCTCGCCTGTGGGAATGAGTCGCGCCTCAGCCGACCGAAGCGACAACGCCAGCGCCTCGCGCCTCACTGCGCCTAGGCGCGCTTTTTTAAACTAAGGACGTGAATGAATCTTTACTTACTCTCTCGAGAAAAAGATCCAGATCCTCTATCACCAATAACTCCAGGATTCCGTGGTCCAGTAACTACCTTGTTCAGCTGCATGAAAACATTGTTAAAATCCAATATCTGGAAAGTAAAACAATTACATAATTCATAAAATGACCCAGATTATCAGTTAAATAAATTGTAAAAAGTTGAACTTCAACACGTATAGGGCACTGAATCAAGAAAAACTTCTACGATCACAACAATGATTGCAATATCATCTGACCTTAAAGAAAGTACTAGCTAGATCATCCATGTCGGATAAAGAACCTAATCCTGCACCCTGAAAAGAAGAATTGTACAATTTTCAGTTAAATTTCAGCAAAAATAATTGCCACACTTTAACTACTATGGATCAGCGTATACACATCAAACAATCCCAACGAAAAAACGTTAGAGAAACTAAATTGCTTGAAATTGCACCAATGAGTATCTTACAACAACATAATTCGCCATTTTACCTCATCCTTCTCGAACAACTGGTACTCTTCATCCAAAGATCCAATCCGCGGAATGGGTTCATCTATTCCACCTAATTCAACTTCTTCACTAATCTCTTGACCGAAAAAGTCATATTGTGATGCATCAAAATGCGCATTACCTGCAAAAGACCATCAAGAATGAGAATCACAAGCACAAACAAATCAAGATATAACTGTCTGGCTTCGCATACAAACACATCAAGATATATCAGTCATTTCTACTGTTTAAAGAAACAAACACTCGGAGACACTGTTCAGCGAGGCAGCGACCTGTCCATATTCTCAAGCCATTACAAGGATCTTAAAAATAAATAAACCAAACCTCAAATAATAAACTCATTTTTCACTTCAAAAAATCAATAGTTACTATTACTATTCCATACTTCATGATCTACCCCACAACTCAACCAACACAACAATTCCGGCTACTTCTCCTGATGCACAAAGCCATACCCATCAATAATCACAAACATCTATATAAAAAAAAATTGAGCACCAAAATTAACATAAATCTGGAACCAAGCCAATTACAAAAATAAACACAAACGCAAACAGATCACACAAAAAAAATCAACATACAAAACCACCAAGCTAACCTGACGAGGACGATGAACTTCCGGTCAATTCTCTCATATCCTTGCTATTAGATCTATCCATATTTACACTGAATCGTCGACAAACCCCCTAGAAAATTAGCAACACCGCGACTCCCGCAAAATCAATCAATCAACTACCGCACCGACCGAAACCCTACTCTACAGACACGATATCCGATGGCCGTAACGAGCTTCCGCGTCTCGTGACTACGGCGACCTGTTTGAGATTCGAGGTCGAGAGGAGAGACACCTCCTCAGAGCCGAGGGAGAGAAAAACAGCAAGCCATTAAATTTTCGATTAAATAAATTATAAATAAAAATTGAAAGAAGAAGGTTGTTAATATTTAAAAATATTTTTTAATTTTAAAAATCTTACATATTTATTGTATGTGGAATAAATAAAGAGGGCGAAGACTTTCTGATGAAAATATGCGCATTTCTTGAGACAGTTGGAGCCGAACATGGACACGTGTCGCACGACGGATGGATTGGATCCAACTGAAGCGCCAGGTGGAGTTTTGCGTAATAAGTCCGTAAAGCGAGATTTAATGGGCTTGGTTGAACTCGAACTGCGGCCCACCACCTCAATTATTTCGCATATATTATATTTAAAATAAAATTTACTGTAACAATCAATCAATATATATATATAGGGCATAGGGGAGTATTCGGTTCATAATTCTTAAAAATTCAAGAATTTGATAATTCAAATCTCATCATTAGATCATGATGCATCTTTGAATCTGCATGTGACATATGTCCAAAAAGTAAAGTAAAAAACAGTGGATTTGACTTTGCATTAAATGCATCTTGGAAAATGCACATGGGACATGTGTCACCACCAAAATGCATCTTAGAAAATGCATCTTGCATTTTTTAAGGTGCAGATTAGGGATTCAAGTTCTCGAAAAATAAGAAGTTCTCATTTAAGCGCTCTTGTGTAGATATATATACTGTAAATCTTTCTATTAGCCTACTAGGAAAGCCAACATATTGATATATTGTAGCTTGCAAATGATGTATTGAACTTGTAGTTTATTACATATATATATTTATTGAAGTTCGCAAAAATCAGATATCAATCCAAAATTTATTTAAAATAAAATCGGCAATTACACTTGTGGAATGTTATTTTCTTTGTTAATGCCACTAGAACATTGCTCTGTTTTATTTACTTGTTTGCATTGGATAAAATGCAACGACCGAGTGATTAGCAATGTGCAGACTAAACTGGCCGCCTTTCTCACTAACATCAACCTTGTCCATCCCTTTTGGAGGCCGCATTTCGAAATTCTTTACTAACTTGGCCACAATGAGCCCCAATATCGGCATAGCCAATATGATCCCAGGGCAGCTCCTCCTCCCCATCCCGAATGGCAAGAACCTGAAATCCACTTTCCCACCGGCAACCGCAGCCTCAGTCCCCACTTCCTCCTCCAAGAACCTCTCCGGCCTGAACTCATCTGCATTCTTCCACCACTCCGGATTGTTGGCCAGCCACCAAGCGTTGACCACAACCTTTGACTCTTTAGGAATTGTATACTTACCCAACTTGGCTTCCTCTAAATTCATATGTGGTACTAAAAGAGGAATAGGTGTATGCAGCCTTAGAGTCTCTTTTATGGTTGCTTGCAAGTAAGGCAATTGTTGGAGGTTTGATTCTGTCACTGGTTTGTCTCCAAGGACGGTTGTGATCTCGTTTCGGATGTTTGATTGGACGGTCTGATGGTTTACCAGCTCAGCTATTGCCCATTCCATTGACCATAGAGTTGTCTCAATTGCTGCCACATTGATGTTTTCAACTATGTACAGAACATTTGCTTCACTTATCTCACCCTTTTTTTCAGCATCTATTATTGCATCCATTGCGCAACTTATTTTGTGCTTCTCCCCATTTTCAGCCATTATCTTCCTGCAATGCCAAAAGGTAGCTTAACAGAACAATTCAACTTAATTCAAATTAAATAATAAAATAGAAGTTAATATAAAAGCTTAGTTCACATACTCAACTTAACTAAACATATTAAAATTTAGGCAATTTAGTCTTAACTTAAATGCTTAAGTGCTTAATTTAAAAGTTGTGCCAAAAACACAAGAAGTTTACCTTCTTTTTTCGATATAGAAATTGTTGAAAAATGCGAGTCTTCTGCTCTGCAAGTCCCTGCATTTGTTCAAGTAGCCTCTCAAGAACGGCCGTAACAAAGGAATAAAATCACCGTAATTATACTTGAAACTCTGAGCCAATCTGCTTCTCTCCGAGTTAAACTTCGTCGCTTCGATGAATTTTGGATCCTCTTGTGACTCAAATTTGTCATCAAACATCATGAGGTACATAATATTGTACAACATGAGTTGCAGCCTCTTCCTGATCACAATTCCTTCAGTCCTAACTCTCTCATTTTTTCGAATATCTTGCACCACCAAATCCATCTCATTCTCCCACATTCCGCTGTAGTTATTCACCACCTTGTTTGTGAAGAAAGGAAGTGTCATAATTCTACGCATTTTGCGCCAATGATCTCCGTATACTGTAAACACCATGTCTTGCCCATTTCCGGTGAAGATATCAAACACCACGTTCCGCGGACGGGACCCGAACTCGACTCCTTGGGTATGCAAGACTTGGGTAGCTAGCTCAGGGTTAGAGACCACAACTAGATTTTTAGAGCCTAGCTTGAGGAGGAAGACAGAGCCATATTTTTGGGCAAATGAGGCTAGTAGCTTGTGGTTCAAGTCATTGCCTACTTGAAGCCAGTTTCCAAAGATCGGCACGGCTCGCGGACCTGGCGGCAACCCACCTCCCCTTTTCCTGGAAATTACAAACAATGTAAGGAAAATCGATGAAATAACTACTGCTGCCAAGGTGTAGCATATTGGACTAAACATGTTGTCAAGGTGAGGTTTTTGGTATGAGTTTTGAGGTGGGATAAAAAAACTATTTATACTCAATTTTGAGGGTCTTGTTGTGGTTGGTGAGATGGTGTGCAAAATTGAATTAAAGGCTTTTCTTGCATTAGGAAATGTTGAATTGGATTTGGGGTTGGTGCAAATGGTTTTGGGAGTTATCAGTTGGCTTTTCAGGTGCTTATAAGTTAATTACAACTAGTACTGCTTCGGAAGAACTTGGTTGCGCTGAAAATCAGAGTTTGATTAATACTCCGTAGTTGGTAACTTGGTAGGTGAAGTCAGCTAAATGTTTTTCACATTGGTTGGGATTTTGCGGCAATCCATGTTCTAGGATCTTCCATGGTTTTGACTTGGTGGTGTCTTTATTGCCGTGAAACTGAGGGGATGTACGATTGAACTGAAATTTATGTTAGTTGAATTTAATTTAATTTATATTAGTTGAATTTAGTTTAGTTTAGTTAGCTTAGTTGAATTTAATTTAATTTAATTTATTTTAGTTAAACTTAGAGTTTATACCAACTTAACACCACCATCAACCACCCACCCACCACCACAACCACCCACCACCACCACCGCCCACCCATCACCATCACTCACCCACCACAACCACCACCCACCACCCACCACCACAACCACCCACCCACCACCACCACCCACCACCACCGACCTCCAACCACCACCCACTACTACTACCCGCCACCCACCATCCACCACCACCACCACCGACCTCCAACCACCACCACCACCACCCAGTACAACATCCCACCACCACATCCAACCACCACCACCACCCAATACCACCACCCACCACCACATCCAACCACCAACACCCACAACCACATCCCACCACCACAACCATCACTACCACCACCACCACCACCCACCATCATTGTCATGTCTTATCACATGGTAGTGGAAGCATATGTGCAAAATGAGTGAATATTGGTAGTGGAACTGTGGAAGCATATGGGCAAAGTGAGTGAATATTGGTACTGAACGAATATGGGCAAAGTTCGTGTCGGCCAATATGGTGAAAGTGGTTGTGGTGATGCATTCATAAATAGATGCAAAAAAGTTGAGAAAAAACATAAATATTTTGATCTCTGAAGACTTCAGCCACTTCGTCAGGTAATATGATATCGACATTAGTTTTTTCTACATAATTCCAATTTCCGTTTAACGATATGATGATTTGAATTTATAACTATGTTTTCTATTTTATGATTTTCCAATATATGTGTTGAAATGATCTCATGTTTTTTGGGGGTAAGAATATGGGGTATTGGACTAGCGAAGAAGGTCGAAGTGAAGGGTTGTTTTCGAATTAATGTTTAAAAAAAGACCGTCTTAAGAAAACTTGAAGGGCTGAAATCGTAATAAAAGAAGTTTACACAATCGCACTCGCATCAACGACCTGTACGTTTCACGCGCCAACTAAACCCTCAAAAAATCCTAAAAGTCGCTAAACCGTCTCATCACTCCGATGATGAACATCCTCGTCAGACGATTACCTTCAGCGCTGCTGAAGTTTCGGCCGGTTGGCGTCGCTGTCTTCGCTTCTGTCGAATGTATAGCTCCGAGAACTTCGGCGTCCGAGAGCGTAGGGAGTTGCGGAAGTGGAGATGTGGTGGATGGATTTTGGGGATTGGGATTCAGGAGGTTTTGTTCAGGCTCGAGAGTGTTGGAGATCAGAGATTCTGATGTGCTGAAGTCGCAAGTGGTTTCTGTTGATGAGGCGGATAGGGGCGACGAAGGGCTTGAGATTACAAAGCTGGGGATTGCGGAAGAGATTGTTACGGCTTTGGCGCGAAAGGGGATCACGAAGCTGTTTCCTATACAGGTTAGTCTCGCTTTGAGTTATGTTCGTTGCTGGCTACATTTGGCTTAGATTAGGAGGTAAGGCTAAAAGTATGGAAGAGCCATTTGATGGTCGGATTAAGCTTCAGTATTTGCTATAGTGAATTGCTAGGTTTTATATTTTCAAAGAAAAAGCTATTAGCCAAAGTAAACTTGAGTGTCTGCTCGAAGAAGTACTTAGAGGAACAACAGGAGAAGAGAGTAACTCAAGTTTTTCTGTAGGATGATGTTGAAGTGTTGTTCAGTCAAAGTTGACTGTGTTAGTTGCACTGGGTATATTGGCTTTCCAGTGATACAATGTCCCCTGTTTAACTGATACAGAGAGCGGTGCTGCAACCAGCAATGCAGGGATGTGACATGATTGGCCGTGCTAAAACAGGAACTGGGAAAACCCTTGCTTTTGGGATTCCGATTATGGATAAAATTATTCAACACAATGCAAAGCATGGGTTGGTTTTTTATGACCACATTTGGACTATTATGTTTTCAATTTTTTCAATCAACTATTGTGATTGTTTGCATGATATCTGAATTAGATGGACATTATGTTAATGCAGTCCGAGTAATTGTTAAACCTACTCTATTTTATAGGAGAAGCAGAAACCCACTGTCAATCGTTATGGCACCTACAAGAGAACTTGCTAAACAAGTCGAGAAGGAATTTCACGAGTCGGCTCCAAATCTGGATACATTGTGCGTTTATGGTGGGACACCTATTGGTCAGCAGATGAGACAACTTGACTACGGAGTTGACATAGTGGTTGGAACGCCTGGCCGTGTCATCGACTTGCTGAAGAGAGGGGCCCTGGTATTATCCGAAGTGCAGTTTGTTGTTCTTGATGAAGCTGATCAAATGCTTAATGTGGGGTTCGCTGAAGATGTTGAAGTAATATTGGAAAAATTACCTCAAAAGCGACAAACTCTTATGTTTTCAGCTACAATGCCAAGTTGGATCAGAAAGCTTACTCAAAAGTACTTAAACGATCCATTGTTTATTGATCTCGTGAGTCTTGAATTCCCGGTTTCATGTTCTTGTCCAATTCTGTCACCCTTAACTAGAGAAAAAAATATTTTGTTTGAGTTGAAGTTTTTGTTATACTTTTGGTATGATAGTCGAGTTTAGGGTATCCAATTTTACTTTTCTATACTTTTAGATGGTAGAATATGTGCTTATAGCACAAAGACATGATGCCATTCGAATGCATGGAATTCTTTCGTGTTATGTAAGCTTCATTAATTCAGTATTGTACAAGGAGTGGTCTATCAAGTAGAACACTTGCAATTAGATTCTTGGTAACAGCTATATAGTATTACTTGTGGTACTAACATAATGGTGTTTGTCTTTTGCAGGTTGGAGAAGATGACCAGAAATTAGCAGAAGGAATTTCTTTGTATTCAATTGCATCAGAAATGTATGGGCGGGCATCAATACTTGGACAGTTGATAACAGTAAGCCTTTCCATCTTTATCGTTTATTCATTTGTCTATCTGTGCTTCCCACAAATTTTTGATGCGCTTTTGACCATTTTGTCGGGCTATGTTATTGCTCAAACATTTCTTCTTGATATTAGGATCATGCAAAAGGAGGCAAGTGCATTGTTTTTGCCGGGACAAAACGAGACGCTGATCGTTTGGCATATGCCATGGGTAGAAACTATAAATGTGAAGCTTTACACGGTGATATCTCACAAAAACAGAGGGAAATAACACTGTCAGGCTTCCGTGACGGGAGGTTTAACATTCTGTTTGCCACTGATGTTGCTGCTCGTGGTCTGGATATACCTAATGTTGATTTGGTGAGTGCTCAATGTTATGATTGGTGTTTCCACTTGCATTCTGATTACAATTAGTTTCTCTTATTCCATTTCTCTGCAAGTTTCGATTTATATCGTATATTGCCAGATATACTCATGGCGATCTCTTTGAAAACATTCAAGCTTTTCTTCTGGAGTTATGTACCCTGATTAGCATTAAAAGATGATGGTAAAAGTGGTTGAACTTAGTCGTGACAAACACTTTATTAAATGAATGATTATCTGGGTATAATTGAAGGAGTGAGTTATTTGGATCTATCATCTGAAGCACTTCAGAGCATCTCCAGTCATTTCATGTTTCTTGGTATTGTGTGTCCACCTCCACCATGCATCAAAGTTTTGAGTTTTTCATTGAGCTTATAATGTGGGCTTTAGCAAGTTTTCTCTCTGATGATTAACTCATTAACAGAAACGAAATAACAAGTAAATCAAAAGTCGTGTGGGCTGTGGCTATTTCAGACTGAACTCTAGTGTCCAAAATTTTCGGTGCATATAGCACTAGCAGATGACTTTGGAAGATAAAAGTCTGTAATGGCATCTCACACTTATTCTGTTTTTTCCTCTTTGCCTAGATTATTCATTATGATCTCCCAAACACTTCAGAGATATTTGTTCATCGATCTGGCCGTACAGGTCGGGCAGGGAAGAAAGGAACTGCTATTCTCATTTACTCAGAACATCAATCTCGGGACGTGAAGGGTATAGAAAGAGACATAGGATGCAGATTTACACAGGTTAGTATATATATTTAAATTTAATATCTCTGCCCTGTCGTCGAAGACTGATTTGGAATTTGGAACATTCTGTAGTTGCCAGAACCTGTCATGGGAGATTTGATATGTTGGTTTTGCTAAAGCTTTGAAAGTATTATAGATGTGAAAAGGCATGAGTTGGGCTTTTCTTAAAGAACTTGTTATCAGAGTGGGCCTATTGATTAATGCATATATTACTTAATTTGGTTACCATGCTTGTGAAAGGCCTAAACAATCTGAATGCAAAGTTTTAATACACCACTGACATCAGAATTAGAATATTTTATAGTTGTTGTGACCTATTTCTTCTCGATATGAATATCATGATTGGTTTCTCCATATTCTCATGTTTTCAGTCTTATTCTGTGTCTTCTCCTCCTGTCAGCTTCCTAGGATTGTTGCCGAGGGTGGAGACATTCTCGGTGACATGGGTGGTAGGCGTTATGACAGTGGATTCAGTCGTCCTGGTGGCTATAATGGTTTTGGAAACCAACCAGGCGAGTATTGGAATTCTGGAGGTCGTTTCGGTGGCTCATTTTCTGGTCGCACAGGTGGATATGGGGATGATGGCTCTAGCCGTTTCGGCTCGTCTAGTGGAAACAGTTCAAGACAATCAGGGGGTGGTTTTGGTAGATCTAATGCTGATAGGTTTGGAAGTCGTGGAGGTTCTGGATTTAGCGGAGGTGTGGACTACGAAAGCTCCAACAAATCTAGTCGCAGCTCTGGGGACTCCGGAACTTCTAATCGTTCTAGAGGTGGCTATGAGGACTCAATTCCAAGTCGTTCTGGTGGTGGCTTTGGCAACTCAAATTCAAGTCGTTCTAACAGGTTTGGTAATCGAGGATGACAGCCGATGGAGCAGTTAAACGATGTTTCTAAATCTCGCAAAGCATTGAATAGCTACTAAAAGAACCGTGATCTCTATTTGGTTCGGTATTACGACAATGCCTGCCATGGAGAAAGATATATGCGGCAGATGACATGCTGCTTTCACTTCTGCCATGTTCTCTATTAGTAACATATCCTACCACTTCTACTGTTTTGTTGCTGGCTAGGATAGTTTACACTTTACACTGTCATCTATATATTATGACTCTCGGCCCACAAAGCCTTAGGCATGTATATATTTTGCCTCATGTAGGCCTCGAGAATGTTGTGCACTTCTAAGATCATTTGTGCCTGTTTCATCATTCGGTGCCGCTTATGACGTCCATGTATTTGTTCTCTGAATCAGGCTTTATATGAATGTCTCTTTATGTACCGTTGGAATGGTGTTTTAACTGAAAACGACGTCGTTACGATGCAAACCACTTAGCGTTGATTTTACACGTTAGTGGGCCTGTTTTCTGGGTTTTAAATTTGTATTATATAAATCATTTTAACACCATATAACATAAATTAATATAAATTAACATAAATTAACATAACATAAATTACCACCATCATCATATTACCACCACCACCATCATCATCATCATCATCATCATCATCATCATCATCATCATCATCATCATCATGTCATCATCATCACCATCATGTCATCATCATCTTCATGCATCATGCATCATCATCATCATCATCATCATCATGAATAGTAATAGTAATATGATGAATAGTAATATGATGACGATGATATGATGATGATGGTGAATAGTAATATGATGATGATGACATGCTGGTGATGGTGAATAGTAATAGTAATATGATGAATAGTAATATGATGACGATGATGGTGAATAGTAATATGATGATGATGACATGCTGGTGATGGTGAATAGTAATATGATGACATGATGATGGTGAATAGTAACATGATGAACAGTAATACGATGAATAGTAATATAATGAACAGTACTATGATGAATAGTGAGATGATGATGATGAATAGTAATATGATGAACAGTAATATGATAAATAATAATATGATGATGATAGTGATATGATGATAAATAGTAATATGATGATGATAGTGAGATGATGATGATGAACAGTACTATGATGAATAGTAATATGATGATGATATTGAGATGATAATGATGAACAGTAATATGATGATGATAGTGAGATGATGATGATGAATAGTAATATGACATGATGATGATGTTGTTGATGACATGATGATGATGATGATAATGATGGTGATGACATGATGATCATGATGATGCCATGATGATGATCATGATGACATGATGATGATCATGATGACATGATGATGATGGTGATGACATGATGATGGTATGATGATGATGTAATGTTAGGTTGGTATAAACTAAAATAAAATAAAATAAAATAAATTAACATAAATTAAATTAACATTACATAAATTTAAGCTCAATCAAACACACCCTTAATCGCTTATAAATACCAATTGCTAACACTCGATTGCCCGATTATCAAAAAAGAAAAACGAAAACACTCGATTTCCCGCTCAAATTGCAACTCGAGCGAGCCTCTTACTTCCCCAACACGCCGCAGCCTCTCGATTCCTCAAGAACCACGCTGATCGCACTCCCACTCTTCAAAAATGTCTCACCTCCACAACCGGCCTTCAACGGCAGCCAAGCCGAAGAAGCGCCCTTCCACCCCGTTCATCCCACCCTTCCTCCCCTCCAAAGCCCCCAAACTGAACCCTAACACCATCACTCCGCACGCGCCCAACCCCTCGCCGCGCAACGAATCCTCAGAGACCCCTACGGACAAGATGGTCAAGATACTCGCCGATGCAGGTTGTACGCTGATAAACCCTAACGGTCCGCCGTTCCTCCCGTCCGATCCGCACAAGCTCCGTTCCCGCCTCCAGGCTATGTTCTCTTCACCAGCTGGTTCGTCCTTGCGTGCTGAGTTTCTTGACGGCTTCTCTAGCTACATTCAGTCTCATCAAAATTTTCACAGGTTCTTTTTTTCTTTCTTTCTTACAGTTACAATAATTCTTTTATAAATTTCGCAATCAAGAAATTTAGCTAGCTTTACGGGAAGTGTACGAGAAACTGATAAAAGAGTGATTTCCTAGGGTTTTGGTTCCTTCGACTGGTGATGGTTCGAGATCAACACGAGGGCGGGAGAGCTTAGCCAGGCACCTGTTGTTGGTTCCTTCAATACAACTGGAAATACAAACAATGCTTTTAGAGAAACTTCCTGAATATTTTGAAGCATCGTCATCAATATCCCTTGATAATGATGTTGCTAGGCTTATACTTAATCATTTTCGGTGGCTGGATTTTATTATTGATTCTGTTGTGTTTGTTGATAAGTTGATGGAAGTGCTTTCGATATGCCCTTTACATTTAAAGAAAGAGATTATTGGGTCGCTGCCAGAAATTGTTGGTGATCAGAATAGCAAGGCGGTTGTTGATTCTCTTGAAAGTATGCTTCAAGAAGATTCGTCAATTGTTGTGCCTGTGCTCGACTCATTTGCCAATATTAGTTTGGATGATCAGCTTCAGGAGCAGGTTTTCATTGCTTGCTTATATGTGATATTAATACTTTCATTGCTATTTTGCTGATAGGTCAAATTGTGAGATTAACTGCTTCGAAACATTTGTATTGTAGAATCCTTTTTTCTGCTAATTTGGAATGATCTTGTGTTCTTTGCTATTGATTGACTTCATTTTGAAGGTGATAACCATAGCAGTATCATGCATCAGAACGGTTGATGCTGAGGACATGCCATATCTTCTGAGATTTTTGATGCTGTCTGCTACTACATCGAATGTTAGAAGAATTATATCACAGATCCGTGAGAAGCTTAAGTTTGTCGGAGTGTCCAACTTCTCTATGTTGCAACAAAAAAAATGCAAGGGAAAATCAAATGACAAAAATTTTGAGAGTCTGATTTTAGATGCCTTAAAATCTAGTCTTTTATTCAAAAATGTATGTACTACTCACTACTTAATCTGTTTGATAATTTTAGTATTTTTTTTATCAACTTACATGATCTATGCAAACCTTTGTTTTTACATTGTTCTGTTGTAGATTCTCTGTCAGGAAATTTTGAAAGAACTAAAGAGCCTCGAGAAGGCCCGAGATTACAAGGTCATTGATGTGTGGCTGCTAATGCTAATTTACATGAATGGGGATTCCATGCGAAAGAGTGTTGAAAAGCTATTTATAAACAAGATCATCGAAGGATGCTTTGAGGAAGCTATAATTGACCAATGCATTCAAGGGAACAAGGAGTTGGTGCAGGAAAGGCAGTTGATTTTTTATGTATTTCTGAAAAATATCTACTTAATTGCTTGACCCCTTGCCTAAAAATGAACCAGTTAGCTTCCATAATACAAGTATTAAAATAATGCTATCCCTGTAACAGGACTTCTTTCAGTCTTTTATTTCTCTATCCGAACATCTGCTATCTTGCAAGGAGACGAAAGCAAGAGAGTTCGCGACTCACATGTATATCAGTCTTTTTAAAGAATTCTGTGACACCTATTCTAGGCAAGAAGTGAGTGGCATTTACATCCATGCTTCTTAATTTTATTTTATATCTGATTTACTGCTTGGTGTCTATGGTTTTTGTACGCATGTGTTTTTATGCAGATTTTAGGAGCATTGCTTACTCATATAGGCTCTGGAATTCATTTTGAAGTCAGTTCTGCCCTAGAGACGATGATTCTTCTGGCCTCTGAGCACTCCCATGAACTAATCCCACTCGCTTCTTTCATTACAGGTTTGTTGACCATCTTAGTAATTAGTCTACTAAATTTCTGTCAGCAGAGGCTATACACACCATGCTGCCTCTCATGTTTTTATACAGGTATCTTTGATTATTTGGAGGGATTTAGTGTTGAAAATCTGCATAAGGTATGTTTTTTTCTCTTGCATTATGTAGCTTTGATGATGTCTTCTTCATATTTACACACATGGGTATTTATTTTTATTATTTGGAGGGATTTCGTGTTGGAAATCTCTTGCACTAATGTAGGCTGCTTCTGCTTATCTTATGACTTGAGCTACTTGACAGGTTTATGAGGTGTTCAGTCTCCTTGCATTAACTGCGCGAGAACATGTGGATTCTTTTGCATATTCCATTTCAAATGAACTGCTGATGATAGTGAGGAAACAAGTATGTTGATGCTTTCAAGTGAACCGACATATAACTTTTGATTGTTCTATTTTCTTGTATTCAATGAGATAAAAGGAAAATACAGTCTAAGCTTCCAAGTTGAGATACATGTATATATGTGACTGTGCATCACTAATATTATTACTCGGATAGAGATCATGCTTATTTTTGTTTGTTGCGTGTTTGAACCTTTTCAACCCTGCAGGTGACAAATCCAGACTTAAATTACAAAAGAATGGGTCTCATTGGAACTTTGAAGATAGTGTCCTGTTTTGGAGATGCTACAAAGAATAGTGTTTGCTTAGTCCCTTCTCATGTGAGGTTTAATTTGAATATTTGGTTCGTTTCAGAAATTCTTTCACCTGTTGAATCTTCCTACATCGTCAAGAGTTTTAGTTATTTCACTCGTAACAACTAATAATTGCATTTACAGAAATCTAATTGCGAGGAGGCTCTGGAACTCTTAAAAGTGGCTTCAGACTCTTGCAAGCGCTTGACCTCGCCATTAATCTTATTTTATGATGAATTAGTTGCAATGTTGGAGAATATACCACTACATCCAACAATTATGGATTGGTGAGCTCATTAAATAACCTAACATGCACAGTTGAGCTACTTATTTTAAGTAAGGGTTGTATCTAATTTGTAGGATTGGAAAGGAAGTTAGTGACTTCGAGTCCAATTTTTTATCCGATCTTGTTGGTGGTCTGCTACCTACTGAAAACTCTTCTTTTGGATTGGAAGGTATGCCTTTACTTTCAAAGCTAAAGCATGTCTATAAACTTTATATGGTGTAATGAGTACGGGATTGATTCATCTTTTCCTCATATATAGGGGAACTTTGGATGAACTTGGATGGAGATATATCACCAATTTGTTTAAACATTCTGCCTTTGACGTCTCCTCTGCGGTATCCTCCCCGACTGTTATTTTTACCTGTAACCATACATGTGACTTTTCCTCACTAGCAACACATAGCCAAGTTAAATACATTTTGGTGCAGGTCTTCGTCGTCTCTACAAATCCTCCCTGTGAACTTCCGCTTATTATGTTTTGTAAGCTCCCAGCGGTTGTAGCATTTACAATATTTGTACTCTCTTTTTTAATGACACAAGTCACTTACTAATATTCTTTATGCTGTTTTGTTAGATTGAGAGGTCTACTAATCAGGGATCCCTTGGAGGAATCGATGCACTGCTGGGCTGCCCATTACACCTTCCATCATGTAAGGTTAGGATAAGGCCACTTGTATAGTTTGCCATTTTCTTTACTGTTCCTTTTATTATATTCTGCTCAATGGAGATATATGGTTGTCTTTGAGAATAGTTGAACCTACTGTTTCATAGAGTTTTTAGCTGCTTTGTATCTACATTTTGCATTTCCAACTAACTTGCCCATTCCTTTTTGAGTTGCATTGAGGTTTTTGCTTTGAGAGTTGTTTAAGCAGGAGTTGCTATTTACTTTATTCAACTAGTAGCTAGTACCTCTAGAGTAAATCGGCGTGTCTGTGAATTTCTCATGTGCAAATGATTGGATTACTTTACATGTAAATGCTCATGCATTTTTTCGTTAAATTGTCAGTACTTCACAGGAGATGCCTTGCAGAATTTGACAGGTGAGCAGAGACAGATTCTTTGCTCATCTCTATATTACGCATTAAACTGGATCCGAGAACTGGTATTGTTGAAATTACATTTCTATTCCTTACATGCTGGTAGTAGTGTCTCATAGGTCATGCACATGGTAAAAATATCTATGTTCTTTATTTAGATCAATGCCTTCAGCTCTCAAGTTACTGGAGGATTTGATTGCACTAGTCAGATTATGAAGGATGAAATACTATTGAAGTTAACAAAGCGCTTCAGGAATCTCATGTATGTTAAAACCCTCGATTGTTTTTTTCCCTTCAAATATGATAGCTTTTATTTGGAAATACACCATCCAGCAAAACAAAGATTATCCTTCTCTAATCGAAACAAAAACGTATGGGGTAAACAGTTATGATAACCAATACAATAGCTGGATCCAGTAAGTCGCCCCTCTGCTTGATCGAGGGTAGGGAACTCTAATTAGTAGTTACAATTTCTTTTGTTTGTATGTAGGGTCTGCATTGCACGTTTTCTCTTGAATAGATACCTCTTTTGTTTGTATGTAGGGTCTGCATTGCACGTTTTCTCTTGAATAGATACCCTCCCCTACCCATGGTGAGATGACGTCTAAATAGAATTTGATGTCCCATTTCTCAAAATTAGTTTTTGAGAAGATTTATTTCGATGTCGTCTTATTTTGCCAACTAATGTTTAAAATCAGACAGTTTGATGCATGAAATGTTTTACCTAATCTAAATGACATGTCACAGCTTTATGGAGAGCTTGTTGAACCATTTGCTCGAAATGTACCCTTCAGTTCTACCTACGGTATATGTACATCCTGAGAATGGTGAATCTATACTAGTAAAGCAGATTTCTCTAATTAGCAAAGTAGATAAGAAGATAGACCAACAGAGAACTCGATGCTCTACTTCTCAAAGCAATAGTAGGAAAAAAGAACTGGCATCTAATAACTTGGAAGGCACTAACAAGCTCAAGCAGCCTACTCTTTTTGATGTTTTGACAAAAGCTGGTGCCATACCCCTTGCAAAGGCAGCCTGTGAAGGTTCTATTGATCTGACATCACAGAAAATGGCAGCTGAATCAGAAGATTTTAGTAATATAAATCCAGACGAGCTACTCACCTTAGAAGTTTCAACGGCTATGAAATTCGTTGAAGCTCAGAGGTTCAAATTCAGGCCATTGCAAGTGGACTCCTTGCTAGTGCTGTCAGCTTTACAGGTAGGTGCAAAACATTAAGACTTCCAAATCTTACATGGGAAATGCCCTGAGTTCTTATAGTTTGTTATGAATGCAGTGTCGAGAGTCTTGTTGTACTGATCCTGCAGCTGAGGTATGGACAACTCATATCACATAATTTACTTTGTTAAGAAAAGACTTCCTTGATCTTGCAAATATGTTCACTAGCTTGACCTTTATTAGACTAAAACATTCATACTTTTCACCTGATCATTTTTCAGCTTCCCATATATCTTTACATTGTACGCGATCTACACTACAAATTGGACAGCTTGACTTTACCAAACAGACAGTTAATGTCTAAAAGCTCAATAACCTCGCCTTGTTTTGACAAAAAGATAGCACGTGACATGATAAAGAGTATCAGCAGACTCTTTCCAAGTTTAAAAAAGCAGTTTGATGGTGTTCTTCATAATCTAAAGGAAGGTAAGGTTATGACACATGTTGGAAAAGCTTTATGCAGCAAAATGCTTTCTTTTTGTAGAGTAATGGTTCATTAATTTTCCTGGGCTCTACACCCAAAAATTCTTTATTAGGTACTGAAACATGCGAAGAACATTGGAGGGAGCAGTCTGCCTTTTCAGG
This sequence comes from Rhodiola kirilowii, assembly GCA_033675215.1. Classification (NCBI taxonomy): domain Eukaryota; kingdom Viridiplantae; phylum Streptophyta; class Magnoliopsida; order Saxifragales; family Crassulaceae; genus Rhodiola; species Rhodiola kirilowii. The sequence continues at coordinate 5,389,105 of CM066203.1, read as the reverse complement.
GAATCCTGAAGCACCTGGCCTCACTTGCACATATTCTTCTGTTGTTGGTTCTTTTTGTAATGAAATGTTTCACTGTTTCACCAAGGTAAACCTTTTGTAATAACCCCTAGTCACTGAAAGTTCACTTTTAGTAATGAATCCTTCAATAAATGGATTTAAAAATATTCAATTCTTTTTTAGTGCAGACCTTAAGTCTCTTTGATTCACAGAAAGACAAGTCTGCACTACTACACCTACTTGAATTATTTCAACCCATCGATAATGACAGTCATGCTTTCATGGGCATTGGAACTTCCTCTCTAAGGAGTATGGACCGTCTGTATTGTGGAACCTTTTTGTATTTTGAAGGTGCTTTGAATATAGGTATATTGTTGTTCTTATAGTTTCATTTGAAAATTATTCATATATCTGTTTGTTGATTGTGTCTATTCACCGCAGCGTATTCTTTCTCCTTTGTGCTGGCTTCCGAAGCTCTCCTTTGTCTCAAGTCAATTATAGACTCTGCCCAAAGAGTTCTGAATTGCACGGACAACACGAAAAATTCATTAATTGAAACAAACCAAGGTGTACTTCCCGGTTTGCAGAGCTGTCTTGGAGATGCTGCTCAGAGATTTCTCCGACATCACTGGGTACATGAAAAGGCTGACGTTGGATCAAAGAGCAAGGTGAATTAGATGACATTCTTTTTACCCCTGTTTATATATGAATACCTTCGCGCGGACAGAACTGTTTTCACATTTTATGACTCCGACAAATTTTGATCTGCAATATTTACAGGGAGAAATCATTCAAAAGATATTGAATATTTATTTGGACAATAGTGGAACTACATCCGATTTGCTTGAGCAGCTTGCGTGTGATACACTCTCTCAGGTTTTTATTTAAAGAATATGCTTCCCTTTCACTTGTTTGGCTGTTTAATATTAAACACCATCAGTACTGGGTTTCCGTAATTTGAATGATGTGTCTCGTGATGTGAAAGCCCCCATAGATCCTAGGAAATCTTTATCTCTGTGAGTGTTCCATGTACATCCTCACGAGTCATGATTCTATTTGGAGCTAATCAATACAAATGATTTTCAATTTAGGTGCCCTCATGCAATACTACAGCAAGTGAAGATCTCCATGGCTTTCCAACGTTGTGTTCAAGCACTCTAGCTGTCTGGTACCGAGTGCTAGTAAGGAAACAGTACTTTGCACTTAACATTAATATTGCTTCATCTAACAAGTAACAATGGCTTACAATGTTACTACATATGCAGAATGAGCAGAATCTGGCTGTTTTGAACACCCTGGTGAGATCTTTGTTTTATACACTTGATATTGTGATTGGACAGTCTAATACTTGTAATTCACTCTATAGGTGAAGGAGGTAGTTCATTGCAAAAGAGGTGCCCGTTATCAGGATGAAACAGTTGATAAGTTGCTTGTCAGGTTACAACAATCGGTAAATGTAGTGGTGTCATTAGTCAACCTGTGCAGAAGTCATCACAAGGTGAGTTGAATCCCATTTTTTATCAGAATTTTGACTTATCTGTTATGCAAAATTAAGAGCTTTGGAACTTTTGAGGTAGGTTAATGTGCATGCCATGGCTGTGAAATATGGTGGAAAATTCATTGATTCATTCTTGAAAGGTATTCTCGTACAACTTTTGTGTGCCCTTTGATATGATGAGGTTTGTCGACCGAGGCTAAACTCAAAGTGCTTTTCAGTTTTTGACTTTTTGCAAGAACACTTCAATGTGCACAATGAGCCTATAATAGAGCTGGTAAAATCTCAATCAATTTGCTCATGCTACTAATTAATGGTCAGTAATTTTCATACATGGATACTTACTTTACTTGTATGGCTGCTTATGAAGGTGAAGAAGCTCCAGAAAGCAACAAGGACAATACAGACTCTATGTTCTGAGGCAAAGGTGATTTGGAACATCACCAAAACAAGCTTCTTTTTTAGTCTGTGGAAATAATGTCATTTTTATTGTAAACTCACTTTGAGGCTTAATTTTCTTGCCATTTTGCTTTTCTAAGGGCTTCAAACAAACTAATATAACAAGTAATGTCCCTGCCACCAAGAGATCTATGGAACGCTACCTATTTCGAGTGAAAGCTCTTATCCATGACGGCGCAAGTGGCTGCAGTTTCTCAATGGGTATGTTTTTTTTACTATTATCAATGTGCAGTGAAAACAATCTGTATTGCTTTCTTAATCAGCTGTTGACTTGATGTTTGTACTCTAACTTCACATGCATCATACCCAATTGATAGGCAACCTAAAACATAAAGATTTAACGGGTCAAGTAGTGAGTTCTCAAGTTTACATGGAGCAAACCAGTGATGCTGATGACAACTCCACTGAAGAGGTTGAAGGCCATTCTGTTCATGCTGCCAGTGAAGATGAAATAGAAATTGGAGGTGATGTGAATTTTTATCGGTTTTCTTCTTCACATATATCTCATAACTGTTCACTATATCGGTTTTCTTCTTCTGGACTTGTAAAACTGACTACTTTATTTTGGGAACAAGACAAAGAAGTTGAGTATGTTAGCAGCATAGTGATAATTTTATGTAATGATTGGATGGTGATTGCAGGTGGATAATGGGTATTCTTTATTTCGCACTGAGTTTCGGTTGTATTGCATGTATGGTGATTGCCTGATTGGATTGCAGAGAAAGCCGAAGAGATTGAAATTGCCGATATACAGAATTTCGGTAACATTTTGTCCCAGAATTTCAAATTAGAAAAACTCTGGTTCTTCGCCAAGTGCGTAATTGCAGTTAGTGTAATATTTTGTGGTTTACATTATTACAGTTACAGGCATTTTGATGATTCTTCATGTTGGATTTCATCTCAAGATTGTAGAAGCTTTAGAAAGGTTCAATTAATGGAGACAGAAATGGAAATGTGTTAGAAGTTGAAAATATTGAATCTGTTACAAGTTGCTTCTATTTCAGTTTACAAGAGAATAATCATATAGTACAATTGGGATATCGTGTGGCATCAGGTAGCTGCGTCACGCTTCAGGGAGGGAGAAGTGGGTTTAATTTTAAAATGTGATATTGCCACCAGAAGCAGTGGAGTTGGCATCAGGAGGGCTGAGGGTTACCCATAGCAAAGACACTGTAATTGATATTAAACCTGACCACACGTAGACAATGGTAGGCACCTTTCCTCTTCTGCCCATCAATCCTTTAGCAAATGGGTACATGTGAGCCAACACCCAGAAGCTAAAGAAGCAGCCTCCCAGAAGCTTGTTCCACTGTGGTATCACACTGTAGATAGTTCTGGAAATACCGATCACGATAGCAACCAGATTAACCACAATGATTGTAAGTGGCATTATGAACAAACTCGTCCATTTCACCACATATAAATCAGCAAAGGCGTCAGCTTCATCTTCATTGGCTGATTTGGAGGTCAATGTGAATGAAATCTCTACACCAGCTATCACCTTAAGGAGACCTTGAAGTACTGCCACAAGGTGGGCACTGGTTCCACCAATGGCCCAAAACTGTTCATTGCGCCACCATTCCTCCAAGGCTATTCCAGACCACTTGACCTCAAGAAGGGAAAGGAGCATAAGAGTGATTGTAATGATGAGGAGGTAACAAAGGAATGAGATATCTAGGCTCTGGACTATGAAAGATCCCGAGAAAAGTGAAAGTGCTGGGAGGAAACAATAAGTTACAAGGAAAAAGGATGTAAAAGGGTAGATTCCAACATTCATATATGCAACTCTTTGTAGGAATTTTAGTCGACGAGTTGCAAGGAATGCATTATTTCGGGAGAAGAATATTTCAACTGAACCTGTTGCCCACCTCAGCACTTGATGGAGGCGATCTGTGAGGTTTATAGGGGCCGTGCCTCGGAAGGCATCTCGCTTTGTTATGCAATATACCGACCTCCACCCGCGGTTGTGCATTCTGTAACCAGTCACCACATCCTCAGTTACGGATCCATAAATCCACCCTATCCTGTCACCCCATTCTGTATTATCCTCGTACCTGTTTGTCAAGTAATATGCATATGCACTTCTTTACTCTACTGCTTAACCATTTCAAATAGAATCAAAAAAAAAAAAAATCGGATAAATTACTAACCAGCAAGATATGACAGCAATAGCCTCAGCAACGGTAGGCGCATCAAGTGGAGGACGAGGAAGGATCAAAGCACCAGGGGGTCTACCATTCTTCACTGATATGTGATCAGCTAGGGGACGTCCTTGAAACTCAGCTACAGCTATGGATTCAGTAAATATGGTCGAATTTCCAAATTTCTTTGGGAGGTTCAAGTCAGGGTGAGAGTTTAATGGCTGTGTGTCTGCTTCATCATCCTCGCGGTGGGGTTGGTAGTCTGGAGCTTGTCTCTTGCTTTGTCCAAACATACCTATGTACTCATTTGCTCTTGGTGGGAGGAAACCATAAAGGGCGTATCTTCTAAACATGCACCCAGTTCCCACATAAACCGGACCCTGGAGACCATCTAAAGCTCGCATATTTCCTGTTCAAGTTCAGAAAAAGAAGAAGATGTAGAAGAAGATGAAATGAGACTATATATTATAACACGCAGGGAAAGTGTTGCGACGTACCATCAAAGAAAACAGTGTTGTGGTTAGCGTATCTGTCTGACGGATCAACCCCTTCAAACCTTTGTGGAAACTGAATGTAGCAAATGCGATCACCTCCACGGTCCATCATGTAACATATTCCTTCCCTTATAGCTTGAGAGTTGTAAATATAGTGGTCACAATCAAGATTGAGTATGAATGGTCCGTTTGACAGAACTGCTGATGCTCTAACTAAAGCATTCATAGCTCCTGCCTTCTTATTATGATCGTAACCGGGCCTCTTTTCTCTTGAAACATATGCAAACATTGGTAGCCTTGTGTCAATTCCGCTGAAGTCAAGTTTCTTTTCATCTGGATGACCTAACACTGGATCCGGTTCTGGAATCTTGCTCATCACCTTCACAGGTACGCACATTTCAATGTTAACTTTATATTCAAAAATGAAAATGAATTTGCTAGATTGTTGTGCAAATATTCTCTAATGTAGCAGCATTATCAATCACCTGCAATATTCCGGCATGGTCTCCCTTCTTATGATCTGCAATGGGCACATACCACGTTCCGGGCCAATGTGTCACATCTGCCATCCAAGTAGCCTTTGGGACTTTAACTGGTTCCGATGGTAAAACTCCGCCGTTCTTCTCCTTGGATAGCCTTCTCTCCTTCATCTCCTCTTTTTTATTAAATGCATCACATCTCTTAGCTATAGAATCTGGGAGACCATTAATTCTGACCTTGAACTCATCATACTCCCTCTTGATCCAACGTCGGTCTTTCACAAAATCATGCCTCTTCTTCTTTTTTGTTGGATCAGTTTTGATGTTGAAGTAGCTGTCTGGATTTCGAGGCTCTATGTCATGTTTTCTACAAAATGGAACCCAAACCTGTAACAAACAAGTTCTAGTCATTATTATTTTTTGTTACTGATTATCTATTTTCCATCCCAGATTTTCAGCAGCACAAAAGGATAATGTGTTTTTACGGAATGTGTACCTGAGCGAAATTGACAGCCTCGGCCATTGCTTCAAAGGTGAGAATGGCACCGCCATCATCAGAAATGTAGCAAGCAAGTTTCTCAACAGGGTAGTCGGCAGCAAGAATGGATAGAATGGTATTAGCTGTCACTAGAGGAGGTTCTTTATCTGGATCAGCTGTTGAGACAAAGAAATCAACCCCAGGTAAATCTGACCTGCCATCAGGATTATTAACAGAGGGCTTCTCAAACTTTTCCCGAAGGGCTGCTAAATCAGCTGCTCTGTTAATAGGATTAAGTTTGGGAAGTTGGTCCAAAACCCATGAGAATGCAAACCATATCTCACAAACTATCGACATCCCCCATAGCCATACCGCCTCAGGGTTTGGATTTTGAACTCTCCATATCAGAAAAAGCACCAACGTTATTAATCGTATAACCACCAATAGCCTGTCCTTTTCCAAAAAAAAAATATAGTTGTCAACAAGGAAAAAGATCAGATGCAAACTATAAACTGACGAATTATGGTACACTTCATACGAATTATGTCATAGTTCCGTTCCTAGGAAGTGTATCATAATTCGTCGTTTTGTAGTTTGCACACCTGACAAATCATTAATTAATTTTGGTTGCAATGGTGGAAGCTAGTGTACCTGTAAGGACTGAGAACTTTCTGAGGGACCTTAATCTTCCTTGTCAATGGCTTCCATGGCTTATCCATAAAATCTGACATGCTCATCTCTGGACCATGTTCGTAATCTCCACCTCCTTCCTCCGGCGACCAGAAAGCATTTCCTATACCATATTTCCCTTTTGTATCAAACAACCATCTGTTATGATCAAAATCAGCAGTTTGACTCCTCAACAGAATTGATTTGTTGGTCGACCTGTTTGTCACTGACATTCTCCTGTCCATCTTTGCATCTCCAGGTCGTGGCAGACCGTCGCCTTTTAACTCGGCTCCTGGAGGGTCACCCATGGGCTGATTATCAGGTGTGGGAGGCATCATAACTGTGTAATTGATGTAATCATTCTGGCCTGAGAATTCTCCTGACATATCCATATCATCATCACGAGAGAGGCTCACGACACGACCACTGGAAGTTCTGCGTGTAAATTTCACCCCTTGTGGCGGTCTTTCAGATGCTGATGACACCGTTTTTCTATGATTCCCGGAGGTTGCCATTATTATGTGACAAAAAGGACATTAGACATGAAGAAGTCAGTTATTCAGAAACATTAGAAATGAACAGAATTAGGTGGCGTGGCCTGTAAGGGACTGATCCCATATTTTGCCATGGAAGGTGAGAATGTGCAAGAAATTGACGTAGATGATGGTTGATGCTAACAGTTATGGATTTCTTCAGGGAGTTGCTAAAATTAGCTGATTTCAATGGCTTTGACAAATATTTCTCCCCTTGCTTCATGGTTAGCCATTAATCTTAGTTTATGACGAAATTAGTTCTCAGTAAAAAGGCAAGTGTAAAAATGGGTGAATAGTAATTTATATATATTATGATAATTTCGAAGCTGGAAATTTCTTTAGTTGAGATGGTAAATATATAAATACCTAGCAACTAGGGCATAAGAGTTTCAATGTACACTAGTGAATTGAAGAAATAATCAAACTCTGCAAGAGGTGGCTAGATAGTCGCATCCACTGTACACTTCTAAACCTGGCTGATCAAGCTCATGCTCTTTGAGACATACACATTGTTTGCTCATCCTTCCCGTCAAAGCGATTTCATGAGGTCGCTGCACAAGCCGTGGATGGCCAGAATCACACCACACCTGAAAATTAATGACCAGACAAATGATTTTCTACGCACTTAATTTCTTGCTATCGATCTGCACAGAAAATATACAGAATGAACAGCTTGCCTCTCCACCATCTTGCTGACTCCACTTTGAATTACAGCTAGTTTGTTTAGCTTCCTCTTTTTTCTGTTTCTCTAAAAGCCGTGCACCCTTAGCAGCTTTTGCTTCCGCTGATTTCAAATACTTGGTAGGATTGCCTTGGCTATCATAGTATCTACCTACTAGCTTCCCAACATATCTGCAAATAGGCTCGCATTAGTTCTATGAAGTGTGAATAACTGAATAACTAAAAATTAGCCCAGTCCATCTAGAGCAACAAGTACATCAATTTTCTTGGAGGTTTGTTTTCTCAAAATTCTGTCAGACTAATATTGTTGATTGTTGATTCAAGTAATGAATACATGTCATAATGTTGATAAAAGCACATATACATCCATTACAGTCCATACAAGTGTTAGAGAAACCTAATAAGACCATAATGACTGAATCCAAACTTCAAATCACAGCTGCTAGCTTATAGGAAACGCAAATGTATTCATAAATCATAACTTATCCACCAAAATATAAAACAAATATATATTACTTGTGAGTGTTGAATCACCCAACTCCTGAGAGTACTGAGTCGATCTAAGAATGAGTGCTCACCTGTAGGTCCTAAAATAGAAACCCCGCCAGTCTACAACACTTTTCACCTAAAGCATAAGGTACAAAATCATCTCAGATGCAAGACCTTAAAATCTTAATGTCTTCGACTTGGTTGAATTGCATTATAATAAAATTCTGAACATTAGCATTTTTTTTATTTTCTTTTAGAACTTGGTTCAATTTATAATTTGCATGCATTCAAAAATCAAAACTCATCCGCTATGGATCAAATAAACCAGTTGATATTTGATTGGGGTCAAGAGCACTAAGCAAAATCTACGCCGAGGACAGAAAACAAGAAGCATTTCTCATAGATGCAGAAAATGATAAGAAAACTACACAACATAAACATATCTCCGCACCTCGGAGCTGGATAAGCCACGTAGTGAGTCCGTGAGTCCATCTCCTGATCGGTACAAGATGAACAAAATAATAAATAGTAACAACGAAACAAACAAACAACAATTTGTGTAGGAACCTAGCAGTTTGCCCTTGATGTGATATACCTAGACAGGAGTACAGGAGTACCATTTATGACTGATGTGAGTAGCGTTGATTTGGTAGCACTCATGCTATTTGTGATAAATATTCATATTTTTTTTTAAAAACGACTAGAGTCGTATGCACTTATCTGATTATGAACTAAACTCGAGTGATCCTATATAAGTGCAATAAATAGCTCAGTACTTTGACGCTAATGCAATTGCAGTTGACAGCCAACCTTAAAGTTATCATAAACTAAGAGGCAAGGGCGATGTGGCCATTTACGGTAGGGAAAATTTGAAATTGACAACAAATTTGACTAGTGAATGCCACTGAGAGTCTCTAAGCCGCACACATTTTTGGGTTTCGCATATTACACAGCAATACAGTGGTCATGTAATTTTGACTAGTGGACCAACATTGGCATGTATCTTAATCTTACCAGTGAAGTTTCCAGAAACAAAGGCCCGGGATGCATCTCTGCATGTTAAATATAGAACAATTAGTAAGTTGTACTTGTAACATTGATTACAAAGAGTTATTAAAATGTATTACTATAGCCACAAAATTTTATACATGTATTGTGTTTAGGAGTACAATTAAAAAAAAAAGTAACAACACTCGAGGAAAGTAGCATGTAGGGCACAGTATGTGAAAATGAAGAAAAATCAAAAGAAATAGCTCATACACCATAAGCATATCTGTAGCTCCATTTAGATAAATCGGTAAAAGTTCAAATAATGATATTTAGATGAAAAGCTGGAGAAACCGGATAAAAAACAACATAACAACTGATGATTATCACTAAATGAAACAAAATGCAGCTAACAGCCTAGCACCGTACATATAGATATGAAAAATGCAATTTAGAGCAGACCTTCCAGCAAAATGATGGTATCCACCTCCAACTCCATAGTGGCTTTTTCCTTTCGTTACATCAAACACTGACCTAACTCCAAACGACAACAAAAACATTGAGACTTGAAGTATCACTAGATAACCTGATTTAACAAATTTTGTCAAAACTCAGAGAAATCAAATTACCCAATAATTGCTAACAAGATCGGCAATCTCTCATCAGTTCCATTGTACAAGCTCAACTCCTCAGCACTAAACATCCTCTAACAAGACACAACCCAAAAAATCAACTAAGCTGTTAATCTTACTCCAAACCAAATAAACAAATCGTTTCAGTTTCCCAGTGTGGAGCAAACTCACCTCCTTCGGCTGCAACTCTGGGCGATATCGTACGACCACTGCGACGACGGCGATGGAAATTGCAGCGGTCGTGAAAAGATACTTCAGAGTCGCCCCTCTCACCATCACTTCTCCACCCTCTTCAATCGCTGAACAGCAAATTGAAGCGAAAATCCAACATGGTTTTGTAAATAAATATAATCAAGGCATGATATGGGAATAAAATGGAACCCAATTGTAATTTATGTAATTCGTAAAAGTATTACGTATCAATTTACCAAGTTGGGTGTCCAAATCCGTAAATTTTCAAAAAAGCGAATCTTTTGTGAATTATTTACACTAGAAAAACAGAGTTTCTCACCCCAAAAAAACCTCAGTGCAGCGAGGAGAAGAAGAGATCGGTGCCGCAGACAACATTGGCTTCAGTCCGTGACGAGAGGGAGACGAAATGGCGTGCAGGTTGTGGGCGACGAGGGCTGCTTCTTACATGAAGATCTCCGTTCCTCGCCGAGGCTACGCTACCGGTATGTATGTTTAATGTTTTGGTTTCGAAGCAGAGATTGATGTTATGTCGAATCGGATCTGATCTTAATCGCAGCTAGCGAATTACATCTAATTTGATTGGTACGGTTTGGTTGATGCGGATCGTAGGTTGCGGTTGTTGTATTTGATTTGCTTGATCTTGTGTATTACTGTATTAGAGTGTGGGTTGGTGTAGTTGGTGGAATGATTTTGTATGGCTTTTTTGAGTTTTGTGTGTGTGTGTGTGTGTGTGTGTGTGTGTGTGTGTGTGTGTTGGACCTGGTAGTTGTTGGGGAAGTTCTGATCTGGGTGTGGTATGAGGTGAGGCTTGATGGTTGGGAATTGGTAGAGGTGGTGGTGAGTTTGTAGCTTTGCATGTTACATTTTCAAATGCAATTGAAAGATGTCCAGGCATGGAAATTTCGTTTCTTTATAAGGATCGAATGGTACAAGTACAATAACAACTCTTGTGTTTATGTACAAAGCGTTGGAATGAACAAGTTGGTTAAGGAACAAAAATGAAACGAACAAGAAGATAAGTTGATTGAGTATGCTATATGCGCCCTTTAATTGTTTGTGTTAAGCTGTAGTTTGTAATACGGAAAGTTACTAATTTTTCTGCCTTTAACCTTCGAGTGTATATGAATGTGCATTTGATTGTGGTATTCTTTGTGCCAGTCTGTGGCACATTGTTGAGCGATGCACTGAAGTGTTTTACTTGATGTCGTGAACCTTCCGATATCATTGATTGGGTTTTTTACTTATTGTTTGTGTTTTTTCTCTAGAAAATGACTATAACTGTTTTATCTCCTTCCCGTGTGATGGTTTTTTCATATTTTTTAAGATTGGGTGATTAACTAAGTAGGTGGGTGTTTCATGAAGTAGTCCAACACATGAATGGCTACAAATAGTTCTTGACTACCCTTGTATTGGAACTTGGAAGTTTCTGAGACGTGTGCTTGGAGACATCTTTGAGCAAATGTTTGGGTGGTTTAAAAAGGTTTCATAGCTATTGGAACTTGTTGGATTGTTGCTTATCTTATTTCTTATGGTTCGGGTTTTAGAAATTTGATAATTCAGCGAGGATATGTATTGACACATGGTAACTCTGAAGTGTGCTATCAAAAATTGGATAATGTGACTCTGTGGTGTATACGCATCTTGCTTTAGGCTTGGTTGAAAATGTTGCCAATGACATTATCAGCAAATACTCGATCTTCTTTAGCTACTTTGTAATTTACATTTTAAAATGAATTTCTGTAGATAGTTTGTTGCTGCATCTTATGTTTAAAGTTGGTTGCTGGTTCGTGTAATCGCAGTGCTCTATGTGATGTGTGGATAGCACTAAACTTGACATTGTCTGTCTTCACTATGCAGTGCTGAAGGATTTGAAATATGCTGAATCACATGAGTGGGCCAAAATCGATGGTAATGTTGCTACCGTAGGAATAACAGACCATGCACAGGATCATCTAGGTGATGTCGTCTATGTTGAGCTGCCTGAGGTTGGAGTTCAGGTTAAACAGGGTGAGAGTTTTGGTGCTGTGGAGAGTGTCAAGGCAACAAGCGACATTAACTCTCCAGTGTCAGGAAAAGTAACTGAGGTCAATGAGGAGTTAAGCAGTTCTCCAGGCTTGGTAAGTCTATATTTCATTAACTCGAACTTCGTTAAATTTTTTGAATATAACCTCTTCTATCCTTGCATCTGATCTTTATCCCAAGCTCTTTACCTGAGCAATAAAGCAGCAGTTTCTTAGTCTGTATCATGTTTCTGTTTTTGTTAAGACATGGGTATTTTCTGGCCATACTCATGCTGTTGGTGGTATCTTCATTTATATATTGTGACCAGGGGCTGTATCTTAATGGCTATTAAGTGATTTCTGCGCATCTCTCAGATCTCTGGATGCTTACACAGTTTCCTGCACGCTGACTTGTATGTAAGTGATTTTTACAGGTGAATGGAAGTCCTTATGAGCAAGGGTGGATCATAAAGGTGGAGGTCAGCGAAACAAACGAGCTCAGTTCCCTGATGGACGCAGATCAGTACTCCAAATTCTGCGAAGAAGAAGACGCCAACCATTGACCATTTTTTCATGCAAGCTTGATCCTACTTATACCCGTTTCCAGCTAGTTTTGTGCTTCTATTTTCATGTCTGAGAGACCTTGGATGGTAAAAATAAGCTGGAATCTGTTAACATTTGGTTTGAATAATGTTTTACACGGCCAACCAGCGGTTCGTCCACCTATTATCAATTTGAAACATGTCTACAAAGGTCATGGTGGATGAATGAATGGCGTAATTTAAGCGATAGTTTGTATTGTTGTAGGAAGCAAGCGTACATCATCATGGGGTCAACAAACGTGCTCCCAAATCCCTATCCATGTTCACATCCCCAACTATCAATTTTGTACTAGTAGTAAAAGGGAAGGCCTGCTGGTGCTTGATTAATATTCTCTCTTTTGTCTTTACTGTCATTTTCATTCATTCTTTTTTATTTTTTTATTTTTAAACTTGTCTTTGATTCACATTCACAACTTGCTCGGTTCTTCTTTCTTTCCACCTAAGGGCATCCACAACAAGGGGAGCAATAAGCTAGAGAGACTTTATTGCTTATTGCTCTCATGTAGCAAGTGAGCAAAAAAAAGAGCAAAATGCAATGCTTGATAGGTGAGCAATAATGGAGAGGGTGTGGGATAGGAAAGCAATAAGTGGGGCCCACATATATTTATGAAGATAAACAAAAAGAAATTACATTTTGTTGGTTTTGAAAGAACTAAAAATTAGTATTGTCATAAAATGAACGTTAGATGGAAAAAATAAAAAATCAGAACAATTAAAAATTTTGGGACAAAATAAAAAGATGAAATAATAGAAGTGATAATTTTGGATAATTGAATGGTTATGAGTATAGCTTTTTGCTCTTTGCTCTCTTGCTGCGTTAAAATATGTAGAGCAAAGAGCTATTTTTGCTCATTGCTTTTAGCTCTGCATTGCTACATGACTTTTATGAAAAAAAAGCTATTTTTGCTTATTGCTCATTGCTCCCTTACTACGGATGCCCTAACTTCACTGCCTCCCTTTCACCTTCATCCTTTGCCAATAATTTATTGAATAAAACTTCAATTTCTTTAAAAAAAATAATTCAGCAGAAAAACAAATTTAAAATAAACACCATTTTAATGCGAGAAAAATACATGATAAAAAGAAAGAATGGAACTATGAAATATTAGAAAAGTAGTGTAGAAACTAAAACATGATTCAAACCTACTCACCCAAACTTGACTTGACTTGTCCCCACTAATCCACATCAAACCAACCCTAATCACTATCTTAACTGTGCCTTCTAAACATATCTATTAGTAATTTAACTGACGCACTTAACTTAATCACGTTTCGACTTTATTAGTTATAACGTGATTAAAGGTCTCTATTCTAAGATGACGACATCCTAGTCAAGGTTGCGTCAGCAGGATAAGACACACCCGCCTTCTTCGAAACATCCAACAATCACGAAATTATCAATTAGATGAAAACATTCTAGAAGAAGCACCCAGCACGCCCCAGTACAGTACAGTATTTTTTTTCCAATGCGACCCACGTGAAACTCACGTGTCCAACTCCAATTCTACACCTCATCATCACCAAAAATCAACGGCTACGATCGTCCCATCGGTCTCTATATAAATCCACTCCGCCATTTGCGTTCCTCCTCTCCTCGCACAGCTCGCCGTCGCCATGAACCAGACCTTCACCAACGCCGCCGACTGGTCCGATTACTTCTACTCCACTCCGTCCTCTACCGCCACCGCCGTCGTCTCTACCACCATCCCCACTCTAGCCACCGATCCAGATCACACCACCTTCAGTTTCGACTCGGCGCCCCCAAGCTCCAACAATCCGGTCAACAACCGGGCTAATCGAGTGACGAAGCCGGCTAGGAAGCGTTCCAGAGCCTCGAGGCGGACGCCGACGACGTTGCTAAGCACCGACACTTCCAACTTCAGAGCAATGGTCCAGCAGTTCACCGGCGGACCTTCCGCGCTAGGGTTCGGGATCGGTGCAACGATCGATCATCCTCAACCGCGTCGGGTCACTGATCAGCAACTACACGGTAGTGGAGGTGGATTAACATCGTCGTCCTCGCCGTTTACGATTCCGTCTCCTGGCTATAATTTCCACTTCCACCAGCATCAGCCGACGCAACAGGCTGCGTACGGCGGCGGTGAGATGGAGCAGGCGAGGCGGCTGATTGTGACGAGCACGGCGGTGTCGGCTCCGAATGTGAAGAGCAACGGTGGTGTTGACAGCCTCTGGTATTGAAAATTCAAAATGGAATTTTGGTGGGGTCAGTGCTGACGACTTTTTGTTTTTTTTTGACTGGTGATTTTTAAATCATTGGTGCATCAGCTCATTAAATTAATAATGTAATTAGTAAATAAAGTAGTAGTAATTAATCAGATCTTGTTATTGGGTTAGGCTTTTGTATGCAGTATATAAGGGCTTGGTGATGTATTCCAAAGTTTATATTATTGTACTTTTATGGCTTTAGCTTTATTTCAGGCAATCGTACTTTTTTCTGTAGCAGTAAACTTACATATTTCATTAATAAAACTATGCTACATATAACCTACAATATACAGAAATGAAATAAATATGTAAAAGAAAAACGTTTATATTGATTGTCTGGGTCAAGATCATGTACAAAGTAAAATTTTGATACAAAAGTCAAAATCATTTTATAATTCGTTAGTTTATTTTATAGTTTGTCAAAATTATTTTATAGTTCGTCATTGTTCGAGCCAAAAAATGAAAAAGACGAGTCGAAAAATGAAAAGACGACATAGTTCGTTAGTTTCATTTTATAATTCGTCACTAAGGAAAACACCAAAAAATCAAGATTTAATTTCATCCATTCAAATCACAAGATCAAGGACTATGATTAGTTTGTATTTTGTACCAAAAAATTAACTTTGCACCGAATCCTTACTCAAAACGATCTTTTATGTTATTTTGAATATTTCATAACAAAGGAAATATAAAATAATGAAACTATATATTCGCATCAAATATTTTATGAACAAAGCGAGGCCTGGGGTGTGAAATCGCAAAGGCGCAACCGAAAAGCCCAAATTAATGGGCCGTTGGGACCCAGAAAGGAAATTGTCGGGTTCGCAAACGTGTCGGCATCAATCGCAGCCCAGTCGACCACTCCGAACGCGACGCGACCACGGATACCGACACGTCGTCTCTAAACTTTGGCTTTTTAATTAAAAACTAAAAACCACCATCTACGAACGACGAACAGCGCTTTAGCGTTGACAGGCGACGACGAAGCAAGAGAAAAAAAAGAAGATTCGAACAAGATGGCGGAGATCGTTAATCACACCGGGAGGGCTGACGACAGCAGCAGCGTCAGAGGTGCTCCCGATCCGTCCACCGTCCCAACTGATCGCCCTGTCCGCGTCTACGCTGATGGCATCTACGATCTCTTCCACTTCGGCCACGCTCGCTCCCTCGAGCAAGCCAAGAAATCGTTATTCTCTTCCCTCGCCTTTCTTCAATTTTCTAATCGCGATCTTCCTTTTGTGTTTAAATTCAAATTTTTAGGGTTTCATATATATCGTTAATCGATTCTTTAGGGATTCAATATCAATTCGTTCTTCTTCTTCTTCTTCTTTGGTTTTGACCTTTGAGCGTTTGTAGGATGTGTCTAAGTAACTGATTCTTGGTATTGGTTAATTTCAGGTTTCCCAATACCTACTTGCTGGTTGGTTGCTGCAATGATGAGATTACACACAAGTATAAAGGGAAGACTGTTATGACCGATGAGGAGCGCTATGAATCACTTCGCCATTGCAAGTATGTACCACAGGGTTTAGAATTCCATGCATTAGTTTATTTATTTTGGTTATATACGGGGGAGGGGGACTAATGTAGAATCATTATACAGCTACTATGACAATCCATCTTATTTGAATTTTCCTCATGTTGTGATGTGTATTTTGCATTTGCAGGTGGGTAGATGAAGTTATTCCGGATGCTCCATGGGTGCTCTCACAAGAGTTCATAGACAAACATAACATAGATTTTGTGGCTCATGATTCACTTCCGTAAGCATTCAATTTCCCTGTTTGTTTGGAAAATTGTAATTATTGTTTGGATAAAGTATTGAAACCCATATATTTGGAACTTGTACCATTTAAATTTGCTACTAAGTTGTTGTTAAAGATGAAAATAATCTTCTATCTCACTTTCTAACTAAAATGAACTTTTATGCAGTTACACCGACACTAGTGGAGCTGGAAAAGACGTGTATGAATTTGTAAGTTTGAGAATCACTCTCTATATTTTGTTAATTGTCCACAAAATTATACGAATTTTGAACTGTTTGTCTTCCATTTTTACACCCATTGTGACACAAGTGGTTATTCTTGCTGTAGGTTAAAGCCATTGGAAAGTTCAAGGAAACTAAGCGGACAGAGGGAATTTCTACTTCAGATATTATAATGAGAATTGTCAAAGATTACAACCAGTACGTGATACGCAACTTGGATCGTGGATACTCGAGGAAAGATCTTGGCGTTAGCTTTGTCAGGGTGCGACTGGTTATCCTATAATTATGATCCAGACAAACTGTGTGATATTCGATTCAGATTAATTATGGATCAGTGTCTGCTATACTAACCATTACTGTTTTTTATTTTGACATAGGAAAAACGACTTAGAGTGAACATGAGCATTAGGAAACTTCAAGAGAAGGTTAGAGAACATCAAGAGAAAGTGGGAGAAAAGGTATGTTATCTACAAAAGTTCCCATCTACAGATTAATTTTATTCATATATAAAAAATGAAGATTTATTTTATTTTATTTATGTTTATTTGTGATCCTTTTTGGGCTGATTCCACTTTTTTCCGTCTTTCTTATCCATGAGTTGGTCATCTGAAAAAACTGATTTTACATAACTTGACACTATTTGGTCTTGATGTAGCATGTAAACACTCAAAATGAAAGCTCCAGTAAGTCATCGTTCATGGCATATCCTTACAGTTCCAAAATCTTTCACTCAAATTTTACTCCTTTTGGAACCTTGTGGTGTAGCTCTAGCTTTGTTGTCCAGCAATAATCAATTTTTTGTTGTTGTTGTTGGCAATTTGACGTTTAAGATGGTGAACACGAACCTTAATTAGACTACTGCAAAAGTCAGTTCGGTTTTAGCCCTGCAGATCAGTTGGTTCCCTAAACATCTTGTATTTTGCAGATTCAAACTGTTGGAAAAATAGCAGGTATGCACCGTAATGAGTGGGTAGAAAATGCTGATCGCTGGGTTGCTGGATTTCTGGAGATGTTCGAAGAGGGTTGCCACAAAATGGTAATTCTGTTTTTTTTTATGGCTTCATTCAAAGCCTTTCTTTCTTATCTTCTTATGACTCACAGTCGCAATACCGTGAAATGAAACAGGGTACAGCCATCAGGGACCGAATTCAAGAACAGTTACAGTCAAGTGGATCAATGAATTTCCTGCAGTATCACAGCAAGAGTGAAGGAGAAGAAGATGATGACGGGGACTACTACTATGATTATTATGAATATGATGATGAAGAAGGAGAAGAGTACTATGAAGACTATGAGGAGGATCTAAAAGAGCACAAGAATGTTAAAGAAGAAAAGGCATAAACAAGTTATAGCCTCGGCCATCCCATCTTCATGTACCGTGATCTTGCTCCATCCTGTATGTAATTTTTACTTCTGACAATAGTAGCCTCGTTCGGTCACAGTGTGTCGCTTTGGTCATGTTATATATATATTGTCGTCAGGTTGCAGAATCATATTGTGTGGTTTTCAATACTGCAACCTTGTATCAATACACTTTTTGTATACATTCGTTGTTCAACACTGATAAAAGAAGGCTCAATAATTTGGATATCAATCTTAAGGGGCGCGCTCTGTTGACGACACCCAAAATGGGGAGGACATGGGGACAACTCTCAATCGTTGGATGATTTCATCCAATGGCTCCACAAGTCGCTACGTGTCCCACTACCTCACAAAGCACGGGGCTCATTTAGACATTAATGGATGAATGGGTTTGTGAGGTAGTGGAACACGTGGCGGCTTGTGAAGCCGTTGGATGATTTCATCCAACGGTTGAGAGTTGTCCCCATGTCCTCCCCATTCATCCAACGGTTGAGAGTTGTCCCCATGTCCTCCTCATTTTGGGGTGTCCTCAATTGAACGCTCCTCTCAATCTTAATATGCTATCCAAAATGCTTATAACAGTCTGAAGTCTGTAAATGGAAATATGAGCTGCTGCTCCTCCATAATTGGCAGAAGTGAACACAATACAAATGGAAGTTTTTGTAGTATCACTTTTTGCTTGTTTCACCTATGTAATATATAAAAGGGTTAATTACAAAAAGGTTACCTGGACTACCTTGTCGTTTCAAATCGCAGCCTGGACTATTCCGATTTTCATTTTAGTGTTTTTAGACTAAATTGCAAAAAAATAAAGTAACGGTTTTTGTCAAATTATTTTATAAACAGGTGGTTTGGCTTGTTAGACAATATTAAATTAGATGTAGCATTTGTTTTTAAATAAAATAATAATAAATGTGGCATTTATTTTTTTGCAATTTAGTCCAAAAACACTAAAATGAAAATTAAAATAGTCCAGGCCGCGATTTGAAACGACGTGATAGTCCAGATAGTCTTTTTGTAATTAACCCTATATAAAACGTTGAGTAGGACTGAACATACACAGTCAACAAAATGTGTCTCTAATTGATTTCAATTTGCAAAATTTGTCTGACCTTTGAATGTGGTGGCTACATAAGTGGCGATGTGTGAATTATTCAATTTGACCATTTTCATCCAGTGGTTGAGGTTAACCCCCACATTCTGAGGTTATTAATAAATTAATTAAAACAAACAACACACCTTATCAGTTGAAACACACACAACACAAATACCAACATGTCGAGCACTTCAATTTTTTCAGCTTCCCAATCAATCACAGCTTTCTCTTGATTCTAGTTGAGACCATGTTTGGCTTGGCAACCTCCCAAAAAACATTGATATATTATTTTATTCACCATATTCGTTTTATTCTCTTTGTTTAAACAATTTTGAAAACATCTAATCAGTGACAAAATCTTTATTATATTTTATACCCCCCAAAAATAAACTGTCGGTCATTCTTTGTCTTGTGTCATTTATATAAAGGAAAGGACACACATATTGGCCTCCAACTATATGTATGATTCAAACCACATAAACATCATTATGGACCATTTCTTGTCCTGGTACAAATCAATTAATAATAACAAAAAATAATTTACTTTTGTTTCTTTAAATTTAATTTGATACATTTTGAATTATTTTATGTTGGAAATTGGAGTAAAGCGTGCTTGTAAAACCAGTAAAATAAAAAAAAGGCTGTAACAGAACAGAAGTCACCAGCTTTACTTGGAACGTTTTCACAAGTATATACTGCCACTCTACTACCTACAAAATTTATATTAAATTAATCAACCAATTAATTAATTAATTAATATTATTTCCATTACTAATAATATGATAAAATAAATAATGTGAATTGTGAACAAAGTCATAAATGCAGAAGCTTTCAGCGAAAAAAAACACAGCTTTGTGTTCATCTTTCTCTCTCTCCAACTGGACAACGACCACCGGAGCTGGCGGAGGGGGTTAGAGATACACGCTCACCACCCACCGACGCCACCATGAACCGACGCTCCATGCACATCATCTTCCTCATCTGCATCTTCGCCTCACTCTTCTCCACCAATGCCGTCACCGATCCTGCCGACAGTCAGTACTCCATTTATCACTATACCCCGGCCAGTTTCTTTACTTTCTTTCTATTTTGGATTTTTCTGTTGTTTTGATGGTTTGATGTTTCATGTCTGGTTTGAGGTTTCTATGTTTGGTGATGGTTTTGAGAGTTTGGTGAGTGGTCAGTCACTGTTTCGCCATTTTGAGGATTCTTGTTGATGTTGTTGTTGCTGTCTCTTTTAATGTATGTGTTTGTCGAAATATAATTATGAATGCTCGATTTTGTGGCGGATTGATGATGTGGTGGTGAAAAAATTGAATCTTGATGTGAATGGAGTGAGATGAGTTTTTTTAATTTTGATGTGTACAAGTTTATTTCTTACTTTCTAATGTTATCTGTAGTGGAGGTTTTTGATGTCCGATAAGTATGGGCTCATTCTTGTTTTTGTTATTGTGTTGCTGCAGCTTCAGCTCTTCAAGAGATGTATACTTATTTGAATACACCAGGGCAGCTGACTAAATGGGTCTCTAGTGGCGGTGATCCTTGCGGAGAATCATGGCTTGGAGTCATCTGCGTTGGAACAAGAGTCACAGAAATGTAATCACCACCGATGCAATGTGTCGGTGTTTGTTGTGGCTTGATGTTCCTTGGTGTTAGATTTGATGCTTATGTAATGATATTTTGTCAATGCTTCAGAAATCTAGCAGGACTTGGGCTGTCTGGTGCTATTGGATATCAGCTCACTAGTTTGACATCTTTGCTGAGACTGTAAGATTGCTTTTTAAAACGCGTGTTTAGTGTTCTAGTATTTGGTGTAATGGGCGTTCTTACATTCTATGTGTTTCTGCAGTGACTTGAGCAATAACAATCTTTCCAATCAGCTTCCATACCAGCTCCCTCCTAATGTGACTTACCTGTAAGCTTCAAAAGCTGTAAACTCTTTAGTATTTGCCGACATATACTTTTGTTGTTAGGTCAAGTAATTGATTTTTCATATCTTATGATGCAGAAATCTTGGTGGTAACGGTTTCAGTGGAAGTTTGCCATACTCCATTTCTGGAATGACATCTCTGCAGTACCTGTAATGATCATTTAATATACTTATGTTGCGCATTGCTCCTGACTTTGTAACTAACTTAATTTTCTTTCCGTTTGTAATGTAGTAATGTGAACCGTAACCAACTTCAGAACCAACTGCCGGATATGTTCCAGAAACTGACCGCACTAACTACATTGTATGATATCTCACTTCTTGGTCTTTTTCTTCGTACAAATTTATTCGACTTAATGAGAATAACTACCATTCTCCCTCTATGCATCTCATATTATAAAAGTCATAGCAATGTCAATAACTCTCTTTTATCCGCCTCAGGGATCTTTCCTTCAATTTGTTGTCTGGTAATCTACCTTCGAGCTTCAGCTCCCTCTCAAGCGTGAAGAGCATGTATGTGCATTGCTAATTTTTTCAGTATGTATTGCAATACCTGAAAACGATCAAGGCTCATACTAAAATAATGCTGTGAACATCTTTCAGGTATCTCCAAAATAATCAATTTACTGGACCTATTGACGTCCTTGGTAATTTATCCCTAACAGATCTGTAAGTAGTCTTTATATATTGGCTATAAGCAAGCATTGTCTGTAGTACCTTTTTCTTCTGAATGATTCTCTATATAATCTACGTGCTCCTCATATTAGGAACATAGCGAACAATCATTTCACTGGTTGGATACCTGAACGGTTGAGTTCCATCAATCTGCAGTAAGCTTCTCACGTTGTCAAATGTCCATTTTCATGTTTATAAAATTGCCACGAGGTGCTTATTGCTGTATAAAATTCTGGTTCATTGCAGGAAAGATGGTAACGCATTTAGCACAGCACCCGCTCCCCCACCACCTCCCGGTACACAACCACCTCTTGTCCCAGTAACCCCAAGCGGTGACCCGGATTCTGGTAAGAGAAACACTCCTCCCAAAAGCAGCGGTGAAGGAAGTGGTAGTGAAAATGGCAGCAATGGTGGCGGGGGTAGTAAGTCTGGAATTGGAGCTGGTATTGCAGGTGTAGTAGTATGTCTTTTGGTTGGTGCTATACTCGCATTCTTTCTAGTGAAGAGAAGAAGGTCCAAGAAGGCATCACCGGATGTTGAAAAGCCTGATAAGCTCTCATTCAACCCAATCCCTACAAAAGATGTGCTGGGTAATGTTTATTTATCTTCTCATACTTTTCGAAAGTGCGTAGTGTGTAACCTCCGCTTAGTTGTAACATTTCATGTGCAGAGATCAAGACTGTCCAGACTTCCTCCGCACCAGATGCTAAAAGCTATGAGTTTCCTGCCATAATCAATTTGAAACCCCCGCCTTCAGAACGCAGCAAGTCAAGATCTTTTAGCGAAGACGATTTTAGCAATAAAACAATTATTGCCAGAAAGGTTAATCCATCTTCCATTGATGTGCCAGCATATTCAATAGCCGACTTGCAGATGGCCACGGGCAGCTTTGATGTAGAGAACCTTATCAGTGAAGGGTGCTTTGGACGTGTTTATCGAGCGCAATTTGAAGATGGGAAGGTATAATCGTTGCATATTCAATCTCAAAAGGCTTCATAAACTTCCGTTGCATTTACAAAATCAATTTGCAGACAGTTTGGATGGTTTAATATGACACTACGGTTAAGTAGTGGCACCTGCTAACCTAGTTTTATGTGAGGACAGTGACAATGGTGCATGGTATTTATGATTTCCTAAGCAAAACCCAAAATATGTTAGCTATCTAATTTGATTTGTTTTGGATAACTAATGCAGGTTCTGGCTGTTATGAAAATGAACTCTTCAATCTTTTCCAACAGTGAAGACTTCAACGAACTGGTTTCAAATTTATCCCAACTGCGTCATCCTAATATAACAGAGCTTGTGGGTTATTGCTGTGAGCATGGACAGCACCTCCTAGTGTACGACTTCCAAAAGATTGGCTCTTTGCATGACCTCCTGTATCTTTCAGACGAAGACAGCAGGCCTTTGTCATGGAATACTCGTGTCAAGATTGCTTTGGGAAGTGCATGCGCCTTAGAGTAAGATAACTAGCCTTTAAACTAGGGTATTTTTTTTTATCGAAGTTGGCATTGTGGTCGATAAATAGGGAATTGTGTAGCTCCACTTGTAATGTTACGCATCCATTGTCAACACATGGATTGATATGCTCAAATGTTATGTTTATCAGGTATCTGCATGAAAAATGCTCGCCATCAGTTATTCACAAGAACTTCACATCAGGCAATTTACTGCTGGGTACGGAACTCAATCCTCAGCTTGCTGACTGTGGGTTAGCAAGTTCCATCTCAAAGGCAGATCAGGTATGATCATAAGCATAAACGCTGTGGTTATCAATATCATCATACCGTTATTTAAATTTCTTCAATGAAAATATTAACTCGAAACCTTTGAGCGTCATTCATGGGAGAAGTTTGATTTACTGACATCTGATTATTTCCAAAACAGCAAGGACTATATAAATCACATTTTAAATTTGTTTGAACGCGAGCAGGTTCTGAATCAAGAGAGAGAGCCTGGGTGCTGCGCTCCTGAGATTTTGATGTCTGGTCAATATACGGTGAAGAGTGATGTGTACAGTTTTGGAGTTGTTATGCTGGAGCTTCTCACTGGGCGAAAACCATTTGACAGGTAGACATTGGAATAACTGCCAGATAATTTTTAGTTCAAACAGTCAGAGAAGTAAGTTTACGATGACAATGTTGTCTTGTCAGTTCAAAACCCCGGTCAGAGCAATCTTTGGTGCGATGGGCAACGCCTCAGCTTCACGACATTGATGCTCTGACTAGAATGGTTGATCCAACACTCAAGGGGCTTTGCCCAGTTAAATCCCTCTCTCGCTTCGCTGATGTGATAGCCCTTTGTGTTCAAGTAAGTATTGGGTCTAGGGTTTCCAATGATCCTTTCGGCATTTTAACATGCTCCTGTACACATTATTTGACATGGTATTGTTTTTGTGGTGGAACAGGCTGAACCAGAGTTCAGGCCACCGATGTCGGAAGTGGTTGAATCATTGGTGCGGCTGTTGGAGCAAGCCAATTTGAGCAAGAGAACAGTTGTTAACGGAGCAGCAGCTCAACCATCTGACAGCCCCGACATGAATGACTATATGTAGTTGGAGAGAGAGAGAGAGGCAGGGTACATATATGTCACTTTCTATTATTGTTCCAATATAAAGATCAAACCCTGCAATGCACCCCCGTTTTTATGCCTGACTGCCATTGTTTGATCCTATTTTCCAGCCATTTCGTTCCTCTTCAGTTGTAAATCTCTTTGACATGAATCTATTTATTGAATATAAAGCCTAGTTGTGAACTCTGTACAGCACAGCTTTGATAGAACAGCAGAAGACGCATGTCATTGTTGTTCTGATCATCTCAATCTGTATGCCGTTTGTCATTATGTAAAATGATAACATTAGAATGACAGATTTACAGGTGAAGGAGTTCACATGTAGATAGTTACAAGTCACCATACCTACACTACACTACAGATGAACTGTCACGGAAGTTGAAATGTCAAGTAAATTAACACCTACAAATGAAATGGCCCTCAGATGAACCCTTCAATTACAACGCATCTTGCCTTGCTTGGCAGGCAGGACATCAATTAGGGATGATGAGGGGTGCACCACATCTTTAAACGTGGCTGATAATTTTCTTTCACACGTTTTCCGCAATGAAGTTGGGCAATTCACCTTGGCAGAGATATTGGTCACAGTCAGATGTTGTACCCCAGTCTTTCCTAAGCCGTAAGATGTCTTCCGTGAAGGTCGATCCAGAAGCTCCAATAAATACAGTGGACATAGCACATATTGTTTTGTCCAGCATTGCCTCCACCTTCATCAATCAAATACGTATCATTGTTAATTCATGTTTGGAAAGATTTCTTAAGCTAAATGACATATACAACAAAGAGATAGTGTAACACAATGAACGAATCAGATTGAAATGAGTACGAGACACTAATCAACTATCACATTGTCCTGGCCTAACAACTAGAGTAAAATAATTACAAGAAAATATTGTGTTTAAACCTGACGATCATCCTCAAGGCCATGCCGGTAAAGCAAAGCATCCCACTTCTCTGCACTATTTCGAGGGGGTCGTTTGACTAATGGCACAGCCTTCCCATTCACAACAAGTAAGGCCTGCAACAAACCAGTTTCGCTTTCTGCTGCATCTGTAGATAGATATATGACTGGGGTGTTGGCCCTTTGAACCACCATGTTGATGCACTCTGCAGCTTGAGGGACCGGGTAGAAGCAACTTGGTTCTTTGGCATTGCTATTAAAAGCAACAATCAGAATAAAATATAGATGTGAATGGGCGCTCAATCTTTTTAAAATTGATTTGTTATCTGTAAGCCGTGAGAATACATGTAACTTTAGTAAACTTGGTAAACTAGTTCAGTACTTGACAAGCGTACCAGAACTTTAAAAAGCCATGACGCCTGAAATGAAGTGCTACAAAATCCTTCCCTAAGAATGTCTGGATAAAACGCTGGGCAGTGAGCCTGATTAGCTTACTAGGTTCAATCAAAGTTTTACACTTGTGAGCAAGCGGACCACCTGGCTGCATCATCCACTCCTGCTCCATATCCGCATAGAACATATCTCCGATGGCTATCACATCATCATCTGAGGCGAACTTAGCCTTAACATCCGGAACTGTCCTTTTGACAGGATTCTTGATATCCTCAACCCAGGCAAACTCCATTTTCCCAACAGAAATCCCCAAAGATTTAATCTTCCTAAGATGTTCCTTATCCATATAACACAATTCTGGCAGAGAGAAATAACATATAAACCTGTTTATGTGCAAGTGATTCCTTTTCGCTTCAGAAAACTCACGAAACGTAACCACAACCTTCCTACCCAAACATTCATTGACATGCTCAATATCAAGCACCCGGTGATAGTCGTAATCCACTTTCGAACTCGGAATAACTAAAACCCGGTTGAGAAGGGCTGCAAATACCATATGCTTCTCCAAACAAATCAAATGGTTCGACATTTGCCCAGACACACAAACCGCAAAAAGATACTTATCCGATCTAGGCTTCCATTCTATAGTCCTTCTGCTCGACAACTTCTGATCGACTCTCCCACACTTTTGGCTAATATCCCTAAAACTACCATTTTCAATAGTATCACTGAAATTTAACAAACTACCCAACCGATGAGGAGACAAAAGCACTTGTTGAACCTCTCTATTCAACAAAATCTGCTTCTCCACTGCATACTTGAAACCATCAAACACTGCAGAAAGGCCCTCCGCATTCAAAAAGGCAGAACTTGTCGAATTGGTAACAGACAAATTTGTTAAATGATATAATCGATTGATCAATGCGCCACTTTTCAGTACAGAAAATAGCCCTAACTCCTGCTCTTTTAACAGATACAAAGCACGCAACTCAGCCTCCCGCATCCGATCGCCAACACCGTCTAAGTCACTACTCGAAACAATGCCAACATTTCCGACACTAAATATATTCCTCAAATCCACAGAGTAGACAATAATTGCGACAAACAGCGTCACACACACGCAAAACAAGCAGCAGTAGTACCTCTTTCCAAAACTCCCGAAGCTGAAATTGGAGCCGGTAACTCGTCGTCGAGTCTCCATATGGCTGTCTATATTGAAATTCAATATGGGATGGAAGTTAACGCCAGTCTGGGCGACGAGGCCTTCCCGATCGTTATCGTCATCGGTGGATTCTCTCTCCATTTTGAATCAACTAAGATTTGGAATCGAATTTGTCGAGCATTTCACATCTTCTGAACGAGTTGTTAGGCTTTGTCGACGACCCTTTACGCTTTGACGCTGTGAATACCATTGATTTGGATGACTGGGATTCGCACTGCTCTCTCGTGACTTTGGAGCAGTAGAGCATTTGCAGACACGAAGCCAAGAAGATGAACAGTGATAATTGGGCCGTTAACGGATTCAAGGCCCAACTAACTCCAGACCAATGAGCCTAAAATAAAATTGGACAGATCGGGTCAATTGTGATCTAGGCTTCTGACACGTCATCAAGGAGATCACTAATGAGTAGGGGTGGGCGTTGGACGGGTTGTGCTTGGTCCTAACCCGGTTCGAAATAATGATTGGGTCAGTTATTCGAACCTTAATCCGGCCCGAAAGATCGGGTCAATTATGTGAATCCGAACCCGACCCTAAAAATAAAATTTATAAAAGGCATAAAACATTCATGGTCATCTATCATAATATAAATACTTTAAAGTTTAGTATTACAGTTTTATTTTTCATTGCAAATCAATTACATATTCATATGTAGTGTGATATATCATGAGAACGCAAATAAATTTTTATTCAGATGAGGTAAAAGGTTTGAATCTCATTAAAAATTTAGTATTTTTTATATTACTTATGAAAGCGGGTAACCCGAGCCTCAACCCTAACCCGACCCAAAAATTTTACCGGATATGTTAAGTGAACCCTAACCCGACATTAAGTGGACCGGATCGAGCTGGATTTTCGGATCGGGCTGGATTTTGTCCACCCCTACTAATGAGATAGCAATAGTTGTAGGCTATATAGATGGCCATCAAACACATAAATGCATGGTTGGTTTACTCATCATTTTTATATCCTAAATGGTGTATCTAGTGCTCATAGATTCTAACTACTCATTTGACTTGAAAAATGTCTCCATAAAAACGTGGGAGGACATCATTGCAATTGCAACAAATCGAATTAGACACAACCCAATGCGAGCGTGCATGCTTTTACAAGAAACATGATCAAATATCAACAATAATAATGAGAAATTTGAACTCAATTTCACTTTTAAGTTTTAAATGATGCCATCACCGCTCCATTTCTTATTTAATTTCAATTCCATACGCGTCGGTCGGACCGAATTTAAGCGGTTCAATTTTGTCGACGACGTCTAAATCGTCTCTGCGGACCCCACTAAACGAGGGCAGTCGCTGTCTCGCTACACCACTAAACAATTCTACAAATTTTCGCTTCTGAGTTTTCACTCAACAAAAAACCAGTCGTCCGCATCCTCAGCCAGTCCTCATCGATTCCTGTCTCTCTCCATCCGTCCTTTGAACTCTACTTTGTAATCGTCTTCACGCGCTGATCAAATCCGCCGTATATAACTCCTCCACAATCGACTCTGTTACGGCACACCCAAAAAGAAAACCATATTCAGATCGTGCCTTTGATTTTCGGATTAGGGTTTACACGGATTTGAATAGAAGGGGTTTGCATTGTTGGGTTTAAGGGTTAAAGGTCGGAGCTTTATTCAAAATGCCGGATTTGGGAAACACAGTAGCAGCGGAGATGACCGGTAGGATCATGGTGGCGGCAATCATCATCTTATTCTTGGTGGTGATATTCGTGCTGTTTCTCCATATCTATGCGAAATGGTTCTGGTGGCAGACGGAGGAGGATGTAACAAATCCGGCTCGTGAAGAGCGAGTACGGCGTCGTTTTGTGTTCACTCCTGGACAGCAGACTGCTCCTGTTTCCCTCAAGCGCGGGCTGGATCCGTCCGTGTTGAGGTCGCTGCAGGTGCTGGTGTTCAATCCGGTGGAGCATGGGAATGGGTTGGAGTGTGCTGTGTGTTTGTGTGAGCTCGTTGAGGGAGATAAGGCGAGAATGCTGCCCAAGTGTAATCATGGATTTCATGTTGATTGTATTGATATGTGGTTTCAGTCTCATTCCACTTGTCCGCTTTGTCGAAACCCGGTTGCAAAGGAGCCTGTGCGTTGTGTGCAGATGACAGAATTGGAGGATGGAACTGGAATTAGAAATGTTCCAGCTGTTGTTGTGCTCAATGAATTGGCCACAGAGTCTCGTAGCTATCCGACCAATGTGTTGTTTTGGGGTAATGAAGTGCAGGTCAGCTCCGGGTCAACTGGTGGGGATGAAGCATCAAATACGACTGCTTCAACAACTAGTTTACCTACTAGTAATGTTTCTGATAATTCATCATCAATGTCATCGTTGCCTTCTGGCACGAGGTTTTTCGAGGAGGAGCATAAGTCTCAGTTGCCGACGAGGCTCGGGACTTTGAAGAGGCTGTTGAGTAAGGATCGTAGGGTCATTCCTTCCAGTTCAAACGCTGGGGATGTGGAGCAAGGAATGAATTGCAGCTAAGGGCTCATTGTGAATGTTATTTAATGGTTCGATGCAACCACTGGTCACTGAAATTTATACTTTTTATGGGTATAACCCTCTCAAAATGTATGGTCTCGGGACGAGTTCCTCAGATTGTTTCGTTTCTAAAGTACATATGTTTTACGATACTTGAGAGAGCAGCACCCTTCTCGGATATAGGAATGGGGCAGTCTGTCTCGAGACCATTGTAAAGCAGTCAATAGAGATTCTTAGTCATGCATCTTCTCTAACAGGTTTGACATTTCATTTTATCGCAACTCGTCTGATTTGGCTTACTGACATTATTGGATATAATCTTGAAATTTTGCACTGCACTTAAGTACTTTAAAGGAAGACAACACCGCTTTTATAGAGCTGCATTTCTATCTTACAGTGTAGATAGGGACATTAGATTGAAGACTGCGATTCGTTAAAGAAATGTATTGCATCTTTGTGTCCGCTTTCCTCAGGGGTGTAAACAGACCGTTAAGCTGCCCCGATAGTTGACGCTTAGGCTTGACGTAGTCTCTCCCCTCGCTGCTACACACCGGACCAGAAGCAGACACTTTCTTCTGTTTTATAGCAGCCAAGGTAGATGACGGTTGAGCTCTCGGCTTACTTAGTTTTAGCCATGAAATTATGGTAGAGGCTTTCCATGATTTGTTACTCTTCTTGTCTTTCACAGGTATCTTATCTGCTGCCAGTTTTTCTTTTTCAGATACCAGTGGCTGCGAACTGGCTTCTTGTGCATGCTGCTTCGCCTCCTCCAGAAACTGAAGAAACCCGTTCAAAATAATCTGGCTACTTCATTTCCATATGGGAAGGGACTGAAAAGCAAGATGGATTTACCTGACAAAAGTCTTCATAGGGATCAAAGGCTTTGTACATAGGTAAGCTCCAAACATTGTCTGCGAATGAATATGAGTTCTTCATTGTTGTCAAATGGAGACTCAAGCAACCTAACCTTAAAAAGAACTTACAAAACTAAAACACAAGGTGAAGAGAGATTTTTAGAGGTGAACGAAACAATATAAGAAAAAGCTGATATTTATGCAATGGCAATGGGAAAACAACATAATGCCTAACTTTTGAATTATCATTATATATTCATCCTTTCATGTTGAACACGCTACAATTGAAGTGTTGCGATGTGGAATGAAGTAGGGTAGATGAAATGCGAGTGGAAGCAAAGTGTATTCAGAACTAAATTAAGAAGATAGAACACGACATTGACATGAACAGACTGGTTTGAATTGAGACTGAGAGTCTTAACAATTGTGTGAAAGCAAGTAACATGGGGCATAAGATAAGGACAGAAACTGGTAGAAGTGGAGACTGAAGAAGATCCTAATGGTGTGCTCACTCTTTTGTGCAAAATAAAGTTTCTTGTTCAGCAATTCAATTCTGTTTATGATAAGATATGTACGCACACATTTGATACTTAGTTGAAAACTAGTTGTTCGGATTGAGTTTGATTTGACGATTTATGGTTGCAGGTATAATATAGCTTCATGGAGTTTTTTGCACTCGGTATTCAACAAAGTCGGTTGCAGTAAGTTTACATTGACTTCTGTTACTAGAGAGCTTTGTTCCTTGAGACAGTAATCTTGTTTTATGTTGGAAAAGCATCCTAAATTCCTTGACATATTTTTTTAATGTAGGAAACTAACTAGCGTGGAACACGCCACAAATTGTGGAGTCAGAAGAGTCATATTGAAGAGGATGTGGTAGTCCCTACATGGGTAGGATTTGCTAGAGGACCGTTTTTCAGTGGGGTCTTTTGGAGGCAAATTGGGAGTCAGAAAAGAGCCATAATATAATACAGGCGTGCCTTTGATAGTTTGATACTAATGATTGTGTTTACATCTCTCCATTTGTATCCACTTTGTGACTGAAGTCTGAAACAGATACAGGAGACGCACTTTCTCATTAGTGTGTATACATATATATATATAAGGAAAATACAAAATAATAAATGTGTATAATTAATGGGTATACAAATCTACTTGTGAGATACAAATTAAAGGAAGATACAAGTGTTACTGATTTATCACTGCCGTTCCGTTCATCTTAAGCAGTCAATGATTCTTGGAATGCTACTTTGGTAGCTGGCAGCCACTCGGAGCCTCTGATGAAGGTCCCCACTGTGAACTTAGCGGCATCAGCGGCAGTGATAATTGGCTTGTAACCAGGCCAGGTGACTCTTTGGGCCGTGCTGGCACCGGGCCCAGTGTTTTCATACTCAGCGTAGTAGATAGTGTTGGGTGGCACAACCCCTCTCACCCATTCAATCCATCCTGTAGGACGCAAGAAAGGGCCGATCACCGACTGCATGATGACTGTGGTGGAGAAATCTTTCCATGGCCGGCCTAAGTAGGTTGGCGCCGTGAGGTTGTCTAAGGGAGTGAAAGTGCAGCTTTGAATTGATATTCCTGTGTTCTGGTTTGGATCTTTTTTGCCTTGAGCTGTGATTGTGACGAACTGGTTGGAGAGAGGCTGGCGTGGCTGGATGAGACACTTCTGGAACACCACTGCTGCATTGCCGAAGATGAAGTCGACTGTCCCTGTAATATCACAGTCCCTATAAAACTGCCTGTTGGAGTGGGCATAGAGCGTATCCTGGAACGCATCAAATGCGCAACGGTAGAAAACGGATTCATCGGCACCGGATCGGAATGCCACAGCTTGGTGCTTGTCTGCTCCAGCTGTGTTCTCAAATTTAATATCCTTGGCAAAGAACCCTTTCCCTACAGCAGCTGTTCATCCCAAAAAAAAAATAAGAATACCATAAATACATTGCTAAAGGAATCTGTTAAAACTTAAAAGGTAGTTTTTTTTATGAGATTAGAGGTGAGGATTTGAATCCTGATCACTTTGGGCGCAGGGACACCCTTCTACTGAGTAGTTACTCATTGAATATGTGACACAATACCCCACGTATCCAAATACTACCGATTCTAACATTTGATGCTTAACTCCGTCAATCAAGGTGGGTAGATTATGCAGTATTAAACTAACTTCAGTTGGAAACCAGCACATGGAAGCAAAGAAGATATGAATAGACAAGTGAACAAATCAACAATACATGTTTATGCACTGCCCAATATAAAACTAAAAGCATGCAAGTTGGCCACATCATCAATGCAAGAAACGAAAAAAACGCTGACAGACACCATGTGGAGAGCTTCACCATTTTGTTTTTCAGAATCTCTCAGTTTTCACATTAGCACATGACTCACTCAACTCAGACTCGGACCCAATCTAAAATAAGATCTAATCTCAAAGCATAAAAATGGTACTTGATCCAAAAAAAAGAGAAGAAGCATAATAATGGTAATCAAAAGTGGATTTTATTGTAATAAAGAATTTAAAGGGATGGGTTTTGGAATTACCGAAAGTTGCTGTGGAAAAGGTCGGAGTGCCATCGATGAAATTCAGGCTACCGGAGATGATGGTGCTGGTCTTTCCATCTCCGTAGATCATCACATTCCATTTGCTCTTATCCAGAACGATGTTCTCGACGTACTTTCCAGTTTTCACATAGATCACAAATTGACTCTTGCCCTTCTTCGGAATCAAAGCGACGGCCTGCTTCAGCGTTGTGAAGTTTCCAGTACCATCTGCCGCCACCGTCACATTCGGCGTTGGGTTTACGTCCGTCTGAAGGAGCCTCCTCACTCCAGGCTGCAACCAGCTCGGAAACTCGGAGCCGGACTTGTCCGCGGATGCTTCCAAAAGCTTTCGGTTTTGGTTCGTAATGCTGCTCAACAGCTTTGAGATCTTCGTTATTATAGCGAGGCTGTTGCTCGAGAACTGAGATGAGGTGTTGAGATAGCTCTTGACCTCCTCGATTCGCGTGAAGTTCGACTCATCGAGTCCGTCCACGCACGTCTCCAGATCTGTAATAGTCGAGCTCAGCCACGTCTTCACATCGTCCGCAGCAGAACCGGAGAGCACAATGCCACTCCCGCTCGTATCCATCGTCGAAACCGAGTCGTTCATCCCATCTATCGCGTCTGCGAACACAGATTCACAGTCCGCCAGCGCCGCCTTGGTCCGGTTATCCATCGTTTCCGTCACGTACCTGGACGAAAAGCCGCTAAGCTTCTCAAGCTCGCTCAGCGCGACCTGGATCGCCAATTTGGACAAGTAAAGCGGATTTGACAAGTCGCCATTCGACGAGTTCTGGCTCGCTTGTAACAAACTGGAGTAGCAGGAGTCAGGATACATAGTGAGGTTGCACACGGCTTTAATTTCGGCCGACGGATTTGTAGTTGATGAAGGAACTGAGTCGGATCCGCTTTTGTTTTTGACAATAACAGCTCCGACGGCGGCAATGACGACGGCAATAAGGACGATGGATGAGACTCCGATGATGATCCAGCGCTTTCGTGCTTTCTTCTGAAATTGCTGATTCTCGACCTCGTCGACCTTGCCGTAGCCTTTGAATGATTTCACGGAGTCCATCACGGACATTGTTATCAAACTTTTATGCTGCTGGTTTTTCAATGGAGAATTTGAGAGAAGACTGCTTGAAAAAAATGATGTGTGAAGATGACACTGTATGATAAGACCTTTTATACTGGAAAGAAGGCAAGGATTTATTCAATAATAAAATTAATTAAAAAACGTTAAGAGTCTTTGAGTTCGTTGTTGATGCTTCCAGCTGCAGTTTTGTGAGCCGTCGTTGGTCTATGCATTTGACTGGCTCTGCGAATTCGCTGTCGTTCTTCTTGGAGTACTTGTTACGACGCCGTTTACTGCATTGGTGGCCGAAGAAGAACATGTCTATCGGGCAAGCAAGTATATTAAATAATTAAATGACACTCGTCAAATATTGTGTCCTGTTTTTCCTACACGCATTTTAAGGTGGTGCATTCGACAATATAATGATAATATTTTTTTGATGGTGTTAGTGGGTTAAAGTTAGGGCCTGATTTCTGAACTTTAAATTTATATTATATAAACTATTTTAACATCACATAACATAAATTAATTAAAAAACGTTAGAGTCTTTTGAGTTCGTTGATGCTTCCAGCTGCAGTTTTGTGAGCCGCCGTTGGTCTATGCATTGACTGGCTCTGCGAGTTCGCTGTCGTTCTACTTGGAGTACTTGTTACGACGCCGTTTACAGCATTGGTGGCCGAAGAAGAACATGTCTATCGGGCAAGTATATTAAATAATTAAATGACACGTCAAATATTGTGTCCTGTTTTTCCTACACGAATTTTAAGGTGCTGCATTCGACAATACAATATAATCTGTCATAGGCCATAGCGCCAAATGGAGAATCTAACAAAAATAACTTCCATTAGTGGTTCGCCCGCTTAATAAATAAAAGCGTACTGGTTTTAAATCTCATACGATTGAAAAACATTTAAAGCAGGCGCATTTTTCTATTAAAAATATTATCAATTTAAGGTATGAAAGCAATGAGAAGATATCAAATATTTACGTACATTATAGTAATTCATAACGTTCCAATCGGTATTAGCTTTCAAACCATGGGCTGTTATTATAATAATGAGTGAAAGCCAGTGTTTCTTATTGAAATGAACATAGGAAGTTAATTAATTACCGATAAAGAAGCTGTTGGTTATTACATGACAGCCTGGAAACTGACACATACAAGCCGCGTAATTGATATATCTTGTGTTCTGATTTTAACGGCTAGTTTTGATTGTGTGGAAGTCGTGGTCGCGATGATGTTGTTGTTTTGATATATATCTTGCTTTGATATATATCTTGCTTTCAAGTTGTTGTTTGGAATTACTTAAAAGATGTGATAATGTACTAAACAAACTGTTTGACGATCCTGTTGGAATTAGGGGTCGGCAAAGGGCGGGTACAGGGCGGTTTTAGGGGACGGCTTGGGGGGCCAGAACCCCTCTCAATTTTGGCACAAAATTTTTATACATATATTATTATATATATGTTTTGAAAAATTTGATCAAATATGTATATTCGGTCATTATTTTGGTGGGTTTAATTTTTGAATTTCATCTTGGAGTAAACATAAAAGTTATAGAACATCCAATTAGCTTTCTATTCATATAAAGAACATCTTAAACGGACACCGGATGACGCCTCTATGAGCTTTCGAATGTTGGCTCGGACCCCCTCGATTTTTGCTGATTTCGATCAATCATTCATATTTGGTGACTATTTTTATTAGCTTAACTGTCAAATTTCATCTTTTAGTAAACATGAAAGTTGTAGAGCATTCAATTATATTTCTATACATATATTGATCATCTTCAACAGATACCGGATGACGCCTCTATGAGCTTTAGAAGATTGGCTCGGACCCCTCTATTTCGGCAAATTTCAATTAATCATCTATCTTTGGTCACTATTTTTATTGGCTTAACCTCCGAATTTCATCTTGAGTTCAACATAAAAGTTATAGAACATTCAACTAGCTTTCGATCCATATGTATATCATCTTCAATAGACATCGGATGACACATTTATGAGCTTCAGAAAGTTGGTTGATCATTAACGGATCTTGTTGTTCGGAAAAAAAATCGCCGGATCATTAGCGGATTTTTTTTCCGGATCCGACCGATATCATTGTTGTTCGAAAAAAAAATTGGGACCCCTCTCGAACGAAGCTCTAGATCCGCCACTGTCTATCAGGTCGGGTCGAGTAGGGCTTTTGGTGAGCCCTAGCCCTTTACACACTAGGGTCGAGTTGGGCCGGGCCCTAAGAAAATTCATCGGCCCTAAAATTATATCGGCCCTTCAAGCCTCCATTTTATAGCGCTTACGGTCTATGGTCGGGCTCGAGCTAAAATTATATCGGCCCTTCAAGCCTTCATTTTAAATGAATGACTAATTAATCGACAAATAACTCTTTAAACGAAATACTACTAGTTTTGGACATGTGAGATTTAATGGATGTGAAAAATACATTCTTTTTATATCAAGAACATCTTTTAATCAATAAATATACGATTTTAAATCGGACTCGTATTTCAGGCAGAGCCGAATAATTGAAGTCTTAGCCCGGCCCTAAGCCCTTCGGATTGGACAATAATAGGATTTGCATAGGACTAGGGCCGGGCTTGGACTACCGCCGGACTCGGGATAATGCCGGGGTCGGACTAAGGCCGGAGTCGGGCAAAGGCCAGACTCGGGAACTCGGACTTATTTCGGTTAAGGGCCAAATGCGGACCCTAAGTTGGACATAACCTTTACGTCTCTGATCCTATGAAGCAGCACAAAACGACTTCGTTTATCGTGGCGTCAAGGAACATAGTTTGAAGGTCTTCCGGAACGTCACCGTTTGAGCATGGCGCGCATACGAGTTTGAAGTCAGCAAGAAGCAGCGTCGTTTTAAGCGACGAGAACTCGTAATTAATACGACGACGTTCAGTCGAGGCGCGTGATTGATTTTTGTTTCGGTAAAAGCTACACCGTCTTAACCAAATTCAAAGTGTTGTTAAAAACAAAAGTCATAAAGGAAAGCACAACTAAAGGCCCAAACTGAAAGGGAATCCAGTAGAGCTCAGCCAGCTATTCCCACCAACGAAATTCTCTGGGGTAAACATCTGAGCCTCAGTCGCGCTATTGATCACCTTGTAGCCTTTCCACGACACTCGGCCGCCAGTAGCTGCACCCAGTCCGGTGTTCTTGTATTCACCGTAGTACAATGTGCTCAACGCGAAGCTCCCTTCCCACTCGTGCCACCCGACTGGGTGAATCACATCAGTAATTGATGTTTGCATTATGACAGTCCTCGAGTACTCCTTCCAAGGGCGACCCAAGTACGTAGGGAAGTTTTTTTGCACAGGCTTTAGATCAGAAGTCGCGCCAATGCGCGACTTCTGTATCACAATGCCCGTGTTTTGGTTAGGGTCGGAACGACCTTGGGCGGTAACCATATTCTTCTGCCCCGAGTTAGGTTTCCTAGCGTGAATGTCGCAGTTTTGGAGGAACGCAGCTGCATTTCCGAAGATGAAATCGACTGTCCCGGCAATGAAACAATCATAATAGAACTGTCTATTGGAGTGGACATAAAGCGTGTCCTGATAAGCAAGAATGTCGCAGCGGTAGAATGCGGATAAGTCTGATCCGACTCGAAGAGCCACTGCCTGATGCTTCGACGGTCCTGCCGTATTCTCGAAGGTTATGTCCCTCGCCAAGAAATTCGCACCCACAGCAGCTGTATCATAGATTTATAATTAAGATCATGGGCAAAAATTAATAGACAGTTTTACCCTTAAAAACATTATATTCAAGAGAAAATGACAAAAAGGTACCGACTATCACCTAGACAAATTACGGTCATAACTATTGAAAATGATAATTAATGGCCAATTTCAAAATATTTTATTAGACATATAACAATTAACTGGCATATAAAAATTAGGGCATCAATTATGTTGAAATCGCCCCTTAATTGTCAACTACGTGTTGAAACTTCCACTTAATTGTTATATGTCAATTTAACAAATTTAAAATTGTCTCTTCATTGTCATTTTTTATAGTTCTGACCGATAGTTCATACCCTTCTTTATCATTTTTCCTATATTCTAAATATTTTTCCAATGACAAAAGTATATTTTTCATCTAATTATACATGAACCTAAATGCGGCATTTTACTCCTGTCAGGAATATTTAATTAAATTGCATTTTTTTAATTTATCTACTTTTAGCATATTGGCATGTTCTTGCAGCACACCATCCAATAATGAAAAGAGTTTTATATAACAATAAAACAGGGAAAAAAAACAAAACCTCACAGCTCACCTACGGTGGCGGAGTGGAAGGTGGTGCTGCCGTCAACCACATTGCGTCTACCGGTAATGATGGTGGTGGTCCGGCCATCTCCGAGGAACATTATATTCGTTTTCGACTTCGGCACATCAACATTTTCTGTATAAACCCCGGATTTAATCCGTATGACATACCGACTCTTACCCTTCGATGGGGCGCCCGCCACAGCCGCCGACACGGTCTTATAATCCCCGCTCCCATCAGCCGCCACGACTGCATCCGGTTTCACAGTGCCACTCTGCATCAACTTCCTGTCCCCAGCCGACATCCACTCGGGCCACTCCAACAACCTCCGGCCGCCGTGAGTGCTTGTCGGGAATGCAGAAGCCCTAGCTCCGGCAGCGGCTATGTCCGTGCCGGTTAGGTTTGAAATCATAGCGAGCACGTTGCTGCACATCTTCTCAACGTGTTTCTCGCCAGCTTCTAACACTTTTCTCACCTTCTTATCCGCGCCGTCGTGCGAGAATCCGTCGAGGCAAGTATCTTGATTCGTCATAGCGGCGCTGAGCAGGGTTTTGAGATCCTCGGCGTGTTTGGAGATGGATTTTTTCGTCGGGTAGAGCTCCAGGTCAGCATAAGCTTCATGAAGCTCATCCAGCGTCGAGTCTATCGTTTCTAAACAATCATGCAACGCTGTTTTTCCTCTGGGAGTCAAATTAGTCAAAGTAGTCAACTTTCGAATGGTGAAGTAGTTTCTTCGGACCGTGTCGATCGTGATGTTCAACGAAGCTTCAATCACTTCCTTCTGAGACGTCACGTTGACTTCTTTGACTGCGTCGAAGCAGAGGTCTGGGAAGCGAGTGCTGCTGCATGCGGATCTGATGATTGTGAATGTGTGGCTGGCCGCCTCGTGCGGCGAGACTTTGGCATATAAGTTTAGAACAATGCCGAACACTGCGGCGAGTAGGATAGTGGTGGCGAGGATTGATAGAATGATTGTTTTGGATTTGGCTGAGGTGCGGGAGGAGCTGGTGGCTCCGGCCTGCCAGTTTTTGACTTGGCTCTTCATTTTTCGAAGTGTAAAGATTCCCAGAGAGGATGTCTTAAGCAGTGTGTCGGTTTTGGAGGTGTTTTGGGGTACTTTTTATCCTCAACGTTTTACTCCCTCCGTTCTAGTTTGTTTGTCTAAAACGACAGTTTGCACGCAAATTAAGAAAAGTAAATAAAGGACAGTGAGAGAGGGGAAGAGGAAAATGTATGTGGAGGTGGATCCCACACACGAATTATTAGTTATTTATCATTGAAAGTACAATTTTTTTAATAAAAAAAATTTCTTTGTAAGGAACGAGATGATTAATTTGATTATTGGATTGTATAAAAGGAAAGTGTACAAACATTAACACTTCCAAAAATGCAAGTGGACAAAGATTGAAGAAGAGAGTAGAATTTTTGTTTTTGTGTAAATATTGTAATGTGCAATTTTTTTTTGATGGGGAGCTTAAAGCTCAGAAAATAGCATCTGTTCTTTTTTTTGATGCGTTAGTAGGAACTTGAATCCGAACCACCTACAAGCACCGGAGGAGCTCCATACCACTATGACAACTCACTTCGCCCTTTTTAATGAGTATTGAGTATATAATAGCATCTGTAATGTGCAACTTGACTGAATGGGGATTGAGTATATATATTTTCACCTTTTTAATTTTTTTTTATAATTGTAAAATCTGTAAAAACATGTCTCGAATAAACCAAGCAAACGGCCAAGTGTTTTTGCAGTAAATATAAACTATAATCATATCTAGCGCAAGCGCAACAACAAGTTGCTGAAATTAATTAATTTTGTCGTGTGTCGTCATTTTCTAAAAAGATATTCCCAATGTGCATGTGCATGCATTCACTTCCCATTATTCACAGTCGCCCACGTGAAAGTAATTATCAAACCCGATTACGTTGTCGGTTTCCTCACTCAGAGTGGTGTAGCTATAGCATCACCAATGTAACGGTGCCGTTTCAATCACCCTACGCATGTTCTCAAATTAGCTATAATTGTATCGTAGCCGTGACTTACATTTTAAATTCATGTCTTATCTCAATTTTGGTAACGTGAAAGAGTTCGCTCGGACTCTGAGGTGTCAAATTTTGTATCGTTTGGTGGCCGTACTTGTAATTTATCAAACTTTCGGGTCAAATTATTATGCATTTTTAAATCTAATTTGATGATTGACATCCATTATCGATTGAAAAATTCATTTAGATAGTGATCAGTGAACTCTGTCATATCATTGAATGAATTCAAGCTCGTATTATAACGAAAAACACTTCAATAAACCCATCATCTCGTAATTAATTCGGAATAAAATTGCAATATTAACATTATATGGACACTACAAGAATTTTTTTTTGATTAAGGGGGGAATGGGGATGTAGGAAGCGCCGCGCGAGCGGGACGAGAAAAATAGAGAAGAAATAAATTAGTGTGGTCACCAGATATCGAATCTAGGACGTGAGACATTGCAAGCAACACTTCAACCAACATACCACTACTTT
Source organism: Rhodiola kirilowii (assembly GCA_033675215.1). Classification (NCBI taxonomy): domain Eukaryota; kingdom Viridiplantae; phylum Streptophyta; class Magnoliopsida; order Saxifragales; family Crassulaceae; genus Rhodiola; species Rhodiola kirilowii. Next base: position 5,348,658 of record CM066203.1, on the reverse strand, counting down.
GTTGGTACAAAACCCTCTTTACAACACTTCAACCAACATACCACAAAGTGACTGTTGTAAAAAAAAACTGAGTGAATAGTAGTTAAGGGTAAATTGGTAAAAAAAACTAGCAAGAAAGCTCAGCCACAAGATAAGTTTCTGCTTTTATCTGCAAATCAGTTCGTTCTTAAGATGCGTGAATGATCCTGAAATCTCTAGGGTTTCCGATCCGATTGTATTTTTTACTTTTCTGGTGTTAATATATTTTAGTGTGTTAGTCAACATGTGTGGAGGTGCGATCATTTCGGATTTCATTCCGACCAGCAGATCACGCCGGCTGACGGAGGAGTTTCTGCGGCCAGATCAGAATGAGAAGAGGAAGAGCGGTGGTTGGAATAGGAGTAGAAGGTTTGAGAGACAGTTGAATTCGGAGATCGTTGATGTCGTTGATGATGATGAGGAGGATGATGTCGATCACTTCGAGGCGGATTTTCAAGGGTTTAAGGACGAGTCTGATGATGAAGGGGAAGTGGAGGTGGTGGTGAAGCCGTTTTCTTTCAAAGCTATTCCTGCTAAATCGGCGTCTTATCAAGGTAACCTAGCGTTGTGACTTCTGATTTGAATTATTTCATAGCGCTCTTTCATGGTACCAGGTTAGTGGATTGACTTGGAATTGAACCAAACCTTTGTGTACTGCCGGTAGAACATTGAATTATTGTAAGATCGGAATGTTATGGATAAGGTAGTTGCATATAAATATTTCAAAATCCTATCATTCTATTATATTTAGTTGCTGGCCTCCTAAAATTAGCTAACTTGAACTTCTAGGTAAGAACTGTTTGGTCTTTATGGAGTTTCTTTGTGATCAGTATTTAGCTTTCATGTTTTGGATTATTGAAGATGCATAATTGGTGCTACTATTAACCTTGTATAGTAGTATTTGTTTACCCCAAGTTGTAATTGTAACTGTATGCTTTTTCTCTGGATTTTGAAGCTGCTAATCCTGTGAAGTCTGTTGAGATCAATGGATTTGCTGAGAAAACTGCTAAGAGGAAGAGAAAGAATCAGTATAGGGGAATCCGCCAACGACCCTGGGGCAAATGGGCTGCTGAGATCCGCGACCCAGGGAAGGGAGTTAGGGTTTGGATTGGAACCTTCAACACTGCTGAAGAAGCTGCAAGAGCATATGATGCCGAGGCTAGACGCATCAGGGGAAACAAAGCCAAATTGAATTTTCCTGAAGAATCTTCACTAGCAGTCCCGAAATGTGCACTGAAGGTCGACACTCGTAGTAAACGGTCAAAGCCGAGTGCAAAGACTTATGGCAACAAGAATTTGGGATCCTGTAACAAGTCTAGTCAGAGTTATTTCAATTGTCTGGATTTTATGGAGGAGAAGCCACTGACTCAGAAATATGGTAACGTGAATTCATTCCATGTGGCTGACAATGTTGCACCCGGACCACTCTCAGCATCTGATGCTGCCAATGCCTACTTCAACTCTGATCAGGGCAGTAACTCCTTTGATTGTTCTGACTTTGGGTGGGGAGGTGCCAGAACCCCGGAAATCACATCTCTTCTGTCAGCCACATTAGAAGGTGTTGAATCTGATTTTCTGGAAGAGGGCAACCGTACTAAGAAGGGTAAACCTGATTCTGAAAAAGAAATGGCTGCAGAGGAAAATCCTGTTGAGAAATTATCTGAGGAGTTTGCAGCTTATGAGGCCCAGATGAAATTATTTCAGATTCCATTTGATGGAAGTAGCTGGAATGCTTCAATGGATAGCATGCTCAATGGAGAAAGCACTCAGGATGCCTGCAACCAGATGGATCTCTGGAGCTTGGATGACGCGAGTCCTACTATAAGAGGTATTTTCTAAGCACCGTGCAAAGGCCTGTGCTTTTGTATATACAGACACATGTTTACATTAATCAGTATGGTAATCTCTTCATCGCGTGTGATATGATCATCATGTGTTTTAAACAGCGTGCTCATGAGGGGTTTGCACCTGCAATCAAGAGTGATGCTTTCTCTTGTTGTGTTGGCTCAGTTATCATACTGCCAGTCTACCTGATCTTCCTTGGCTTTTCTGTTGCTTGGAGATTGCCAAAGTTAATTGCCCTGTAACTTGTGTACTGGAGATTTTAAACTATGATATTATTACAGATTGTCTGATACTAAAATAAATTATGTTTTTGATGGATATGAGATAACCTTATTTGGTTTGGACAAGTTTTCTATTAGCTTCTCATAGCCTAATTTTTTAGTTCTACCGGAATCTGGTTGTGAACCTGTGACGATACGTGCATGGTGGTCACAATTAGAACAACCCAGAGCCTTGTGCGTTCTGAGGCATCGTAGTCTGATCCAAGCGAAAAGTGCCATTTAAATCAATATGGGTTGGCTTTTTCTCTTCCTTCTCTCCTCACCCAAACCCAGCCAAACCCTTTTTTTTTTTTTGATTGGGTGTTAATTGTTATGTTAATATCTGTTGTTAGAGGTACTTGAACCCGAAACAATTATGTGCTGGATGGATGCGTCTATAACCATGCCACACCACTTCGCCATAACCCAGCAAAACCCTAACCTACAACCTTCTCAGCTTTTTCCCCTCCCCCTCCCTCCTCTTCTCCTCCTCCTCCCCCTCCTCCATCCGTTTCTTGGCTGCTCCGCTTCTTCCTTTCTTCTCCATGTCCCTGCTCGAAGCTCCGGCTTCTCCGGATAGCTCAGATCTGAAGTTGCGTAGTGCGGGGTTGCGGGTTGTACGGTGGGATGTAACGGCCGCGGTGGTGTCGACTAGGTGGCAGATGGAGGTGGGTGGAGTGGGCTGGTGAATTTTGGGTTTGTGGTTGGGGGTTGTATATAATGTTTTGGCTGGTGGTTCGGCTGCGGTTGGTGGTGGTGGGCGGCGGCTCTAGTAGGAGTGTCTGTTTTGACTGTAAATATATGTATAGGGTGTAGTGTAGGCCGGGTAAGACCGGATTGTTGTTTTTCTCTCTCCGTTGTTGTTTCGGCTCAGTTGTTGTAACCGGATTTGACTGGACTTTTAGCTGGGCACGTCGGTCTTTTAGTTGTTCAATCAGTGTCGGCGTCTTTGCCGACCAGCTGTATGTTGTGCCATTCTCGGGCGAAAAGTCCTGCTCTGTAACCAGTATGGCGTTTTAATCGGAAAAAAAAGAAGAAGCGAAAAGTGCCATTTGAAACGAAACAAGATGTTGAAAAGAAAATCTGTATAAATTCAACGGCAAACATGTACGGAGTATTATGTAAAATCCAACTACAGCAACTTGTCCATGAACAACGAATTTCAAGCTCCTCAGCCCATGTCTCGGCCCATTTACTCAGACTCATTCTTTTTGTAAATTTTTTTTTGAGCACATTCTTTTTATAATTTTTAAATATAAACTTGATGGCCAGCATATTTTAATGCTTCATTTGGATCTTGGTAAACTTGATGGAAAGGAAATGGAATGAAAAATAATTTTCCAAGGAAAAATGTAGGGAAACGTTTGTATTTTTTTTCCATTTTAGTTTTACATGACAAACCAAACAAACAACTTCATCATCACCTCTAACACTAACAATACTCACCTCTAACACTAACAATACTAACTCATGTAATCAAAAAAAAAAAAACTTCATCATCATACAAACTTTCTTTCCATCCCTCAAATTTTCTAATAACCAAAAACTTTTTTACGAAGACATTTACCACACCAGCTTAGCATATTATAATGTTTTCTATGTGGCCTAAAATGTATTGTTCCAGTGCACGTATGAAAATATTTATAATTAAAAAACAGTGGTTCGTTCCAGTGCACGTATTGGCCTAAAATGTATTGTTCCAGTGCACGTATGAAAATATAATTTCGAAGACATTTACCAAGTGGTTCGTTCACAATTTCTGGATGACTATATCAAATGGTCCAAGGAAAATGGAGAATTTGAAGAGTTTCTCGAATACTGCAAGAAACAGAGATTTATCCACCCGTATGACTCGAGTATCACTATAGAAGAATCTGAAAGAGTTGATGAAGATCACATCATAACTCACAATAGTGATTATGAAGTATGTAATCAGGACGACGATACCATCCGGAAGCCAATTCAAGCAAAAAACCGTCACCGAAAAAATAAAGGGGCTCGCGCTTCCACTCGATCTTGTCCCAAACAGAAAGATACAAACTTTGTTTGGCCTTGCTATTATTTTTTTTCCTGTTTTTCCCTTCCATCAATAAAATTCTATCCATTGCAAAAAAAATAAAAAAAAAATAAAAATTAAAAAACAGTGTAAAATGCCAGTTCCTCATAGAACTGTAAGTGTAGCTTATCCAGATAAAATTCTATAAAAATCTATTGAGCAGTTAATGAAAACCAAACAAACTACTAATTAATTCTTAATTCAGTCTCTTAACAAGGTTCTCACAAACAACTGCGTAGTTTTTCAGTTCAGTAATCGAACTTTTCAATACTATGAATTTAGATTGAAGCTGCATAAAAAACATAACGAAGATCATACTTACTGTGGTAATGCACGGTACGGGTGAAATACTAGCAAATGGTAGTTGAGGGCCTCCAAAATTTTCATTTTCATTTCCATCTCGAGCATATCTTTCACTTCATACCTATATTTGTCATCTGAAGTTAAATGCAACGGAAACGGCATCAGAACTTAATCGCGTATTTATCCAAAGTCATTGTTGGCAATATTGCTGAATATACAGGCGGATATACGAAGTTACTGAATATCAGATACAGAATAATGAGATGCGATTAAATTACAGTATGCAATCCAGATTCATGCACAGATTCAATTCAACAGAATAACCTAAACAGTATGAAAGAGAATTGAAACAATTGCAAACCGAAGGGTGGATCGAGTCACGTTGGACGTTGTCCTTAAAGCAAGATTGCCGCCCTACTGTGCTTGGGACTCGCTGGCAGTATGCTTCCCAGGATAAAACGATCCTCGACAACAACTTAGCACTAAGCTTTGTCGATCGAACCTTTCTGGCCTTCAACTATCACCGTACACACGCGAAGAAAAACTTTTACAAACATGCCGGCCGGCTTAAACCTTCATACCAGGAAAGCTGGAAAAGTATTTAGGGTTTTCTTTTTCTCTATCTCAAATAATGCACTGTGTTTTCTTTATATAAGAAAACCTACGTTATTGAGTCCACCAATAATGGGCCCACTTATTAAAATCAGCCCATCGTGGGATGATAATAATATTAATTAAATAATTAAATCAATATTTAACTATTTAATTACCTCTGCCCATCAGGTGTCACATTAGTCACACTAATGTACAATTAAGCCATTACTTAGCTTAATTTTCTTCACCCTTAATACACATTTTTCCAACAATCCCCCACATGAAGAAAATCAAGTAATAAAAATCAAAACTCGACTCAATGCGGTGATAGCTTCTACGGTTAATATCTGCATAGGATAGGTAGGCAGCGCCCTTGAACCTTCCCTTGAGAAAACATGTTTTCTTTACTGACTATTCAGTAGACGTGATTGTCTTTGAACTGTTCGTCTTATAATGTAAACGAAAGCCATGTCTCCCACAGATATCTTCCTGACCATTATTCAGTTCTTACTGGTGGGCTCATTTTGGCCATGATACCCCGTTCCTGGTTCTGCAAGAGTTTCTAAAGAATTAAGCCCTTTGAATTCTCCTTTGAAGCAGCCCCACTTCTCTCTCACATAGGTGATTCTTTCAAATAATCCCGTGCTACCCATTTGAATCTCACTATTCAAATTACTAGAATCATTAAAAGCTCCAAGCTTAGCCTCGTGCGGGAGTCACTGTTTATCAGGGAATAGGACTGGGGTGTTACCCCCACAGTGACCTCGTAGTCTTAGCAGTTAGGTGGTCCCTTTGAACCAAGTTCATGGGATCTCCAGTCATCATGGTAGGGTTTTCCGTTGCCTCGACTTTATTTCCAAAAAGGCTTAAGCCTATGTTTTGATATTAACAATCAAAAGGCTTCAGACCCATTCCCTTGGACAACTTCTCTATTAGGTCCTTGCTTAACCCTTTGGTTAGCGGATCCGCATTATTCTCTTTGGACCTCATATAGTCAATATGACTCAGGTGCAGAGAAGTTGTTTAATGGTATTATGTCGTCGATGTTTATGTCGAGACCTAACCGTTATACATAACACTATGTGCCCTAGAAATCAATAATTGATTCTCATAATGTAAACACATTGTTGGCACAAGTTGTGTCCATTCAGGAATATTCTCCTCTAAATTCCTTGACTACTTAGCATCTTCTCACATTTATCTAATGCGAAGAACTCAGCCTATAGTCGACCTTGACTAACACAGTCTGTTTAAAGGATTTCCAAGACACATTTGCCTCTCCCACAATGAACCCATAGCCACTCGTGGCCTTGGAATCTTGTATATCACATATCCAACTCGCGTCAGTGAAACTCTCAATGACCTTCAAATATTGGATATATTGTAGACTATCATTACGAGTAAATCTTAAGTACTTCAGTACTCTCATGATACCCTTCCAGTGTGCACTTCCTGGATTACTCGTGTATCTTGCTAATATACTCACAGTGTAAGCATTGTCTGATATAGTACAATTCATCAAGTACATTAGACTGCTTGTCACTCTGACATATTCCACTTGGGAGATGCATTCACGTTTATTCTTAGACATGTGTTGATTCACGTCAACTGGAATTCTAGACAGTCCTGGACTGTCTTCTTCAGATTTGTCTAAGAGTTTGTCAGCGTAGTGTGACTGACTTAATACGAGTCCCTTTAACCTTCGTGTAATTTTAATGCCTAAAATTACTTCGCCAAGTCTCAAAGCCTTTATATCGAACTTCCAGTTCAATAATGACTTGTTGGCCTTAGTGTATTCTCATTGCTTCCCACAATAAAAATGTCATCAACATTAAGACACAAAGTCATGTATCCGTGTTCAATGTTCTTAATGTATACACATTTGTCACACTTGTTGATCTTAAAGCTATTAGACATCATTACGTTGTCTAATTTCAGACGTCACTGCTTTGGCGCTTGCTTTAGGCGACAGAGAGATTCTCAAACTTTATTCTCTTGCCCAGCAATACCAACTAAACCCTCAGGTTCTTCAGTGTAAATCTTTTCCTCAACTTTCCATTGGGGAAGTATGTCTTTACCTCCATCTGGTGAATTTCCAGATTGCGCAAAGCAGCAATGACCACTATCATCTTTGATGATATTCTCGTTACTAGAGAATAAGTATCAAAGTAGTATAGACCTTTCTTTTATCTATACTCTTTTATACAAGTCTCGTCTTGTATATAGATCCATCTGCATTCATTTTCTCTTGAAGATCCAATTTGAACCATGTGGTTAACATCTAGGAGGGAGGTTAACCAACTTTCAAGTATGGTTCTCAAGAATGGAGTCAATCACCTCTTATGGTTTCTTTTATAAGAGACCCTTCATTGACTGACATCCTCTTTCTACATTTGAGGTTCCGTCTCAAGCATGCAGGTTAGAAAATCAAGTCCATATGATTTATCTATCCTCCTCGCTTACTTTATCTCGATTTCTCCGAGTCGATCTCATGTTGAGGTTCTTCCTTATTCTCTCGTTCTTAAGATACTTCTTCAATATCCTCCAGTGCTTGAGAAGAACCTGACATATCTTCCTTAACCTTTTAAGGAAATACACTTTTGAAGAACTACGCGTTCTTTGGTTCCATTATAAACTTCGTGTGTATATTTGAATTTTTCGATTCATACACAACGAATTTATACGCATTACTCGTATAACCAATGACATCATAGCCAATAGTTTTTGGTCTTATCCTCATTCTCTTAGGATCAGGGGCCAGTACCATAACTAGGCACCCCCACACTTGCAAGTATTTATAGGAAGTCGTCGTTTCCTTAAATGACTTATAAAGAGACTTATACTCTTTACGAGGTATCTCACTCAAAACATACTTTGCTGATAAGATGGCCTCCCCCACATTCCTTAGGGTAACACGGAGCTTACCATCATTACATTAATCATCTCAAAGTACAACTTTTCTGTTTCGAAACACTGTTCGACGTAAGAGAGTATAATGGAGTGATCATGCTCACTTCCAATATCACTGTTATCAACTCATCAAGCTGCTACTCAACCTCTGAAGTTAATATTCAACTTCACATGACATGTTTTTCTCTACTGTCACAGCTTTGCTATTAAGCAAATATTCATAACAGTATTTTGTACTATCATCGATGAAAGTTACAAAATACTTGTTACCACCCTGTATCTCAAATCACATAGCTCACTATGGATTGACTTGAGATTTCACATCGCTTTCAATACTATGAAAGGATTTACTATTATATTTGCTCCAACGCAAATTTTACATTTGTGGTTTTAAAACAACATGACATTTGGATACACAATCCAAATTCGCTACGCACTTCGGCAGGCACTCATGTCACACAACTGTCTGGAGCTATACTCGCACGTATACTTCTAGAGCTAGACTCGCATGTCTAGTTCTGACTGAAGCCATCATTCAATTGGTGTGACACCCTATCATGTGTCTCCGCCGACGCTAGGAGCCATCGAGATAACACATTCTGTTCATCTCATTATATCGAGATCAGATTGAATCAAACCCAATTGGTATTATTCATCAAGCTTAAGGGCATCCACAAATGTAGCAAGCATGCTCTGCTGCTTTAAACTTCTTTCGACGCTACGGAGGGGGTCACGTCACCCAATCCAATCCAATCCAAATTCACGTGGGCCCAAGCTAAATGACTAGCCAAGTATAATTGAGGTTTTCAAACTGACAAGAAACCATCTGCATTGAGCCTCTAATTTGACTGAATTGGGTCGTCTACTAGAGTGGTCGAGCTACAATAACAAGCTTGACTCATTGATTGACTATTCATCTGTGATTCCAACCAGCATCCTCCGCTTGGTTCATCTCTTTTAATCCATCAATATCAGGATTCAAAGATAGTCTAATAGTCAGGCTCAATCTCAACATGCCCCTCACTGAACCCAAGTTCACTAGGCCACTTCACTAGTTTTATTACATCACAGCGTAGACTCATCTGCTACTGTGTTGTTCAAAGCAAGTCCCAATTTGTGCTTTCAAAATGATGTTTGGATAAACAATCCAAATTCATCAAACAATATGATAGGCACTCGTGCCACTCAAATAGTTAGAACTATACCCTCAGGTATATTCCCGGAACTAGACTCACAGGTCTATCCCTGGAACCAGACTTAGCATCAAGGTGGTACCATACCTTATTACAGCAGGTGCTGCCCCCACATTGAGAGCCACCGAAATATTACATGAGGTTTTTCATGTCTGATTGAATCAATATCTAACATGGACAAATGTCAAGTGTGATCGGTCCGGTCAACCGAGCACTAGGCGCAGCACCGCTCGCTCCTCATCTTCTAGGGAAGCCAATTTCATCAGCTCTCTATACTCCCTGTACAGCGATGCATTCCAACACGTGATGAGCTTGTCCCCACGGACAAATACCGAGTCAAGCCAAAATGGTTCAAGAGCCGAAGCAGGGCATGCCAGATGGAAGGTTTCATCAATCTTGACATAAACAAACTCTGTTTTATAAAAATCGGCAGCAGCTAACCCAACTGCTTTTGAATCAAACTGAACCAACTTAACCGGGCCAATCATATTTGTGATCCAAAAACCCAACTAGGGTTTCATCTTTTCCATCATCATTCATCAATTTCATTTTGCTTCTCAAATCGCCTCAGCAAGTCAGCATCTCTCATGCAGCCTTTTCCGGTCGAAATCATCCACATCAAACGTTAGGGCACTGAACTTCAGTCGCCTCAGCAAAGCTCAAACTCTTCTACCAAAACCAAAACACCAGATTCAAATCGTGGCATGATTGGATTGGAAACCTTGTTTGCTGCCAAAATAAACATGTAAATAATAAATATAGTCAGTAATTTTTATGGGCTGACCAAATTAAACATAATGGACTCAAATTTTGTAAGCCCAGTTTTATAGGTTCAATTCAAACTCGACTGGTTCAGTTTCGTTGAACCAATAACCCAAATTAGGGTTTTGCATCTTCGATGAAGGCCGCCAGCAACCCCCATCTCACCGTTTCCAGTTTCCCAAACTCGTTCGTTTCAACTAGTGCAGGTTTTTCATTGGACCAAACCGAACGAAATCAGATCGGTTCATTCGGAACCGGACCGAAACGATCAAGCTTCAACAGCAAATCCAATTAGGGTTTCGCTTCACTATTGGTGCCGCCAATCAGCATCTTCGCCTGCACAGACAATCGGATCAACATCAATAACTAGATTAATTGAATGGTCAAGCCTTGAATGAATCAGATGGCGTCATCCTCCTCCTCGGGCTTGGCGCTTTCATTCTCCTCCCAGAGGGATCGTCGGCGGCATGCCGGCATCTGATGCTCGCCATCTGTCTTCACACATCTCATGTTTAAGTCAGTAACTTCAACCTTATAATCAAACAATAACGAATCTTGCTTTAAGATTGTTGGCAATATTGCTGAATATACAGGCGGATATACGAAGTTACTGAATATCAGATACAGAATAATGAGATGCGATTAAATTACAGTATGCAATCCAGATTCATGCACAGATTCAATTCAACAGAATAACGTAAACAGTATGAAAGAGAATTGAAACAATTGCAAACCTAAGGGTGGATCGAGTCACGTTGGACGTTGTCCTTAAAGCAAGATTGCCGCCCTACTGTGCCTGGGACTCGCTGGCAGTATGCTTCCCAGGATAAAACGATCCTCGACAACAACTTAGCACTAAGCTTTGTCGATCGAACCTTTCTGGCCTTCAACTATCACCGTACACACGCGAAGAAAAACTTTTACAAACATGCCGGCCGGCTTAAACCTTCATACCAGGAAAGCTGGAAAAGTATTTAGGGTTTTCTTTTTCTCTATCTCAAATAATGCACTGTGTTTTCTTTATATAAGAAAACCTACGTTATTGAGTCCACCAATAATGGGCCCACTTATTAAAATCAGCCCATCGTGGGATGATAATAATATTAATTAAATAATTAAATCAGTATTTAACTATTTAATTACCTCTGCCCATCAAGTGTCACATTAGTCACACTAATGTACAATTAAGCCATTACTTAGCTTAATTTTCTTCACTCTTAATACACATTTTTCCAACAGCCATACGGATGTAGCATTAGCAATAGCGTCACTTACATAATTTTCTGATAAAAAATATAACAAGCCTAGCCTGCACTGTACTTTCCTCTGACTTCGATGCCAAGTACAAGCATGTCGGGATGACTAGTCGTGGATCAAACTCCGTCAGGCTCTTTCTGGAAACACGAGAATTACCGTAAACATTAGGGCTGCAGCACGTAACTTGTCTGTACTTAATGCACCATTTCTCAAAAGCATCAACATATTTCTATCACAATATCTATTCGAAACATAAAAAGAGAAACCCCTGATCAAATAATTTATTTTATCAAATAAGTCAAGAGATCTTGGGTGATCAGAACGATAGATAATTTAGGTTGACCAGTGATCAATAAGCTTAAGCCTTTGCAAGTTCACACAATCGCTATAAAGTGTGCATTGGTTCTGTACCTTTACAACCAAACTTACTGAAGGCTAACGATGACGGGTTATTGCCCAATTTGCCCCTTTTTGAAACTCAAATAACTCGTTTACCCCCTTTCAAACTCAAATAACTGGATTGCCCCTTTTTGTTAAATTCTCGGCTTACTATATACCGGTAATATCAATTTTGCACATTCTCGGTTTATAATAAACCGGTAATATTGTTTTTGAACATTCTCGGTTTATTATAAACCAGTAATAATATTTTCGATTTTTTGAAAAATTTGATTAAACACCCATCTTCGATCACTATATTTATGAGCTTAACCTTTGAATTTCATTTTCGAGTAAACATGAAAGTTATAGAACATTCAATTAGCTTTCTAACCATATAAAGAACATCTTAAACGGACACCGGATGACGCCTCTATGAGCTTCCGAATGTTAGCTCGGACCCCCTCGGTTTCGGCTAATTTTGATCGATCATCCATCTTTGGTCACTATTTTTATCAGCTTACCCTTTGAATTTCATTTTCGAGTAAACATGATCGAAATTAGCCGAAACCGAGGGGGTCCGAGCTAACATTCGGAAGCTCATAGAGGCGTCATCCGGTGTCCGTTTAAGATGTTCTTTATATGGTTAGAAAGCTAATTGAATGTTTTATAACTTTCATGTTTACTCGAAAATGAAATTCAAAGGTTAAGCTCATAAATATAGTGGTCGAAGATGAGTGTTTAATCAAATTTTTCAAAAAATCAAAAATATTATTATCGGTTTATAATAAACCGAGAATGTTCAAAAACAATATTACCGGTTTATTATAACCCGAGAATATAAAGAAAATGGACAATCCGGTTATTTGAGTTTGAAAGGGGGCAAACGAGTTATTTGAGTTTTAAAAAGGGGCAAACGGGGCAATAACCCAACGATGACTTCATTCATCATGTAAGATGGATGAAGGAGATAGAGATATATGTCACCATTAATTGTGAGAGTCACTCAACTCAGTTGTTTTCCCATTGCAATTATAATAACTGCTCAAGACAAACACAATTACTAAAGGAAATTTTTTCATAACGTAATCTGAGTTACCTTGTCTAAAATTTTTTCATAACGTAACTGCTCAAGACAAATTTTTTCCCATTAATTCCAATATTGGTTAAATGAACACAAAACTCAATCCAGACTAAATGAACACATAGCAATACACACCCACTTTATACCAACAATTGATGAATAGTTATATGATGATGGTGATGACATGATGATCATGATGATGATGACATGATGATCATGATGATCATGATGATGATGACAAGTTGACATGATGATGATGATGATGATGATGATGGTGGTGGTGACATGATGATGATGTCTTGTGATGATGGTGACACGATGATGATGTAATGTTAGGTTGGTATAAACTATAATAAATTAAATTCAGCTAAATTAAATTAAATTAAATTAAATTAAATTCAGCTAATATAATATAAATTAAATTAAATTCAGCTAACATAACATAAATTAAATTAACATATACATAAATTTAAGCTCAATTGGACAGGCCCTGAACACCTAAAAATTCCCATACAACGTAAACAAAAACAGCAAACACAAATTAAATTGGAAATGGTTACAAGTAGCCATATGAATCTTGATCAGCTTAAACTCCTCAAGAGTGATCCCCTTTTCCTTATCAGCCGGATGCACTGCATCCACCTCCTCCTGCTCCAGCAAATTTTTACTACAAACAACAAATTTTAAAAATAAAAAAACCATTTCAGTAACCCTAAATCGAAAGTAGGGGTCGGTAATGGGCAGGGTAAGACCATTCATTGTCTCTATGAACAGTACATGTCAGGGTAGAGTAATTTTTCTAAGCCCGTAGGGTACCCATGAGCAGGGTAATATTGGGGTATGGTCGGGTAGGTTAGGTTAAGGTCGGGTCGGGTAGGATTGGGTCAAGTAAGGCAAATTTAAGCATATTTTGAAAAAAAAAATCATAATATGAATGAAAATAGTAGGGTAAGACAGGGTATGAAGGGTAGGAGGGCAGGGTATGCTATTAGGGTAGAAGAGCAGGGTAGGGTCTATTTTTTCATGACCTTACCCCGCCTTAGGGTAGAAGGACAGAGTATATTAGGGTACGAGGATAGGACATGGTAGGGTACGAATTGGGCAAGATAAGATTAGTTCTATGGACATTTTGACTAGTCCTATGGACATTTTGACCCAAGGGTCAAATGCCTGTCCCTAATCGAAAATCAGAAAATGGTTACAAGATTTGACCTTTTTCGGATCCGTACCCTTGGGAGGAAGTCCAGAAATTGGCAGCCATTGGATGAAGAAGGTTTAGCGCGGACGTAATGATTTAGGCTGATTGGGTTAAAAAGCAAAAGCTGGTCGAATCGGACGTCAGTCAGATCGTAGCTACTGTTCATTGATTGGATATTTTTCCCAAGTACTGATTGCCGAGTTCGTACAATACGTTTCGATTGGACCCAACTGTAAGATCCGGACCGGTTTGAGTCCGGACTCCCGAAACGACAAAGCCCTAATTTTGGAAATATCTGTATCCGTGAACTGGAGCCGAGCGAAAGGGTTTGTAGTAGTAGCTACAACAAAGACACAAAAATTGTGGTTCTTATTAAATTGTGGGTTTGTAATTTGTATGAAAATTAGGCCCTGTCCACATTGACTTGTTTTTTTGACTTGTAAGTTAAGATAAGTTAATATCAGTTAAGATAAGTTAAGATCAGTTAAGATAAGTTAATATCAGTTAAGATAAGTTAAGATAAGTTAAGATCAGTTAAGATAAGTTAAGTCACTTTTAACATACCATCATACTATTTATCATACCATCATACTATTCACCATCATCATACCATCATCATCATACTATTCATCATCATCATCATACCATCACACTATTCATCATCATACCATCATCATCATCATCATACTATTCACCATCATCATACTATTCATCATACCATCATCATCATCATACTATTCATCATACCATCATACTATTCAACATACCATCGTCATCATACTATTCACCATCATCATACCATCATACTATTCATCACACCATCATCATCATCATACCATCATCATCATCATCATACTATCATCATTATACCATCCTCATACTATTCATCATCATGCCATCATCATCATCATCATCATACCATCATACTATTCATCATACCATCATCATCATCATACTATTCACCATCATAATACCATCACACTATTCATCATCATAACATCATCATCATCATACCATCCTCATACTATTCATCATCATATCATCATCATCATCATCATACCATCACCATCATCATCATACCATCATACTATTCATCATACCATCATACTATTCACCATCATCATACCATCATACCATCATCATCATACTATTCATATCATCATCATCATACCATCACGCTATTCATCATACCATCATCATCATAAAATTACTATTCATCACCATCATCACCCCCATCATCATCATCAGTATATTACTATTCATCATCATAAAATTACTATTCATCACCATCATCACCCCATCATCATCATCAGTATATTACTATTCATCATCATAAAATTACTATTCACCAGCATCATAAAATTACTATTCATCATCATAAAATTACTATTCATCACCATCATCACCCCCCATCATCATCATCAGTATAATACTATTCATCATCATAAAATTACTATTCATCATCATAAAATTACTATTCATCACCATCATCACCCCCATCATCATCAGTATATTACTATTCATCATCATAAAATTACTATTCACCATCATCATAAAATTACTATTCATCATCATCACCATCATCATAATATTACTGTTCATCATACCATCATCATAATATTACTATTCATCATACCATCATAAAATTACTATTCATCATCATCATAATATTACTATTCATCATCATTATCACACCCATCATCATCATAATATTACTATTCATCATACAATATAAGTTTCAGTTAAGTTAAGATAAGTTAATATCAGTTAAGATAAGTTAATATCAGTTAAGATAAGTTAATATCAGTTAATATCAGTTAAGATAAGTTAAGATCAGTCACTATCAGTTAAGATCATTTAAGACAAGATAAGACACTATAAGTTTCAGCCAAAGTGGACAGGCCCTTAGTGGAGTAGTTGTCATTTTGAATCAAAAATTGATTTTTGAGTTCCATCAACAATAATAAATTTTTTGATTTTTGAGTTGTAAATTTAATGTAATGAGTTGACTTCTGGTCAAAATCTATAGATTTGTCAAAACTGAGACCTTATTAATTTAAATAGTTTTGATTAATTAAGATTTTCGAATTAATAATCAATCCAAAACTATAATTCATCGATGTCTCAGCGTTGCATCGTGCTGAGAATAGACTGTCCGAGTTGAGAGGTGGGTTAATTCTTGACCCAACTCTTTGGCCGGACTAATATCATTACTGAACTATTAATTCTTCTGTAAACTCATATACACATAACAAATTTAGTAATGAACTGAAATTAATCATCGAATTGATAATGTTGACAGATTGTTGAAGAATATGATCAGATAAAGTATCAATTTTATTTGAGAATCGCCAGCTACAATACAATACAACACAATAAAAGCTATAGCAGAAGGTGAGGCACTCCTTGTTTATTCAAATATGCCATATTTCCAGAACATTCAATGTTTTATCTTCGGCTTCTTCACAATGAGCACAGAGCAGTGAGCGTGATGAGCACAGTAGTCACTCACACTGCCAAGCACAGCCCTGCAGAATCAATCAAATTCCTATTTTAATTAATTAACAATGCATATTAGAAATACATGCCTTGTTCGAAGAATATCATATATGTTTTACGGACCTTTTGATTGCTCCATGTCCATGATTACCAATAACTAGCATCGCCGCCTGATGCTTCTCTACAGCTTCACATAGAGCGTTCCTCGGATCACCTTCCGTGACTTGCAGATCCATGTCAGTTACCTGGAAAATAAATGACTTTTATGTCAATCAGTAGAAGGAATAGGATCGTGTGCATCAAAGTGAAAAACAAACAAAAAAGTCATTTGTATAAACGTCACAGTTTAAGTCAAAATTGCATAGTTTTGAAAAATGTTCAGTTATCAATTTAAGAGTTATATTAATAAAACAACGTATTTTTTATATTATTTTATTAAAACTAGGTATTTTTCTAATTGTTGTGTTTAGCTTGAGCACTCCAGATATGAATCCTCATAAAAATAACTTGTGCAAGTAATTATAATTTCTATAATAATAAAAAAAACTTGACTGACAGATTTTGTGGCACAAATTTCCAAGGCCTTCTCTGCCACCCTTGCCGAAACCTTCTTCAAGTCAGCCTCGACATGAGCGAGTATGTCAACTCCACCAATCCCAGCCAGCCCGGCTGTATAAGCAGCGGTCGGCTTAGAGTGCAAAATCAGTAACTTAAACGGATATTGATTCGCAGCGAAGGGGGCGAAGAAATGATCGAGGGTCCATTCAAGCGCGTAATAGCTGTGCTCGCTTTCGTCGATCCCAAATATCATAACCGGCTTCTCCACCACCGGAGGAGGATGAGCCACTGCAGCCGACGATGCATTTTCAGCTTCCATAACTGATACTTTGATTTGTGTGTGATATTGCTATATGTTCTGTTTCAGAGCATTTATATAGATGATTCCAAAGTGAGATTATAGACGACAAGTTGCGTGGAATGATTCGAATGAGGAGAGAAAAACGGTGGCGTTTTGGTGTTTGTTGCTGGTTCTTTTGTGAAAGGTGACAGCGCAGTTGTTTAAGTGTGCTCGACGTGTTGGTTCCGTGGATGAGATTTTACATGTTGCGTGCCTTATCACCACGCTTTACTTTAGCTCTGATCAACTTTTCGTCACCACTTTTTATCTCTATTTCTTTTCCCTTTTTTTCTCCACTTTTGCCTTGTTTTCTTTTTTAAAATAACAAATCGAAATCTCTCTAGAACTGCAAAAAAAAGAAAAAAAAAAGGACACTTGTATTATATATATCCATTTGAATTTATTTTAAAAAAACAACATTTTTGTATCTCTATCGTGCGCCTGGTTGTAATAAATATTTCTGTTCAAAATCTAAGAACTGTAACAGCATATACACCCGTTGAAGAAATTTTCTATTTTGAGAACCTCCTCAAATAGTACTTCCTGTTACTATTTATGACAATAGGAGATCCTATTTACACTATTTGTACAACCGTTGAACAAGCAACATCTCATATTACTATTCATTATTTCAAATGGTAATATTACATAATTCGTCGTTTCAATGTGAAATAAGAAATTCGAAGTTATGACATCAACGAAATAAAATTCGAAGTTATGACATCAGCAAAAATAAAACTCAAAACTATAACATATGTGAAATAAGAAACACCGAAAATGACATTTTTAAAATTAACGACGAATTTCAAGCTCCTCAGCCCATGTCTCGGCCCATTTACTCAGACTCGTTCTTTATATAATTTTTAAATATAATTAACTTTTGGTCGTCCTTCGACTTTAACTGGGTTCGTTTACATGCTGTTGAAACCGGCGACGGCTAAGTCATCGGCCGAAAATCGGTATGCTGTCATATCTATTCAATTCGTATCTGATCTTACAAGTATTTATCTATTCTACGAGTAGATTGAATTTTCATAGAAAAGAGTATTTTTTTATTAAAATATGTTGTGAATATTTTAGCCCGATTGAATGCTGCCTAGGGTTTGGAATCTCGGAGGCATTCTACGCAGTGTTAATCTTGGATCCTATTTGAAATTTGGATCACAAAATGACCTGGAGTGCAAACAACTCTGTTAGTGTAAATTAGGATGATATGTATTTCTCTCTTGGTTATTGGGTTGAAAGTAAACTTTATTTTTTATCTGGATGAGTTGGAGTTGATAAAGCAGTCGTGAAAGATTAATTTTGGATTTTGATGTATGATTAATTGTCCTGAGTTTTAATTTATATGGAATTAGAGTAGTTAGGGCATGGAGTTGGAGAGGCAGCTGAATTGCTCAAAACATGTTTCATGTTTGGTTTTGAACTTATTGAGATTATGCAACAGATTGAAATTACTAGCTTTGAGGTTAGAGAGTACGAATTTGGATGGTTGCGCATGTATAAATTATTCACTAAACTAAAAAAAACATCGAACTATAGAGAATGTTAATATGGAATCCAATATTCGCATTAATGCGCTGAACACAGGGAAGGTGAAGGTGGAAGAGGATTTTATTAGCATGTGTTACTTGTTTAGCCAACTTGGATACAGTTATCTTTTCCTTTGAAGTACCTGGATCCACAGTCTGTTCGTTATGTTGCAGGTCAAATAAGAAATGTCTAGGTTTCGATCAATTCTCCAAGCTTCTCTTAGTGCAACGAAAAAAGGTATATTTGTCTTCCACTTTTTGAAAGTTACTGTTGCGTGCCTATTTTTGAGATTAATGTTATGGTGCATATTTTTCTTCGTGACCAATTAGAGTGTGGTGGACTGGTGGTTGGATCGATAATTGTGATATTTTTCTCTTTCTTTTTGTGATGGAAATGCAGCACTCACATGGAATGCAGATGACCTAGTTCCTCCTGCAGAAAAAATGATTTTTAATTTCAATTCAAAGGACGAGCTGAAACGGTGGCATCTTTATTCAGATTCAGAATATGGAGGTATGTCTTTTCAAAATTTTATCTCATGGGCTTGAAGTGTGAACGAACCACGTTCTGTGATCTTAGTAAAAACTTTGTGTGCATTTAGTATTGGACTGGCTAGATATGCCTGTCTGAAAGAGAGCTAGTGAGCTCCTGCTTTTTGCAAAGACTTATTCATTGTGCTTGTATCAGGGTTATCGTCTGCCTCTTTGGAGATAGGAAATGCTGGAAATGGTCCTAGTGGTACAGTAAAATTCAACTTATTGTTTTTGTTTCCCTGCACCATTGTCTTGTTTGATGAATAGAAACATGTCTTAGAGACATGGGACTGCTACATTATTTAATCTGCTAATTTAGTACTCTTCTGTTATGTATACATATACTTATTTTGTTAGGTATATTTTCTGGGAATCTCTCCTTGGACCTTACTGAAGGTACTAAGTGGAGCATAAGTCGGGGTGGCTTTTGTGGAATGAGATCAAAGAAGGTATATCCTTTTTCTTCTGCATGCATTGTATCAATAGATTATGGTCATCGGAACCCTGATAGATTGGGTATTCAACTCTTCGTAGCATATCCAGATTTTATACTTCCTGTTCCAGCTGATTTGCACAAGTTGGAACTGATGTGATTATGTGAATGTTTACAATTGCAATAAAAGGTCGGTTACTGCTTGATGATCAGTAAGGATGTTGAAGGATTCTTACATAGACCACGACGCGGTGTTTATAGCGTCCCATCATTTCATATAAATGTTCTACAAGCTCACCAAATCGGACATCTGCCAGTAGTGTAATTTTCAAAATAATATAACAACGAGATTTGGTGATTTGTTTCAGCTTAATGTTTCAGTTCGATGGCTACATTGATCTAGAGCCTTATGATACAATAGCTTTAAAGCTTAGAGGAGATGGGAGGTGTTACATTTCAACAGTAAGTTTCACGTCCTTTTTACCTTTGTGTTTCAACTGGGTAATTGTAGATAAACGCAGCTTATAATGGTTGTGCACCAATCCATTATCCAATTTCTGGCCAGATATATACAGAGAACTGGGTAAATCATCCTGGACAGCAAGAAGATAACTCCTGGCAAGCCTTTGTTTTCGTACCTAAAGGCAACTGGTACATCGCGAAGGTAAACATCTCATGCTTTTATTCCAACACATCTGGATTTTCCTTGTTGCAAGTTACTCAAGGATCAGAGTGATAATACTTGAAATTCTGACAAACATTTTATGCCAGACACCTTACACGTAGTATCTGTTTACATGTAACTTCATGGATTTAGCAGATGATCAAAAGGTCTCAATATTAACTTATTCAAGCGATGATGTATGTTTAGCAAATGCTTAACGCCAAACTCTTTACCTGTGCTTGATATTGGTTTACCACTTCAATGATGAGAGTAAGTGCTGACTAACTCTCTGCTTGGAACTAAATCCAGATACCTCTCGTAAACTATCTACCTACATGGAGAGGGAATGTCATCGACGTGGACCTAGAAATGAACCCGTCTCGTGTCCTTGGCATGTCCTTATCAGTGAATGCTGAAGGTGGTGTACCAGGCGCTACAACTGGACCAGGTGACTTCAAAGTGGAAATCGACTGGATCAAAGCCTTAAGAACCATAACCTGACTCTGTGTCAAGGGTACGTGTACTGTCATTGTATTCCTAGTTTCACTCGAGTAGTTATGCTGCTATTGCTTTCCAAATTATCTTGCCATCCCAGTCTTGGTATACAAATTGTTGCTGGTATGATTAATAGAGTGAGAATACAGTTTTGTTTTGACTCTGTTGACTATTAATACTTTAACCGGAATCAAAACGGCGTCGCCGGCGCTGATACAGTTATTTGTATGCTCATTGGGCCGGCCATTTAGTTTCATGACTGGCCCAGACATATAATTTAATAATTGTGGGTCCCGCGTACTGAATTGACTCCCACATTCACTTAATAATTGCTTAAAAATCGAATCTGAACCTAATATGAAGTCTCTAGAAGCACACACTTGCCCAAGTTGCACATTATTTAATTCCTGCTTCGTAAAAATATCAATCTCATCTTTCAATCTCAGCCGTCGGTCTGATCATCCAGCCGCACATTTTGACAAAAACAATTTTAATTCATAATTAAAATGCCAGTGGGCAAATGCTGGCCTCATTGTCTGATTAGTCGGACAGTTTTGGGAACTCTGAATTGTGGTTGATATTTGTTGGTGTTGGGTTGAATTCGTCGACGTGAGGATGGCTGCTGCCGCTGCCGCTGCGGTTGCTTCCGGAGACGGGAAAGGTACTGACTTTTATGGTGTTTTGGGACTGCAGAAGGAATCCACAGCTCAGGAGCTTAGAAACGCTTACAAGCGGCTAGCTCTGGTTAGACCTCGTTTGACAAAACTCACTCAGATTCACATTTTTATTTCGATTTTGTTTCTCGTGTTGTGTTGCGTAGTAACTTATATATGTGGTTTGGTTTCTTCTCATTTATTTTTGTTGTTGTGGTGGAATAGAGATGGCATCCGGATCGGTGTGCTGGGAATGCAAGGTCTGTGGAGGAAGCCAAGGAGAAATTTCAAGATATTCAGGAAGCATACTCTGGTATTCGATCTTGATCTTCACTTTGACTTTGTTCGGCATTTCAATCCATATCTGAGATTCACTTAAGATTCTTTTTTTTTGCGAAAAAACAGTTCTTTCAGACTCCAACAAGAGGTTTCTGTACGATGTTGGAGTCTACCAAAATGATGATGATGATGACGAAAATGTAAGCTAAGCCACTTTTAGTCCTTGAGTGATAAGTGGGAAATCCGGTTATTGAATTACAGGGTTTATCATACTATAATTAGCACTTGTTTTCAATTTTTGCTCTCCTTGTTATAGTACAGTAATTATCAAGAGATATACTAGGTTCAATCCTTGTGGGGTTGATGACTTGATGGTCATCTTTACAGAGAAGGAATTAATTTTGATTTAAGTAGCCTGATTGAATTGATATGTTGGTAAACCTGTTAACTCCAATTATAGAAGTGGTGCCAGTGCTGAAGAATGTTGATTATTGTTCCATATGGATTGTTTGAGTTAGCTAATTACATATTAACAACTGACAAGTGTCTGTTAAGTCGAGTCTTTTCATAGTATTTTATTCAATCATTCATGACTTGAGCTTCTCTTGGGTGCTGGCCTTGAAGAAGAAGTTGCATGATGAATTTGTGTTATATTCAGATGCAGGATATGGGTGATTTTTTTAGCGAAATGGCTGCTATGATGAGCCAGACAAAGCCCAATGTAAGCTCACTCTCTATGACGTTCATATCCTATATATCATCCACAAATCCCAACTCGACCAAACTGATAGTCTGTGGTGGCCTGTCCCAACTATATTTCTATACCAATAATGGAAATTGTTTATGCGACCTTTTATGGTGTTGCGCTTATGTTGGGGTCATGTAGAATTGAACTTTCACGTCTATATTCGGCTCTTTAAGCAACATGTATTTGAGACTCATCTATCAACCATCAATTTCCATGGCTGAGTCCTTAACTTGATAACATCTTTTGTCATTTTCCAGGAAAATGGGGAGGAGAGTTTTGAACAGTTGCAGGAATTGTTTGACGAAATGTTTCAAGATGATATCAACTTGTCCAAAACATCACCCTTTAATTTCAATTCGAATTCAAGACCCAGCTCCTCATTTAATTATCATGGTGACATTTCAAACCCAGCCCATAACCGACATTCGGTTGACTATTCGAATGCCGGATCTGGCACCTTTGACACCCAATTCCAAAACTTCTGCTTCGGGGTAAGTCGGTAAATTAAAATCATTCCAAGTTTCTTAAGCAAGTATGTGGTCCAGTGCGCTAAAAAGTATACCATGTACTTTGTACTGCTTGGTACAGACCTAATTAGGTCTCTATTATTGTTCATTATGTAAATAAAGCCAGGAGGGACCTCATCCGCCTCATCGTGTAATGGCGAACGGATCAAGAGAAAGAACTCAAGGTCGAGAAAGCATTAGGTAGACACCAACTCCAAATCATATAATTCCGGAAGCTGCTTTGGTTTGAGAAACTCCATCAACCATAATTCGGACATAGGAACTACTCTAGTCCTCAACTTGGTGGCTTCTGACTGCTGGAGGTTTCAAACTCGGACAATCCATCCCTGTTTGGATGGATTGTTGAGAATCACAAATATTGGTATCAACATGTGCAGTTTTGTAAGCCTCTAGATGCTGACGGAGGCAAAGAAGTCAGTGTAATTCAGCTTCAAGCTCTCTCTTTTAAGCTACGTATTGCTCTGTGAACCAAGATGTCGGTGAAATGTGATATCATGATTCAATACAAAACAAATAATTATACTAAGGTAGGCAAATTCATTGAAAAATTATGCATGAGACTGCATAATTGGGTGGGCATGGAGGGTTAACTAACCACGTTGAAATTTAAACTATAATTTGTGGATTTTTGTGCTGCACTGCATAGAGAGTCGCATTCATAAGCCAAGTTGAATTTTTAAGGTATTTTGGAGTGAATAACACGTGGCAGCATGTGAATGTGGGGACAATAATTGACAAATTTGTCCACTCACACTGACATTTTCCTCATGGATTATGGTACATATGGTTGTTATCAGAGAAAAAAGCTTCCCATTGACACGTGGCACATCATTTTCTTAACAACCTACGTTTTTCATAATAGTTATAATGCAATCTCTTTTGTGAAACAATTATTGATATTTGATAACTTTAATTTTAACTTAGAAATCTCCTCAACTCTATTTTTTTTTTTAAAAAAATCGATTTTAAGAAAAAGTTAATTATAACTTCGATTTGGCTCCAAGAGCCATTCAAAATCATTACAAAGGGCAAAACCGTAATTGTACAAATCAGAAGTAGAATATGAATTCCAAAGTACATAAATTGGAATTTACGTTTTCTCGACAAATCTAAAACCACGACAACAAAACTTCATCAACATCAGTCTTCTCTTCTTCTGCTTCCAATTCAATCAGACCACTGCGTTTCTTTCTCTCTCCTCCGTCCCCACATTTTTCTCTCTCCTCCTACGCAATACGCTTGTATGTATGGTGGCGGAGGATTGGGAGATACCGACGCACTCGAGATAAGCAAACCAAGAGATAGAAGAGATAGAGAGAGAGAGAACAAGGTGCTTGGTTCGAGTGAGGAGTAAAGCGAAATCAATGGACAACTATCGCTGACCAGACACTGTACGGTTACGCCCAACTTTAGAGCTTTGGAAAATCCACCTAAAGCTGAGATCTTTCGTTCGCATTTGGTGGAAGTCAGTAGAGGAATTGCGACCGTTGGAGATCTGTTGAGGTAATGCGATTG
Organism: Rhodiola kirilowii; assembly: GCA_033675215.1. NCBI lineage: Eukaryota > Viridiplantae > Streptophyta > Magnoliopsida > Saxifragales > Crassulaceae > Rhodiola > Rhodiola kirilowii. Next base: position 5,324,023 of record CM066203.1, on the reverse strand, counting down.
GAATCGGATTCGAGCTTTGGTCTCAGGTCGGTTGAATTTAGGGCTTTTTTAGTAGTTTGGGATTGGGTTTAATTTAGGGTTCTGGTGATTTTTGCTGTGTGTTTATTCAGATCTGACAACTGCTTGCTCGGCATTGAATTTTTGGGTTGGTTCTGTTGGTTGGATTTGGGTTTGTGGTGAATCTTGCTAGGTTTGGTTTTGTGGAGATCTGGTCTGATTTTGGCAAGCACTTGGTTTAAGATAGCTCCCTGCTATCTGCTAGTTTACAATAAGTAGCTCAGTTTTATTCATTGTTTTAGTTGCAAGAACTTTAATATCTTGGCTGTTTTTGGTATATGATGCTCATGTATTCTACATTGCCACTGTCAGAGGTTTTGACTGGAATTTGAAGGTTTGGAGAGTCATTTAATCGGGATTCTTGCTTTCCTTGAATGGGGCTTATCAGGTCTCAGAAGGTTGCTTTGATTGTATGAAGTAGGCGGGGGGAAGGGCAGGTGGAGATGAAGTCCGATACTCCTATTGACTATGCATGGCTGCAATTGTCCCCGAAGCGAACACGGTAAGAATTGACCATACCAAGTGGTGTTTTGTGATTGAGTTCATGGTGTCAAATGTCCGCTTGTGTTCTTGGCAGATGCGATTTCTTTGTCTCACAGAGTGGAAATGTTGAGAGGATTTCTTCCGGATTAGTTAAGCAATTCACGACTCATTTGAAGGTCGCTGAAGAGAAAGTGGTACGGCCAGCCCAGTCAATCGAGCTCAAGGTTGATAAGCGTGCAAATGGAGGGGGTGCTTGGTTCACAAAAGGAACGCTTGAGAGGTCATAGAAACATCTGTAACTAGATTAATGCTACTACTGCTTCCTTTTTGCGTTCCATAAAATTTGAATTTCTATTCACATACCGCAGCTTAATTATTTTTCAGGTTTGTTCAGTTTGTTAATACACCAGAGATCCTTGAACAGATCAACACTTATGATGCCGAAATTTCTCAACTGGAAGCTGCACTTAAGATCTATACAGAGGTAGTATGCGAAGCCTCTTTTTGAATGCCGCTATCCTATTCCTATTGACTTCTACAGTGTCTTCAAAGCTAAAAATGTCATTTGACACTTCCATTTCAGGGCCTGGGTGATCAATCAAAAAATGCATCAGGTATTTTTTTTTTCTGTGCCTTTTTCCTTTTGTAAAAGCGTGTTGAGTTATGCAGGGCCTTGGTGCATCTTTTTATTGTTTTCTCATTTTCAGTTTTAAATGACTGTCTTTATGTGTTTATATATGAGGCTGTTATCCTAGTCTTTGTGTTAAGTTGGACGATAAGTGGTTAAGACATTTCTAGTTCTCAATAAGCTTAATAACACCTAACTTCTGATCTCACATCTGTGAATGTTACAGGACGGGATGCGGCAGGAGCCAAAGCAGCAGCAGATGCAACAAAGTCCTCATCTCTCTCCATCTCTTACCCTCTACATTCTAATTCTTTTGTTAATAGCTTTTGATGAATTTGTTGCGCTTTTTGTCAAATTATAGGAGGGAGCTTATTAGAGCCATCGATGTGAGACTTGTCACTGTCAAGGAGGATATTACCTCTGCTTGCCTTCGCGCGTCATCAGCCGGTTTTAATCCTGATACGATCTCTGACCTCCAATTCTTTGCAGAACAATTCGGCTCTGTTCGCCTCAAGTAAGCCTTCTCTCTTTAACTTCTTAATTTTCCTCAAGTAACGCAGAGAATTTGTCTTTTGGATATTTGAATTTGGGCCTAAAGGCGAGGTTTGGTTCATTGGGCTTAAGGCCCATTAACAAATCTGATGACGTTTGCATATGAAAATATCTGAACAGAGAAACGTGCGAGAATCTGACAACGTTGTGGCAGAGACGACCAGACTTGGTCAAGCAGACATGGCAGACAAAGAAGAAGACAGCCGTAACGGACGACCGAGCCGTCCGATCCTCCGCTTGTTCGGACATGTCCATAGAGGACCCCACCGAAGACGACAACAATCCCTCTCCCGGGCCCCACCACGAACTCCTGAAACCTCAAGAAGCAGAGGAAATTGCCAACAAAGAGTCATCAAAAACATCATCTGGGCCGTCCTCAATTCAGGCGAGTCAACCTTCAAGGAGACTAAGCGTGCAGGATCGGATCAATTTATTTGAGAACAAGCAGAAGGAGACTTCAGGAGGCAAACCGGCGTCTCCAGCATTGGAGAAAACTGTGTTGAGGAGACTGTCGTCTGATGTGTCATCATCTACTGACAAGGGTGTGTTGAGAAGATGGAGCGGCGTCAGCGACATGAGTATTGATTTGAGCGGCGATAAGATCTCGGAGAGCCCTGTGTCTACACCTTTGTCTGAAGTATCTGCTGACAAGTTTCCGGCTGATAGCATCAAGACTCAAGATTCCAAATCCAAGGATTCCGAAAGTGTCAAAGAGGAAGTTGATTTGAAGGATCAAGATCAGATGAGGTCCAAAAAGGTGCAGTTTGAATTGAGGCGGCAAGAATCTCTTCAGGAAAGGCAGAAGGTTTCGTCCGTGGATGAAAGCAAAGATATTCCAGGATCGGGTAAATTAGCATCCGTGGATGTTAAATCAGGCCACGAAACTACCAAAGATACACTTTTGAAGAAAGAAGAAGAAACGGGTCTTGGGTCGCGGTTTGGGGTTAACGTTAACTTGAGGAGGACAGGTGATTTTCAATCCAAGATAAGGGACTCATTTGTTTCACACATCAATTCAAAATCAGTCGTGCAGCAGTCGGAACGTTTGGATGACATTCCGGTGGAGTCAAGTGAAGGCGTCAGGGCCAAGGCATCTACCTTGGGGTCAACATCCTTTGGCAGACAAATTGAGGTAATTGAGAAGAGGGTTTTAGTATCTACCACGAAGACGTCGCGTGAAGTGGAAGAATCAGACATGCAACACATAATGTTCCCAGATGAAGGTTCAAGTGCAGCCCGAAATAATGCTGGTACGCACCATAATAGAAAGACAGTTTTAAGTAGCAAGCAAGTCTTGGAAACACATGAGGGCACAGCTAGCTTGGCGTCAACAACTTCTTCCGATCAAATACAGAGGGTTAGACAGTCTAAGGGAAACCAAGAACTTAACGACGAGCTGCAGCTGAAAGCGAATGAGCTGGAGAAGCTGTTTGCTGAGCATAAGCTTAATGTTCCTGGTGAACAATCTGCATCGGCAAGGCGAAATAAACCATCTGAAATGAAGGTTGAACACCAGGAAGTTAACGACGAGCTGCAGTTGAAAGCGAATGAACTGGAGAAGCTGTTTGCTGAGCATAAGCTTAATGTTCCTGGTGAACAATCTGCGTCGGCAAGGAGAAATAAACCATCTGAAATGAAGGTTGAACATGCAACAAACTCACGTCAAAAAACTCCGGAACCGACTCCGGAGCCGAACAGCGCAACAGTGACTAAGACCGGCTTTTTGGTTGAATCCATAGGAAGTTCGAGTACATCCTTGAAATCGAATTCCATTAACTCGGAACTTGGCAAAGCTTTCAAGGATCTCCCAGAGGTTTCTGCTTCGGATAGTTCTAAAGGGAAATCATATGTCAGATACATGCAGAAAAGAGATGCGAAGCTGCGAGAAGAATGGGAGATAAATCGAGCAGAAAAGGAAGCTAAGATGAAGGCCATGTTGGAGAGCCTTGAGCGAAGTAGCTCAGAAATGAAGGCAAAATTTTCCGGGTCTGCGGACAAGAATGATTCAGTCTCTGGCACACGTCGACAAACTGAAAAATTCAGATCATTCAATGTTCGTTCATCGGCAAGAAGGGAACAGGTAACACTGTCCACATTTCCGTTCCTCCCTAGATGTTCGGTAACTTCCATTCTTTTATCCGCAAATTAATGTGTGCTTCTGTAGGTAGCTGATATTGGATTCTTTTGATAAAATCTGCAGCCAGTAGATTATTTTGAGAACGAAGAGATTGATGAAGAATTTGATTCTCGAGAACAGAAACCTTATGGGGAGCGCAGAGTTCCTAATGAGGACAGCTTGCCTGATGCAGTCTCTAAAAGCAACCAGAATAAGAAGCTTAACAGAAACGTTTCCGCTTCCACTCCTCGGACACCAGGCTTACCAGTTTCCCGCTCAGCTGTAAAAGCAAACAACCTTATATCTGGAAAGAGGAAAACACAACAGGAAAATCCCCTTGCACAATCAGTTCCTAACTTCGCTGATTTCCGAAATGAGAACTCAAAGCCTTCTGGAACTGCCAAAACAACTCCGCGCTCACAGCCAAGAAATTTTGCACGTAGCAGGAGTAGTGTTGATGAGGCAGCTGCGAAGGATGAAAAGGCAAGGAGGTTGCATACACTGAGGAAAAGTTATGGGACTGCTGTTGAGTTCAAGGATCTATCTGCTTTGAATTCCGATAGTGATGTTTTGGCTCCAAACAAATCGTCTAATAAATTGGAGTCAAAGACCTTTCTTAGGAAAGGTAATGGTATAGGGCCAGGTGCCGGACCAAATCTTGCGAAGATGAAAGCTTCAATCCCATCTGAAGTATTGAAAATTGAAGAAGAATCCAGTGAACTGGTCAGCGAAACTGAGGATTATGCTGATATGATCAAAGTGGAAGAAGTGGAAGAATTCGATGCAAAAACTGAAGAATATAATGACGTGGACAGCGAACAAGTGATCTTGAAGCAGGAAAATGGCGATTTTAGTGATCCTGAATCAGGAAATGATGATGCCGGAAGATCTCTTTACCAACATGATTCTAATCCAGAGGCTGAATTGCCTGCTACTGAGCCGGCAGTCTTTCAAGCTATGGGGTCTGTACAGGAATCTCCAAGCGAGAGCCCTCTATCATGGAATGCCCGCATGCATCAATCGTTCTCCTATCCTCAGGAGTCTTCAGACATTGAAGCTTCTGTTGACTCTCCAATGGGGAGCCCTGCATCGTGGAATTCTCATTCTATGACTCAAAGTGAGTCTGAAGCAGTTCGCATGAGGAAGAAGTGGGGAAGTGCATTTGTGCCAAACTCTTCTGTGGGACAATCCCGCAAGGACATGACTAAGGGATTCAAGAGGTTACTAAAGTTTGGAAGGAAATCTCGAGGGACGGAAACTCTAGTTGACTGGATTTCTGCAACAACCTCTGAAGGAGATGATGACACAGAGGATGGACGGGATCCTGCCAATAGGTCATCAGATGATTTGAGAAAATCCCGAATGGGATTTACACCAAGTCACCCATCCGATGATGCCTTCAATGAAAGTGAGCTGTACTCCGAGCAAGGTACCAATATGATATGAGTTGTTGTCAACTGGTCATAGAGGAGTCATTTCTTCGCTGTGATATAACTAGTTGCTCATCTTTTTATGCAGTTCAATCCTATCAGTCTATTGCAGCTCCAAATTTCAAGTTCAGGGAAGATCATCTTTCTGGAAGCTCTTTAAAAGGTAGCCCCTCTACAATAAGTTAATAAACTGATTGTTTTCGCATTTGCTCATGGAATTCATACTCTCAACTGTCTCCTTAAAGCAAGATATCTCACATTTCAAGATATGAATGCTGAAATTCGCATTTTCCAAATTCAATGCTAATGATGATTGAGATTTTTAAAACTAGAGAATTGAATGCAAATCAATAGTCTCCGCACCCTGAAAGCACTTTCTGCATTGCAAGAATACTGAATTTTATGTTCTTGATGGACAGCGCCACGCTCATTTTTCTCATTGTCATCATTCCGGAGCAAGGGCAGCGAGTCAAAGCCAAGGTGATCTACAGAAACAGTCTAATGCTTCACTTGTCATATCTGGTTTCTAAACTTCCCCGGGGGTGGGGCAAAATACATGGCTGGTGCTCAAAACCAATGCAGACCACAACCCGAAACGAGTACAGTGTACACATTGAAATTAGTTGTGTATGTGAAAATCCCAGATGAGTAAAGATATATCTGTACATTGTCGCAATGAGAAGGAAGAACAATTGTAGCTGTGATATTTTTGGCATTAAAGGATATTCCTTGTCCGAATCAACTATCATTCATTTTCACAAAGGCCTTTCCATTTGATGATTTTAACTTTAAAACTTTGCTAGGAGCGTTTAAATGAGGCAAATAAATTAGATAAGGTAAATGAGGCACGATTTCGACCAATCACGTGTCTCACTCAAACCCTCGTATTTTGTGGTTGCACCACGTGTTGCACTCACAAAAACAGTGTGAACGCATATGGGTGAGTGCCGAGTGGGACACGTGACTTCGCCCCCACGTGCATTTGACGACTGCAATGAACGACTGAGATCATGAATCACTACTTCATTCTATCAACCGTGTCTCAACCGAGTGCTCCCCTTCCTCTGCCTGCCTAATTGTACAAACACCGACGGTCCGACACGGCTCGTCTGTTGTGTGTGTCCTTAATCATATCGAACAGCGACCCAAAGCTTGACGCCGACAATCAACCCGACCCGGTTTGTAAATTCTGGCTGCTGTTTTCCTCCTCCGCTGCGAATTCGAAGCTCCTGCCGCTATCTCCTTTCGCTGCTCAACAACTGCCGTTGATCTTTCGGGTTCAGTCAAACTTCGTATCCCACTTGTTTCGTATGCTTGACTCTCTTAATCTCACTAGTAAAGAGTAGTTTCATGTTTCAGACGCATGCGTGAATGTTGAACACTTGAACTTGTTTTGCTGTAGAAAAAAATGGCGTCTGAGCCTGTGAATGTCAACGAGTTTCAAGAATTGGCCAAGAAACTCCTTCCCATGATGTACTACGATTTCTTCGCAGGCGGGGCTGAAGATGAGCACACGCTTAAAGACAATGTCACAGCTTTCAGCAGGATCCTGTAACAAACCAATTTTGTTCAATTTTATTTCGAATGGTAGACATATATTGTATGCTACTGATTACAAACTATTTTAATTTAGGATTCGGCCCAGAGTTCTTGTGGATGTGAGTAGAATTGACATGTCAACGAATATATTTGGTTTCAAAATTTCATCACCAGTAATGGTTGCTCCCAGTGCTTTGCATCAGCTGGCACATCCAGAAGGTACGCGGTAACTTAACTTCTTTTTACAGTTTGGGATTGATTTTGGTTCATTAATTGTTTGTTTACAACAGGAGAGGTTGCAACAGCTAAAGCTGCAGCTGCAGCTGCTTGTAATACGATAATGGTAAGCCGGATGTTTACAATACAATAGAGTGCTGATGCGGGTAAAACTTACTTGCTTGAATATCACACTTGTGCTATTTGATTGTGTTTTGACTGAAGGTACTATCATATAATTCTATGCGTACAATTGAGGAAGTTGCTTCAAGCTGTAACGGTGTCAGGTTCTTTCAAATATATGTATGTGTGAATCTTTACACATTTATCTCACCATGTTTTATTCTTAATATTAATTTATGTGGTTTGTCTATAAATTGGTTTCGGGTTTTGATAGGTGTATAAGAGACGTGATATCACAGCTCAGTTGGTAGAGAGAGCTGAAAAGAATGGATTCAAGGGTATTGTTTTGACTGCTGATACTCCTAGATTGGGTCGTAGAGAAGCTGATATCCGGAACAAGTAAGATGCCTGTCATAGCTTCAACTTGGTCAAGTATAGAACTCATTCACTTTTCTTTTGGTATCATTCTGTGGGTTATGAGGAAGCTTGTAATGTGCAGAATGATTCGACCACATTTGAAGAATTTTGAAGGCCTTATATCTACTAAAAGAGTCTCTGTGAGTCTCTAGAAATCTATGTTCATGTGTGGTGTCCACATTTGTCTCGCTATGACCGTACATAGAGTTTGTTACATGTTCATGTAACATGTACTGACATATTTTGGTTATGGTTTGAGTTATGGAAGACTGAATACTCTGGGTTGGCAAATTTCAGCAAACAGGGGGGGTCAAATCTACAGACTTTTGTGGCTGATACATTTGACGCATCATTATCATGGAAGGTGGGTTACTCACATTACGAGACACTACCATAACTGATCTATCTATGTTTATAAAACTTATAAAATAAAGAGTTTGAAGTGGGAGGTGGGTTGACAGTACTAGGTCGGTCTTTGCAGGACATTCAATGGTTAAAATCTATTACAAAGCTGCCGATTTCGATAAAGGGCATACTCACCAGTGAAGATGGTGAGACTGTAGTTTTTCCTCTAACATAAATTTTGGGCATTTTTGTTTAAACTCTAAATGCTATACTTGTCAGCAAACGCAATGTATACTGGAGCTACCAGCATAACTATCAAAGCCAAATAAATACCTCTTCCCTCGATCTTTATATTTTTCTGTTTGGCATCATATGAAGAATTTCATGTATTGACCTTCTAGTTTATGGCAGCTATACGAGCACTCGAGGCAGGCGTTGATGGGATTATTGTTTCTAATCATGGAGCTCGGCAATTAGATTATGCCCCGGCAACTATCTCAGTCCTAGACAAGGTATCTCACTCCCACTCATTAGTTGTGAGGAGATGCTATGTTCATGACAAAAGTTCCTTGTCCAAGTTTAACGACACTGAAATTGCGTCTAGTTTTTGTCTTGTGTGTCGTATTTGTTGTTGTTGTCCTTTTGTTTTTTTGTTGTTTTTGTCTGTTGTTTATGTGTTCATTTTAGTTAATCAGGAGTTATCGACGGCACCCGTTAGGTTTTAGGCTTTTGTCTAAGTGTGTCAGTCCCTCCCCGGGTTGTTTGTTGTTAGTCTTTTGCATTTTCCATCCAAAAAAAAAAAGAGTTTGACAACACATTGAAATTCATATTGATCCTCGCCATGAGCAGATACTAACTTAACCACTAACTCTCCATCAAAAAAAAAATATTGATCCTCGCCAAAATTCTTTTCCCTCGACTTTTGCTGCTAATATTTTAGGTTGTTCATGCTGTTAAGGGCAAAGTCCCAGTTCTAATTGATGGAGGCATACGTCGCGGAACTGATGTTTTCAAGGCAATAGCCATAGGAGCACAAGCCGTTCTAGTAAGCCACTCACTCAACTCAAAGCATAGCCATTCTTGATTTAGCTCTAGCTGTTTATGAATTCTTGTTCTTGATTCAGATTGGGAGGCCTGTGATTTTTGGTCTAGCTGTTAAAGGCGAGCATGGAGTGAAAAGGGTCCTAGAAATGTTGAAGGATGAGTTTGAACTAAGCATGGCTCTGGCTGGCTGTCCAAGTCTAAGAGCTATTACCAGAAGACACATAAGAACAGCAAACGAATGGCATCAGTCAAAGCTCTAATGATTTATGTTGCAATGGAGCCAAACAGTTGTCTTTCTACAAGCTATGTATTACGAAAGATACAACACATCATCTGCATAACGAACTCACACAAAGCAGCCGGCATAGAGTTAGAATTACTGGTCAGAGAGTTCCTGAAGCTCCATTTGGCCTATGTAATATTCCCTCTCAAATAACAGAAACTCCTGAATTAGCAAGGCAATGTGGAAACGGGAAAAATGTGAGTTTGGACTGCAAATGAGGGAAGACTGTGCCAACATAAAAGGTGTAGTGTAAGATTTACTTACCTGCAACTGATTTTGGCTAAACAAATGTAGAAATTCAGACTCAGTGCTTGCAACTAGTTCTATAAGCTCATCGTGAGTCATAGGGGGGTTGCCCGACTCCACAAGTGAAACAGAGATCTGAAAACATAGATAGGGGCATGGTGAAGGTTCTGTACATGTTCTTATATTTTTGGACAAAAAGAGAAGTCATATGAAAAAAAATGAAAGAGTGTAAACCTAACCTGCATACACCTAAGAATGAGTTCTGGAATACAGCATTTTCGACAAAGGCCTCTAACAATATATGTTGCTGGACCTTCAAGAGCTCCATCCATACTGGAGTACCAAGCATCTAACCTGGAAATTTCCAAAGTGACTCCTGCTTGGAACCTAGCAAGCTCACCTATATCATATACTGTCATTAATTAGCCTTCATGCCCTATACATGATGAGTACACAAACACATCAATATTATTTCAAGTATCAGATTATCTAGCATTATATTTGGTCTCTATTCAGATTTCAGGATGCCTAATTGGCCTTTGGCACCAGGTGAAGAATTTGTGCAGAAACATTTTAAAGGGTCTCTCTATTTGTATCCTTGTTTCTCACATAGAATGAAAATATGAAAAGACAATAAGAGTAGTCAAGCTAACCCTTGAAGCCAGCAGCAATAACAGTAGCAAGAAGACCCCCATCATTGGCATCATGGGGTCCTAAGCCATCCCCATCAACGGCTGAACAGCGAAGTACAATTTCTATACAGTGGCTATCTCTTGAACACACAGAAACATTCACCTATTCAACAGAGTGGGAGACGCCTGCTTAGCTTATAATACAGTGACTGTGAACTATTTATTATTCACGTAAAAGCTGACTGAAATAAGAGAGCATGCCGTAGTCTGGGAGACAAGCTACCACACTAAGGAAAGCAGCTCAAGGTTACTGTCGTGATTAAAAATTAGGTTATTTTCGTACGAAGACGCACCATTAGTTCTCGATGTAATACAACCGCTTCGCCCACAGAAGAGTAAATGGCACTCATCAATGCAGCGCAGATAGCGGCATCTGGATCTAGACATCCACCAGATGGTAGACAAAGTATCGCTGCGGCATGTAATTCAAGAAATACAGGATGTTGTGATTCATACACAATCTCTTGAGTTGGAATCAACCAAGGATTATCTGTCCCTGCACGTACAATGACAACAAGCAACATAGTCAGTCACTATTATTTCTCCATATAAGTAAAGAAACCAACAAGTTCTCCATCCTTAGTGATAAATGATAAGCCACATGGGATGTTCATAACTCACTTTTAAGTAAAGAGAGTGATAATTCAAGTGCTTCTATGGCAGCTATATTAGCCCTCTCCTTTTCTTCTGATGACAGATCATCAGGGGAAACTTCAGCATTCTCCAGGTCAAGCTTCAGCCAGTTGCGATAAGTTGCATCACAAGAATAGTACTCACTCTGTATGAGTTTGACAAAATGTCAACAAGAAATATTTTGAGCTAGGAAAAAAAAAGAATATGAAGAATTCAGAGATCAAGAACCACACCCAGTCTTGGAACTCTTTTAGTCCTTCAGACACATCATTTTCTTCAGTAACGTCAGATCCCTGAGCAAGCTGCTTTAGAGGTTCAGCAAGAAAGCTCAGCAGTTTGTGAGCACCAATGGGCAGTGCTGGGACTCTCCACATGGAAATAAGAGCAAATTCTCTAAACAATAGATTGCTGGAGAGAGATGAAAGGATTTGTGAGTGGCTAAGTTGTGTGACATTATGTTCGTTGTTTAAATGGATGTATGTGCTTAGGCCAATGAAAAATGTTATATAGCAGTGAGCAGAGGAAGGACGTCCGAATCACATAAAAAGAAAAAATTGTACCCCAAGACGAAAGTGAGACTGCATCATTAAAACACACCTCAATACCCCCAAAGGGTAACTGACACTCTTCAAAAAATACAGAAAAAAGTCCAGTACCTGTGAATCAAAGCACGGGAAAGAAGTTTTGCAGTAATGCTTTTCACATCAAGGATTGTTGATGGAGGAGTAAAGCACAGCCATTGGATCACCATGGCTTTTTGAAGACTCTGCAGGCGGAACTGTTCGGCAATATCAGAGATCTTGTCGTACTTTCCAGATTTGATTTCACGTGATCGTGATAGAACCCTGCTCAATAATAGATCTTAGAAAATAGAAACATAATATAATTTATTAAGTAGTTTAGCATTGTCTTCGAAAAGAAATACCTCTCGATGATAGCCTCAAAATTTGCTTTTGAATCATCTTCAGGAGAAAAGGGCAAATACTCAATAGCAGAAAGAAATATCTTATATTTGACATGCACACTGATGAAAAAAGAAGGATACAAAATGTTAATAAAAGTATCTGACATACTTTCCAAAAAATGAAGCTGCTTATATTATAATATAACAAATAATAATTGTACATCAAATAAAATGAGTCATGTTAACAAAGTTAGTAGAGTGTATATCATTCAGTTGGATGCCAAATCTTGCAATAAAATAAATTTTATATGATGAAATATAAAAATACGTGCAAAAAGCAAGATGAAATTACCTACTACTCAGTCTGAGTTCCATCATGTGAACAAAAAGATCTATGCACCGATGAGGTGCCAGCTGAGAAGCGTATATCCCAACCAGCTCTTCATGTTGCTTAGAAAATAGGAACATTGCATACCTGAAGTACATGATTACATCAATCACATAGAAATAGCCCAGTGAAAAGAATCAATATCAATATAATAAATGTGAGCAGCTTCAATGAGTAGTAACACTTATTATTAACAAGTTGCAGAAAAGTGTCAATCATGTAATTTGCTGTGCAACATCTTGAATATTCAATGAGTTGTGTGAAAAGTGTTCTAGCGGATGCAAACTTCTGCAATTTGAAGATTTTCAATGTTTTTTAATGATGATGGAGAACCAAACTCCAGATAAAATATCTCCACAATGTAATGATCACTTCCATATAAAAATCAAGGAAAGGATTCAGTTCAAAATAACTTACATGTTTAGAATAAGATCACCCATATTCATAATCTTTTCTCTGAATATATCAGTCATGGGGTCTGCCAGTAGATGTCTAAGAATAAGTACCAAATGTGCACCAAAACGCATCATATGAGGATCACCATAAGGCCTAGCAAGCACCATATAATAAAATGAACTTCAGTCAACTAGAAGAGCAATATATGACATTATATGTGACTTTTGCATAGATAGCAGTTAGCACTATATTTGCTGTTATTTATTTATGTAGCTTTTGAGCACAAGGTATTGAGGCATGAACATCCTCATTCAAGTACAAGTAAAATGGATTGGTATTGAACTTGGTGAAGATACTGAAGGAAGATGGTAAAAGGATTGGTGTTTATTTATTCAGATGGTTTAAATAAAGCTCAAATATCCAAAGTTCACCTGAAACTGCTTTGATCATCATCCACCGGAGATGTCCAAGACCATATAAGATCAAGCACGACTGGAATGTCACCCATCATAAGATGCATCTGTTACAACATTAATGATTAGTATGAACCAACAAAACCACCATATTTCACTTTACTGGGATATAAACATGCTTTACAAGTACACACAACAATATATGCAAAAGACGGCCATGGTGATCTTTGAAGTCTTTGAACAGTGAAATCTAAGTAATGCAACAATTCTCTGCACATGTCTGCAAACGAATATATGCACATGCAAGAATTTGAGAGTAAGAGAAATTAAACCAATCTAAGGAAGAAAATGGTATTGCCTCAATCTGACGTTGCTGCTCCTTGCATTCTCGTGCGACTGCTTCATGTACTGTATCACTGCAATGTCCAGCAACATATTGGGTATCTGTCAACTTGAAATATACGAAGTGGAAGTATGCTTTACACATACCTTGAGTGAAGTTTCTGAAGCAGACCTTCAACATTGTGTGGTTGCTGATTCCATACAGTAAGTGGCCATTGTTCAGGCCCGGACAATGAGTGTGTGCCAGCATCTCCTCGTTCAGAATTTGAAATCGATTCTTCATAATTTCTCAAAACATCACCTCTTCCAGGTTGTAACTGAGCCAACTCATAGTCAACCTGATAATCAAGCCAGGACTTGGCTATTGCCCAGCATGCCGACTGACAAAGAAAAAAACTGTAATCAATCTGGGGGTACCAGCTGTCTTTAGTTGAATTGAATTTATTTCCGCTATACTTGTCGAAACCGATGCCAAAACATCAACACTTTTGAACTATCCAAACTTGAAGACCACTCTAATTTTTCGAGTCATCCGAATATTTTTGAAATGGGATTCTCTTCCCAGATACCACAATTAGATACAACTTACAAGCAGTACTAATGCATTGAGGTACAATTTGTCAAAATTTGATCCCAAAATTTCAGCATCATGAGCTTAAGTCCCAGCATCTATCATAGTCTTCCTCATGACTAAAGGAATAGTATTAGATATCTGTTGCTAATTCCTAAGATATGAGGTTGAACTGTCTGATGCCAGTGCCAATGATAGTGTAAACAATTCTACAAAGGATTAAAGGTGACTAGCCTTGTTGTAATAGCAATTGACTTCATGAAAAGAATAAACTTGTGAAGATAAATAATATACAATCACTGGTTAATGAAAGAAAACATTGTATGATGTAACCACCTAATTAGTGATATAAAAAAGTATAAACGTTCTCAAACTGCTATATGATAAACCGACCGAAAGAGTGAATGACTGTGGCGTGTAGATAGGCATACCTCCCAATCAGCGCAGATTGGAAGTGTGCGCTTCAGGTTACTACACTGAACAGAAAATACTGCAGACTCATATTTCCCACCATCTTGCTCTGCAATTCTCTATAAATAAGGAAGCTCACAATCTTCATTAACATGCAAAATCTAAATTTCAGTAGCAAATGCTCAATAATCCACATAACGGTAAACCCATACCTCAGATGCACAAAAGCAAGCCCATTTCCAAAGAAGCCAATGATGACCAATCCCACTTTCAGCTTCACAAGCCTGCAATTTTCTGTCTTTTCCATTTTTTACAAGGACGTCAATAGATGGGAATTGGTCTGTGCCTCCAAAAGAAGATAATGTTGCAGCTCGCCATGGCTAGTCACAAGAAATTTAATATGAGCGCACACAGAAGAAATAAAATATAATCTCATCAAACTCAAATACTTTAGCACCTGTCCAGCAGACCGACACAGATCACATGCCTCTTCAAATCTTCCTGCCTTTAATAGGATCCATATATCTTCTAAAAGGGATTCCTCCTGCTTCTGGCAATACCGAAGAATATCTATGAGTGGGGGAATGTATCAAAAATTTCTGTAAAGGCATCTTTCTGTTATCGGAAGGCCCAGCTCATTAGAAGTGAACTAAAGAATCATTCACCAAGATCCCTATCAACGCCCCATTTGATCAAATACATGATACAGCTTGAAATCAATGGGATCTACCTTGTCATCTGGTAATATTTTTGCACGCTCTCGAGTTGGGGCATCAAAATCCAGGTGCTGAACAACATCTCCATTTGACATACCTCTCTTGAGGAGTCTCTGAGTATGGTGCCAAACTCCGGAGCTGGGAAGATACGTGCCCACATGAGAACCCCGCACCTACAATACATTTAAATTTAAGCCATAATTTTATTCATTAACAATCAAGTGTCTTGGGAAGTTTGGCGAATGAAAAACATGCTGTTGGGAATTAAATTTTAAAATCACACATGTTTATGTGAAACAGCAGAAAGATGTGAAAGGTACACATAAAGCTCAGCTAGGTAACTTGAAATGGAATGAATGATCTGGTCTAGGTGACGCAGAACTGCATCATCACTTGATACCTTATTCTCCAAATCAAGTGCTTTGGATGCTAAACCCTCCAGCCATTGAACAACACGAAGGCATAATTGTGCTGTGTGATCATTAGCAACAAATTGGCAAGCTTCCAAATGCGAAGTAGATGGAGTCTGTCAAACCAGTTTCAAGAATTTAACATGTGAAGCTAAAGATGATTGTGATACAGCAATCAACTTGGAAACAGTAAATACTATGTATGTGTACTGCTTTACCATAAGCAGATCCTCTGGAAATTCGTCATTTCCTGTATAGATAAAATTATAATTAAAAACTATTAACCCAAGGATCATGTTAAATAGATTATAGGTTTCAAATAACATATCAAGAAACTGTAAGCGCTGTGGATGGTTCAAATTACACAACTGAGTTACACATACTAGTCTAAAATCTAAATCATGCAATGCGATCAACATTTTGATGAGATACTTGAAGGTATTTGAAGTTATTTGGATGGTATTTATGAGTGGCCATACTAGTCTAAAGCATGCAATGCGGTCAAGTTCCTTTGATGGTCTATATGAATAAAAGATACTTTTAAGGTATTTGAACAGTAGTATATCCATCAATGAGGAGCGAAACTGAAGACTTCAAGTTTGGTGTTATTACAGTTAATCAAAAATATAAATTTTAAGCCATTTGGCTAAGAATATACTGTAAACAAAGATTCAAATAAGATCTCTGGCACATCAAATCATCCATAAGAGATTGTTTACCTTTGCCAAATAGAAACCATAAAAGAGACCAGGAAGCAGCCTCATCTAGTAGAAGCTTGGCCTTTTGCCTCATTATTTTGTCCTCTACCACCCTATACCTCCCACCGGATCCATATCTACAAGCATAACAAACCGGAGAACAGTTAAGGGGTAAGAGTTCATCCAACAGCAGACTACAAACAAGCAGCCCCTTGGTAGTGACAGAGAGAATACATACGTTGAATCCTCTCATGTAAAGGGGGAAGTCAAGAATTAAAAGGAACCATATATCTTAGCTGTTGGTATTTCATAATTCAACTTCAACTGGTATAAAAAGCCAAGCTCTATACTTTGGCAAATGTCAACTATTGCTCAGCGCTTCAGATTATAATGGATAATATCACATTTATTTCAGACTGAGAAATGAAATTACCGTAAATTGTACGAGAAGAATACAAACAGACAAATGCAAAGCATGAATAGGTCACCACTTCAGCATTTTTCTGGCCCAGCCAGGTATCTAGTATTTAACTTGACACAAAGAAACTCATTGAATGCCTAGGTGTGTCCACTCTTTCTATTCGTTTACATGTTTGTCGAAAAGATTCTCCATTTAATTGAGGAAATACCAATACTACCCACACAACCACACTCACTGTCTGTCCAAATAATCTTGATGCATGAAGAAGCTTTACAACATACCTTAATGACTCTGACACGTCGCGGCAAACTCTCTCGAACTGCAAGATGAGATCAGGGAAAGGAACAGACCCTGAAAAGGTTTAAAAAGCAGCCCCGAGATACAAATTACGACCACCAAAGGTAGAAACTTTGCTCATTTTTCAAACAATTACCAGGCATTCATTTCAAACATCTTAGCTACTTTGTATTAGCAATCAATAACATCATCGATAGAAAACTTTAACAGGAAAAGGAGGACCCTTTATTATTTTAAGCATGTTAAGCAAGGGATGAATTGAAACTATGAAACCCTCATTGAAGTTACAAAGTAATGGTCGGCCAGAACAGCATGCGACACCATGTTTCAAGTACCTCGAAGAGCAGAATCAAGTAAAGATGCAAATTCAGCAAATGTAGATTCTCCACCATCTGCCGACACACCATCCTCCGCTTTGCAGTACTTCAAGTATGATTCCCCCTTTACCGCAGACTCATCACCATTATCCATCTCACGTGTTGCGTAAGCATCATTAAAATTTCTCCTTCTAGAAGTGGATTGTCCCCGACTTGGAGTATAATCAACATCATAACCTTCAACCTCCTGCTTTATATCCTCTAACAGAAGTGTGGTATTAGTGCGTCTCTCAATACTATGTCCATCAGAAAGAATCCTACTTTTACCCGACTTCGAAGCAGAGTCATCTGCATAAGGTGATGATGACAGCCTTTTCCTACATTACAAAAAAGAAAAAAAAAATTGCCACGTTACCTCAAAATATCTCTAACTTGCAAGGCTTCCCTTCTATCATCAATCATAGATTTCTAGTTTAGTCTAAACCCATCAAAGACAAAAGGTTGCCCACCAATTCAACTATCAGTAAAGACCTAAATCCTATACAAACCATCATCTTCATTCCTAACCGAAACGTTAAACCAATACTACCATAATAAAACCTAATGTTCAGTCAGTACAAACCCGTATCGGCGATACTGGTCCCTGGAAGTGAGATCTTCTGGGTCATAGTATCTCGGCAAACTCCCCATTTCGCAATCCATTTCAACTAATTGGACGCCGTCGACAATCCTCCGGCCGATTTCCACAGCTTTACTTTAAACCCTAAATTATTTCTCCAGCAGTTCTCACATCCGTTTTTCCCACTTAAAAGAAAGGGCAAAAACGTAATATACCCACACGACGCCGTAACGCGTCTTTGAAGATCCATTTTCAGCTATCCACATCAACGTCCGTTGCTGTTGCTCTGCTGCTGCTGCATTCTATCTTCTTCATCTTCAGTCTCCAGGAAGTCTCGTAGTGCTACGATCAGCACAGAAGCTCCCCCAATAGTGAGTTAATTCCTTTTTTTTGTTAGTGTTGCAAATGCTGATTGATTTCAACTTATGAGAAACCCTAAATTGAATTGTTTGGATAAAATGTCTTAATCAACTTGTGTGATTCATTGGGAAAAAAAGTGAGATAAATGGGTGCAGCAAAGCGTGGTGTACTGGTGTTTATGGGTTTGTTATTTTCTGTTGAATTGAGACGAAGCGGTCTGCAATGAAATGTTTGCTTATGACTGAAACTAGTTGTAATGTAAGACAATTGAGACCTGACTGAATCCATGAATAGTCTCAAGAGCAGTACAGAACCATGGATGATACAAAGAGAATTTTTTACCATGTTACGAAACTGTTGCATGCTGTTGAGCCTTACACTGACAAAAATGCCTTTTTAGGTAGCATGTTGACCGTGAAGGGGGTGAATCCGGTGGCGCTGGAGATTTCAGCACCTTCTTTTGGAAGCTTTTGTAGTTCTCTGCGGCTAAGGAGTAGGTTCCTGCATTTAAGGAGCGTGCGCAAGCCCGTTGGAAGGTGTCGTGATGGAACGAAAGAAGTTAATAGTGTGTTTCGAGAGATTACTGCTGTTCAGGTATGATGGTGAGTGACTGATACATAGATATTCGTTGGTTGTTACTTTTAAGTCCTTTACTGTAAGGTATGTAATAACGGATCTGTAACTCTCTATTTTATCGTAAAATGCAAAATGATGAGTTTTGTATTGTCGATTTAAATGGTGACTTTGCAACTTTTTTCAAGTCGACAATAATATGTATAGCTGTTTCAGTATTCATGGACCTTGACTAAATGTTTTGTACTCTGATGGCTTCATGGTTCCATCAGGAAACTCCACGAGACAAAAAGTCTGCAGCAACTTTTGTTATCGCTAATGCCATCATGTTTGCTGCACCTCTAGAAGCTCTAGCTGAAACTTGTGAACCTAATTACGTTGGTCTGTCGATGCCCGTACTTCTTGCTGTAGCTCTAGTCGGGGCCACTGTTGGAGGTAATGGAAATTTAACTATCTGCGATAATCATGATGGGATTAAGTGCAGTCGTACTTTGAAAGTTTGAAGTCCCTTTATGTTTGCATGTCGTATTGTTTAGTTTTTTTTTTCTTTTTTGATCAACACTTGCATTGCAGGATTGGTTGCGAGACAGCGAAAAGGAGAGTTGCAGCGGGTTAATGAGCAGCTGCGTCAAATCAACACTGCTCTAAGAAGGCAAGCCAAAATCGAGTCATATGCCCCTAAACTGAGTTATGCGCCTACTGATAGGAAAATGGAACAAGAAGTGCCTGTTGATACGAGGCAGGAAGTCCTAATCTCGCATCTAAAAGCAGGAAAAGGTTTTTTAAGGAATCTGAATCCTCAGAAAGCAGCTACTGAGTTTCAGACAGCCCTTGAGCTTGCTAGAACTTTAAAAGATCCCGTCAGGGAAAAAAAGGCTGCGCGTGGCTTAGGTTGGTTCTACGTATCCTCATATGTACTCGATAATATTATCACTATCGAAGGCTTTAACAATAATAGGATTACACGATAATGCTTGCAATTGTTTAGGGACAGACTGCCCCGCCATGTATCTGAATTTTGACGCGCCCAGCTCATGTCTAAGCAAAAGTACTTATTGGATTTGTGACTTTGTGTGTGTGTGTAGGAGCATCCTTGCAGAGGCAAGGCAAGTATAAAGACGCCATCAAGTACCACTCCATGGTGCTAGACATATCAAGGAGACAAGGCGACAACTCGGGAAGTATAGACGCTTACGGGGCAATAGCTGACTGTTACACGGAACTGGGTGACCTTGAACAAGCAGCAAAGTTCTACGATGGTTACATACAAAGACTTCAAGCAGACTAACACTACTACAGACGGGACTTTATGCAACGGTTCTGAGGATTATTACGCAACGGTTTGTTGATAGAACCGTTGCTTAAGATCATACATTATGCAACGGTTTTTCTTTAACCGTTGTGTACAGCATGAAAAAAATCGGACACGTTTTGGCTGTTTTATATCTCAAATTCACAAATTCTAAACAAAATTTAATTTCCTGGGCTGTTACATATTTTCAAACTTCAAAATACTTGCATTTCACTCAAAATACAATCATTCATACAAGGCATTATGCATAATCATTCATATACTGATTTATACAACATCACATAAACAATTACATGTAAAGACTATGTTCAAACAAGTAGTTGTACAAGTAGGCAGTGAACTCATCTTGCACGTCTTGTATCTTTCTTATCTCATATGCTTATCCCATTGTAATCATCACATTATGAATGAATTCCATATGTTCTGGCATAATGTGAAGTCGGATTGGATTGGCTCTTGTGTCGACAGGGAGATATTATTGGACAAACAACAGACAAATGAGCTTGCATTGAGCCCAACCGGAAAACAAGTGATTCCTAATACTGGTTATTTAAATGAAAACTCATTTTTAATTCATTATTAGCGTGTTAATTAAGCACTAAAGATGCTGCTAAAAGTGTTTAATGTCGCCGTATTATTCGATTATGTTTAAATTAATTAGTACTAAATACGTTGGTTGTTGTACGTGCGAGAAAGCTTGCACGCACGTGAATGTCGGCCTGTAGATAAGTTGACTTCATTAATTACGAAGACAATTAAAAACAACAACATTATATTATGATGTGTAAATTATAAATTTTTTTATCAATTTTAAATTATTTTTGTACAATTTTGTAAGTAAATATATTAACTTTGTTATCATGGGAAAAATACACTTCTTAATATAACCTTTGATTCGTTCAATTTGCTGTCATCCTATTCTCGAGATTGTAATTAAATAGTCAACAACATCAGCCCACAAAATGAGAAGAAAAAAAAAAGTTTTCAGTGTCTTTGAATGTTTCAAATATGAACAAAAATGGACATCCAATCGATTTCTGGTATTCAAATAAGAAGTCAAAGGACAATGTTTCATATAGTAATTGGATGTAACTCCAAAACTCATATTTAAAATATGTATACTAAATCCTGATCCGAAAAAAAAATGTATAATAAATAAGAAGGAAGATATAAAAATCACTAAATTTGATAAATCGATTCAATTACATTTTTTATAATTTGTGATGAATTTTTTCAATGGAATTTTAAATGCTTCTTCATTGCTCTAAAATTGGAAAATTCCATATGAAATTAGATTAAATGAACGTAAGTTATAACTCCATCATTTTAATATGAAAATTATAAAGCGTTGGATATTTTTTTATTATTAACTTGCAATTTATTTAAAAAAAAAGCTTTTTATTGCATTGCATTTGAGATTAGACAAACCGTGGAAAATGTATTAAATGAATTTGGTAAATAAATTAATAAATATGAAATTAGTAATGAAAATTCGAGCAAATTATATAAAAAGAGTTCAAACCGCAGTCGCCTAGTAAACACGTCCATCCATTTTCTTCTCATTACTGCTCCAATCGTCTTAGTCTTCATTTCACTTCATCGTCTTCTCTCAGCCGTTGATCGGTAAACTCATCGGAGGTGGCTTTCTGCTCCGATCCAGCTGCAGTGGAGTGGTGTGGACTCGATTCGATTCGTTTGATCGGTTGGTGGTTGGTCGATTGAGCTGTAGTTTAGCGGCGGTGATTTGTTGTTTAGGTCAAATGGATGAAGTGACGATGGAGTCGGCGGAGAAGATAATCCTGCGATGGGACTCGACGGCGTCGGAGGAGGCGCGTGAGAAAATGATTTTTGAAGGAGACCGTTCCGAAGTGGATCAGTATCTACGCGCCGTTGACGAAATCCAGCACGCGATGTCTTCGGCGTCGATCGAGAGTAGCGGAGGCGGCGGTGGTGCAGAGAAGGTCAACGTTGCAATCCAGATCGCGATGGCGAGGCTGGAAGACGAGTTTCGCAATATACTGATTACTCATTCGGCCGCGATGGAGACCGAGTCGCTCCTCGAGATGAGCTGCCTCTCTACGGAGACTAGCGCTGAGTTTGAGGAGTACAGCGCCGAAATGGAGCCTGTGGCAGTGGATGAGGCGGATCGGGTTTTGGAGTTGTCAGTAGGTGAATCGAGTCGGCGAGCAAGGAGCTCGGTTAGCTACAAG
This sequence comes from Rhodiola kirilowii, assembly GCA_033675215.1. Taxonomy (NCBI): domain Eukaryota; kingdom Viridiplantae; phylum Streptophyta; class Magnoliopsida; order Saxifragales; family Crassulaceae; genus Rhodiola; species Rhodiola kirilowii. The sequence continues at coordinate 5,301,861 of CM066203.1, read as the reverse complement.
ACGACTAAGAGTATCCGGGAGGTGGATTTGATTCCGTCTGAGGCGATTAACGATCTGCGGAGCATAGCAGAGCGGATGATTACTGCGGATTATCTAAGGGAGTGCATTCAGGTGTACGGAAGTGTCCGTAAATCCACTGTGGATGAGAGTTTTTGGAACCTAGGGATTGAGAAATTGAGCATAGGAGATATACAAAGGTTGAATTGGGATACAGTGGAGGTGAAGATCAGGAGGTGGATTCGAGCTGCTAGGGTTTGTATTAGGGTCTTGTTTGCTAGCGAGAAGAAGCTTTGTGAAGAGATATTTTATGGATTAGGGGCTGGAATTGATGATACTTGCTTTATGGAAACTGTGAAAGGACCAGCTATTCAGTTGTTCAACTTTGCAGAAGCTATAAGCATAAGCAAGAGGGAGCCAGAGAAACTGTTTAAAATACTCGACTTGCATGATGCCTTGTTGGATCTGTTGCCTGATATTGATGTGGTTTTTGACTGCAAGTCTGCTGAGTCTATTCGGGTTCAGGCGGCTGAGATACTGTCCAGGTTGGCTGAGGCAGCTAGAGGGATTTTGTCAGAGTTTGAAAACAAAGTGCTTCGCGAGCCATCGAAGGGAACCGTTCCTGGAGGGACGATTCATCCATTGACTAGGTATGTGATGAACTATATTAGCTTGATATCTGACTATAAACTGACACTGAATGAGCTTATAGTGTCTAAACCCTCAACTGGGTCGAGATATTCTGGTGATCCTACAACCCCGGATATGGATTTTGCTGAGTTAGAAGGGAAATCCCCACTAGCTCTTCATCTGATTTGGACAATAGTGATCTTATTGTTCAATTTGGATATGAAGTCCAAGAATTATGTGGATGGATCAATTGTACACATATTCATGATGAATAACATTTACTATGTAGTCCAGAAGGTGAAAGGGACACCTGAATTGCATGAGATGATTGGCGATGATTATCTAAAGAGGCTTTCCGTGAAAGTCAGGCAAGAAGCCTTATTATACCAGAGAGCAACTTGGATCAGGGTGTTGAACTGTTTGCGTGATGAGGGGTTACACGTGAGTGGTAGTTTCTCTTCTGGGGTGTCAAAGTCTGCTTTGCGAGAACGTTTCAAGACCTTCAACGCCGTGTTTGATGAAGTTCACAGGACGCAAGCTTCTTGGTTGGTACCAGACGTACAGCTAAGGGAAGAGCTCCGTATATCAATATCAGAGAAGTTACTTCCTGCTTATCGTGCATTTCTTGGGAGGTACAGGAATCACATTGAGAGTGGAAGGCACCCAGAGAACTATATCAAGTACTCGGTAGATGATCTTGAGAATGATGTGTTGGATTTCTTCGAGGGTCATCCCGTTTCACAAAACTTGAGGAGAAGATAAATATGCTTTGCATGCTTTAACATTTTGCAAAATTAGAAGCTTAGGGGACATTCTTTGAATTTTATGGGAAAGAGGTATGGCTGTTCAAGCAATGGGGGCTGATCAGTCGTCTCAAGTGGCATCTCAGCTTGAAGATTCCTGCTTGATGGTCTGAATATTTCTGAACCTTGGGGGTTTTAAATACTACATGTTGCCAGCCTGCATGTAAGCATTTTGTTGTTGTTGTTTGTTTGTTTACGATCTATATTGTTTCACTCATTGTTTGTTCATATGCGAAATTGTTGTATCAGTGTATTGTGATCTTGAAAAACCTGTGTTATCCTATCTTTTAGGTTTTCTGCACCATAAAACTGAGTATGACTTCAGTCACCTTCAAACTTGGTCTTTTACATAGGCAAGTCTTTTAAGGAGTTTGGGATTTGATTTTATTCAACAGTGTATATAAAATACATTCTCACTGAGGTGTACTCTGTTGAAGAAATTGTTTGGAAACTTCCAGGAATCCTGCTCAACTTGGATGGTGTATATAGGCGACTGTGTTTACTAGTTATTGTCTTACTGATTCCAGTCTTCTTGGTAGTTTCTTCTTCTATGGCAGCAACTGCAGCATTGGAAGTTTAAAGAACTGGCAAATCAGGGTAGATGTATATAATTGGGCATGTTTGCCTAGCCTCTGAGTTATAAGGTATTGTGGAGAACAAAATATCTGAACATGGTACTATAGAGCTGAGCCAGCATCAGGAATCAGGATTACATAATACAAAACACATGCCAGAAGCATCTCCATCTTTCATTAATTACTCCAAATATCACTCTCTCTTGTCTTCTTCTGTATCACCCCCAACCGAGGAAGTAACTGGGATTGTTCTGGCATCAGGTGCTGCTCTTGTGTCCTTAAATGTCGCGAAGGATGGCTTTATAAGGGTCAAACTGTCACCATTATTCCTGTCAAAGTCTTCCGTTGCATCGTCCGAGTATGCATACCTGACAAACACAGAATAAATTTTCAGTTCAGCTGTGGGAAAATAGATGAATCAATCACAAATATGAATCAATGGGCATGACCAGGTTCAAATGTTAACTAAAGTTCATCAAAGAAGCAACAAATATGGCTTGAATTTTCAACTGTCGAGGCTGACTGACGCATAAATGGGACAAAGCTTACCTGGTTGAGTTTTGTGATGGCGCCCACAAGACACATATGACGAATAATAGGGAGAAAGAGAGGATTTGCCAGAAAGCAGGGATGACCCATGCATTCTGCCAGTGTTCGTTGTACATGTCATTCGCTTTGAAATATAGCTGCAAAGCAAAGCAGAGAACAACTATGATCAATTTGACACCCAAACATTTGCTACCAATTATCTGGGTCAACTAATACAGTACTTGATCCATCATGCCAACTGTCTTAGAATCTCTCCCTATTTACCTCATAGCAAGTCCATCCGACAGACACCACAACTGCAACAGCCAAAGCATTTGTGAATTTCCTGTATATGTCCAGTTTGACCATCATTCGTCTAGCCTGAAAACATCGATTGAGTAGTGATAAATATGCTTCATAATTCGTTGATATTAATCTATATGATGCAGCCCTGATTACGAGTTACATGAGATAATAAATATTGTACCTGAAGTTTGCTTATAGTTGCAGAGAGGGAAGTGAATATCCAAACAATAATGAAAGCATCGAGAATTGCCACAGGAAGAATCAGAAATAGTCTTGCATATCCTGAAAGATCACTGACAGAACCCACATGTTCTACTAAATCAAGTACTTCTGATGCGACAAAGAATGAACCTCCAACCATAATCACCTTTGGTGTAATTCCACCCAAGGTTGGTCTGACAACACCATACCCCATAGCAACCATAAGAATGATCAAACGTGCAACTGCACGCTTGATAGCCCCAAAAGTAACTGCCCATACTGTGATCCCTATTGGTCTGACCCCGGTGTTATTGAACTGGGCATACTCAAAATACCAAAAAGCCATCTCGAGCATTCCTAACGTTATCACTAATGTAATGCAGTTTTGTAATGGGAGAACTTCTCTCCAAAATCTAGCATACTGTGAGAACCAAAAGATTCCAAGGATCAAAAATGCAAGAGACATGAACCCATAAAAGTTCATTAGAGGAGCCATTCTTCCAGGGAGATAACCAGCTGGATTCTTCCATATGCTTTTCCCTTCCACAACCAAGTCTTTAAGATTTTGATCACAGTGCATGAAATATAAGTTATACATCCCAGTCTTGGTGATTTGAATAGATCTTGATGGAAGCATAGCAGATTGCTCATCGAAATGGAATGAGACTCCAAAGACATGGGGCCAGCCTGGATTTCTGGTAGATGGGCGGAATATGATGTCTCCTTGGGAACACACACCCAATTTTGCTAGGTCTGAAGTGCAGCAAATCGCTCTTTGGCCTCCATATGCTGAGCCCCCAATCAACTCTCTATCTTCGACCTCAAAAACTACAGCATGAACAGGCCATGAGCTCAAGTTTGATGATTCCGCCAGTCTCTTGAATGTAACCTTTTCAAATCTGAAACCCAAAAAAAAAAGCATGTACGTTAACAAACGAATATCATTTAGCAGAAAGTTGAAATCACTAGTAAGACTGCATGGAAAAAGTAAGGCCACTTCATACTCGGTTATGAAGACATTTGCTTGTGTTAGTAACCTGATATACAATATTGATCACCTACTGATGAGAACTAAAAACAAAATTTAATCAAACACAGCTGCCGCAGATCAAAGCTCAGTTCAAAACAAAATTCTTCACACAAAAAATTAAGCTGGATACTGACAAGATACAAAGAAAAATCTAAAAAGCACTAACTAGCATACTGCATTTTACGTTTTATTTGGCAGAACAAAATGCAGAACCAGTGAGTTATCACGAATTAAACACAATTTCTCGTATCATAACCAAGTTAAATTGAGAAGTTTCTACTCTCCACAGAAGCCAATTGAAATCCAAAACATCAAAACAGGCCACAGATCCAATCAAAACGAACCAGATCTCAGCTCACCGCACCGACTCAGCAAAGTCGACCATGAACAAAATAAAAAGTTAAAAAAAATTCACCTTATAAAAGATGAATCCCTAGAATCGGAGAGTGAAGTCTCGTTATCTTCAGCTGCAGAAGCGTACACTCCCTCGCTGCCTCCATGGACGACGAAAGCGTTCCCCTTGTTCGCGAAAGCCTCGGCAACGTACTCGTGAACCGATGCGTTTACGCAGCAGCACAACAAACAGAAAGCGAGCAAAGCAGTTGCGGCCGAAGCAGAGGAATCGAGCCTCGGCATTTCGAAGATCGAAGTGCTGCTGCTGCTGCTGCGGCCTCCGATTGCGGACTGGAGTTGAAATTGGAGAAGTGCCGTGGATTTTCTTTATTTAAATTTGTTGCCCTCAATTTTCGAAAACTAAAAAACAAGTCCCGAGTCACTGTTAGTGTTAGTCAACGCGTTAATACTAGTTTGACTTGTTTTTATCTGACTCTGACTGCCATAGAAACGTTGGGTCGGATTTTCAATAATTACAAATCGGCCCCAGGAATAATCACAATCAACATCCCTAGAGTATTTAAGGTTTACACCGCTAATTTATAAAATAAAACTGACACGAAACTGATCGGTGGAGTGTGTTACTACGTCTTGTCGAATCTCGACCCAGATTTTTCCCGACACCAACCGATACGATTAATCAATCTCATTTTAAACAGCCACCTGCTCCTTGGTGAATTCGTGGACTTGAATTTGTTAATCGAGAGTCGACGATCTCATCTACGGCGATCCAATTTTGCCGATCGGCGATTAAATTAGGGTTTTTGTGGTTGGATGCTTCAGGTTTGTTTCTATTGTTGATTACGATTTTCTTTGTTGTTGAGTCGGTTAAGGTTTTTATTTCTTAGCGATAAAGGTATTTTCGTAGCTTGTTTGCGCGTGGGGATTTAGCCGGAGTAGAATTTACGTTGCTTTGAAAAATTCAATGGACTGTTCTTCCTGTTGGTTTTTATTTTTTCATGGAGTTGTGTTATTTTATCTCATCCATGATTGTTGTATATAGCCTCATGCATAGAAAGACAATCTCTTTTTAAAGTATTGGAACTTTATGGAGAAGTAAGATGGTAATTTTAATTTATGGAGCTGGTTTGTTGCTATAATGCTATATAATGTTTTTAGGATTGGTGTATGTGTTTATTTATATCTAGTTCAATATCTCGCTCTGATCTGTTGAGTCTGTTTATCATTCAGGAAGTTTATGCTCCGAATCTTTGTAGGGGACTATTGAGTTATGGCTACAGGAACTATGGCAACTGTAGCCGGCGCCGCTGCTATTTTGTATTATGCGTTGAATAAAAGAGCTCCCTCTAGCTTAGATTCAAAAGACGACAGTGATGATAATGGCTCTCCGAGTAGTCGTGCTTTAAATCGCCGAGTTTCACATAGACTCTTGCAGGCTCCTGGAACTTGGTTAGAGACAATTTCTACTTTGTCGGAGACTCTCAGGTTCACATATTCTGAAACACTTGGAAAATGGCCTATTGGGGAACTAGCATTTGGGATTCACTTCCTTTTGAAGAGGCAGGTATGCATGACACGGAGTATTGATAAACAATTTGTTGGCGTTCTCTTACTATCAATATTGTCCAGACTCCAGCAATTAATGTCACCTGTTCGAGTCAAGTTTTTGTGGCAGATTCTTTTTTTAATATTATAGCAAATGACTTATTATCATGAAAACTTATAGGGGAACTTACGTGTGCGTGATGTGTTTGGAGGACCAGATAGTGTTCAACTTAATGGACCAGAGTTACAAGCCGAGCTGCAATATATGCTGAACTTGTTAATACTTTGCTGGCATTTCTCCAAAAAACCATTTCCATTGTTTCTTAAAGAGACAGGTTTTTCTGATGAAGATGTCCTCCTTCAAGAACCCAAAGCAGGAGTAAGCATATTCCCACCTTGTTGTTATATTTTTCTGTTAATGTGCGACTTTTACTACTTTGTTGTATGTTACTTTACAATGGTTTTTAGGCCTCGAAATTATCAGTTTTCCTTGGAGTGATGAATGTTAAAAACAAGCTTAACATTTGTAATAAACATGCGTTGGGCGTTGGCTAAGGCCTAAGGGTTCCTTGAATATGTTTTGTTAGCTATTATGTACAGTGGATTCTATAGGATGCGCTAAAGCTAGGAATTTTAACTGGTGGATGAAAAAAGGAAGTTATGTGGGCAGAATTTTGTGGAAGTGCAAAATAATAGTACCACATTAACTTGTTTTTCGTTATCTTGCTAGTTCTGACATCTAACTAGGCATATTTTCCTTTATTAACAATCATAAAGAAATGAGTATCACAATCTTCACAAATGTTGTCCGCTCATTTGTGCGGAACTGATTGGTGCTTGCATTTACCAATGCATTATTTTTGCAGATCTTGAAGCCAGCCTTTGCCATTCTAGTTGATCACAGGACAAAGTGTTTTCTTTTATTAATTCGTGGAACACATAGTATCAAGGATACTCTGACAGCTGTAACTGGTGCAGTGGTTCCATTCCACCACACTGTAGTTGACGAGGCAGGAGTGAACAACTTGGTGTTGGGGTATGCGCATTGTGGAATGGTTGCTGCTGCAAGATGGATTGCTAAGCTTGCAACTCCGTGTCTAACAAAAGCACTTTCGGAGTACCCTGGTTATAATTTAAAGGTATGGTATTACCTTAAATCCTATTTTCTTCATACTTTGTTGTTAGTGATTTATATGGATGATAAGTATGCTCCTCTCATATAATGACAGATCATAGGCCATTCTCTTGGTGGAGGTACTGCAGCTCTTCTTACATATGTTATGCGTGAACAGCAGGACTGGTCTAAAACAACTTGTCTAACATTCGCTCCAGGTTTGTCTTTGTTAGTAAACTTGTAACATGCAGCCATTGCATCCTTTATCTTAAACTGCAACAACATAGAGTAGGAGTATAATTGTCTTTGTTAGTAAACTTGTAACATGCAGCCATTGCTTGAATCTTGATTAATAGAAATTGAGTGGATTCAGAAGTGAACATTTCTGTTCTTTAAAAACTATACTATGTCCACCCACATCCGCTATGTTTTACCCCATACACCATCTGCTATTCGAGTTATAACTAAGAGTACTTAATGGAGTTACCTCAGTAGCTAGTTGAGAATATAAATTTGGGTTAAAGAGGCAAGGGATCATATAAATGAATGCTTCTACTCAAAGAAAATGAAGCATTTACTTCAGTTTACTGTTGACATATGGTTTTGCACCCTGTTCGATAGTTTCACCTGTATGTGCTCCTGACTGGATATTACTTATTACAGCTGCTTGCATGACATGGGATCTAGCTGAATCAGGCACAGATTTCATCACGTCTGTAATAAACGGAGCAGATTTAGTCCCTACATTCTCAGCTGCTTCATTGGATGACCTGCGCGCTGAGGTTCTTCCTTAAGGCTTATATGCTTTTTATGATGGATTCTTTACGTCTCTTTACAAGAACAGACTATCAGTTAAATTCAGGATGCAATGTATTTTAGTGCAACTCTCAAACATGCAAGCATGTCCTACAAAGTTGTTAGTTCATTTGTTGCCAATCTTTCAGGTCATGAAGAGTTCCTACTGCTGATGTTTCAAATAATTCATTGCAGGTGACAGCATCTGCATGGCTGAATGATCTGAGGGTTCAGATTGAGCGCACGAGGATTCTTAGTACTGTCTATCGGTCTGCCACAGCTTTGGGTTCACGGTTACCGTCTATTGCCAGTGCGAAAACAAAAGTTGCTGGCGCTGGGGCTATTTTGCGTCCAGTTTCTAATGGTACCCAGGTATGCCAAGTTATCAAATGGTAGTTTGGTATGAACTTTTAAGTTATTGTGTTTGACAACCGTGAAGCTGACAAGCTGCCTTACTATTCTCCCTAGGTTGTGATGAAGAGAGCACAAAACATGGCTCAAGCTGCTTGGGCCCGACCCACACTTCCTTTTTCGTCATGGTCATGCATGGGTCCTCGTTATCGTGCCTCAGCCACTCGTTCCAATGCTAAGGAAGATGATACTGATGAATCATCTTCGCTAACAGAGACATCGGAGTCTTTACTGGCATTCAAACAAGAAGCAACTATTGTTGAGACAACCGAAGATCCTTCAGCTTCTACCCAAACAGATGAGTGGAGATCAGAGATCGAATGCTGTGCTGAGCCAGACACGTCTGCTGATGGAGAACTTGAGGAGAAAGATCTTTTAGGCCATGACAGACATGAAGACCGCATGACTGAATTTGAATTGTGGCAGCAGCTTGAGAAAGAACTTGAGCATGGATCAGAAGCTGAGGATAATGAACATGAAAAGGAAATAAGGGAAGAGGAGGCAGCTGCTATGGCAGAAGTTAGTGATATCCAGCCACAAGAACCAGTACCAGAAACGAAGGAGGTGCACAGATTCTTTCCACCAGGGAAAATTATGCATATAGTTGATCTTAAAATTGATGAAGAGGAGGAAGCAGGAAATGATTCCTCCAGTTCAGATGACTCAGAAAGCGAGCAGTTATCACAGCCTACAGTTGGGATGTTTCTGACGCACAGGTCATTATATGGGAAACTGAGGCTGTCACGCACAATGATCAAGGATCACATAATGCCAGTTTACAGAAGACAAATGGAGAAGTTGCTTGAGGAGCTTGTCGAGTAATATTGGTAGATAACTTATATGCAAGCTTTATAAGTCGGACAGACAGACTTTCAAGTCCTCAGATTTACACCTCAGATTCACCAGGTAGATCTTAGGACGCTTGTGCTAGTCTAAAAGTCCATGGGACAACCCTCTCAATGGCATCCTTCACCAAGCCATCAAGCTGAGTGCATATTGATGGTTGTCTAGGCATGATTGCATGAATAGAAGCTGATATAACTATGCCATCCAATTGTTGTCCTTCCTGAAGCATCACCCTTTGGCTGTCTGACACATGAATTTCTCCATGTCCTATTTTTTGTGATTTCCAAAAATTTGAGAATATGCGTACATCCGGATTCATAACATACATGAAATGGACCAGATACCTTCTAAAATGCAATTACCATTCATGTACTAGGGATCCAAACCACTCCAAGATTTAGGCAAACGGCTAGGGGAGGGCACTTGTCCCACTGCTACTAATGGCACCAACCATAAGAACCTTAGTGGTTGCCAGGGGCCAAGCACAACGAAAATAATAAGTTTTAAGACGTGTGTAGGTAGTGTGTGTAACAAAACAACACCCCTTGACTCCGACCACTAATTTCACCAAAGGCACTGTCGCCTGATCAACAGTTTTGTCCTACAGCTAAAGATATGCTGAATCCAACAGTTCACTCACAACAGGTTAGGTTGCATACTTGCATGGATGCAGCAAACTTATTTTTGCATGATGTTGACGTCTGAAGCATCTTAATACTCAGAAGCAGATATTCCTGAACATGATAGAAAGAGCTTGATTTCAACTACATACCCAACCCTAAATATACATGGAAGAAACCGTTGCCTATAGGAATCAAACTCGTCCATGCACCATTTCATCATGACCAGCTTCATAGTACTAGTTCACCAGGACTGCTTACTAGCTACTACTCTCATAGGCTAGTGTTTTTTTTAATATGATGAGAGTTAACCTAATCAAAATCAAGCCTATTATGTGAAAAAGGATAACATATACTGAGGAGAAAAGTATGATGGGTGGAAAAAGAAACAAGAATTTGGAGAGAAATACACTAAAGGTTATATTCATGCTAAGAAAGAGCATATATAACACAATGTGAGTATTCATATATCAACCACAAACCAAACAAATGAATGTGTAAACCATTTGAAAGCCTTTTAACTTTGATGTGTTCCACAAGCACCCACCGATACAAGAGAAGTAAAAAGAAGAAGAAGAAAAAATGAATCTTACTCAACATTTTCATATCTGTCCTTCACTTTAAGCATATGTCTTCTCAGGAAAACAAGAATTCCCACAACAAAAAACTGCAGCATCCCAGCAATTCCAATAAATAGCAACCCAATCTTCATCCCTGAATTTAACTTATGCTGCTTTGGCGGAGGTGGCCGCCTTATACTCCTCCTGCGTGGCGGCTGATGATTTCTTTGGTGTGTGGTTGGAGGAGGGGGTGAAGTCCACATTGGAGGAGGAGGAGGAGGTGATAATGTCCATATTGTAGGAGGTGAGTATGGAGGTGGTGGAGGTACTAGCAGTGGAGGGGGTGGGGATTCAACCAGTGGTGGCGGCGGCGGCGGCGGTGGCGGAGGAGACGGGGGAGGAGGTGACGGTGGCAGCGGAGGTGGTGGAGGTGGAGGAAAATCTTGCTGCGCAAATACTGGAACTTGAACAAAGGAAGCAAATAAACTGAAACTAAACCCTAAAATCAGAATCCCAATTCTACAAATCAGCAGCTCCATCGTACACAAGTTTTATACAATCAGATCAAACCAGAAGCTACGGCTCAAATACTTGTATCAAAAGTCCACCCACAAGGCACCTTAATCACAACAATCCCCGAGCCCTAATTTCAACCAAATGCACAAAAATCACACAGCTACTTACTCCAACGGATCCACCACAACACAGCACTTGGATCGAAAATCTGAATCAGTCCGTAACCTTCGGTCAGGAGCAGTCAAAACCCGAATTCCACCAACTCAATTCACAAACCACCAAATCCGCTTACCTCAATTGACTCCTCAACTTCTGCAATCAGCAAACCAACCGTATAAAACTCGATCCACTTCCACTTCAGCAAAAACTGACTCACCAGAATCGCAAAATTCACCAAATCGTCCAAGTCCGGAGTTTTCCGGTCGCATCAAATTGAGGAGTGCGTTGAAAAGAGGTCAACCTGTGTGATGCAGAATCCGTGGTTAAAATCGCGCATGGTCGATTTTGAGTTCCGATCTTGATTTGAGGGATCGGGATCGGGATCGAGATGAAGAGGACAGCGAGAGATGGGAAGACGCGGGATTCAACGGTTGGACGTCTGACGAGAGTTTGGCTGGAAAGTGACTTTACACAGGTCACAGTTATAATTATATTATTATTATATAGTACATAATTAATTAAATCAATAATAAACACTGGAAACCGGAATGGACGGTTGAGATGAGATGTGTTCTACATTGGATTCTTTGTGAATCTAAGATCATGTACGAGATTTTGAAATCTAAATGTAAATACGTACTTTTTTTTGGTATGGTAAATATTTAATTTTTAAATGGCATATTTTTTTGGTCTGTTTTATTTAGCGGATTCTTTGTGAATCTAAGATCATGTACGAGATTTTGAAATCTAAATGTAAATACTTTTTTTGGTAAGGTAAATATTTAATTTTTAAATGGTCTGTTTTATTTAGCGTACACGTTAAATTCCATGTCCTGGGAAATGGATTAAATTCCTTTTGACGAAACACAGCTTATGCTATGGAGTTGGCTTTTCACAGAATCTCATGTAATTAACAGCTAATTTTGCACAAACAACATCAAGTTTCAGATCCGGATACGTACAAGCGCTTTCTAGTTCCTATTCACGCCCAATTCAAAGGCATGTTTCAGAACCAGATGAGAATCAAAGTAGTATAACCCAAGACATGGTTAGTGGACTTCTTTTTTTTATTTAAGTACGTTTTTTAAGTAGATTTCTCACAACAACAAAATTTCTAATTTGGTCAGCTTCAGCGACTTTTAGCTCATATCTTTAGTTAATTTATGAACTTCATTCTCATTTTGCGTTTTTGTTTTTGTTAAGGATGTTGTTTCTACAGGTGGCTTACACTAAAGTAATGTTTGGATCGTACATATTTGGATTGCTCAAAATATAGTCAACGCTTCTCTAACAATTTAGGATCAAGCGGGACAGATAGTATGACTCTCTTATTCATTTGAAGAATGTGGAAGATGAACTGTTGATCATACCATTAAAAATAATGTTTCAAAAACTTGATCCAAGGAGCATGTCATATTGCCTTTCTTGCAAGTACTAATCAGTAATCATGACTGATTTAAACTTTAATTCATGTTTATTGTAATTATATTTTACATCGAGGGTCAAGATCAGGTACAAAGTTAAATTTTAGTACAAAAATTATCAAAATCATTTTATAATTCGTCAGTTTATTTTATAGTTCGTTTAAATTATTTTATAGTTCGTCAGTTTTATTTTATAATTCGTCACCAAGAAAAACATCAAAAAATCAAGATTTAATCTCATCCATTCAAATCAAAAGATCAAGGACTATAATTAATTTATATTTTATACCAAAAAAATTAACTTTGCACCGGATCCTTACTATTTACATCGATTTCACTGTCTGATAATTGAGTTTACCATCAAATCAAATGGATAACATTTTTAAAAAAAATTAAAAAGGACAATAAAAATAAAATAATTTTGTTTTTTTATTAGAAAAAAAAACTGAATGATTGGCTCTGATTTTCAGAACCCATAATCAATCAACGGCACACATCATACACCTTCTCTCTCTCTCTCTTACACTGTTAGATTCCTTCGTCGTTGAAACCCCCTCCACGAACGAAGGAATCTCAATCCCCCAAAATTCACACTTTCATACTTCCCCCCTTTTCAAATCCACCGTGAATAAACCCTAATCCATATCCATGGCGGAGAATTCAATTTCTTCGCTTAAGCCAATCCAATCACCCTTGCCTGACCCGATCCCGCAAACCCTAACTCCAAACTCGACCAATTCAGCGATCGGCACCTCGTCTCCACCGCCCGCCGTGCAGGATATGCCGCAGCAGAAGTTGCTTATGCAGCAGCAGCAGCAGCAGCAGAATTTGGTGATGCAGCGGTCGCCGTCTATGTCCAGGTTTAATCAAGTGCAGGGTCAGGCGCAGTTCGGGATGGGGGGACAGCAGCAAGGTGGTGGGATGTTTGGGCAGTCAAATTTTGGTGGGTCGGGGATGTCTCAGCAGCAGCAATTGCAGTTGAGGCAACAATTGCAGCAACAGCAGATGAATGTTGCTGGTGGGAATATGGGGAGGGCTGGGTTGATGGGGCAAAATGGGCAGATGTTGCAGGGTCAGTTAAATATGCAACCACAGATGTTAGTTTCGGTAAGTTATGGAGCTTGATTTCTGACGCCTTAGGATTGTATAGTTTCGGTATGAACTGGATTTATTTTCAGTTTGCCTGATACCGAGAATCAATTAAGGTATCTCAAAATTTTTAAACTCTTAGTGATCATGTGACTTACCATACTTGTTCATATTAATGAGCCATCAACTGGAAACAACAGATGATGTTATGGTTTTGATTGAATCCCTGATTGATTAGATGTTACTCTATTAGTTTTTGTTATTCTTGCGTAAACTATGAAAACTGATGGTTGGAAGGCTCTCGATTTGTGCTGTTTCAATGTAATTAAAGTACTTCAATCACGCATACTCTTATCCACCATATGTGACGAAAGTGGAATCCAAAAGGAGTTCATGATTATTTTTTGGATTTGTGCATATGAGAAACAAAGGGACAAGCTGAAGGGGAAATATTAAAATTCTTGCCAAATTGTACTTCCACCAAACTTGCCATGATACTCTAAAATAAAATTATATTTTCCTCATCGAAATCCTTATATATTTAATTTTCCAAAATTAAATTGTGTTGTAGATCCAATTATTACATCGTGTATTTTATGAAGCAATATACTCGTGAGTTTCATAACTGCAGACGTGATGCAATCGACTATAAATCTAAGTGTGAACAGTATTAGTTTGAGATCACTGACTTTTTGTTTGGTTGATTTCATTGTGCAGCCAAGGCAGAAAGCGGGATTAGTACAAGGATCACAGTATCTTACGGGTAATATGTCTGGGCAAATGTTGCAGGGAATGCAGTCAGGAGGGATGACAGGGTCACTTAATATGCCTTCGCAGATGAGAGATAATGGGGCACTCAATTATACTCAACAGCGAATAAATCAGGGACAAATGAGGCAGCAGTTGTTGCAGCAAAATCCCTTGAACTCTCAGGTATAAATACCTTTATTAGATTTTGTTAATGATGCAAATCTTAGTAAGTCTCAAGTTATTTATGTGTCCATTTCTCTTCATTTCTTATTGAAGTTGTTTTTTTTTCACACATCACATGCAGTACATTTTTTTTCTTCAGTTAAGCATGTTGACACTTTATTTGTGATGTCATAATTTTTTTATAGTTATCCGACAATAGCTGGTAAATTCATAATGTGCATTTACGGAGTTATGACTTATGAGTCAGTGGGAGGGTTGCTATGATTTGTCAACACTATCTGGGACTGTTTACCCCAGTATTTGATAAATTGGTCACATTTTATAGAAGTAAGAGTTGTGGGGATTAGTTTTTTCTTGTCAACACTATCCAGGAGGGTCTGTTTAGGATTCCCCTATTTGATGCATGCTATAAATACCTGCCGATGTTGATTAATTATAAAAATAAAATAAAAAACACTTTTGGAAGATACACCTACCGCGGCTTACTATATTTTTCAGCACTCATTACATTTTCTGGAATACCTTATTTTAGTTTGTGACGTTGACAAAAGAATTATTACTTATCAATTCAGGCACAAAGCCTAACAAGAACATCCTCTCTAGCATTTATGAATCCACAGATTTCTGGGTTGGCACAGAATGGACAACCAACGATGATGCCCAATTCGTTGACACAACACCAACAACAGTGGTTAAAGCAAATGCCTGGAATGAACACAGCTGCCTCGTCTTCTTTACGTCTTCAGCAGAGACAGCAACTTCTCTTACAGCAGCAAATGGCATCTTCCGGACAGATGAATCAACATTCGCTGGCCTTGAATCCACAACAATTGAATCAGCTTGTCCAAAATCAATCAACAACGCCTCAGCAGCAGCAGCAACACCAACAGCTTGCACAACAGGTGGTTGCAAACCAGCTGCAGCAATCTCCACGAATGGTAGGGCCCATAGGACAGAAAACTGTAAGTTTGACAGGCTCTCAGCCAGATGCTACTGCATCTGGCGTAACAACGCCCGGAGGAAGTTCAAGCCAGGGAACAGAAGCGACAAATCAGCTTCTGGGAAAGAGAAAAATACGAGATCTGGTTTCACAGGTCTGTTTCTGTACACCTTATTGTTTTATTTAGTCAAAATGATCACCCGAGTGTGTTTAGACTCTTACACAGGATTGTTTTTTATCGCGTGTGATATTTTGCTTGTTTGTCTCGTCATGTATCTTATACATGTTCTTTTTACCCATGGAATCTGACTGCAAATAACTTTGAAGGGAGATCAAACATGTTAACTCTTAGTGCATATTCCTTTATTTTCCTTTGATCGGATACAAAAAGAGAGTAAAGATATCATTCTCATTTAAAGCTTAGATGATAAAATATACATCCTGTCAAAGTGTATTGCTACTTATTGTTCTTATAGGTAAAATCAAAATTCCTGTTTCTGTTTTCTTTCCATAAACTGGCCGTAATGTGAAAGATTTGATTGTTTATTAACAATTCAAGATGCATAACCTTTTATGCTTACAGATCATATCAGTTTATATACGCCCTTGGTGGTTTTACATTATATGCATTTTCAATGGGTCCTTTGATCATATTTCTATCTGTTGGTTTCCAATACTTTTTATCGTTCTTGAAATTACCTTTTGCCTACTCAGATTGATTTACATGCAAAGTTGGATCCCGAGGTTGAAGATCTTCTGTTGGAGCTTAGTGATAGCTTCATTGAATCTGTAAGTGTGGCTACATTGAATCGTGAATAAGGCTTTGTGTCCACACTCAATCATTATCAGTGGAGAATATTTTTCTTGATTTACATATTACCTCTTGAAATTGAAACGTTATACAATAAATTGATGAGCTTTGCTTCCCTGCAGGCCACAGCATTCGCGATCACCTTGGCCAAACACCGCAATGCATCAACAGTGGAGTCCAAGGATTTGTTATTACACCTAGGTATGTTCTAAATTCTTATCCATATCACTGGATTTGTTGCAAAGCTTGTAACACTCATCTTGTATGTTTCTTTGACAAATAAAATGGCTCGATATATAAACATCTTTTCAACATGTGGTCTAACCAAATTGTGGCTAGGGTACAGCACTGCTTTGTATGCAAAGGTATTACTATTACGTTGTTACTGCCACTTATGGCAAGCTTCTTCTTTTCCTTTTTCTATGTGCAGAGAAGAACTTGAATTTGAAAATTCCAGGATACTCGAGCGAAGGGCAGAAGAATCCTAGCAAACCTGTAAGTTTTCATTGTATTTTTTATTCACTTCGATTACGCGGGATCAAGTGTTTGCAATAAGTCAAAACAGTCTGAGCTTTACGTACTGCAAAAAAGAATATATGGAGTATCCTGCAGCTGTTCTTATGAATTGGCTCATGTTGATATTGTTATCTAATTTTATGTGCTTTTCGTGCAGTCAACAAATGACATACACAAGAAGCGCCTCATGGTATAATGTCAACTCTTTCATTCATTTGTAATTATTTCACGGAACACATAAAACACTGATGAACTACTTACCTAACAGATGCGGACACTGATGGAATCATCACAGCCCAACCCAAACACCAATAACACCAAAGATGCTGCGGCAACGACGCCAATGCATGGAATGGACGGACAACTTAACTCAAACCACCACCTGATGCGACCCTCTCCCAGTTCAGAGCAGCTACTTGCACAGGCTGCATCTGGCGCTCAAATGCGGCATCCACTAACCCAATTCTGAAACACAAAAGCATCTGAAAGCTTGCTCAATTCACCAGCCTCCTCTTGAAAGGAGGATTTTCAGCTGTTATCATTAAATTATTATAGTTGAATTTAATATTTGTATCTTCTTCCATGGATATTAATAATACAGTGCTCTTCATTCAGGTTTCAAAATTGCCATGTAAATTCTATCAACAACAAAAATTGCCATGTAAATAGCTGGTCCTTAAGTCTATTGATTGCTACAATTAATCTTATTGAATGTTTTTTGTTGTTGTTGTTGTTGATGGTAATCTTATACTCCGTAGAAAGTTGTAGTGTTTGTGTATCACCATTCTAGACCAATACTAATTGAACCGGCTGGATTGTATTTTAAACCAAAATTACTGATTGGGTCTTGAACCTAAATCGCTGGTTCGACTTCATCTTGTTTATGTCCTGCTGCAAAGCGAAGACGTCTTCTATCACAGCCCTAGCGGTCGCGCGTCCAGCATCCTCCGTCGAATCTCCGGCGGCCAGTCACCTCTGTGTGACTCCTAAACGCAGCGGAATCTAAGGTTTTATCTTTATCTTCGAATCAGGCTTAATGTCTCAGTGTCTGTTCTTTTTAGCGGGCTATTGATGACATATGGCGGCGGTAGATGAACTTGTTTGAACTATTTGTAAATCCGATCTGATTTTGATTATGTGATGATTTACTCTTTTCTGGCATAGCTTTTCGTGCTTGGACTACTCTAGTTAGTTTCGATTATATTGAGTCCTTTTTTATGATTGTAGGTTCAGTTATCAGTACAATTTTAATATGTGTATGTAATAACAACCAGATTTAGGCCAATATGGGGATCATTGAGAGGATCAAGGAAATTGAAGCCGAGATGGCTAGGACGCAGAAAAATAAAGCCACAGGTGATTATTTTTTATCCTCAATATTATTTGTGACTAGCGTCAGCATACTCATCAACAATTATTCAGAAACGATCTTTAAATAGGATATATTAATTCAACTATGTTTTTTATGTGAGCTTTTGCGTTTCCTTTTACTTGACCCGTCACGTTTGTTCCTCCTCGCAAAATGCAGAATACCATCTTGGCCAACTAAAGGCAAAGATTGCAAAATTGAGGACTCAGTTATTAGAACCTCCAAAGGTGTGGTCTTCTGTTTTTCAGCTTGCGTGTTGTAGTAAAGTGATACATGTATCGACCTTCTACTTTCTTTTTTTTATTGCGGAGCTTACAGTTTCTGAAATTCAGGGCACTACTGGAGCTGGTGAAGGTTTTGAAGTTACAAAATATGGGCATGGGCGTGTTGCGCTAATTGGATTTCCCAGGTTTGTACTACTTCAATGAGGTGATTTGATAATAGTCGTCAATAGGCAAAAAAGTTAAAAGTTGGCCTATAGGGTCCCCCCAATATATGTCTCATATTTTGCATTTCTGTGTTAATAAAATAGCTCACTGTGGTGAATTTGTATATTACCAGTGTGGGAAAGTCGACGCTTCTCACCTTGCTGACAGGAACTAAATCAGAAGCTGCGTCGTATGAGTTCACAACACTTACCTGCATTCCTGGAATCATACACTACAATGATACCAAAATTCAGCTGCTTGATCTTCCTGGAATCATAGAAGGTGCTTCTGAAGGGAAGGGTCGTGGTAGGCAGGTAAATGAATTCTCCTTGTTTATGTATAATCCAATAACTTTTTTAGTTACATGTAGTATGTGTTAACTTTTGATTTAGTGCATAGAGATTAGCATGTATGGTTGTTGTTAGCATGAGTAATCACGAACCTTTCATTTTTTCAAACTTGTGCAGGTTATTGCTGTTTCGAAGTCATCAGACATTGTCTGTATGGTTCTTGATGCCTCCAAAGTAAGAGAACCGAATGATATGATCATTGTGCATCAATTGTAGCTTTTAATGGGGGGTTTTATTCGAGAATAAAATATGAAGGATACAAAATCAATGTGGCGTTAATACATATTATTTTGAAGTGTAAAAAGTTGAGTGGGGCTACTATTGTCATTGGAAAGTATGTTTCTCCTCAAAACTGGTTCATCGATTCATTTACCTTCTTTTGTCTTGTACGCTTTGAGTCCACTATTATTAAGATAGGCTCTCCTGGGTTTGCTTCTCGAACTGCTTCTTTAGATGGCAGCTAATCTGTTACTTATGTGTTACAATTTATTCGCACGAGTGGACAAAATAAAAACTATATATTTTTGCTCTTATTTCATCCAACTGTGGATATATTCAGAGTGAGGGACATCGCCAAATATTGACAAAGGAGTTGGAAGCAGTTGGCTTGCGTTTGAACAAGAAACCGCCTCAGGTATTAGTCCTTGGGGCTGTGTCCAACTATCATAAAGTTTGCAAGAGGCTGCTTTTCTTGTGATGTCCTAATATTAGCAACTGCTACTTCACTTTGTCTTTTGTTTTTCCTTCAGTCTTAGACTCTTAAATCTTAATTAGCAACTGGTTTTCTCATAAGAAATTTGCTCGTGATATTTTGTCAGATATATTTTAAAAAGAAGAAAACAGGAGGCATCTCATTCAACAGCACTGTACAACTGACCCATATAGATGAGAAACTTTGTTATCAAATTTTACATGAATACAAAATTCACAACGCAGAGGTATGTTCCTTAATCTGGCTGAGTACTGAAGTGACCTGAGAGTTAACATATTGGATTTTTTGTACCTTCCTCAATAGGGGGGGGGGGGGGGGGGGGGGTGTATTCTAAGTTTGAATTGGCTTTTCAGCTTTTGTTTCGAGAGGATGCCACTGTTGATGATCTTATTGATGTCATCGAGGGAAATCGAAAATATATGAAGTGTGTATATGTCTACAACAAGATAGACGTCGTCGGTATTGATGATGTTGATCAATTAGCTCGCCAGCCCAGTTCTGTTGTTATCAGCTGTAACCTCAAGGTTTGTGTGGACAGCCTAATTTGAGTATTATTGAGCCAGTTTTGCTGATGTACATTTTCCTCTTGTATTGTTTTAATCAAATACATATGATTGTTTGAGCAGCTTAATTTGGACAGACTGCTGGCCAGGATGTGGGAGGAGATGGGACTTGTCAGAGTGTACACAAAACCACAAGGGCAGCAGCCTGATTTTTCAGATCCTGTTGTTCTCTCTCTTGTATGTCTTTCACTCTTGGTCTGAATACAAGTACTAGTTAGTCTCTTGTTTAAGTAAACGTTTTTACGGGCTACAGGATAGAGGTGGCTGCACTGTTGAAGATTTCTGCAATCACCTACACAAGAATTTAGTAAAGGAAGTGAAGTATGTGCTGGTGTGGGGCACAAGTGCTAGGCATTATCCTCAGCATTGTGGTCTTTCTCATGTGCTCCAGGATGAGGATGTGGTGCAGGTTGTTAAGAAAAAGGTACGCCGGACATGATGTTTTATGTTGTTCACATCTTTACTTTTATATGGACCCACGGGAACTCAACAAGAGATGTATATCATCTCTCTATTAAACACACTGGTGCCAGAAGACCATCGAGAGGCTCTGTGAAGGCTTGCTTTATATCTTATGTGAAAATTTTCATTAGTGTGTTATATTCGAACTTTCAGGAAAAGGAGGAAGAAGGAAAAGGTCGATTCAAGTCTCACACAACAGGTCCTGCTCGCATAGCTGATAGAGTGAAGAAGGCGCCCCTGAAAAATTAGAGAAGAAACTAATTTTGCAGTGTGATGGCCGTTAATCAGAATATGGTATGTGCGTGTCCTTAGGTGAAGACAGGTACTCGTATATCCTGAGAATGTGAAGGAAGCTTTGGCAAGATATTTGAGTTTCAACGTCAGTTGTAGATTACAAAGTTTTGCAGTACTTAATGAAAGCACCAACGAACTACCAATAGTTGGCCTTAAACCATTAAAGTTGAGCGTCTATACATGATTGCCTCAAAAAACAGTTGTGTTTCAGAAAATCAATCTGTGGCACAAAGTTGAAGTTTCCACATTTCACAAGGTATCCAAAATCAGTCTCCCAGACTATCATTGGATCTATATGCAACAGTAAATACTAAATAGTAGTTGGAAAATCAAAATCACAAGTGTCTATATCGAATGATGGGGTTGGCACATCTTAGTGAACTAGACTCACCTAACGTCCAAACCACTAGGCCTTATTGCCAGACCGAGTTGTAGTATCACGACATTGATCTGTACCACCATTTAAATTTTCTACTCTGAATAGACTCGTACCAAATAATCAGTCAACAAGTCGAAACTGCTACAGTAAGCACCGCATCTATATGCAACAGTACCAGACCCATTTGGTATTTGTATTTCATTGACCAATAACAAGTTAACAACCCCTTGATGTGTACTTCTCCACACCCACATATTGTGGGTGCATCTCTTAAAATGAAATCTGCATTCATAAGTCGAAAAAAGCAACGTTTTCTACGCTTGATGGTCGTACAAGATTTTTGAGGCAGCTTTATAAGGGGTCGGCAATTAGCAGGGTAAGGGTAATGGGTCGTTAAGAGCAGGGTAGAGCAATTTTTTTAAAGTGCGTATGGTACCCATGTGCAGAGTAATATTAGGGTAGGGTCGACTAGGATAAGGTCAAGTAAGACAAATTTAAGCATATTTTGAAGAAAAAAAATTCATAATATGAATGAAAATAGTAGGGTAAGATAGTGTATGATAGGGTAGGAGGGCATAGTATGATGTTAGGATAGGAGGGCAGGGTATGATCTATTTTTTCATGACACTTACTCTGTCTTAGGCTTTGTGGGCAGGATACGTTATGGTACGAGGATAGGGCAGGACATAGTACGAGTCGGGCAGGGTAAGGACCTTAAGGGCATTTTGACCCTACGGTCAAATGCCTACCCATAAGCTTATTGATTTGATTTTGTGCCTACCAATAAATTTTGGATGGGGCTGTCAATGTGCAATCAAACATTGTCTTCAACAACAAAACAATGAACAAAGTTGACTTGTGAATAAAAAAAACCCCTCGAGCTAATCCTATATTTTAGGGTATGTGACATGTGATTGGGGTATATTTCCGATGAATGAAACAGAAATACACACACACACTCACAATAAATGTACTGCCGAGATTCCCATACAAATACTTTATATATATAATTAGCAGCTGAGACTCAAAAACGCCAAGAATAAACATAAACCACACACCGAGTGCATCAACAGTAAAAATACTTTTGAAATTGAACCACATTTTTCCACAAAGGAATTAATTTGGCGTGGAGCAGAAAGCAGTGAAGAGGACAGAGGAGGATGTTGAGTTGGGATCAATTATTATTATTATGCTAGCTGATGCTGATGGTGCACCAAACAGGGGAGTTGCAGCAGTCATTCAGTAAATAAAAGATACTAATAACAGCTGACAAATTAACGGCAGATCATAGAATTCCATAATTTGATGGTTTTACCTTTACTTGTTCTAGAGGAGAGGGATCACCACCAACACAGAAAAGCAGAAAATTCTTTACAAATCTATCCTAATTACTTTGCTAGCTTTGGTTATCACCAACAAGCAGAACCTCAAGCTTTATTATTAGAGATTAGTTATTCGTCCGTCCCAACTTTCACCTAAGCTGCAAATATTCACATTCTCACCAAAGCTACTTTTTTAATTCTATCCTAATGTCTACTCTACTGTGATCATTTATCACCCCAGCCCTCCCCAGGCACTACCTCATTGGCAGCAGTTTAATGGCATAATAAGTTGTAAAACAGACAAGTTTATGTGGTTTTTATTAGTCCTACCCACTCAACCCTACTTATTGTGGATGTGGAATGAATGAATTGCTAGACTAGATTCATACAAAAGTAATTCTGTATACAGTAATTAATAGTGCAGATAATCAAGAGTATATATAGAGAAGGAAATAATAATGCAGTAAGTAAAGAAACAGAATGAGTAGTATCACACAGATATATAGGGATCAGTGTTGTCTTCTCTGCAGATACCAATCCCACGTGTGCATGCGCAACTGATTAATCTCTGCTCTGCACGGCCGGCCGGCCCCCCCCAGCCCCAGCCCCAGCCCCAGTTTGTGCTTATTTTATTTCAGTTTAATAATAATAATAATAAAATATAGAGGAGTACTATATTTGCTTCCTTGCAATCTTACATTACACAGTACACCTTTAATTTAACAACCCACCCACCCACGTGCACTAAAGTGTTGCAAATCACTCTCTCTTTACCTTTGCCACCCGCCCACCCCAAGTTCCTTCCTCCTCTCATCATGCTAGGCTAGTAGCTAGCTACTCTCTTTATTATCTCTCTCTTACCTATTCTCAAGGCTTTTTTACATTCCTTCCCCATTTATGTTTTTTCAGACAATGATAAAAGATTGTACAACAACGGGAGCATTAATAAGGTAAGTGAGTCACGATCTTGATCATCTATCGACTTGATCGGACGCACGTGGCGTACAATCGTCGTTTGCATTCACAATACTTTTGTCAAAAGTATCGTGAACGGGGCACGTGCACTTGAACACGTGGCGTGTTTAGGATGCACGAAAAGTTGGATGTGTGGTTGAAATCGTATCTCACTGCCTCATTCTTAGTTGCCTTGTCTCATTTGGATGCTTCTCTAATAACAAATTAAATTAATTTCTTATATAAGATCAGGTATCGAAAGGCCGGCAACAATGATTTTGTTATGTGAAATGAACCTCAATATATAAATATCATTTCCCATTTTGTTCAGATGTAAATTCAATCCAAGTCAAACAATCCAAACAGTTAATTACTAATCCACCATCCAGTTTCTAAAAAAAAGAATAGAAAAAAGCTAGTTTCGAATTAAATTAGCACCATAAAAATTATGTGTGAACATGAGAAGTAGTTAACTGTTACCAGATCATAGGAGGAGAGGAGGATTATTGCTGTGAAACTGCTGTGTACTTCCATAAACTGGTAGTGTTCCATTTCCATTTCCTCCAATGTGTTCCAGTTCAAACAGGTCCGAGCTTGCACAGCTTCCATCATCATCATCATCATCATCATCATCATAATCTTCATCTTCTTCTTCTAATTTATCATGAATATTATTCAAAACCCCATTCGTCGTATTATTGTACTTCTCCAGCAGTTCTCTCTGAACCTGGCAATTCTCCCCAGATTTATGACTTAAACTTTTAATAGTTGTAACCAATCGACGCTGCTGTTGTTGTTGACGGTCATCGATAACGACGTTGACTGGACAAGTACTACTCTTAGAAGATGAAGAAGAATTAGCAGTCGGTCTGTTTCTCAAACAAGACCTGTAATAAGACGAAGCGGAAGAACACGTCGTGACAGCTTCATTCTCCCGAACAATAACCTTCTCAGAAGACTGCTTGTTTGTTGAATTTCTCTTGGAGAACAGAGAAGTGATGAATCTGGTGAGCTTACCTCCTGGGGAAATAGGCTGCTTCGTATTCTTCAAATCGCCGTACATCTTCGCAGCTCGACACTTGGCATTCTGAAAACTGCTAGACGGCGCTTCTGCAGGTTTGGGCATCGATGAACCTTCTCGACGATGCACCTTCCTCGAACTAACACATGAGCTCTGCGTCGTCAGCAATTTCTCATCCGGTCTCGATGCGGCCGTGCTAGTTGTCCGAATAGGTTTCAAATTCCTCACGCCGGGGATCACAGAAGGTGTTTGTGCTCTGAGCTCGGAATCTTCATACGACCTGCTGATTGATATTTTAAATCCTGAATCGTTACAATCTGTTCTCAACGCGGTACCGTTCGGCCTCTCAGACTTATTCGCTGCCGCGATCTCGGTCTCAAAATTTCTTCGATTCGTTCCTACCTTATTCTTCTTCTTTTTCTCTATGCTAGATCGATGTATTTCGAGTCCATTAAGAGAAATGGAGCCTTTCCTCGCGGCTGTGGAGTATACAGGCTCGTCGGCACCTTCATCGATGGATCGGAAGACTTTCTCGAGGAGAGAGGATGAGAAGGACGGAGAGTCGTCGGGGCGCTTGTAACTTCGATTCATGGGGTGGGGGATATTATTGATTTTTGAAAAGCAGAGAGACTTACGCAGTGCGAATAATAAAGATGAGCGAGCAGAGGAGGATTGTGTAGCGTTATATAGATCAACAGTGAAGCGACAGCGTTTGAAATCCGCGTGAAAGTACAACGGCTACACGGGTGACATTAAAACCTAATTGGGCTTCAAGCTGAGGCCTAAATGTTATGGGAATTGGGGCAGCCGGGGGTGGTAGACTTGGGCCAACTTTGTGTCGCTTGAGGTTGACTTGAGGCCTTGAGCTGCAGCCTGTGCCTAGGAATTGCATATGAAAAGATTGTGCTACATTTGATTTTGAATGCAGCATGAGATGCCTAGGAATCTGGTTATGAACATTTTGCTTACTTGGGGGGTATTCTGGGCGTATCTAGGCCGAGATGGATCCCATTTGTACCACCAGGAGCGTTCCATGTAGTTTCCATATCCTGCACCTGCAACCGAGCTCCATATTTCATGGCATTGACATTCAGTTGAGAACTGCCACCAGTCCTCCAGTGTATACCACTTGTGTGGATGGAAGACCTCCACTAGTAGGAGTAGCTTCATCGACTCAAGTATTGCAATGCCATAGCCTGTCTGAGGATCATCAGCACAGAAATGAGCCCAGTGGCTGACGATGCTCAGTGCTAGAGTATATTCTACTAACATAGTCAAGTCACACACCCCAAAACTTCCCACATCAGCTGCTCCTACAACCGTTTATTCAGCTTTTGAAAATTACAACTACGAGAACGAGAATATAGCTTAAAAACTGACCAAATCTACCCGGATGTTTGTTTATCACCCCAAAACTTCTTCTCATTGTGATTTTACAGGGTCAACATTGTCCTTGATTGAGCATCTCATGTAACTAAACAAATAAAAATCCAGAACCATCTGTCTGTTTAAGGAGATTGGTCCACTGGATACGAGGAGACGCTACCTAGCGGCTGGTTTCCCACTGGGATGGTAAGTCTTCCTGTAGCTAAATTATGGAAACAGAACAGTTTGTTCGGACACCCTTTAAGTTTACTTTTCCCAGGATCGTATATATCACAAGTACTGTTCTTGGATTCTTGCACGGTTTTCTTCCCACCACAGCCTTGCATGCATTTCTCCAAACTTTTCACGGCTGCGAAGCAAAGAAGGCATGTTTGTTTTAGCTTCCAAGAGATAATTGATATATCATGGGTGTTAAATGCAAAATTAACCAATGCCATAGGAAAGTGTCTCCCTCAAAATATAAATAAGGTGCCCATGTGCTGATTATCTTGACATAAACTACAGATTTACAAAGACCCGATATTGTCTTGTCTTATAAAATCAAACAAAAACTAATATGACATAGCATACATGAATTCAGGAGTAAGTGGAATATAAATACTCAATAATATCTATCATACGGAAAACACAAAGCAACTTGCATTTTAGTTATATGACCACCCATAAATGCTGCTTAAGTTCAGGAAACAAAAGCACAAGCAAAGTTGCAAGTGCCACAATTTCAGACACTCATTCTTATTCTATACAAAAATTAGCTACCCAACTCGCGGAATTGACCAAGTCAATACATGAGTCATACGTATACCATCATATATCACATATCAGGTTTCTCACACATGAAAAGGCAGGGAGAAATAAGAGTGCAGTGCTCTCAGGTTATCAAATGGGATTTTGGACCACATACAGTTCACCTACAACTTTTAAGGAAGGCCTGATGTATATAGTTTACTAGCAAATAAGACACTGAAAAAGCCATAATCTTTAAATGTTTAGGTGTTATGCATGTTCATTTACCTGAATCTCACTCGCCGCAGTTCACGTATCCCGTTTGGCAATTCACAGATGGTAATGTAGACACCGGGCTCATCCTGTTCCACCCATTCAGTTTCCAAATCACTAGCATTGCTCACACAGAGCTGGCCTGAGCGATCTGTCTCATATGATGAACTGGACCTAGCAGATACTTGTACTGATGATGTGTCAGTTCTAGCTCCACTGATATTCGAAACCTTTGGGGTTGAGGCAAGACCATTCGGGTCATGTTGGCATGACTGCATAGCGCGATGGTCAAGGCAATCTGATGAACAGTCCTCTGCCCCTCGTGGGTGATGCGTGTGGTGAAGCAGCCGTTCATTGCTAAGCGGCGGAGTCATAGGGTCACCCCTCACAGATGGAACATTTGACACCTAAGAAATGGATGCAACGAAAGAAAATGATGCTAATCATTGAAAGAAGTTGACTAAAATTCAGGTAGCAAGTGAATCTCCTAAAAGTGCAAAGTACCAAGCATACTAAACAGTATACACTGGCCATAGTCAGACATTTTTATCATTTTGTTCCACGAGAGGACGTAGCAAGCATATGAAACTGTTTTCTGGAATCAACAATAAATGCCGGACTTCCGGAATGTAACGTAATAGTCCAACAAGAGCATACCTCATCTTCAGATTTTTGTGGCGTTTGAAGCGGGTCAATTTGCCGGTTGAATCTTTGGACATTATACAACTCTATGACTTTTTCATAGTTTTCAGTCCACCAGCGCTGGGCTTGCCACTTGTTGAACATATCTCGGCTATTCAGAAATTACATAAATGATCAATACTAAAAAAATGCTCGGCCTGTTTGTTTGAATAAAACGACTGTTTTCAGAAGTTTTTAGTTCATGCGGCCTCTTTAATGTACTACATTCAACCACACAGCGTGTGCATGTGCAGCATTTAAAGAACCAAAAAACTGTTTACACTTGGAGATCATAGTTCTAGATCGGTGATGCGAAGTAATCATTATTCGTCAACAGGTAAGTAATGATGTAAGAGATCCCAATCATATAGCTAAGTTCGTTCAGTTTTTATCATTTAGTATGGATACCGAAAACTATGTCTCCTACCTATAACCCATGATCAACACGTAGGGCAAATGCAAACAGAAAAGACAAAAGGAATAAGAATCATCGATGGAAACAGATGATATTACACAGAAGGCGCCCGTTATGTGTACCTGAATCGAATCTTTTTTAACTCATTGCCTCCCTCAGGCAGCGAGACAAAAGTGATCAATACACCTGGCTCCACATGAGCAACCCATTCCTTGGTCTCATTTTCCCCTTTACAAATCATTGATTCTGACTGTCTGCTGGCAGGAGTCCTTTCTCCACTTGAAATCCCCTTCCCTCTCGCCTCCATTTCCTTTCCCCACATCTTTGATATCGGATCAGAGCCGTCAGTTCTTCTGTAGGTACCATGAATCTTCTCAGAATAGGCATCCACAGAGTCCCCCTTGTGGCCTGATGAGCCCACACAAGGCTTGCAGTTCTTATAAGCTCCTGAAGCTTTCACTGCAATTTCCTTGATCTGCATTTACAACAACAAAACCAATCAAACCAGTTCCGGTTTGAAGATACTGTTTGCATAAACTGGCACCATGACATCATTTCAACTCTAAACAAAAAATGACAAACACAAGTGTACCTGAGCCGTCAGAGCCTTAACAACCCGCTTTCTACCAGGAGTCTCGACATCCTCCTCCTCCTCCTCAACAGATCCGCCGTTGCTAATCCGCTTCGAACAAGAAATGCACGTAAACAGCCCCTTTCCATCTCTCAACAACATCGGACTCAAGATTGAAGCCTCGCAGTTGCAGTTCCACCGCTTCAGTCAAACTTCAACCGCAGGCTTCCTACAGCGCACGTGCAAGCAGATTGCGACCGCATATTCAACACGACCACCGACACCGATGGATACAGTGATGCGACGCAGATCTTGTACGAATTTATAAAGTGAAAAAAAATAGGAATCTGGCCGATGATGAGAACCAATTGAATGTTGCTGCACTCTGAACTCTCTCTCTCTCTCTGCCCCCCATATAACAGTCTTCTGAATTTTATTAAAATGCCAAATTAGTCCTCCATGAATAGAATATTTATAAATCTGTCCCTGTAGTCCTCAATGTTCATTTGAATCATCGTTTCCTTTGGGAGTTCCAGCTTACAGAAATTCACAACATTTCACACAAAAAGCTGATTTTACATGTGTACTCCAAAATGTGGAGTAAACGAGTGTGACTACAAATCACCACACACCCATATGTTCTAACCAGCCATCCATCAAATATGAATATGATGGCTGCTTACAAAAAAATGAGAACAAATACACACCCACAAGACCACTGAAACTGTGACTGAGTTTCAGCTAAACTGTATATAAACTGATCATTGCTGCAATAAGAATGTGAAGCCTGAGTTCTCTCGTATTAGAGGGGGTGGTTCGATGTTGGCCGCCTCTATTTGTTCCGCGGAGTTTAATATGTCATCCACCGTGAAAGGAATGCTGAATGAGTTGAGAAATTAAGTCAAGAATTTGTTAGCAGCCGAATTTTCTGGACAAACAAAATTATTTAAACCATTACCTCGAGTCGTCATCCAGCAAGAAAGAACTTGTAAGGGAATTGTTGGAATCCTCGGTCATCATAGCTCGCATCTTTGCAATAACCTGTTGTTCAGGAAAAGCTTTCACACAAGTTACTATCAACAAGGAATCACTAGCAGCAATTAGAAACGTGGTAGAAAAAACAATGCTTTGAAACATATATATATATATATATATATTTCAACTCTAATGCTTACTTCAGATGATACGCTGTGGGTTCCGTATTTGTCGTCCCAGTACATTGTGCTGATTCTATACAACTGTTGTATGCTAAGCACCTGTGACAGAAAATGCCACAAGTCATTGAAAATTAATGCCGACTATTTTCTTTTATACTTCGTGATCTGATCATATATGGTTCCAAAAAAAAAAGTCACTCACAGGGCAGAGTTCAGTAGTTATTTCCTTCAAGCTCTTTTTAGGCTTTTGATGGATAACCTGGCAGATATAACAACAAAAGATAAGGCATATAAGTGAGAATGCCAAGAACAGAAAATGTCGATTTACTAGAAAAGTAACAGCCGTACCAGGAAGCCGACCGCTTGTCTGATATGTTTCAGTTCATCCCAAGCAGATCCTGCATACTGTGCGCATACACAAAAATAAAGAACGTGGCATCTAGTCAAAATGTAAAGGGTCAAAACTAAGTGAATCTACCCGAGGATGAATTATACTTACCTCCTCCGTTGCTTCTTGACACCATTGTTCCAACTCTGCCAATCCGGCCTTCACATACTCTCCATTGCTGAATGAACAGCATTCTCGCCGCAGAAGAAGGCTGTTAAAATGGAATTGTAAGAAAGCTACACGTGTCAAACTATAAAGTGCTTTTTAGTTTGTAGTTCAATAATTATAGCAAAATTAATTTACCTATTGAAGAGCTGAACATTTATAAATG
The DNA here is from genome assembly GCA_033675215.1 of Rhodiola kirilowii. Classification (NCBI taxonomy): domain Eukaryota; kingdom Viridiplantae; phylum Streptophyta; class Magnoliopsida; order Saxifragales; family Crassulaceae; genus Rhodiola; species Rhodiola kirilowii. The sequence goes on along the minus strand of CM066203.1, from coordinate 5,271,376 downwards.
AAAATATCTGAGAGAATGCCTTCCGAACCAAAAATGATGGAACCTGGAAAGAAAAGAAAGAAAAAAAAGAAAAGTGACATCAGTATTATAAGAGAGATTAATTCATCAATCAATGATTAGAGTTTTAAATAGGAACTCACGTAGTTTGCCTTCATTGTCTTCAAGTAATTGTTCAAAATTTTCACAATGCTTTGCCAGTGAGCAATAAGAGCTTGCTGAGCTGCAGCATTAGCCTGTGCGCGTCCTTTCACCAAACTAGTTCGTGAAATCCTAGGCGCCTGAACCAGAACTTGAATTAGAGTGTGAACATTTTTTTTTTAAAGAGTGCGAACAGGAGATCAAGCTTTCATTAGAACAGTCCACTACACACATTTGGAAAGCCAAATACATGTTTACCTGGATACAAAGACCAAGTAACGGAGAGATTTCTTTTTTCAGATTATCTCTAACTGTTCCGTAAATTTTCTCCAAGAAGGCTGTTAATTGTTGTTTAAAGAGCAAGGCTGGATATTTAGCTTCGACTTGTCGATGTGAATCCGGTCCTCCGAGCATTCTGGTGTTTATGAATGATAAACTTTGTGGTGATGCCCGAACTCCCTAAACTCAACAAAATACACATGTTACCAACTTATTATATGATAATGACTGAAGATAATCATTGAAGTGCAAGTGCTGCTTTTCATACTTGGGACATCCTCCCAAATAGAGAGGCTGAAGTAGATCGTCGACGTTGAGGAGTCAAACTAGCTGCTCCGCCAGCTTTGAGTGTTCGTTGAAGAAGTAATAAGAGTGTTGAAGAATTTGACAACCAGTAAGCCAACGAGTCACTGTTATCTTGGATCTTCAAAGAAAATAGATTTAAAAACAAAAGGTAAATCCCGAATTCAAACTCAAAAAGTAGGTATAACTGTACATGTACTCCATGTCTCCGACTAAAAATCTACATATTTGGGGTATTTATTTTTCCAACTAATCTATTTCAATAATGGATTCATCATGAGAAGCTAAGAATAAAAGTGAGTTGCAAGTGATTATAATACCTCAACAGCAGTAGCAATTGTTTGAATTATGCGATCAAAGACAGTCGTCCTATCGACCTCAAATGACCTCCAATGAAGCAAACACTTGAATATTAAACTCGCAGCAATAGGTTTGCCACCAGTGAATCCCAAATCTTGTGAAATACACTTAATTAGGAGATCTTGGTTATCCTGCAAAACAAAGAATTGAAACCACCTTAAGCATCATAAATTTCATGCTATAAACTGTCCAAAATATAACTTTGTACTTACCGCCTGCTTTTCGTTAAGATGTTTCTGTGGCTTCTCCTCTGATTCTGGTTCTTGCAGATTTGAGAAAGAAAGTGTAGTATTCTGGGACAATATACAATGCACTTTAAGCTTCCAACATGTGCATGTATTTAAAAACTTTTGAAGAGTCTAAATTTACTTACCGGTGTTTTCCCTATCTCACCATTGGCAACAAATGCTTGAGGAGGAGGAGGGGTTCTCTGCATCAGAAATGTTACTAATATGAGAAATGCAATAAAAATTATGATAAATATGAATCGAGAAACTTTCAATGAGCAATACCGGAATGATAGTAGTCTTAGATCGAGGAGGCGCGGATCTACTAGTTGGTGACATTGAAAGTGCTTGTTGACGGAGTACTTGGTTCTCTGACTCAAGATTAGAAAGCTTTTCCTCGAGCCTGAAACATGATATAGGGCAGTTAAAGACAGATCTCCAGTTTGGATCCAGATTTTCTAATATGAAAAGATGGCGTTTGAACTACAAATGTCAACAAGTGTCGGGACTAGGGAGGACCCATTATGTTCACCACTTCTTTTTTGTGCCACTTATGGTTAGAAAAAAAAAACTTGTTTTACAATCTAACTCATTTACAAACCTCTGAAGTGATTCTTGAAGCTCTTCTGACTTCTTTTCAGCGCTCTCTAGCTTTAGAGTCAGCTCCTCATTTTTAGCCTGAAGATCAGCAAAATGCTGCTTGTTTTCTTCTGCTTTCCGTGCTTCTGACAGCAGCGAGGCCTGTAAAAACAAAAACACCAGAATCTTATTGGCTACCGTAACTTCAAAGGTTATTCATTCAGTGTGACACGTCATGCTACTCCACATAATGGCTGCGGCACAGAAGAGATTTTGATTTTGAGAGGATTATTTCCTGAAAATTTGGAGGACTCTGACACCTAAAGGTTTATCTGTATTACCTTGAGCTGCTCAACCTCTGCAGTCAATTCATTAACCTTTTCCGTGTCTTGAACTATGACAGGGGTCTCCTGAATGACAGGCGGAGCTTCTTCGATAGCTTTCCGAGCTGCCTCCCGTTCTCTAACTATCATGACATTAGCTTCTTCAACTTTTAATTGCAACGCATGCACAGTCTCTTGTAGCTTGGCCACTTCTTGGGCCTTCGCCTCCTCTACATTTGTCTGTTGTTCATCAAAATCTCAAAATTAAGAAAAATAATCTAGAGAAGCATGTCATACAATGTGATATTCGGGAATACACGCTACCCTTAATTGCTTCTCAAGCTGCAACCGCCATGTAAGCTCTTCAACACGCTTCTCCAGTTTGTCCTTTGCTTCCTTAAGCGCCCCTGTTTCTCTTGCAGCCTGAAATATTGACAATAAGCATAATAAATTTTCAATTACAGACAGTTATCAGCTGCAGTGAATTATTTGCCAAGCCATATAAATATACAATTTCTGCTTAAATAGTTGTCATAAAATTGAAGAAGATGAAAAAGAAAAGTAACCAAAACCAAGCAATTTCTCTTCAGGTAAATGTAAAATGATGGATATCCGAACTCTAACCATTTTGAGACTTCTGAGCTCCCTCCTAGCAACTCGTGCTCTCCAACCACTTTGAGTAACAAGTATTGCCTTCTGAAGGCGTTTGTAGTAGGAGTAAGAATAATGTCTGCGCCAACAAGCCTGCCATCACAAGAATAAGTTTTGAGAATGCAATCAATAATAACATGACTATTTATCTTTTGTCCCTCCTTTCCAACTCCAAAACCTCAATGTGCATAAACAGCACCTGAATTTTGATGGCAGCTTTGGTCTGTTTCCGGAACCTAAATTCTTTTCGTGCAGCCATTGCCCTCATCCCTGTCTGTATAGTGATTGTAGAAGATTGTAGCTTTAAATAGGACTGCCTAGTCGTGTATCTGCGGAAATTCTTCTGAATCCTTCTAGCTGCAGATTCCTGCTTCAACTGTTCGAACTCTTTACGTGCCATTTTTCCTGCACATAATGACAATTGTTTTTAACTGTAAACACCAAAGGCCTATAAGACTCAAGCAAGAATCCATTCTTGAAAGAAAGTGGTGCTTCACTTATACCCTTACAGATAAGCAATTGATATTTTATGTTTTTGAGTTGTAAAAAAATGCAAAAACAAGATACCTCGCCAATGAGACTGAACGACAATGGAAGCTTTGCGCAGTCTGACAAATTCCTTGCGAGCAATGTATGTACGTATTAGCCGTTGAATCGTACTGGCTGCATAGAAAAGTACCTCCGCCCTCTTAGCATCCAACTCGGCCATTTGACCTGCTCTGAGGAAAACTTTGGTCTTCCCTATCTGTCTCCCGCATAACATATACGCCAGTTATTTATTTAAAGATAACAAAAGCCACATGAAATTTGTTCACAAAGCAATCCTCGTGAGTGTGCAATGCAACTGTCATCGGTGGAAAGTGTGTGTACAGTTGTGGTAAAATAAATTAAGGTATAGATACAGAAGATGATGAAACATACAGAGCAGAATATCAACAGAGCCAGTCGTGACTAGTAGTTTGTTTTTACCTGATATCCTTTTAATCCCATTTTATCGAGAATCATTTGACAGGCCACCTTCTCATCAGCACTGACCATGGTAATGGAGTGCACTTTTAATTGGAAACTTGTTTCAATTATAAAGGTAGCGGCAATAAAAATATTAAGATTATCAGTAAAGACTTACTTTCCTTCTAGTGCTTCTGGAGCCAGAAGACTGAAACGATTAAGAAACTCGTAGAATGTCCGCCTAGTAGGATATCCAGCCATACTAATTCGTATAGCCTCGAGAACACCCTACCATTATTTGATTAGAATTTAGGAGTATGAATATTTTGTAAGGGTTATCAGATAGTACTGCCATAAAAAGATTGCAACGCCAAAGAATACTCACACCACAACGTAATTGCTGGATGACATTTTTATTCTCGAAAATTCCAGGCTTCAAAACATTATTGGGCTTCACACATCTGACATAGTGAGGCTCAGTTGCACTCAAGGTCTCCATCAGTGTATGAAGTTGTTGCTGAGAGATGATAGGTTACAAAGAATGAAAACAATGTAGCTATATTATTCTGACTACAATCCTTGGCAAAGTTGGATTGCGAACAATTGCTATTACCTTAAAACGTAATCCTATGGAAGAGAACTTAGATGACTTGGAAGAGTCTTGAGGGGGAGGTGGGAACAAACTCGCTATAAAGGAACATGTCGATGCATTCAATAAAGCTTGATGCTCTGCCACAACGTAATCTTTGTTTTTCTCAAGAAACAGATCAGCTTGGTACATAACCTAAATATTATGAAAAATTATTTCACTACTTTTGCTTAAGAAGAAGAAAATATTTTACGAATAAATGTAACATTAGATATAATAAGCACCTCGCCTGCATAGTGAGCAAGAGTGAAATTGGTTCGAGAGAGCTTGGGTTTGATAAATCTCTTGTGTTTTGTGAATGTCTGATACAGCTTCTGAGCAAATGTTTCATGTGTGGATTTCGGAAACATGCTGCACCCGGATGAAAACAAATGGAAGATGGAACATTAATAAATTCTTTAGGTATTGACGAGAAAGGAAAAAGAAGAGATTTAATACCAAGCCTCGTCCAGAAGTGAAATAATCCCTCCAGGCTTCTGCAGAAATATTAACAAATAACTTGTTCATGAAGGGTATCATAGTATAAAGACTGCAGTTTAAGTGCCTAAATAAGTGCAAGGAACAAGAGAAATGGTTTATGAAAAAGACCTTCTCGATTAGATCTAGCATGTCTTGGTTATCAACAAACTCAATATAGCTCCAATTGATCTCTTCTTTAGTGTATTCTTCTTGCTCCATCTTAAACACGTGCTGCAAAAAATCCCAATAAGACAAATTTGGGTTAGAGAGTACAGAGCAAAAAAGGTAGCATTTGGTAAAAGATGATTTAAGCTAACCTGGTTGAAATGCTGTTGCAGCTTCTCATTTGTGAAATTGATGCAGAACTGCTCAAAACTGTCACATGCGAAAGAGACAAAAAAAAATTTAAGATGCTTATTATCTTAATGAAGGTTCTGACAGATTTGATAGTCGGGATGGATGATGAAGGCATTGAAGTAAGGATCTGACAGATTTGGTTGTCACCTATTATACTTGAAACTTTCAAAACCATAGATATCAAGAACACCAATTAATGTTTTAGAGTTCGGGTCCTGCCCAATAGAAATGTTGATCTTCTCAACAAGCCTGGAAACAAAGAACAAAATGGATCATGTCCTGGCAGACCTTCTGTAGGACACAAATCCTTAAAAAACAGAAAATAAATGGTTAATGGTTTTTCTTTTACTCATTAATAGATTACCAATCAAAAAGGCGACAGTAAATTGTTTTAGCCAAAGCATCCCTACTACCCACAGCATTTAAGGGATCAAGTGTTCTTGTGATAACTTCTTCAGGCGTCACCATCACACGCTTGATTAGAGCATCTTCTAAATGCTGAGCATCACACCTGAATGAGAAGAACATACTAAGTCAACACGTTTTCATCAGTATGACTAAGCTTCCAAATCCGGAACTTTACCTCAGTAACTCAGCAGTCATATTCAGATGAAACCGAGACTTTTCATCCTTAATGGCAGAAGAATCTATCTCAGATCCCTTTGCAAAATTGATATTACCGAGATGTAGAATTGCAGCAACAATCCTGAAAATTGCTTCCTGCAGTGTATGCTGTGTCACCAAAAGTTTTTACCACATCCACATAACGTTATCTTAATATTTGACACCAACCTGTTCCTGCTCACTTATTCCAACTACATCCATAGCCCTTACAGTATCAAGGTATTCCTGAGCATCATCAACCCCATCTAACTTATAACAATTTGATTGATTTAAGTAATGGAAGGATTTTGGATCTCCAAGCTTATATCTGTCGACGATCTGCGTGACATTAATGATGATTAGACATGCATAAACTTATATGATAAACCGGGCTCAATGCAAGGCTAATACTTACTTCATGTGGTGCAGCACATAGATGATAAAAACAGTGGTAATTTCTTTCAGGATCTGATACTTGGCATATGCGAGATCTTTCTAGAAGATATGTTCTGACAGCGGCCCCAGAAATCTTGCCGTTTTTGTCAAACTGAATTTCAACAAACTTACCGAAACGACTGCAGTTTAAGTCAATAAAAGCAGTATAAGCAATGTAAAATACTAATAGTATGAATCCGAAAACTGAATATTTGCACTGCGATGTTATGCCAACAACACAACTCTGGTAAACCATTAATAATACAAAAAACATGATCAAGACTGTTATACACCTCGAGTTATTGTTACGGATTGTTTTGGCGTTTCCAAATGCTTCAAGAACGGGATTGGACTGTAATCACAATTGAAAAACACAATTGATGAAAAATATCCAAATGGAATTATTATTAGTTATCAAATTAATTTTGAGATCATGAACCTCCAAAACTTGTTGTTCAACCGTTCGTCCTTCCACTCCCTGCCGTCCTCCCATGTAAGCAAGATACCGCATAATCATCTTTGTTGTCTCAGTTTTACCAGCACCACTTTCTCCACTGACTAAAATTGAATTGCTCTTTCCTTCGTTAATCATAGCCCTGATATTTCATCAAAGATGAGACATCAATATTTGAGCAATTTGCAGAAAACTGACTCGCAGTTTAAAACATCTGAGCATGAAAACCTGTAGGCAACATCGGCAACCGCAAAAACATGAGGGCTAAGCTCCCCAAAAGCTGCTCCTTTATATTGTGCCATCATATGGGGGTCGTACAAATGAGGTAGCCGTTGAAAGGGGTTTACTGCTATCAAGATATTCCCTGTGTATGTCTGGTGTTGTATATGACAGTGTAAGTTCAACGCCATTCTAGTTATTGTTATACTACTAGGAAAAAAAATCAGTACTATATGTCAAAACGAGAAGCTAAAGCGCACATATATCTCATTGAGCTCATATCTTGTCGCCAAATTCTGTAAGACTCCTGGTTCGTGCAAGTAAGACAGCTTTGTCATGTCATCTACGCCTGCCGCTGGAGCTTCTGTATCTTTTGGATACACTTTTGCTGCATCAGCCACAATCTGCTCATAGAAACAGAACCTGAATGAGAAACCCTCAATGACGTTCCAAAAACCCGGATGTCATAGGTCGACCTCTTAACATATATTGAGATAGTTATGAATATTAAAAGGCATGTTAAATAATATCATAAACAAATCCTTTCTAATTATATAACTCTTTTTATTCAACTCGAGCGTTTAACTTTCTGAAACTAACACTTGCCAATTTACTATTTATAGATCCCAGTAGGAGGTCAATATCGTTCAATAATAAGTCAAACAACCCAACTTTTCACACTTCAGCTGTTCTTCAGTAAACTGCCGTGAAAATTTATTACCAGCTAGTTTGGAAGGTTACAACTTTCAACTGAATTTTTTTTTACCTTCTTTCCATTAGTGGCCTTAATATGAAGCTGGTTGCCATTGATCTGAGTAACTTCTCCATCAATCCAAGCCTCCACTGGATCTTCCGCCCACACATGAGAACCGACAACAATAGTCACCGCTGTCGCCTGCAAAATCAACTAACAATCTCAGCTACTATACTTTATACAACTAGCCACATACATTTCATGTAAAAAAAGGGGATTGAATGTGTCCATTCGCACGCTCCATTTCCAAGTCGTATGTATGTTTCATCAACAAGGCAGATGCAACCCAACGGATAGCAAATGCCAATTTCATTTCGGTACGTCATTCCAACAAGAGAACACATCCTTGCAAGTTTGCAACACATAGTTTTACGCAAAACAAAACATCTCTCCCAAAAAACTCAATCTCCCTAAAGCATATAACTTCAAAATCCACAAAATAAACATCACACAACTTCATCAGCAATCTGAATTTCAAACAACACAACTCAACCCAACAAAATTCACCTATCTAAAGGTTGACAAAACATTGACTTTACCATTTCCACGATCTCGTTGCTCCTTCAACTCATCCAACACAGCACCAAACCAGGATACAGCCGCCACCAACTCGTAGCAACCGCAATTCAAATCGAGCTGAGCACAATCCCCAGATCAGACTACCGCCCCCCCGTTCTTACAAATCCAAACAGCAAATTACTGGGTGTTTAACCGATAACCCCCAGAGATGTCGGATTAAACTTCCGGCCGAAAATCCCCCAAAAAAATCGATGAAAAAAGAAAGCTCAATTTTCTCTCTCCTTGCAATATATATAACCAAATGTTGTCTTCATATACACAGCTGTATACAAGGGTATCTGTAAAGATTGTTCTTTCTTAATAAAGATTCAATGATTTTAAAGTTTCTCACTGTAAAATTCAAAAAGAAATTTGAAGACACGATTTATTTAGCCGATGGAAAAGTGGTCGAGCAACGCAGGCCTTTCACTGTTTGAGGGAATTCCGAAAAACAAATTGCGTATATGGGTTGGGTTGGACAAGAAAGTGGATAAAGGAATTTTTTTTCTTTTCTTTCTTTCGGGGTTGACGGTAGCTTCAAGCTTCGACTCCAAATGCTGTTGACATTTGTTTTTTCTCTTCTTGTAAAAGTAAACGACAGAAAGAAAAACTCATCTTCCAGAATATAAATGTGCACAAAAAAATCAACGAAATTTTCAATTCCCGATTTCCAAATTTTTTTATTTTTCTTGATTTTGTTTTCTTTAAATGGATGTGGGATTCTTTCTTTTATATATTATTTGATACGAATTGGTATTTGGAATTGATTTATGATAATTATATTAATGTGTGTGGCATAAGGCGGTTAGGTCTGTTTCGAGGGTTATATATTTTTTAAAATGATATTAACATTTTATTCATATGACAACTCGTGGAAACTTTTGGGGTATCTTAAAAATCAAGAAGAAATCAAAATTGTGATGGGAGAAAGTGGTGGCCATGTTTGTACCGAATTTAAAGATTTAACACCATTTTAATCAACAACAACAATATGCTGTTTTCATATGTTCAAAAGCCTCAGCCTTCTACTACTGCACGAGTCTCCAGGCTACAGTTTATACAGTTTTCCTTTTTGAATTTACATATGGACAACTTTGTGAACAGGCTGGGGAGACAACAATGCCATTGTCGGAATAGTTGACCCCTTTTGGACGATTATGAGTCTTGATTCAAAAGTGATGAGATTTGTAACACCAAGGTGTATTGAAATCGAACTCGGAAGTAAAGAGAGACTAGAGGAATATGGCCAACAAGGTAATCAACAAGGAGACTGTACATACCAAGGCCTGCATGGATTATGTCATAATGTTACAGTTCGGAAAAATAAAAAAGTTGTAATAAATGGAATTACTAAGTAAACGAAGACACTCACGGCTATAGCAGAGGCAGCCAGCCCAGCACGCTCCCTGGGATCTCTGAGGTAGTAATTACCAAAGTAGAGAATTGTTGCATAATACCACATTGGGGGAAAGGCAAATCCAAGTAGAAAACTGCAATGTATATTTGTATATCATATAGGGAACTTGAGAGGAAGAGTTGACAAATGAGGATAAAGTGGGAGTTGGGAAGAAAACTCACGAGAACCATCCTATTCCACAGCTAAAACAAGGAAGAGGTCTATCATACATTCCCAGCTTCGGATCGTCGCAATCATTCTTAATGATAGTATATTCACCTTTCTCAGCATCAAGCTCGTGAGTTTTGGACCCTGTGGAATACCGGAAAATAAAGATAGTGAGACAGTAACTTGTCAAGGAGATATAAACTGAGCACTTAGAGACAAGCTTTAAGTACAATTTGCAATGAGAACTAAATCACAACTACATTTCCTCAAAAAATGTGTAATAAATCAGCACTATTTCGACATCAATGAACAACTAATTATGATAAAGGCAATAGAAACAAGAGATATTTGCTATTACAAAAATGATGCACTGAACATGGAAGCAAATAGAGTAGTACTCATATCCATTTAACCCAGAAAACAGTTATGCACAGATCTGAAATCGTTGATTCTCCTCGAAGCTGAAACCTGCTGAGCACAAAAGTAAGAATCATAAGCCACCTGATAAAGCAAGGTGTAAAAGATCAAAAATTTCCCACAATCCAGAGACGTCTTAATCCCAATTCCCAAAATGCCAAATCTAAAACCCTAAATCTATCAAGTAACTCGAAATCAACGAACCAAATCACATTCAGATAGAAACAGCATACACAAACAAGTAAATAAAAACTTCGGTTACTCGGCAAGATCTCTAAATTTCAGCTCGCTACGCGAATTATAGCAATTCGAATTGATGAACTGATGATAGGCGATAGCAGCTACCAACTGACCTTCTTTGACTAGATTAGGACTTAAAGAGTAGAAATCAAACAATAGCTGAACAGGAGGATCGGAAGCTGGAGAAGAATTCAAATGATGAAATCGACGACGCCGCAGACTCGGCCGCCGATCGCTGTCATTCAGATTTTGATGAGAGAGAATTTATTGCAATCGCAATAACCACCTACCACCACGCAGCTGAATTTTGGTAATATTGTTTTTCTTATTTTTTTTATTCGAATATTTACTAGTACAAATTTAATGAATATGAAGAAGATATTTATTTTCTGGAAATAATTCCGATGTAATTAATACATGGCAGACTATGAGAACAATTTCAATAGGATAGACTTTTTATTTATTTATTTATTTTATTTATTAAATACGACCATTTTCTTTGACAAAAAAAAACAGTAATACATACACAGACATATTTTCAAATTTCAAATCAGATTAAAACAAAAAAATTGAAAAACAATTTAGTTATTTCAGTTATGAAAAAAACACTTCATATATAATACAATAAAGAAAAGAACAAACTACTTTTTTTTTTTGATAAAAAAGAACAAACTACTTGATCACTATTTTTAGGTTGGAGCTAGCATGCGTCTTCGTCCAGCGACACCAGCAATGTCTTCTTTATCTCCACCCACCCAGATCCTTTCGACCAAGCACCCACACCTTAAAGTTCCCATCTTTGACCAAACCCTTCTTCCTCCTCGGCAACGGCGGCCCTGATCGGCCGTTGTTCCAGGAATAGGTGATCAGAATTTTTCGATTTGGGTTGTGGGAAGAAGGTTGGGACTTTTTGAGTGATTGGGTCGGAAATGGTTCGTGGATCGATGAGGATCGATGTGGAAGATGAGCGTGTGGCTGTTCCTACGACGGCCATTGCAATTGACAAGGATAAGAACAGCCAGCAGGCTGTTAGATGGGCTGTTGATAATCTTATTAATAAGAAACATAGTTGTGTTCTTATTCATGTCCGAACTCAAAGCTTGAATATCTGTACGTAGTCCCTTTTTTTCATTGTGTTTTTTGTCTGCATTGATGGTTGCCGATTGATCATGTAAAATTGTGGTTTTGAATATTTGAGATGTGAACGTTGCCTCGCAGATGCTTGTAAAAATGCCTCAGTGAGAAGATTGGGTTCCATATGTGTGGTCTTTGATAGCATGTTTCTTTCTGACCAGTGACCAGTGACCAGTGCATTGTAAATCCTTTTTCTGTGTCAATGAGTATCTTTTTAAAGCCAATCTAGGGCTGGGATAGGAGGGAATCAAATCAGTGCTCTTTTTCTCATTGTTGTGGTTTCTTGTAAAAAAAAAATTTCTGGCCGTGTATTATGGTTTTTGATTAGGTTTGGTTTTATTTGATACTGAAGTGGATCCTACACCAATTCCTAAAGGAGGAAGGCCACCCACTGAAGTTGAGATGCATCAGTTTTTCCTTCCATATCGTGGATTTTGTGCCAGGAAAGGGGTGCGTTAGTTTTATTAATGCATTGCTTCAACAGTTAGCTCTGTGTATAACCAAAGTTTTAGAATACCATAGCATCTCTAGATGATAAGATTCTTTGTGCTGATTTGGTTTCAATGTTCTGACATATGCTGCAGATTGAAGCAAAAGAGGTCGTCATCCATGATATTGAGGTTTCAAGTGCTCTCACTGATTACATTAATAGCAATGCTATCAGCAATATTGTCGTCGGTGCATCAACCCGAAATGCCCTCATGAGGTTCAAACTCTGCACACTTCATCACATTTAAAACATTACTGATGGATTTTGCGGTTGATCGTCTATTATATGATTACTTTTGTTTGTCCAGAAAATTTAAAAATCCAGATGTGGCCACTAGCCTAACAAAAAACGCCCCAGATTTCTGCACTGTGTACGTCATTTCTAAAGGAAAAGTGCAGTCATCCCGTCCAGCTACTCAGTCTATTGCACCTAAAGCAGTCTCGCCTGAGCTTTCCTCTCAAACACCTAATTACGGGAAAGACAGTGTAGAAATAGAAAGCATCGGAAGGTAAAAACTTCACACAAACACTTTCTTACTAGTCGGCCACTTACATGTTTCATGTGAAGTCCTAGATAATCCTTTCTTGGACATGGATGATAATATCCTGACGTCAAAGTGGAGTTTTGATCGAGTATTGATGCAGTGCTACATGGTCATTTTTCATTTAATTCCGCAGTAGTGCTCCAAACTGGGGAAGTGAAGGATCCGTCAGAAGCGCTGAGTCGTTTATGAACTTGAAATCACGAGACAAGTTCTCCAGCAGCAAATTATCACCTGATATGTATGAACGCACAGCAAGGAGTTCATACAATATCGAGTCTCGTTCAGGTAATCATGAATTACGTTGCATACAATGTGTTGTAAGACAAAATATCAGTAGAGGTTTCTGAATATTCATTATATCCAGGCATTTCTTCCGAAACATACAGCACCAACTCTCCTGAGCGATCAAGTTTCATGTCGGCTGACACGTCATTTGATAATTCACAATACTCATACGGATCTGAGTTTTCCGATGGCTCACTCGCAACATATACCCCTGTAAGTATATATCTATATTACGTGTGATATACTGAAAATAATGAAGCCTAACTGACTGTACTCTGGCCAGCGTGACCTGGACACTGAGATGAGGAGATTAAAGCTTGAACTAAGGTATACAATGGATAAGTACGACACAGCTTGTAGAGACGTTACAACTGTGAAAAACAATGTAAGCATTTATGGGTGGCTAAATACAATCAGCAACTTCTCTCTATTTGCTAACTTTAAATGTGTGCTACCAGTATCATCCTGCAAACCATGCAAAGAGTGTAACTGATGCACGGATGTTAGAGGATGACACGCGCTTTGGAGGTGTGTTTATGAGTGGGGTGAACCTGGAGAGGCATACAGAAGTTCCAACGGGAGTAAGCAATAAAGGAAAGAATTCTGAAGTAATGGAAATGGAAAAGTTGACATTGATGGTCGACACACTTCCGAAGGACGTCCATTATAAAAGATACGCCATAGAAGAGCTTCAACTTGCTACGGATCACTTCTCAGATGCAAGGAAAGTCGGAGAAGGTGGATATGGGCCAGTGTATAAAGCCATTCTTGAGGAGAAAACTGTTGCCATTAAGATCTTGAAGTCAGACATCTCCCAGGGAGTGAAACAGTTCCAGCAAGAGGTAAACCACATTTTGTCTCAAATTATCACCCTTTTTTTTAAAGCATAAGTTGTATCCCATTGGATGGTAAAACCACTAGTTTGTGGGAACCTTAAGCAATGCACATTAGATAATATTCCTTATCACAATTTGATCTCAGGTTGAGGTTTTAGGCCGGATGAGACATCCAAACATGGTCCTTCTTGTTGGAGCTTGCCCAGAGTACGGTTGCCTTGTTTACGAATACATGGAAAATGGAAGCTTAGAAGACCGGCTGTTCAGGAAAGACAACTCTCCCCCACTATCTTGGCAAGCTCGCTTCAGGATAGCAGCTGAGATTTCTACTGCTCTTCTGTATCTTCACCAGGCAAAACCAGAACCACTAGTTCATCGTGACCTCAAGCCTGCCAACATACTACTAGACCAAAACTACGTTGGCAAGATCAGTGATGTGGGATTGGCTCGCTTGGTCCCAGCATCTGTATCTAACACTACGACTCAATATCACATGACAGCCGCTGCTGGTACATTTTGCTACATTGACCCAGAGTACCAGCAAACAGGAATGCTGGGGACGAAATCTGATGTGTACTCTTTGGGTGTCATGCTATTACAAATTATAACTGCTAGATCACCAATGGGTCTAACCCACCAGATTGAAACAGCTATAGAGAATGGAACTTTTGCAAAGATGCTTGATCCAGCCGCAAGAGATTGGCCGGTTGAAGAAGCTTTGTCGTTTGCTAAATTGGCCTTAAGGTGTTGTGAGCTCAGAAAGAAAGACAGGCCAGATCTCGCTCTAGAAATAGTCCCAGAGATGAATCGACTAAAAAGGCTTGGAATGCCACAGCAAGATGAAATTCAGGTTAGTACATAGTCAATTACTCAGTTACATGGAATAATTTTGTAGCCCTTCTACTTCATTTTTATAGTCATTGGTGATATTCTTAAGATGCTAGAAATTATTATAAAAATTTGCATTTCCTCTAAGATTTTAGGATTGCATAATTCGTTCTTTGTTCCAGATCCTGACAAATATATCACTGAAGTGAAAACATGAAAAAAGCTTACAATTAACATTTTGTATTTTGAATTTTAGGATGGTTTAAATGTTGAATCACAATATGAAACACTGGCAGAAGAAGGAGAAAGTGGAAGTTCGAGAAACGCAAATGGAGAAGAGCCTTTGACAAAAGAATCATACCCTCCTACTCCTACAGACAACAGAAACTAAATGCGTCATTTTGAGTCCAAGCCCTATGATAACAGGCCATGCTATGCTAGGAAACTACAGTTTCATTTACTGAACAGAAGGACTAGGAACCAAGAGATTCACTGCTTCACTATGCACTCCTTGTTTGATGTATGGTTCGAAAACAACTTGTCTTGTACTATGTTTCCCAAGGTAATACAACAGGCCTGTTTTTTCAGTGAACTTCAGGATAACAATTACATGGAAGCCATGAAATGAAACAAACAAAAAAACTACATTTAGACGACCTTCATTGAGTTCATTATTCATACCATCTTTTCTTTGATTGAGCTCGCTTTAAAGATGGGTCAGCGTATAAACGGAACCGTTTTAAAAGGAATGGAACTAAAACGCTATCGTTTGGGGTGAGAATATTGTGGTGGATCAGCATCTCCACGACCTCGATGCCTCCTAAACATCATCTTCTTCAATCTAAACCCTAAAAGCTCCGAAGACCGAATGGAGAACCGATCAGCGGATCGGGAATCCGACGAGCAGATAATGAATCACCGGCTCTACAATCCCTACCAAGACCTCAACTTGCCGACTCATCGTCTCTATCAACTCCCAACCTCCCCGGAATTCCTCTTCCAGGAGGAGTGCAAGACTCAGCGCCGCTCTTGGGGAGAGAATCTCACTTACTACACTGGACTCAGTTACCTGGGCGGAGCAATTGTCGGGGCTGGGAAGGGACTCGTTGACGGCGTGAAGGCGTCGGAGGCTGGGGACACAACGAAGCTGCGAGTGAATCGGATTCTGAACGCGTCGGGCCAGAACGGGAGGAGTTTCGGTAACAGGGCGGGTGTGATTGGGTTGATGTATGCCGGGCTGGAGAGTGGGATTGTGGCTGTTAGAGATACGGATGATGTGATTAACAGCGTGGTAGCTGGATTGGGTACCGGAGCACTGTACAAGGCGGCTGCTGGAGTGAGGTCGGCGGCTGTCGGTGGCGCCATTGGTGGCGTGGTGGTCGCTGCTTTGGTAGGCGGAAAGCAGGTGATGAAGAGATATGTGCCTATCTAGGAAATGTGGTCTCTTTGCTACAGTAACCTGCTTCATTTCTACATCTATATAGCTAAGATGGATTTGATGCCTGCAATCTACTTCTGTTTAAGCTTAGGTCCGTATTTATGTGCATGCTGTGATGCTCTCTTTGGCTTGTGATGTTGAAGAGCACAATACTTGATGGAACAATGTCATCTGGTAAATTTAAGTAATGTTATTTGTACATTTTGTTGTAACTGATCGGGTATCTGAGATTCGTTGCGACTAAGTGTTGTTCATCATTAATTTACTCCAATGCAGTTTCTCAGTGTACTGCAATTTCTTAGTCAAAGTTTGAAGTCCTCGGGGGCTATGCAGGTTCTATATGTGTGTACAAACATGCTATAGGTTCATCAGTTATTGGGTCTTGATATGCTTTGACGTTATGTGTAGAATAGTGAGAGCTCCCATCTGTCTGTTAAAAAGCTAGCAGCTTGGTTTTAGCAGATGCCTTGTTTATATTGGCTGGTCGATGCTGTATTAGGATAGTGTAGTTATATGACAGTGTAGCTGCTTGCTTTTACATGTGTTAGGGGAATAACAAGTAATTGCCTGGTGCAGCACATCTTGTGCTCACTGAAATGAAATACAGCCAAGCCAAAGCAAATGTCGCTGCATGTAAAAGGGTTATAGAATCACTAAAGAATGCGCCTTGCCCGGCTGGTGAGCGCTTTTCTTCACACAATCAAGTAAGTATGCTTTCAGTCTGGGATGGGGAACCTTGAACCGTAGAGCATCCTCAGAATGCAGCTTTTACTGATGGATATATGATAATGGTCAGCTAATGTTGTCATGGTGCACGCGGAGTTACAAAGTGTTTGCAAAGCTATGATGGTCTCAATTAGCTGTTGAGCTTTCCAGAATTGTGGAGAATCTTTGGTGTCCGACAATTGGAATTGCAAACTTGACATGGTAAAGTTTAAGTAGTAAGAGCAGTCCAGGACTACTAGAGCCATGTGGAGAACTCTATACAAAATAAGAGATATATCTAGAGGATCGATTATGGAAGATAATGTGTAGAGTTACCAAGTTAGTAATTCAAGCATTTCAATTTTATTACTTAAAAAAATTTGCACCGAAAGAAAATTTTCAAATAATAAGTAAGTAAATCCCATCCAAAAAATAAAATAAGTACTTAAGTAAAGAAACGCTGCCGTTTCATATATCGTGTGCAAGAAATAAACAGTTTGGTAACTGGGGGAGCAAACAAACCGAAACCCTCGAAATCAAAAAACGCGACACCTGATAGAAATCGAATGGGAAATCCGAAGCTGAAGTGGACGGCGGAGGAAGAGGCGGCGTTGATTGCTGGCATTCAAAAGCACGGCGCCGGTAAATGGAAAAATATTCTCACAGATCCCGACTTCGCTCCCGTCTTCAGCAAACGCACCAACATCGATCTCAAGGTTCACTTTTCTTTCCCTTAACCATCCAGTAATCGATTATTTTCCAATTATATATGAGTAAAATTATTCTGTTTAATTCGATTTCGATGTCTTAGGGCTGCTGCTAACCATTGTGTGTGAAATTCATATCCACATGTATGACACAGACAGGTGTTCATTCTGACATGAAAGTGAATTTTTAACGTCCGTTGGTTGGATTGAATAGAATGATTTAATGAAAGTTTTGAGAAACTCACTTGTGCCACACATCACTGAGGATGAAGTAATGATGATGATATACTTATTCTATGAAGGATATGCTTCTCTTTTTTACCAGACGGAATTAAGTAGTGTCTAAGAATATTGAAACCTGCCACCCAAAAGTCTCTTGAAAGGGTTCTGATAATAATAGTATAGTTACCATGTGCTGGCTGAATGTTAGATTAATATATGGGTCTGCACCACAAATATTTACACCGTATCATACTTTTGCCTTTTGCTTTAAACATTGTAACGTTTACCTGTCTGTTTAATTTATTCGTGTTCCAGGATAAATGGAGGAACTTAATGGTTAGCTCCACTGGCCATCATGGAATGAAGGACAAGTCCCAGATACCTAAACTCAAGTCTCTCATGGCTTCTATATCCGCCAATTCTCAGTCTACTGAGCCTCTCGCTATTGTTCCCCATGAGGCAATGCTTGATGTTGTCATGGAAGATGCACCTAATGGCACTCACGACCCCAAAAATGCTTTCAAGTATGTTACTTTTCCCCCTCTCTTTCGGTTTTTGGCCATTTATATTTGCGGATCATGATGTTGTTGTTGCTTGTGCACTTATGCTTTGTAGTTTCATTTGCTTCACATAAATTTTATACTGATAGGTACACTGATATAATTCTCGAAGCTATCTCGGCTGCCCCCAATGGACTTGAAATCGGTGCTATCTTCGCCTTTATTGAGGTCAGTTGCTTATAAAAATATTAGCGCTATCATTGTAAGTGTCACTGTGTCAGGTGCTTTGTTCATTATCTTTATAGAATGCATAGCTCTGCCTCACTAGTATTATATGACTGATGGTAGCATGCTAGCTTACTGCTTCTAATAAATAAAACATGTAGAAAAATCTGGAATGACGTGTCTTCCCAGAGTTAAGACCTGAATATCAAAGCAAAATAGAATTATATTATTGAGCATGCTTGAGCAACATCTCAATCATGCTTCCAATATTGGAAACTTCACTAGCAGTTCAATGTATAGTTTGTACGGATCGTGGTGATGCCGTGATGCTGACGAGTCTTAACTTCTGACAAAATCTAGCTCGAGTAGTCCAGTGTTCTTTATATTTATTCCACTGAAATGCTTTGCGTTTGGCACTTTGCAGAAAAAGCAGGAGGTTCCACCAAATTTCAGGAGGGTACTGAGCTCAAAATTGAGAAGGCTTGTAACACAGGGCAAACTTGATAAGGTATATATATGATAAACCTTAAATCTAATTTTTTTCGGCAGTAAGAGAATAGTGTGTGTGAAAGTTGGCTGAAAATCTGACCCATCAATTATGAAGTGGGCTTCTGCGTACACAAAACAGTGTTGATTGATATATCAACAAAAAAAAACCTTGAGTGTAAGAACTTGTGAGTCCGCCTACTTATAGCCGAGTTTGGTAACTGCGAAATGAAATTCTCTATATGAATGACTTCATTTGCAAATAGTCCTCAGTAACTTTTGTATGCGTTGTTTGCCCTTAGAGATCACATTTTCTTCTCTCTTTTTTCCTTATATATTTTGTAACATATAGGTTCAGAATTGCTATATCATCAAACGAGACACGTCAGCATTGCCAGAAGCCAAGACACCGTCAGTAACAGCACAAAGGCACACTGCAATGGAAGAGGCTTCCATATCTGCTGCGTATATGGTTGCTGATGCTGATAATAAGTCATACCTTGCATCTGAAGCTGTTAAGGAATCAGAAAGAGTGATGAAGATGCGGGAAGAGGCCGAAGTTATCTTGCAGATGGTGAATGAGATTCATGATCGATGTAAAAGCCTGTAGTGCTTTTTCATCTTTGATTTTTTTTCTTCTCGCCTAATCTATCATGTGTAACTTTTTATTTGTGTTAATGATTGCAGGTTCTCTGGGTCAAATCGTTCTCCTCACTTGAGAGTGGTCCAGTAGCTATCTTCACATCTTGTTTATACATTTTTAGTTGAATCCTTGCATCAGATTAGACATTCCAGATTAATTTAAAAAAATTGTAGCGAACTTTTTGTCATTGTCACCTTATTCTACCACCAGCAATACCCTTTTGCCTTTCATTGTTCAGATAAATGACATAATGCAAAGAATGAAAGCTAAAAGTTTAGCTGTCTCCATTAATCCAAATTTAGTAGATTGGGGCAATAATAATCAATGAGACTAAAGTACTTTTCAACCATGTTCATGTTCTTCTACATTTTGTTAAGCCTACAAAACTGTAGCAGCCAGCAATCCATAAAACCTTATGGGAAGTAAGGATTTGACCGTGAAGAAGAAGATGATGTCAATGTCCTCATTTATCTGTCCAGTAAAAATTTCTTTCGAGGTTTAGGCAAGTTCAATATTTGTAAGTTAATGATGTTATTGATTTTCTCGTTTTAATCCTTTGCCATTTGCAATACCATTTGTTGGTAATATTTTCAACAGGAACTAATCAAATTTAAATAAGAGAACAATTATATTGGAAAGTTTGGGGACATACAAAACATATTAAACAAAAGGTACTGTGACTTGCTTGGAAAAGGTTAAATAGAATTTGGATAACAAATCTGAAATCTGCACTTCTGTAACCTTCCTTCGACTTTCTTCATCTTAGAAGCGATCTAGTAAATTGTTCACGGGCTGTAGCCAGTGCTTGGGTTATTGTCTGGAACGAGAAAAGCGCACCCATGTTATCATAATATTAAAGCAATCTAATGCATTCACAACCGCCACAGGTTTTGGTTTTCAAGCACAAGAAATCTCAGTAATTAAATATCAGAGATAGGACAACAGGTTACCTGCTCAGATAAGGAACCAGCAGAATCCAGGTTGTTGGTTGCAACTTTTCCCACAATCACATTAGCGTCTGTCTCGAGAATCATCCTGCCAACAAACATGAAAAATAAAATATTACCTTTGTTGTAGACAAAATCAATTTTAAGTGAATACAACGTGTCTGGGCAGAACAAGAAAAATAGTGCAATACCCTCCATCTACAATCTCGTCCAGGCACAAGAGGATGAGATCCAGGTTCTCCAGAGCTTCTCTCTTATCAACATTATTTCTACATTGGGTGAATTAGTTAGAAGTTAGAACTAGATGCTTAACAAATAAAAAACACAGTGAAGGAAATAGAATGGCGTTTGTGCTATGATCAAGAATCTAAATTATTACATGATGATGGTTACCTGAGGAGAAGTGCCACCGCATCAAAGAAACCCTGAAGTACTGTGGATAAAATGAGTTCGTTCTCATCATCACCTCCAGTAACAAAGAAATGCAAATCCTGGACGAATTTGTAGACAATAATGTTGTTTTCCAACATTGTTATCTCAGCTGCATATGATAACACAATACCAACCATTCAGATATCTATAAAACCAAGTAGATACAAGCCTTAAACAACTGAAGAAACTTACTTATCGTAGGTCAAAATTCTATTAAATATGACCAAGAACATCTCTCGGATAAATTTATTTAAAAAAAAGGTCACTAACGGATACTACTGTCAACAGCAAATTAGTTATCACAGATACGGCCACTTGGACTACTGATTTGATAGAAAAGTTACATGCCATCTCAAGGCAAACCAGTCAAGCTAATAGATGCTATGATAAAAACAGTACAATGTGTAGTGGCATTTAAATATGTATGCTGTGCAAGGTTCACATAGGCTAGGCAAGATTTAAAGGAAAAAAAGGATGTGAAGATATACAGCATAACTCACACTACGCCAGACACACATATCACTAGAGTACCAAGATCTGAGATGCAGGCATCAAAGACTAACGCAGCAAGATACAATGAGCTCAAGCATGTTGAAAACACATACCTTCAGACCTAGCATTTGTCTTCTGTGTTTTAGTAAATACAGATTTCTCAAATGCCAACTTTGCACAGTTTGTCGGCCAATCATCTGAGTAGTATTTCACAGCAACTCGCCCACCTTCAGAGTCCAATAGAAGGATATTCTTCACAGTCGGGGATAAGTCCTTCAATGTACATTACATTATAAACAAAAATCAACGTCAGCAATCACAAAAAAAATGAATTGTCACCCAAAACCTATGGCTTACAGTCAACCCCTCTTCATCACCATCTATCTTAGTAATCAAACAAGGAGAAAAACTCACTTGAGACAGAGTAGTAACTCTGCCAAAAAAACATCAGTAATGACTGCAAAAGTTCACATTTCTCCTACATCTAAGCACATGTGTAATCTACAAATCAATATTTAGATGGAAAAGTACACCAGTCCGCAATTTCAACTCAATTCATCATGAAAAACATATATCATATTCCAAACACAACCAACGATATTAATGAATTATAATAAAAATTACAAGCTTTTCTTGCCTTGACAAAACTGATAATAACAAAACTCCAACCGAATTCTGCAAATTAGTAACCAATCAACCACATACATTTTTCAACTCCGATCAAGAACTACAACACTAGCAAAAAAAATAACCTTTCACGCGTAATCACCACAAATACGAAACCCGATCTAAACATATCGAAATCCCATCAACAGATTGATAAAGTAACATTGATGATCAGATCTGAAATATATAATCCAAAATCGGATACAGAAAGTGAGATCGGAGTCTGGAGGAGAGAGCGACTTACTCCATATGCCATCGGTGATGATTGTCAGGTTCGATTGAGATCGGAGAGGTGTGAGGTCGTACTGATTTGGGGCGCTCGTCGCAACCGTAATTTATAAATACTCAATAATAATTAAGATTAAGAAACTTCAATTACTAAATAAAAATTACCCTTCAAAAAAAAATTACAACAATAAAATATCAAAGGGAAATTGTGTCCTTTTATTATTTCCAAAAAAAAACGTTACAGAAAGAAGTCATCGACCCATTCGCTCAGTTACGTATCTGATTTAACATTTTTGTTTTGTTTTGTGAGATGGAAAATGATTAGGTATAAAGTTAATATTTTGGTACAAAATACAAATTAATTATAGCCATTGATTGTGTGATTTGAATGGATAAGATTAAATCTTGATTTTTTGGTATTTTTTTGTGACGAACTATAAAATGAAACCGACAAACTATGTTGTCTTTTTATTTTTCGACTAAAATTTTAACGAACTATAAAATAAATTGACAAACTATAAAATGATTTTGACGATTTTGTATTTTGTTTCAAAAATTAACTTTGTATCATCTTGTGAGATATCTGATTTAAAATTTTTGTCGCTAAGATATCATGAAACATTTAGCAACGAAATTTATAACTCGTCTCAAACAATTTCCTGAACAAATCAGTAACTTTCTTTCTACTCAAGATTTTGTACAGAGTGAATGAATGAGAAGAAGCTGTTTCATGGAGAATAGAACGATGGTCCGCACTTGCACTTCCATCCCTCCGGCTCATAGTTTGCATACTGCAAGCCGACACGGCTGGTGATGGTTGGCACTTGGATGGGTTCGCAGGGGCTGCAGCCATAGCATTTACCATCACAGATTGGAGGACTTGAACCTATCTTGTTCACTTTCTCTTTGAAATCTTCAGCATCCTGCAGAATCAGGTTATCATGGGACAATGAGTGTTGATCATACCTCAAAGGTGATTTACCTAAGCTGCATAAGCGGAACACGACTGTTTTTCGGTAATGTGATACCTCTTGTGACATTGAGGGCATAGCTGCCAGTGGCGAAAGTCGAAACTGGTTAGTTCTTAAGCCTGCAAAGTTGATGCCAGAGGATCAGATTGTGTAACTGGAAAAAGGCTGATCAGGTAAATAAGCAGATTGTGGTTGAAATTTGAAGTTGATAGCAGGCATTTGATACCTGGTTGAAGAGCAGGAGCTGGAGCAGATGGAAGATAAGACCTGCTGGTGGCAGAAACACAGCTCATGATTTGCAATAATACTGCTGCTGTTACTATAACAAGCCTGCAGCTGCTGATGCTTCCCTTCATCTTGCCAACACTAAAATTGAAATGATGATCACTAAAGACTTGGCTGTAAGAAGAAGAATAATGAACTGGTCACAGTAGCCTACTATGTTTGAAGAGGACAAGTGTATGCATGACCGACTGTTGAGGGGCTGCTTATATATGGATGGCTAAGTAAGAAATGGCTGTGAGAGATGCATACACCAACGCAATTGGGAGAAGTAACTGACAAAAATCAAATCCTCAAGAAACAATAGAAAAGGTTATGTAGTAGTTCTTGTCTTGTAGTAGCTGCTTACCAACTCAAAGTCTCAGACTTGTAGACTTTGCTTCACAAACAAGTGATTCTCAACCACAGTGGATTGAAGGCTCTGAATACTTGGAATGTAGTTATAGCCTCATAGGGCTATCAGGGACTGTTATCCACTCCCATTTCTCTTACCTTCCATTACAAGGCAATCTCTCCAACCCATTACCCATCTGATAGCTTGCTGTGATGGTCCTTTTGGGCAGAAATGGCAGCACCCTTTTTGGGTCCAGAGAAGAAAAATGGAGCAGACCTATGGAGGAAGAGTATGGATCACTGGGACTTTAGAGAAGAAATGGCCCTTGACATTGATTGCAGAGCCCTGAGCTTTTCTTCCCATACAAGTTCAACTGCTAAAAAAGGAAGAAAAAAAAATCCAATGCGCAGAGAGTCAATACATTTGCAAGAAAGGATATTAAAAGGGAAATATTAATAGCAATGTCTGAAGCCAGTGCAGATCTGCAAAAGTTAATAAATGAGTTAGTTACTGATGGGATGGGATAAATGATTTTACAGAGTCAACTTCTATTCATCTGCAGGTTGGTGGTAGGTGAAAGGAGTATATACAAAGGTGCAATCTGGGCCATCAAGTCTTCGATCCAATGGCTAGCTGCTAATCTCCCTCCTTGTGACCTGTCATTGAAACACACAAAAAAAACTGATGCTCCTCTGGTTAGCTTAGCTGGATACCTGCAAAAGTAAGAACTTTCATTTACTTACTGCCTCAAGATCTTCCCAATATACTCATATCTAAAAATAAAAAAAAAAGATCTTCCAATATACTACTCCGTAGTAAGAGCTTTTTATCATCAGGCAAGTTAAGGGGGTATAGTAAGATATTGATGTTTATCTACAGCCTATAAATTGATTAAGTGCACCAAAAGATTATGCTACACACCCATAATACACCTGAGGGATGGATCTCTTGACACCATCTGTAATTCTGTAATAAGAACAAATGCACAGAACAGATCAAAACTAATGAATTATTTTCTATCAATTGGTCACTGAGAGGTCTCTTTCTTGAAATGAAAACACCTCTCTTTTTCTGTCCTGCACAGTTATAGCTGGCAAATCTGAGGTAAAAGATTGGGAGTACTGCTACTGCACTGTGCTACATTTAATTTAATGTGGCAGATGGATGGAAAAGCATACTCACTTTACGAAGGATTTGGTTGGTTTCAGGAATGATTTAACAGCCCTATTCATCTTGGGTTGAAAATGCCAAAAGTTTTCATTTCACAATTCAAAAATGATACTATATCAGGGGGAAAGGGATTCATGCAAGTACAGAACAGACCAGTGATAAAGTCAGGTGAGAGTGAGAGACTTACCAGCTCCACATGAACAAGCAATGTATGGTGATGGAACTGCAGCTGCTGGCTGAGCCTGAGGTTTTCTTTCCCATAAATCTTTTGGTGACTGAGGATCATTCATTCATTTGACTGACTGGATCTGGGTCTGATTCTGAAGTCCTTGTTCTCACAGACAGAGAGACAACACAACTCATGCTGCTGAGTGCTGACTACAATGCATCAAGGGTTGTGGCTCTTAGCCTTCAGAAGGCTAGGCCACTACACTATAATAGTCTAATAATCTGAAGCACCATTTTGTCCAAGTAGCCACATGTTGTAACATGTAATGTAAGTGGTGGAATTTTACATGCAAGGGAGATAAGGTTAAAACTCAGTGGTTTCTTCCTAGTAATACATGAATACAGGCTATCACAATCCCAGTACTCCATAGGAGACGTGACTTCAAAAAAGAATACCCATTTCCCACTTTTTCATAACAGGAAGCTGAGATATCTTGTAGCATACATACCACCAAGTTGAAAAATGTGCTCTCAATCTACAATGCTTGAAACCTTCATTATATACCATATCTGAAGAAGTAAAAAATGCAAGTGTAAACATATACTACGTTGAACAACAAGCATAGTTCACCTCTCAAAGTCATCCGACAGAGGGAGGCTTGGATTTGAGTAAAATGAAGTTCCAGGAAACATTAAGAATAAACAGTAGAACACAATTACCAATTTGAAGAAGACAATTTTATTGGTAAAATGTATCTTTAAGAAACCAAGCAACTACTGTTGCATAAATATAATTACTTAAATTTATTGATAACAAGTAACATCACAAACACAATTGGAACAACAGCAACAAAGAAGACACCTTACAGATGTGTTGTTGGGATTATTTATGTGAAGGTGATTCCTTGTTTTTAGGATGGATGGCTTCAACAAGGGCCTCAACCTCCTCCTTTGCTCGTTGAAATACGCCTGGGCCCTTCACTTCCTCCACAGGCGTGTCCTCATCAATGTCACCACTCGTTCCATGCGTCTCCTTGTGGTGCTTAGGAGAGTAAGCTATCGCCTGCACTTCTTCTATCACCCTCTGCGCAAAGTTGGGTGCTTTCGCCTCATTCTTATCTTCTGAAAAATCCACAAAAAATTAAACAATGCTACAAATTAGGGAAAATTCGCGGACTTAAAAGTAATATGAAGGATGAAATCGGAGAGGAGAGATCAGCGTGTACCTGGTGCTCTTTCGGCCATTTTAGGGTTGCTCCTCCGATCAATCGCTGAACGTTTACTTTCCAGATTCAACAGGAAGGAAGGAGAAGCGAGGAGCGTTCTGTGATGGGCCTGCTCAGACTTCAAATGGGCCGAATGGTGTGGCCTGTTATGGTAATAGTTGCGCCTAACTCTGAAGCACGTGGCAGCAGAAGAAGCGGGGGAAAAAGACACGTGGTAGTAGCGTATGGGAAACTCTGGGGAAGTTGCGTTTGAGTATCGAGCACGGGATGCAATGCAAAGAAAGCAGCAGCCGGGGGACCATTAGATTTGTAAGTGTGGTTGGTTTTGGTTCAAAAAAAATGATGAATAAATAAAGCAGAACGTATCGCTCGGGCCACAAAAATTCAAATTCTTCTCCTCTGAAACCCTTCCACGTGTAAAATTTATGTTCCCAATCCTCGACCGACAATATATTCGCCTATTTTCCCATCCACAGAAATATTGTCTGCAACAACATTAACGCAATCTCCATCCACAAGAGTACCTCGTCCTACTCTCATCCCTGCAATCTCTCTGCAACCAAAAACAAAATCATAAAATCTCCTCATCCGGTATAAAATTCAAACCACTTACTTCTCAAACCAGACACTCATCACCAGAGAGACAAAACTTCTGGAAAACTACTCCAATTAATTACGATTTTTTCATACCTTGTTGTTGTTTGTGAGGTTTTTTTATTATTATTTAAAAACAGATCATGGCCATGATGATCAGGGTTTGTGAGCTATGCGGGGAAGAAGAAGCGGCATTCTACTGTCGCTCAGACGTGGCGTTTCTCTGCTGCAAATGCGACGCTAGAGTTCACGAGATGAACTTCCTATCAGCCAGGCACGTTCGCCAGCCTATTTGCAGAGGCTGCAAGGAGATAATGACTGGAGACTATATCTCTGGATCCGGCCTTAGAAATGGAGTTTGGTTTGCGCTCTGCAACTCGTGCTCGGCTCAAAGGCAAGATGATGGTGAGACCTCGTTATCATCATCATCGTCATGCATCTCCAGCACCAACTGCAGCAGCCACGAGAAGCTGAGGATGGGGTCTAATAAGCCTGATCTTGTAACGAAACCGAGGAAAAAGGTCGTTGGAGCGAGAGTGAGAGCTCTGTTCGAAAGCTGGTGCAGGAAGATCGGCGTCGCGGACATTGAAGTCGTCGTCGCGGTTGCTTCTAGAATCTTCGTGGCGGCGTGGGATGGTTCGGCGACGGGATTGTGGTTTGCGGCGTCTCTGTGGCTCAGTTTGAGGGTTCGGAGAATGGCGTCGTTTGAGAAGATGAGGCGGCTGGTGGAAGTGTCTGGCGTGCCGGAAAGGATGATTTCGGTTGCGCAGGCGAGGATCGCGGGCCGGATGCTGAAGGATCGGAAGATTTTACGGGGAGGAGGAGATGTGGTGGAGGAGGGTTGGGCCGAGAGCTGTTGAATGGGAGTAGGAAGGTAGTTTTACATTTACACGTGTACGATTTAGAGCGAATGCTTTCAAGATTTTTCATTTTTGTAATCTCTATGATTATATGACTTGGGAAGCTTAATTGAAAGGAAAAAAAAAGTGACACTTCTTCTTCATTATTATTATTTTTTGTTAAATAGAAGTGGCATTTTTTTTGATACATGAATTAGTTGTTAGTGTTAGTGAGGATTCGAACCCGAGCACCAACCAGTGTGCCTCCACCACCTGGCCACAACTCAATCCTCAAACAGAAGTGGCATCTTTGATATGTTGTAATTTATGCAAGAAGTAGTCAGTATCTTTGTTAAGTTACAAAAACGTTATTAAACTTATCTTAATTTACAATAGTCAACAATCCTATTTCCTTATCAAAGATTTGAGCAGCCATGGCTACAAAATGAAACAATTTACAAAAAATATATATAAGTGTCATATGTATAGAAAAATGTTGAAACTGAGCCACCAGTATACAATACAATAATACATTTATGAAGTGAAAGATTCAGAGATAGGAATGATGCTATTGAAAGGGAATACAACCAAAGCGCCAATTGAAGCTCTCTCAGTGTGTTCTTTATTTCAAAGGAACCAAATAGAATGACCACAAGAAGCGTAAAGAGATGCACATGCCCAGCTGATAGGAGACCACAAAAATAGCCACCCTGGCTGGGGTAAGAAAGACTCTAGTGTGGATTGTATTATTTGTTCGGATGAGAAGGATAATAAAACTGATTAAGACACATCTTTCATACATGAGGCAGAACATCCTCAACATGGAGTGATCGTGGACCTTCATCGGGTTTCATCCTCTAGGTTGCGGAAACCTTGAGTGAGGTCATCATACAGCTTTTGGAATTTAGCAATAAGAGTTGCTTCTCCTTCCGCTGGGTCCTCAAATTTCTGGGACCTGTTGTGGAAATTAAAAAAAAAAATGGATGTCTCATAAACTGGAATGTGGTATTGTTTAAGACATTTGTAAACACAACAATCGAAATTCTTACACCAGGCGGTAGAAAAGATCTCCCATCCGATGCTTAATTAGAGTGTATGTTATCTTCTGCCCTTCAGAACCAGCTCCTCGTTCAACGGCCTACAATAAACCCGATGAAGCATCAAGTTATTCATAATCAGTGCTTCCAGAAACATTTCTTTCCGAATATCAATTAGTATGCAACTTGAAAACGTGATATGTATCTGAAATTCAATTTGTTTGATCATACCTGATTTGCCAAATTAAAGAAATGAATAATGTTGCGCATCATCCAGACTGACTTGTAGAATGGACAGAATTTGTCATACCTGTCATCCAGAGAATAGAAAACATGAGTTTATGTACAAGCCAGAAAAGCAACTAGTGTTAAATCTAAATCCCCAGCACACTGAGAAGATGACAAGGGGCAAAGACTCACGGAGTAAATGCATTTTGAGCAAGATAATCCTCCCTCAAAAGCTTTGCAGTTTCTAGAGTGATTTTATCTGATTCAGCCAACGCATCCTTTCCCACAAGCTGTGACAATCAAAATAGTCATGCACCCTCAGAAAATGAGAAACCAATAGTTCCATTTGAAGCTTGTGTACAAATCCAAGAGATATTGAATCATATATCATGACCTTCAAAACTATGAAAATGAAGAGATACAGCATAAGTGTTTATGATGGTCATAAGAATTTCATCAACCACAACATTGTTTCTATCAGAGGCCAAAATGGAAACATAGCATTGACAAATTAAAATCAAGTATAACGCATGTTCAAGTTGTGAACCCCACAAAGTTGAGAAGTAAACAAATAAAACGGGGTAGCAAGAGGAAAGAAGATAAAGGAAAAGAGGGCATATGACATACCTGGACAATTTCATTCAGATCATCTTCCCGCTGCAATACTTCACGGGCCTTTGTTCTGATGTTGATAAAATCTGGGTCAAATTGCTCATAGAAAGATTCCAAAGCCTGAATTGTGAGACACGAAAATAAGTTGTCATTTTAAAAAGACAAATCAAAATTTTCACAACTGAGCAGTGGGTGAATGCAACACACCGTTGAGTACTTCGAATAGGATATGAGCCAGTTGACAGATGGAAAATGCTTCCTCTGAGCAAGTTTCTTATCAAGACCCCAAAAGACCTGAGAGCACCAAGTTTTAATTTAAAGTTTTCAGCAAGTACATACTGAAACACACGGTGATGGCATGCCTTCTAAATATAAGCATGCAAGTTTGAGCGATGGCATGCTGAACTGTCTCCACCTTGAGGGAATATAATTATCTCAGATTGAAAACATATGATGTATATCGAATGTAGCCCAGACGCAGAATTCAAATTTCAAAATGTAGAAGCTCAGGGGCAACAACAGAGGCAGTAAAAGGGTGGATACGAAGTAACAGATAAAAGCAATGCACAGTCGTAGAATCCCATGTTGACAATATGATAATATCACACCTGAACAATGCTAAGAGTTGCAGATGTCACAGGGTCCGAAAAATCTCCTCCAGGGGGAGAAACAGCACCCACAATGGTGACACTTCCAGTACGCTCTGGACCACCAAGACATTTTACCTTCCCTGCGCGTTCATAGAAAGAGGCTAATCTTGCTGCCAAATATGCAGGATATCCACTGTCAGCAGGCATTTCGGCCTGGAAGGAAAATAAGGAGAAAACATAGTTTAGTGTGTGAAATTCTAGAGAAAATACATTAAATTAGAAGATGGCAACACACTATGTGGCTTCAACTACTATCACACTTTAGGAGTAACGATCGGAGATGAAAATAAAATTTTGTGACAAGTAACCGACGTCTTCAGTGAGGAAACAACATTTGTATGACAATGGCGAACACAATATATTTGTAGGATCATAATTTAATGGGTCAAAGACATTCAAAGCAGGTAGATTAAAGATATGAAAATCACCAGACGTCCTGAAATTTCACGTAGTGCTTCCGCCCATCGAGAGGTAGAATCTGCCATCATGCTAACATTATATCCCATGTCCCTGAAGTATTCGGCAAGAGTGATTCCTGTAGTGGATAACATTAGGTTATATATACAGAGCAAGTACAAATGCAAACAATTTGACCCTAATGTCAGACCATACGTCACGTCTTATCCCTTTGAGAACACCAATAGCCACCTACCTAATCAGGCTAATATATCTGAACAAAAGTCCAACATAACTCATAGCTTCGTTTCGTATAAATATGTAAGGCATGTCCCATGCCGCCATATAGGAGATTAATCACTTTAGAAACTACAAAATGCTGTAATATAATCACCTGTGTAAATAGAAGCCTCACGGGCAGCCACAGGCATGTTGGATGTGTTTGCAACAAGTGTAGTACGCTTCATCACAGATTCTTCACGTCCATCAGGCAATGTCATAGTAAGTTGAGGGAAATCCATAAGCACCTGATTTAGAGTAAAACAAATTTCATATCCCACTTAAACTAAAAGGGGGGAAAACTTTCAAGTTACATAAGAATAGCACATACCTCTGCCATCTCATTTCCTCTTTCCCCACAACCAACGTAAACAACAGTATCTGAGTTGGAATACTGCATAAAATGGTATTAGTTAGACTATGCAAGTGAGTTGTTGCTTCATATTTTTCCATCAATCAATCTACTTTGTTACTATCAAAAGATCGGAATGACAACTCTAACAGTATCATTGAAAGGTTGATACATTGAAATGTTAATACGAGAGATTACGATACTTCTACAGTAACAAGCATCATTGAATTTTTTTGACAAATCATTTACTAATTCCTCATATTTTATTATTTCTGTTGCAGCTATTCAGGTGCATACTTGCCATGGTCCACTACGAGTATGTCATGAGTTACGCCTGACCTTGGAAAGTGCTTGACTGATAACTGTCTTCCCACAACCAAAAGCACCAGGTATAGCACAAGTACCACCCAAGACTGATGGGAAAAGTGCGTCTAGAACACGCTGAGACAAATAACAAAATAAGAAGAACTTAGTCCCCTGATTAGTTACATAGCAAAACAAACCTCACATCGCACAGTGATTTACTCAGTTATGTACCTGCCCAGTTAGAAGGGGTGTATCTGCAGCAAGCTTTGATGCAACAGGCCTAGGTGTACGTACAGGCCAGGTCTAGAATGACCGAATAACAAAACATAATCAATATCTTACAGGTCACTTGCGATGGCTGACGCTTTACTTGGAATATAGGAATGATATAGCAAACTTAAATACCTGAAGCATTGTGAACTGTTTTTTGGCTCCCTGAAATTCAAGCTCTAAGACAGTGTCCTGCAGACAAACGAAAAGTAGCACACACCACATTAACAAATGATAGTTTGACCAGTAGAGGTTACATGGAGATAATGTAGCATTCAAACCTTCAAGGAATATTGGCCGGGAGGAGCTATATATGAAATTTTCCCCATTGCATCAGGAGGGAGTGCAACGTGATGTTGCATCAAACTGTTCTCATTAACAATCTGTAGATTGAATTATAAGAATCAATCAAATGGACCAAAGAAATTACATCAATAAATTAGAATGATAAATAAAAATGAAAGCTTTGTGTTATTAGGCTTACAGCATACAAGTCTCCGCCAGTCAAAAGATCTCCCTCACCTGTCAATAAAGGATATGATCTATCACAGTTGATAAAGTAATAAAGCCCAAAAAGGATTACAAATAATCAAAAATTCATAACTGCTAATTGATGCAAGGAACAGCTAGTAATGATACCTAATTTTTTAGGCTGAAATTCCCAAAGTATATCTTTATCCAGTGCAGGCACAGATACACCACGAGGGATGTACACATCACCTGATATTTTGGCAATGGTCTTTAAAGGTCTCTGATTTCAAGGAAAAGACACCAATCAAAAATAGGCAATTATTGACATTTTAGTCAGCTGAGGAGAATAATGGAAAATAACTAGCATCAGTAACGAAAACATCTTTATTAGTCTAGTTACAGACCTGAATTCCATCAAATATATTCCCCAATATTCCAGGACCCAACTCCACTGAGAGAGGCTGTGAGAAAAATAGTTAGTTTAAACCCCGCATTTAGCGTATATATTCCATAATCCAAGAAACAAACGAAGATGTATGCTACCTTGCGGGTTCGTAGAACAGGATCGTTTACCATCAACCCAGCTGTTTCCTCATAAACTACAATCAGCAGAATTGTTCAGTATACTTTCCACGCCATAAAATACAACAGTATGTAAACAGTTCATTTGACTTTTCTGGCTTTATATTGTTTCCTACTACCGACTATCAGAACTCATCACACACAAAAAGAGTATGGAACCACTCCATTTCAAAAGTGATTCTTTTACGTACAGACATCTTTGGGGATCGCTCTATCTCCAAGCAAACTTATTGCTGCAAGACCATGATTTAGTTACCTTGGATGGTAGCCGAGTCACCTTCCAAACGAATGATCTCACCAATAAGGCTGTCGTGTCCCACACGGACCAATTCGTACATGGCAGCACCTCCCATTCCATCTGCAATCACCACAGGTCCTGAAACCTGTCACATGACTTACGTTTAAGTACACGTGTCTAAAAAATATCATGTCACCTCAAAATGTAGTAAACAGCACAAAAGAGTGCTTTTTCCAGTGACTAGTAAACACTATTCATAAGGCCATCCCCCCAGAAAAAAGAATATCTATCCAAGTCAACCTCAAAGCAAAACCAGATAGCCTAAAGCCTTTGAAGCAAGATGATCAAATCTTATTCACTATAGAATATGTCAAATCAAACTTCCACAGAATCAAAATTCAAAAAACCAAAAAAAGTTTCATTTTCCATCAAACCAATTGGAAGTCGAATTCAAAAATCTGATAACCCAACCAAGAAAACCAAACCCAATTCCTAAAACCTTGGAAACCAGAGATCACAACACATCATACATACAGATCTCAAATCACAAAACAATTCAACCCACTCCTCACTTCACATCTGCACTAAAATCAATCAATCACCCAGGCAAAAACTCGAAACTGAAGAACGACTAAGAATCGCAGAGCACAAACACCTTGCGGACATATCCGTACTCGCTCTCTTTCTCAGAGTCCTCAAACGTGGTCAACCTTGCACCGTACGCTGAAGCCATTCTGGCGGATCAAGATCGGACTGAGATCGGAACAGATCGGTTTACGAAAGTGAGATCGGGAGATGTGCGACCGACCAACCACAAATGAGGACAAAATCGAAGAGATAAGTTACTATGATTGTCGTGGACGGATGCTCATTACTACTGCTTCTCCTCTTCGCTGCCAGCACGCCTTTTTCTCTTAATAGAACGTGATCGTGGATCCGGTTTCTCGCGGGTCACCCGTTTTCTATTCGGGCATTTCAATCATTATACTTTTGGTAATGGATCAAATTGCAAAATTAGAAATTTGGATTTTCTAAAAATCTAACTTAGGGGCGTGAAGTGTAATATAACGATTCTTTGATGATTATCACGTAATTAATGATTATTTTCCACGACAGGTTTCTCTCGCCATCGTTTCGCAATTTCGAGTCCGAGTCGACAGACGAACCGTAAACTTCCGATCTCAGGTCAGTTTTTTTTATTCCACGAAGTTTGCTCGTTTCCTTACTTCAAATCAGTTTTCTGAATCGCCGGTTTCTGCTCTGTCGATCGAGGTATGGTAAGTATTGCTTGCAGCTGTTGCTCTCTTGATTTTGAATGCTGTTGTTTGCTCATACCTTAAGCAGATACTTATTTCGCTTGATATAAATCGGTTTCGGGTTTGTTTGATTATCGGTGATTATGACTTATAAGAAGAGTTTGGAGTACAGGTTGCGATTGGATTACTGTTTATCGTCTTCAATTAGGTTTTTCACTAGTTTGAAGCTGAAATTTATAACTGCGTTTGATTCGGGAAGCACGGTGTAGTTTGAAATATGTTTCATTTCCGTACTGTTCTGCTATTTAGGTTTTCAGCCTGAGTTTTTTAGTTTTTTTTTTGCATTTTAGCGGAGAAATGGAAGCTTTGGTATAGTGACTTCATTTATTGACAATGTGAGGGTTATTGAAATTGTACAGGTATGCCGATCGATTCTAAGCCTATGGCGGGTCTGCTTCTGTTCACGGGAGTTAATGTTATATTGTGTTGGACAATTACCCCTGTCTATGATTTTGTCTGCTTTTTACCTTACTGGGAAAGAAAGGTATGAATTTTTGTAACAAAGCCCCCTTTTTTTATAATGCTAAATTGCTAATTGAAAGGAAGATGTGTGCCCTTTGCTCTTTATTAATTGAGAAGACAGCAAGGTGTTATGTTATGTTATAGACGTCCCATATATGATGGGGCATTTTGTGGAACTCGTGTAAGTGAGTCCGTTGTTATGAGTTCGTACATGATTAGAGTATAGTCACTAGACATTGTTAGTTGATTCTTGATTGTGAATGAGAGTGCAAATTGATTTTTCATTTAATCGTTTTTTGGGAAGATCAAGAGCTGCCTGTGAGTGTCTATGAAATAACCAAAATGTATGTCTTGGAATCATGTGTGTTGCTAGGCATGTACTTTTCAGCTAAACTGGTTAGTATTGCCTTGTGATACTATTTACTAAGGGACCATGTCTTTATGATTTTTTTGAGAACTTCATTTCAAAAACAGTTTAAGACCATCTCTGTTGCAACTTGTATTGTATATAGAATGTGAAACTGGCGTAGAAGAACCAAGCATAACACTTATCAATCGTTCTGTTTTGGTTGTGCTCATGATTTGACTCGTTAGTTCCAGTTCTATGCTATTATTAATACCATTTTCTTTTTTCTTACTTTTCTGTTCCATGTACTACCTGAAAAACAAAACACCTCATTTCTCATTGATCCAATAGTCTTGATCTTTCTTAAAATGATAAAATTTGACATAAGCTATCATTTAAAAGTTCTTGTTTTCCTTTTCTGCAGAGGGAACAGCGTCGTCTAGAAATTGATGCAGCTTTGGCCAAAAAGCCCAATTCGACATAAGATAGCTAGCTATATGTGTAGGCTCCTATGCGTATTTGGATGTCAGGAAGAAGGAGCTTTTAAATATCTTTAACTCGAAACATGGAGCCTTCTGATGGAACAACATTTTGAAGTTAAAGGCCAGAGATGGAAGAGAGTATCTTTCCCGTTAATATTTTAGATTATGATTTAAGTGAACTGCTACATCTGCAAAATGGATATACCAGCTACATATATGCTAGAGGCAATATCATGCTTTTATTTATTATTCCCGGCCTCCTTGTTATCTAGACTGGATAATGCCAGGCGTCACCTTTCTGTATCTCAATTAATTTCGTGTGCAAAATCTTCTCATCATTAAGGATGCCCGCCATCACTTTAGATGGTCAGCAACTTCATTCGCAAACTGTTCTGCTTTGGGGTATTAAACTAGGGGATCAAAAGGTACGAACCCCGGAAGAGCTAAAAACTGGTTTGCCGTCTTGTTAAGTATTCTCGCAGCTGATGAATATACGATCCCTTGATTCCTCATCATCCTCGCAAAGCACGCACACAGTACCCATAAATATCCCCTTCTTATTCATTATTGATTATTTCCTTTCTTTAATAATCTGTTGTGCAGAGGATCGTGACTTAGCCCAATGGATTGGTGTTCACCCGGCGCCTTATGGTGCCCGTGTTCAATTCCTCATCCTAACCTACTAACATAGTAACACTTGTAATCGGAAAAAAAATCTGTTGTGCAAAACCAGTCAAACAAGTGGTTCGAAACAACTTTGTGACGGTCAACCTCTTATTCATGTTTCATTGATGTGTTGCTGGTTATTTTTCCATTATGACAAAAAGAATGCCTAATTACAGACTACTCCTTTATTTAACATTAAATACAAATCAGCCCCACATTCGCAAACATATTACATTGGTGTGTTGCGGGTTATTTTCCATTACGACAAAAAGAATGACTAATTACAGACTGCTCCTTTATTTAACTTTAAATACAAATCAGCCCCACATTCGCAAACATTACACCAGAAGTCAAAGAGTTTCGTGACCAACAGCCGCTCGCTTCATCTCCCCAATCAAATAGCAGCAGGTTTTTTGATTACTTTCCGTCCATCAACGGTCTGAATTTTCGAGTGTCGGTAAGATATGGATTGTTGCTGGTGTCAGTGTTGATTTCGTGCCTTCCCGTTATCTAATTGAATTGGGTGTTATCTTAGTGTGATTGACTAGGGCGTTTTTAAAATTAGGTCAACTTTTGTGATATTGAATATTTATCAGGGTGAAGTAGTGATTCTTAGTCCATTATTGTTTGTGAGGCTGAATTATTTAGGCTAGACCACTGCTAAAGCTGTCCTTATTGAGCGGAAGGGTTTTATTTGAAAAGGGATTCTGTATGTAGCTTGATATGTTTTATAATTCTTGAACCGAAATATGCATAAAATTTCTTACTTGGTTATTTTTCAGGCTGTAATCTGTAATTATGGATAGCGAGATCTCGAACTCTGATGTGCCTCATGAACAAAATGGGATCTCAACTCAGTTAAATGGCAAGGAAGATGCAGTTGATGTCTCTTCTTTAACCATAAATGACAAGGATGGTTCAGCTGTGAATGAAGCTGCAGGTACGTCTCTTATGTGACTACATAAGTGCATTATTCATAAATGATGGGCGATGTGTTTCCTTGGTCTAATTGTGTTTCTTTAGTTCTTATCTGTCACATCTGGCCACCTTCTAGATCGGCCAGTCCTTGAGGTGCCTTGATTTGTTGCCAATATCTTGGATAAAATTTAGTCACTATAGATGATGATTCTCTTTTATACTTAATTGTTCAACCTACTTTTGCAGAAGTTGTTAAGAAGAAGAAGAAGAAAAGTAAAACCAAGTGAGTGCTTTTTCGCGATCGTTCTATGTAATCTCGAGTATGAATTTCATGAAAATATTGAATGTGGTGACACGGTATGTTATCAGGAAAAAGAAAGAGGCTTTGCAACAAACAGATCCACCATCTGTTCCAGTGATTGATCTTTTCCCATCTGGGGAGTTTCCAGAGGGTGAAATTCAACAATACAAGGATGAGTAAGTCCCTCCTATCTCTTTGAATGCATAAAATAAAAGGATGGTTGATTAATAAGTCAATTCTTAAATCTTCTGATAATTATCTCAACTTGCACTTTTATCTTCCCTTTTATTCACTCTGTTGAGTGCGTACTTCACCAGAAAATAGCTGGATTAGCTCTTTTGTTAAAAATGTGTAGCTACTGCAAAAGTAACCGGCAATACATACCCTCCTAATGGCAGTTGACCACCTCAATTTTTTTTGAAGAAGTTTGTGATATTAAATAATTGAGACCTAAAAGCACTTCAGGTTTATGATAATTGTACAATGAATTATAACTACGCCCCTTAAATATGTTTTCATATTGCTCATTTTCATCGTTTTCATGATATAAAAAAAACTACTTGTATCAGCAACCTGTGGAGAACTACATCAGAGGAAAAAAGGGATTTGGAGCGCCTGCAGAAACCAATTTATAATTCTGTCCGCCGAGCTGCAGAAGTCCACCGCCAGGTATTTACGTACTCAGTACTAAATGCTATCGTTTCAAAATTTTAAGTTGGAGTACCACGTCAGGTGATCAGTGAACTTATAATATGATTGCTCCAGGTTCGAAAATATATCAGAAGTATTCTGAAGCCTGGAATGCTGATGATCGATATCTGTGAGACCTTGGAGAACACAGTGCGTAAGCTCATATCTGAGAATGGTTTACATGCTGGGATCGCATTTCCCACTGGATGTTCTTTGAATTGGTAGGTTGAACAGAAAATGCATTTAAAGTTTCATTTTAAATCCATGTAGCCTAATTTTTTTTTGTAGGGTTGCTGCTCATTGGACTCCAAATTCAGGAGACAAGACTGTTCTCCAGTATGATGATGTGATGAAGTTAGATTTTGGAACCCATATTGATGGTATTGTAGAAATTCTCTTTCTGGGAAGTCAATACATTGTGCTTTTTGTTAACAAAGGCCCTTAAATTTTTTATACTGTATATTTAGTTTGTCGTATATGTATTTACATTTTTCACTGTTGTGTTTGGATTGTGTTCCTGATCCAACAGGCCACATAGTGGATTGTGCATTCACAGTGGCATTCAATCCCATGTTCGATCCTCTACTTGAAGCATCGCGTGAAGCAACCAATACAGGGATCAAGGTTGTTCCTTACCGATAACCATTTTTCTCCTTTGGTAGGAGTAATTTTTCCTTGGGTACGAATTTGAGACATGCTATGCTTAGATTCAAAAAATCCTATCCTTTATGAATCATATCCAAATGGACGGTGAGAGTACTTATGAAAGTTATGCTCTTTATAAAAGGATCAAAACTGTAGTCTGCTCTGAAAATAATTTGCTGTGTTGTCTTCTACTTGGTATATCTTGTTAGGATGGACATTGAATTTAGTGTTCCTAGTGAGGGGTTCTTGTCCATAATTGTAACCGTTGGCTTTGATGTTTTGATATCATTTCAATAGTGCATACTTTATAGTTCTCGATGAGAGACTGTTGTATGGGAGTGACTCATCGAATTATTTGTTCATGTCAATTAGGAAGCTGGAATTGATGTGCGTCTTTGTGACGTTGGTGCTGCTATTCAAGAGGTTATGGAATCGTACGAGGTTGAGATTAACGGGAAGGTGTTCCAAGGTTTGTACTGCGGTGTATAAGCCTCATCCTCGAATAGTTGATAGCCGTTCATGATACGATGATAATATTTATATATTTCCATGCAAGCTGATCACATTTTGTCATGCTTTTGGGTTCTGTCTCCAATTATCTATCTATGGATGCACGATAGTTTTTGCATATACACGAAAAGTAATCTCAAGTACAATAAAATGATGGTGTATCTCCTTGCAGTTAAAAGCATTCGTAACCTAAACGGACATAGCATTGGGCCATATCAGATCCATGCGGGAAAATCAGTCCCGATTGTGAAAGGAGGAGAGCAAACAAAAATGGAAGAGGGTGAATTTTATGCAATAGAAACTTTTGGCTCAACTGGTACAGGATCTTTTGATCTTTAGGACAGTTTATTGTGAATTATAACTATGCCTTGATGGAATCATTCATATTTTCAGGGAAGGGATTTGTTAGGGAGGATCTAGAGTGCAGCCACTACATGAAAAAATTTGATGCTGGACACGTGCCACTGCGCTTAGCTAGTGCGAAACAGTTGCTGACTACAATTAACAACAATTTCTCCACCTTAGCCTTTTGCAGGCGTTACTTGGATCGCTTGGGGGAAACTAAATACCTGATGGCCCTGAAAAACCTATGCGATGTTGGGATTGTTGAGGTAAAAACTGAATGTTGCCCAGAAAAATATCCAAATTCAAGCTACTCATTATTTGGCATGTCTTTCTTATGTCACAGCCTTATCCTCCACTTTGTGACAACAAGGGCACTTATGTATCTCAGTTTGAGCACACAATCCTTCTCCGCCCTACATGCAAAGAGATCATATCTAGAGGG
Source organism: Rhodiola kirilowii (assembly GCA_033675215.1). Lineage (NCBI taxonomy): Eukaryota > Viridiplantae > Streptophyta > Magnoliopsida > Saxifragales > Crassulaceae > Rhodiola > Rhodiola kirilowii. The sequence continues at coordinate 5,230,923 of CM066203.1, read as the reverse complement.
GATGATTACTGATTTGAGTGATGCCCTCATTGTATCAGAATAATAATACAATTTTCGAGTAACTTAACAAAAGAATTTCATGTATTTGTTCGAAGTTTGGATATGTCATATCAAATGCGGCACATAAGCTGGCTCATGAGTTTAATTATTAGATTACTTGAAGTTGTAGCTCAGCTTTTGACATCATTCAATTCAGGTCTACCACAATTCACCTGTACATGAAATCAATTTTATTTCCCAAGTGGTTTCATTTAGAGTTTTTTTTCTCGATAAAAAAGAACATGGCATACAAAGACTTGGACAATAGAACAAACAACAACAGCAAAGTTGTCGACCAACCAGTACAAGGACAAGACATCAAAACAAGAAAAGCATTCCGTGTAAAAGTATACAAACCATTTGCTGTTATCATCCGTAAACCGTGAAAACTTACAAGCCAATTTATGCCAAAATCGGTCAAACAGAAGAAGCGACTCGACAACCAACTTCAATGCAACCATGAAGCTCCGGCCGGATTTCCAATGAAATAGAAAAGGGTAAACCATTTTATTAGGAAAATAATATTTGTATAAACTATTTTAAAATGATTTGATATTTTACTAGAATTAACTGTAAAAGAAACAAATAAAAACAGACAACACAGTTTCACATACAGCCGACCGTCGGTGAAAAAGCCGATTTTGTTGTTAAATCTCTCTACTTGAATTCGCGTCGTCGCCAATCAATTCGTCGATTTCGGCTGCACATTTTCCGATTTCGCCCTCTATTACACCTCCTGAAATCCCATAATTTAGTCAAGGGTACGCTGGATTTTCCAATCCCTAATTGCGCTCCAATATCGCCGCGCTCGCCAATTGTGTAAGCAAATGATCCTGTAACGTGTTTCTAGTCTTAAGTTGGGTGCTTAGGGAGCAAGCGGGGATGGTGTGGGGTCTCTATTTTTCGCTTTGTACCTAGTTTAGTGTTTTAGGGTTGGGTGATAATCACTCGGTTAGCTGATTGAGGTGTTAGAGTTACTTGGTATGAAAATTTTTATGAATTTTGGGTAGCCTCCCAATGTTTGCTTGTAGAAGATGTTTGGGTTGGGGTATGAGTTGTGATCAGAGAGTCTATTAATGTTTCTTTGCAGGTATAATTAATTAGTTGGATTATGTTCCTTGAGCTTGTAACTTCATCATTTGAGATAATTTCATTCATCATACTGGTTTTAGACTATTGAGTAGAATTTTATTTTGTTGGTTTCTAATTAATCACCTTTCCTAGTTGCTTGGGAATTAAAATTTTTTTTCTATCACATTGATCTGTTTGCTTAATTATGTCCCATATGCCTGAAAAAGTTTCTTTTAGCACCCAAAATTTTGATATGAACCGGCTTCTTTGTTTGGTAGGATCTAACGATTTGTAGAAATGAACTGTAATGGAATATTTCATGTGCAGGTAGATCATTGATGTGCTCAGGGTCCTAACGATGTTATGATGACTATGTATTTCAGTTATAGGAGTTAAGAAGTCACCCAAATAGGATGAATCTTCAAGCCCATATGTCGGGGCAGTTATCCGGTCAGGTACCTAATCAAACTGGTACCCAGCTGCCTGTATTACCTCAACAAAATGGGGTTCCTTTGTCTTCTCAGATGCAGAATATTGGCAGCCAGTCCGAGCTCATCAGAGCTCGAGGTTTCATGCAACAAAAGATGTAAGATACATGTGGCCCTGTAATTTTATTCACCTTGATCTTTTGTAGTTTTTGCATGGTCACTTTTGCTTCTTAGTCCACGTAGCTATAAATGCATCTTAATTTTCTAAATATATCCATGTCATTCTTTTTCAAAATTCATTGAGTGGAGATGCAAACATTATTGTATCACTAGAAGCTCAGAGTTACTTAAGAGCCCAATATACGAGGAATTCAGGAATCTGTGTACATATTTGAACTGTTTTCTAATATATAGTAGTAGTCCATTGGTAAGGTGTAAGGGAAATGAGACATTGGAGTTCATCTTTACTTTATTTAATTGCACTTACCATTGCGTTTTGTTAAAAAGGGCTCTACCAGTCAGTCAGTCACCACTCACCATATAAGATTTGTAAGGAATTTAACTTGCCTGACGAGTGGGAACATAAGCTTGTTTTTTCAAAAAAAAATAAAAATAAAACACTCAACCATTGGGAGCCAATTGTAATTTCATGTCTTGGGCTACTGGAAATATCTGAATAGGCTTTACCTGGTTAGCACCTTAGTGTCAGAGTCTTATGTCACAGTAAGAGTCATTTATCTATGAGAGAACTACATAAATAAAGTCTTATATGTCGTGTCATACCATCGTCGCTACTCTACATCTTTTTCGTTTAGGTTTTCATTCTCGTGTCTCGCCTTTCTTTTTATCCTTTGTTTGTTCATTTTCAAAGTCTCGTTTATTTGTTTTGAATCTCTTATGTCAGCTATGAGATACTAATGCGACGGCACCAACCAACTCATGAAATACAAGCGAAGAAGCTGAAAGATTTAGTGAGACGCTTGGAGGAGGGTTTGTTCCGGAGCACTACCTCGCAGGTAGGTTTTATATTTGTGCTACCCCACACCACACTCCTTTCACTCTCATGACTCATCTCACCCACAGGCAACTTACTTCCTTTGAGAAAAGTCCATTGTATCCCATTGGTTTGGGTAGTTGACTCTGAATCTTGAAACTTATTCCCAAGTGTTGAACCTACTATTGGGATGCTTGCATAGGATTTTCAGGCTGTGTCCATAATGTGGCTTGTTTCTATTATTGAGTCATTTTTAATACTTGCACGGGACTTAATGTGTGATTTTTTTTATATTATTGATTGTTGAATTCACTTTACTTTTCAGGAGGAGTACATGAATTTTGATACTTTGGAGAGTCGCTTGCATGTTATGATCAAGCGCCAACCTCCTCACAACCAGCCTTTCCCGCAGCATAATAATGCTTCTTCTATAGGTACAATGATCCCTACTCCTGGTTTATCTAACGGAGGAAATTCAAATATGATGGGCACATCCTCAGGGGATGCGCCCATGATGTCGACTGATGGGAATAATAGTGTTCTACCCTCAACCATGAACGTTGAAAATTCAGTAGCAACTGGAAATATGGCCTCAGATGGCCTGCAAAATGGCTCTTTTCCTTCATCTGATGGTATCTTACTCCTTTAAGCATTATGTTATTATTTACTGTAACCTGTTATCCTACTCGTTCTGAGAAAAGAATATGGATGAACAAGTATACCCTTTGCAGGTTTCTTGTCTAATGGGTATCAGGGTGGAAACAATATGATATCGACGAGGGGTGTGCAAAGGGCTTCAAGTCAGATGATCCCCACACCTGGTTTCAGTGACCACAGTAATCAATCAGCAGTCAACATGGAACCAACAAATGTCAGGAATCGGTTCTCTTCTGCTGACTCTGTGATGCTCTCTCAGCAACTGCAGCAGCAGCCTCAAAAGCAACATATTGGTGGCCAAAACCAAAATAGCCATATATTGCACACCATTGGTAGTCAAGTTGGTAAACAACAGAAACAGTATGGATATTCAAATGGATCTATGAATGGTGGAGTGGGGATGATTCCCAACAACATACAAGATGTTAATGGGCCTGGAAGTTCAGAGAGTTACTTAAATAACATGACATATGGAAGTTCTTCAAAATCCTCACAGCAACAACTTGATCAATCGCATCAATCTCTAATTCAGGGTACTTTTATCCCGCACCTTTTATATATTGACTTGATATCTGCCTGAGCAGTTGTTCAGTGCTGTTTCTGATGTCTCTGATTGTCAGAATGCTGGTGTTGCATCACTTATGACACCCGGATAAAATATACTTTGATTAATTTAATTTTTACTTCTTTGTCAATGTTGTAGGAGATGGATACGGTACAAATGACACAGAACCATCTTCTTCTGGAAACTTCAATGGAAATGTGGCGCCAATGGGGGGGTCATCAATGAAATCTCAGAATTTGAATCCATCTGGCATGCATTCTGTAGCCAACAATTCTACTTTGATTACTAATCAGTCAAATTTGCATAATAGCCTGCCAGCTGATCAGTTTGAAAAGATGAATTTCCGATCTGCGATTCCATCCAGGGAGACTCCCTTGCAGTTGCATCCGCAAAGGTTTCACCAACAGCAGCAGCAGCAGCAGCAGCAGCAGCCTCATCAATATCAGCAACATCAGTTTGTTCAACAGCAGCCTAAGCAACAACAACACATTGTAAAGAATGAACCTCATAGCATGTCACATATTAAGTCCGATTTAGGGATTCAAGTGAAACCTGAACTTGGATCAGAGATCCACAACAAAGTTGTTCACTCTCAAGTTGCTGAACAACATCAACTTTCCGAGTTGCAGAATCAGTTTCAGCATAAATCCGATATGCAGAATCATTTCTTGCAGAATTCTGAATTCCCGAATCAGTTTGACCAGAACTCACAACTTCAGATGATGCATCCTCAGCAAATGAATGTGGATTCTCAGGCCTTGAGCAACCTTTCTGTTGTAGGTAAACCAGAATCAATAACCCAGAGTCAGTGGCAGGCTTTACCACAAGATAGATCACATGCTTCTTATGACCAGCGTGTCCAGGAACTATCTCAAAGAATAGCCACGCAGGACGAAGCTCAACGCAATAACTTGTCGTCAAATGTATCTGTCGTATCACAAGCCATAACACATGGGAGCACCGTAATTCCTGCACCTTCGAGTGGGGCGACATGCACATCTGTGAATGCAAGTCGCGAAACAAGTTACTTAAATCAAAAGAAGTGGATACTATTTCTGAAACATGCTCGGCATTGTACTGCCCCAGAAGGTAAATGCCAGGAAGTCAACTGTCATACTGTGCAAAAATTGTTGAAGCATGTTGATGACTGTCGTATGCATAACTGCCCATATCCGCGCTGCTACAAAAGCAAGATACTGCTTGACCATTACAAATCTTGCAAAGACCAAGCTTGCCCAGTTTGCATCCCTGTCAAGTCGTTTTTAAGTAATTATAAAAAGCTGGTCCAGATAAGTCGTGTAACAAGGCTTGATTTACCTGCTGGATCTCAAAAATCTCATGAAGATCCATCTGTTGTGTTGTCCTCAAACGGTCCAACCAGCGCTGATGCTTCAGAAGATTTGCTACCGTCCTTAAAGCGTGTAAAGACGGAGCAGTCATCGCGACTTATGATTCCAGGCCATGAAGACTCTACTTTAGCAACTCTTGCTGCGAAAGAGCAAAACCACCTGCGGGCCATGCAATTTGATGGTCAAGGTGATGTATGTCCTCCAGTCAAATCTGAGTTTGTGGATTCAAAAATGCAGGGTCATTCAAACGTAGTACAAGAAGACCCTATTGTGAACGAGGCGACTAAGGATAACAAGCATGATCTGTACGATAAGAAGCAGAGCACTCACCCTGTTATATTTGATGAAACTGCCAAATTTATCAATCAGGAAAAAATCAAAACAGAAAAAGGGATTGCTCAACCGAAGCAGGAAATGGTTGCTTCGCCTGCTGAGGTGACAAAATCTGGTAAACCAAAGGTAAAGGGTGTCTCATTGATTGAGCTGTTTACACCGGAGCAAGTTAGAGAACACATCATGGGTCTCAGGCAATGGGTTGGCCAGGTTGGTTATTTTGGATTATATTAATCAGTGATTTATTTAGACTATCTTGAGCTGCCTTGTGAAGTATGTGACACTACTGCCTATACATATACGTAAAAACCATAAATCATCAAGTAGATATAGAATAATTGTTTTGAATGATACTTTCCAAAATAATATTGTTTGTAACTATTGGGTTCTGCACAAGAAGGATATAATATTCATATCACAGTGCACAAAACTCAGAAGTGCTGAACCAAAACACAGATGATCATTTTTTTACTGGTTTTTTTCCATTAATAATTTTATACGGGAAACAGTTTGATTTGTTGTTGGATTGCAAGCCATACTTCAGGTAGACGTTACCTATGTCATATTCTCTATTACAAACAATTAAGAGGAGATGGGGTAACTTTACATTTTTATGTGTTGTCAGAATATCATATTAAATGTGACTTATAACAGAAAGAATGTTTGCGTGCTTGGACTCATCTTTAAATTTGTTGTTTGCCACGCATGATGAGAAAATTTTCTTCATTGTTTCTTTAGAGCAAAGCAAAGGCAGAAAAGAATCAGGCTATGGAGCACTCCATGGGTGAGAATTCCTGCCAACTCTGTGCTGTTGAAAAGCTTACCTTTGAACCTCCACCTATATATTGTACTCCCTGTGGTGCCCGTATTAAGCGTAACGCTATGTACTACACAATTGGAACGGGTGATACTCGGAACTTTTTTTGCATTCCTTGCTACAATGATGCTCGGGGAGATAGCATTGCAGTTGATGGTAACATAGTGCCAAAGTCAAAGCTGGAGAAGAAAAAGAACGACGAGGAAACCGAAGAATGGGTATGATAGTTATTCGTTTCCTTCAGTTGTATCTGGTCAATATGACTTGATATATGGCTCTTAATTTGTATCCACTTGCAGTGGGTTCAATGTGACAAATGTGAAGCATGGCAACATGGAATATGTGCATTATTTAACGGTAGAAGGAATGATGGCGGGCAAGCTGAGTATACATGTCCTGAGTGCTATATAAAAGAAATTGAGCGAGGTGAACGTAAGCCTTTGCCTCAAAGTGCTGTATTAGGCGCCAAAGATTTGCCAAGAACCATTCTGAGTGACCACATTGAACAGCGACTATTTAAAAAATTGAAATGGGAACGACAAGAGAGGGCCAGAGTTCAGGGCAAAAGTTATGATGAGGTAAGAGTCTCAATCCATCATTTGAAACTGAATGAGATGAATGTATTCAAGTGTTTTCCTACAAACGCCTGTATGCTCCAGTTTCTTTTTCATTATTGATGTATCTCTCTATACATTAGCAGTGACCAGTGATCTCATACACCCCTTCCAGGTTCTCAGTGCAGAAGCACTTGTTGTTAGGGTGGTCTCATCAGTTGACAAAAAGCTGGAAGTCAAACAACGGTTTCTTGAAATATTTCAAGAGGAGAACTATCCAAGAGAGTTTCCCTACAAGTCTAAGGTTTGGTTTGCTTTGTGTAACCTTGGTGAATATATAATCTGGAAGAGTTTGGCGATGCTAACATTAATTTGGTTTTGTGTGTGTGGATTTTTTTACAGGTGGTATTATTGTTTCAAAAGATTGAAGGTGTAGAAGTATGCCTTTTTGGCATGTATGTCCAAGAATTTGGAGCAGAATGTCAGCATCCAAACCAGCGCCGTGTCTATCTCTCTTATTTAGATTCTGTGAAGTACTTCAGGCCGGAAATCAGAGCAGTAACTGGAGAGGCTCTGCGTACATTTGTGTATCATGAAATTCTTGTAATTCTCCGCTTCTAATGTTCACTGTATGGCTGATATGAGCATAACAACGAGACAATATGGTCTTTTGACGCCTGACTGCTGTAATTCTTTGTGCAGATTGGATACCTTGAATACTGCAAGAAAAGAGGTTTCACGAGTTGTTACATATGGGCTTGTCCTCCATTAAAGGGTGAAGACTATATTTTATATTGCCACCCAGAGATTCAGAAAACACCCAAGTCAGATAAACTTCGGGAGTGGTGAGCATGAATGATTAGCAATTATACTCACTAGATAGCATTGTGCAAAAGCAGAGTCATTTATCTTGTAGTTGACAAGCCTCTAGAGGCGTGCTTACATACTATTTGTACATGCAGGTATTTGTCTATGCTTCGGAAGGCTACCAAAGAAAGTATAGTTGTTGAACTGACTAACTTATATGATCATTTCTTCACATCAACGGGCGAATGTAAGGCTAAAGTAACTGCAGCCAGATTGCCATATTTTGATGGTGATTACTGGCCTGGCGCTGCGGAAGACATGATAAACCAGATTCAACAAGAGGAAGAAGGCAGGAAACTGAATAAGAAAGGATCAACGAAAAAGACCATCACAAAGCGAGCACTTAAAGCCTCGGGTCATCTTGATCTCTCTGCTAATGCATCAAAGGACCTTCTTCTTATGCACAAAGTAAGCCTCAAATCTGGTGTAATGCTCGCTATGGTGCTATAATCTAGCTGCCAGCCTAGACGATGATCGGTGTAGGCCAAATAAACATAGAGGTTCTCCCTTATCATATATAATCCGTGTAGGTGTCTACTAGAACTGCCATGTTAACCTAAGTGAACATTTGAAGGCCTCCCCTCTGCATTTTTAATTCTTTTGTTGGGAAATCCTGGACTTCTAGTAGAAACAGCTGCTACTTCAAGTGTTCATCCAAATTTTGCATTTAATTTCCAATCCTTCTCGTTTGATCCTTTTTGCAGCTTGGAGAGACCATCTCCCCAATGAAAGAAGATTTTATAATGGTGCATTTGCAGTATGCGTGCACTCATTGTTGCATCTTAATGGTTTCTGGGAATCGTTGGGTTTGTGGCCAGTGCAAGAATTTTCAGCTATGTGACAAGTAAGCCTGTTACCCATGGTGATGATATTGCAGTAATTTATGTGTATCCTTTAAAACGCGTTAACGTGTTTCAAATTCCGAAGACAAATGCAATAGGCTCTTGAATGTCTTCTTCAAACTAAAAAAAAAATGATGAATATTTATTTTTAGCCATGTCCTCTCTGTGCTTTTCTTGCTGAAGCACTCTGATATACGTGATGTACTGACGGCCCACAGTTTTAAATAAAATGATGCTGGAGGTTTAATGCAGTTTATGATTAGTTTTATTAATGACGGAACGTAAAGAGTGAAGCATGGCAATGTTTGAATTAAGTTTGGTTAGTCCTTCACAGTCAGAAATTGCATGAAGTTGTTTGTACTTTGGTTACTCGTTAATCCCATCGTGTGAAAGCTGTGCATTCTGAGTTCGGCAGATCTTTTTATGATTGTTTTCCGAACCTGCATTTTCTTGGTGGAAAAGCCATTAAAATGCTTTTGGGTATCTTATTTCCTTGTTTGTTCTCATAACTCCAATGTAGATGCTATGAAGCGGAACAACAACGCGAGGATAGAGAAAGGCATCCAGTTCATCATAGGGAGAAGCATAATATATTTCGAGTAAGTTACTACTTTTTCTGATATGATGGAAGTGGAACTTGCAATTTTCTCAGTGTAACACCTTCATTTCATTTTTCAAACTATAAAATAATTTTGACGTAGTATGATTGAAAATGTGATGTGGATGGTTACAGGTTGAAATAACTGATGTGTCTGAAGAAACAAAAGATAAGGATGAAATTTTAGAAAGTGAATTTTTTGATACGAGACAGGCGTTTCTGAGTCTCTGTCAAGGAAACCATTATCAGTATGATACCCTTCGCCGTGCCAAACACTCATCAATGATGGTTCTTTACCATCTTCATAACCCTACTGCTCCAGCATTCGTAACACCCTGCAATGTCTGCCATATGGACATTGAAGCTGGTCAGGGTTGGCGGTGTGAGGTTTGTCCTGAATACGATGTATGCAACTCATGTTATCAAAAGGGTGTTGACCATCAACACAAGTTGACAAATCACCCATCCAATGCGGAACGTGATGCACAGAACCAGGAAGCTAGGCAGCAACGTGTATTGCAGGTACTTGATCACTCTTATCGGCATCATGTTCCTAAAGTCAGTTATCTACATCCTTTTTGTTTGTTATTAGGAGAATTTTTTTTTCTTTTTCTTTTTGATGTCAGTTACTCACGCTTGTGGGTTACTCATCTTACTGGTTTATTTTGTTTTGTAGCTGAGGAAGATGCTTGATCTTTTGGTGCATGCATCTCAATGTCGCTCTGCTATATGCCAATACCCCAACTGTCGCAAAGTGAAGGGTCTCTTCCGCCATGGAATTACATGCAAAACTCGGGCATCTGGAGGGTGTGGCGTTTGCAAAAAGATGTGGTACCTACTTCAACTGCATGCTCGAGCTTGCAAAGAATCTGAATGCCACGTACCTCGATGCAGGTTTGTGCATTTTTCATCTAGCTTGTTATTATTACCTCTTCTTCTTTTATTTTATTTTTTTTCAAATTTGCAAAATGTGTATAAAAAAAACTAACACGCGAACACACACACACATGGTTGCAATAATATTTGCAGGGATTTGAAAATCCACATGAGGAGGCTCCAACAGCAAGCGGACTCTAGAAGGAGGGCTGCTGTGATGGAGATGATGAGGCAGAGAGCTGCAGAAGTAGCTGGCAACTCATAGAGTCCATAACAGAGCTGAAAACCGTCTTACTGGTTTATTTGTACATACTAATACTAGTGAGGGACATGAAAAAGTAAAGAAGAAAGGAAATCATCACCGCTGCAAGAACATGTACCAAATATGGGGCCGAGGCCATGTAGAAGAGGGTTTATCTTCATCAGTCATATTATTTGGAATGCATGGTGGATGTAGGTGAGATATCCATCTCTCATGTATTTTTATGTGATGGTGATGGAATTCTTTGTGCTAGTGTATATGTATCAAGTTATGTAACAAGCAGCAGTGTTGCGTTTACTTTGTGCTTGGATTGTGAAAGACAATTGAAGGAGATGTTTTGAATGATGATTGCAAGAATCCATTAGAATTACATAAAGAAAAACTACATGGTTGGAAAAGTTAAAAAAGGCTGGTAGTTTCTTGACTACACTACATGTTGATGAGTTTTTCATCAACTTGAGAGATCTTCCATTCCAGCTTCACCTTATCATCATATGATTTTGGTCCTGTTGTGTATATCACGTACTGACAGACACACATCAAGACGCATGCCAGCATCTTCATTGTCATTGACTTCCTCCATATGCATATGAATTTGTCGTAAATAATCATTTGGTGTAGTATCCTGTTGCACGTTAAAGTAGTAGAGATGATATTTAAAATTTACAATAATTGAAATGTATGTGTAGCTTATTATTAACCCCATGAATAATCAGTTTATATTACACACTGAGCTCTCATTCCTCTAATCAAACTTCAACCGATGCACCTTTTCACACAAGTTATATGACCAAAACCGCCAGCTGACACTTGAAACTTAAAAACTAGCATAAGGGACGGACATGTACAACTCCACACACAAAAGTTCACCCCATTGGACTTATCTCAGGGAGGAACAGGTAACGGAAACGAGAGTCGAAGGGGAGAATCCCACAGTTTCGAGAACCCATGAATTTTTGCCGCCTTAGTGACATGCTTTGTTCGACGAATGAGGCCTGATCTGGTTGGAGGTAGCTGGATATCCACACTGCTAAATGCTGCTCATCTACCAACCCTTTAGCAAAGCAGTGAAGCAGCTTAGGAACTAAAAGCTTCCCTTTGCTGCTTACTCCCACTGCAGCTCGTATGAAGTCTCGCTGAGCTTCTTCCAGTTCCTCCTTCACATTTTCAGCACTGTAGATTCTCACCTGCATTCATTTTTATGTCTACAGATCAAAATTGGTTCATTTAGAAACCCCAGTTGGTCTAATACGAATCTAGTTATATGTCTTACACTTAAATAAATATTAACTAATACTTACTGCTGGAGAAGAATACATCCCACTGCTGACAGCGAACGTTACAAGCGGCTCGTAAGCATCTATTGCAAATTTTCGCTGCTCATCTGACACCTTCAGCTTGTGCAGCGCCAGAAGCAAAGCCTGTAGTGTGCATTCATGAGTAATGACATAGTGAAAGCATATCAAATGAATGAATCACAATTCACTACACCATTTGTGTCGCATACAGAATAAAACACACAGAAGCGAGGGCCTTACTATTTGAGGTCTGTGGACTGGTGGCTTCATCTTTAGTATCACATACTCTATAGCTGCTGCACTGAAAGAGTGTCCCCCAACAGTGTACGCTGCCTGTAAGTGAAAATTACAAAGAAAGTGTTTCATCATTATTTTCATTTCAACAGATTCCAACAGCCTAGCATATACATATATGTATTTTAAACAACAATAAAGTGTTTCAGAAAGCAACTGATGGTGTTTTGTCCTGAATGGCATACCTTTTGCATCAATGAAAATAGCTTCAACTCACTCTTAGGAACTCCATATGCCAAGTAAGCCTGTTTTTTAACATTATTTATTCAGTTCAAAATTACAAAGTTGACTACAAGTACAGGTAGTGCTGCTAACAAGCATGTTTATGATTTTCATAAATAAGAAAAAGAATAAGAACATGTAACTAACATGCATGAGGAGGGCATTATATAAGTTGATCCAGAAAGCCAGCTTTTCGTTTGCATTCAAGTGGATAGGGTTCACCTTTGCCAGTTGTTCAACTAGTATCCTGTACAAGGACAATCAACTTTTCAAATATTCATAGCTTGAATATTCACAAAGTTTAATAATATCAGAGAGTCTACTGATATATTTAAAGCTATATAAATACATTCTTGCTTACCGGAAATCGCGTAGTGCTCCTGCTGCATATTCTAGCTGTTTTTTCCCAACAGACATCCAAGAAACTTCCATCACTGATCCGTAATTCCCTATATTTGTCCAGCTCAACTTTCCACGCACTCTATAAGGATCATAGGCATTATCAGCAGCAAGAACATCATAGTTATTCACGTCAACCAGAGGACTCTGCATCTGTGATGATACTGCTGTTCTTTCAGATAATGACCAGAAAGATGAAGCGGATAGATGTCCATGTGGTGAAGTAGGAGAAAAATGGCTGTCTGATGCAGTTGATTTAAAAGGCGCCGCAGAATCTGTCAAAGATATGAATATGTTTTTCATACATTTGATCATCTCTTCTGAGAGTCTATTTGGATGCTCCCAAAGTCCTTTTGAAGGCATTTCCCTGGAGAGCTTCACATGGACTGGTGACTGACGAGGTTTAGTATCTGAATCCACTGATGTCGTGCGGGAATGTGATCTAGACCGGCCTGAAATCTATTAAAATAACAGATGGACTTAGATAATGACTATCATATACACAATAAATAGTCAGACAAGCTTCTTAAATAACAGGTTGACAACACAACATAATTATGTTCCCACAGCGTGTGGTCGATACTATATCGACTGAAGGCTACTTAGAGATGATGATTACCTTCAATAGAGAAGTTGCTGATGGCCTTTCCTCAGTGGCTACTTTTGCATCTCTCTTCTCATGATAAGAGGTCTTTACAGTGGAATAACAAATTTCACCAGTAGAATGCTTGGCACATCTCGACAACGACGATTTCTGAAAAAGTTCAAACATAGCATCTGATTAGCACTACAAAAAGAGTAAAATATGAATATGAGTCTCCAAATAGTGATAAGTGTCACCTGCAAACTTAAATGCCTCATTTTGTATTCGGCCAATCTGCGTTCATTTCTCTCTTGACTAAGTCTGAAATGCAGAGAGAGGAGTTCTTGTTCTAGTTCAGAAACAGTGGCTTCCAAGGTTGCAAGATCTGCCACGAGCTCCCTTGACTGCAAGAGCGAATAACATTGTAAACTATCTATGAAACCTTTATAAAGTAGGTGTTGACCCTATCGCGTATCGTTTACAAATTCTTATTATCTACCATGGATATCAGGAAAATTAACTGCAAACAAATTTGAGAGTAGGATGGGACATCATTCACTTTCATGAAAAAATCTTACATGAGGCGGAATGTGTGATGAACAAGATGATTTGGCGTAGTTTCTTTCTAAAGCACTTTCTAAGACCTTATGCAACTCCATTTCTTCTTCCAACTGTTCTTGTAGCCTCCGCACCTGTTCAAAGACAGTAGACTATATGACACAGCGAATTGGCACGATCCTAGCATACAGTTTCAGGTGGAACATAATTCAAGATCAAGGTATGAAAAATGTATGACCTCAAAATGTCAGTATTACTTACATCTTTTTCAAGTTGGAACTTTGAAGGAGAGGAATAAGTACCAATGCTTCTGTTGCAAGATCCAGAACTTCCAGCTTCCTCGGCGAAAATGCTCAACTGGTAACAGGGCAAAACAATCATACAATGTTACAGAAAGATATGACAATAGCCTGAGAATTAGAAATGGCGAACTAGAATTCTATCAAAAAAAAGAAAAAAAGAAATGGCGAACTAGAAATGTCGAAATAAGGCTGTTTTTTTTTCCGGGTCAAACAGCAGATCTGCTAATAGGAGAACCTAAAATTACAGGCAAATGAAAGGACTAACCTCTGAATATAATCCTCCACATTGAAAATCAGTAGCAGAATGGGTAGGAGTAGCTGATCCACAACGTGATACACCAGAGTGGGTAAAGTTTGACATGGGATCAAGTCTGCTGGGGGTTATACCAAAAGTTAAAGGTAACCTGAAATTTTAGCGGAACGAGAACCATAGATGATAAAGAGTGTAGCTAAGCCCTTACAAGCAAGCAGCGGGTCGCATAATTGTCAAACCAGACATCTTTAAGCTACAGAGTCTTCAAAAGCATCACCATCTACACCTATGAAACAAAACCAAATGTGTTCAAGCACACTGCCTTTTTCATGAAAAATAAGACGAAGCAGAACTTCAATGACACGGGCCATCCCTTAAAGTCACAGTAAAAGCTTCAATGTAGCACACTTAAGTCCCAACCAATAAATATCTCTTAGTGAAACCCAGCAGACACCCCAGTAACACAAAATTCAAACAGATCACAAATGCAGGAAATATTCAAACTTTCAAGACAGAAATCAACATCACCACCTGAAGAATCCAAACGGAATGAGGTGATGGGAACAAAATTTAGGATGGGGGGAAACAGTAGAACAGAAGATGTGAGATTGGAAAAACCACTGTTGCTCTTGTGATGAAAATAGGACAAGAGGAACTCATAAATGCACATCTACCAGTCATTTTCACCACAAATATCCAAAATTGATCATATCCTTTCAAGTATTCAATAATTTTTGCCATCCTTTTTGCCTTCTTTTTTTGGCTGTGGAGGTTCCTTTCAGACATGAATTTTCTAGCCGTTCAGGAAAAGAAAGCAATTTTATATAAAGTCGGCCTGAATTGCCAAGGCCACAAATTTCCTTTCATAAAGTGAAGCTCACACTCAAAAGCTAAGATGATAAAATATACAAAACAGAAATAAAAGCTTGCTGAAATCCACATTACTAGATGTCGAAAGTATAATTCAGATAGATCTAATAATGGTGAAATTATTTCAAAAGCATGTGAAAGATCACGTTGAAGAAAGTAGAAAGCTAGAAGGAGAGTGGATGAGGGAGAGAGATAGAGTGGGGACCTGATTAAACTTGTGTGAGATCTTCAACATAGCTTCTCTTTGGAGACTTATGACATGCAGATTGGAACAAAAATCATCAGCCACTCATTCAGAGAAACAAAACATCAATATTTGAAATTCCTAGAATGTCAAAACATCTATTGTGAACTCTCCCTTTCTTTCTGATACTCTCAGTTTTATATGACCACTCCCCAAAGCTCCAAATGCTAAGAACCAATTTAGAGCAGCAGACAACAGCAAGAAAACAACACAGTCAATGTAACTTTGCAGAAGAAAAAACACAAGAGGCAACGGAATCAGTCTGAAGAATACAACAACTGCAATAAATGAAACAAGACAACTTAAATCAAAACTCCAGGAAAAGAAAAAAAAGAGAGGAAAAGATGCTAACTTGGATTAAGGACGCCCAGAAGACAGCAAGGTCATTGTTTTCAGATTCAAAATTCGAACAACCTCTTCAATAATAAAATTTGTTTATTTAAAATATTTGCAGGAAAAAACATGGCACGTGTAGAGGTATGGAGGAGGATTTATGTACTGGGCTGGTTTTTGTTTTATCCTCTGCTGCTACCTTAAATTTCGTGAAAAGATAGTTTTTTTGGATTAATATTGTATCATTATTAAGAATTCAATGAATTCGGACCTGATCAAGAAATTCATTTTGACCTCCTACACTACTTCCCTTAAAGTTCAAGATTTGGTGAATCACTTTTAAGGAAAACTTTATAAGATACAATTAATCTTCAATCACTAATTTCACCACATGCTTCAATCAAAATGATTACTGATGAATAATTTTATTAATATAACATTATAATCCAAATTTATGATATAAGTGGTGTCCCCTTTGCCAGAAAAGCCAGCCCAGTATTATTGGCTTAAAGCACAATCACTAAATAAAAAACTTGCACTGGAGATGAAGATGCAGGGACACACAATGTGACAGCACTCTGAGCTGGAGATGATGTAAGGACTGAATAATTCATTCATTTTCACATCTAATGGATGGCAAGCCTAGAATAATGTCCAAAGACCCAGGGAAAGTAAGAAGTTAAGAACAATAAATAAGAAAAGCAATCTTGCCCCAAAGGAAAAAGTTTTGACAAAATGGGGAAAATGCAGAGTGGTTTCTCATTATGAACAGTTGAAATATAGAATACAAAAATTTATATGTACTCCTACTTTAGCTACTCCAACAACATTGAGTGACTATTAACTGCTCTGCTACTGGTTCTGGTTTCCTACTTGATAATCCATATGTACAATTTAATGTGTCCATTCTCCATTTTGATGATATACTGTACTATTTAACAAGCTAGGTGGGGTTGATGGAATTGAAAGTTGGGGGGACCCACCCAAGTGTTTGATAGAAGGATCTTGATACTTGCACCACCCTAAGCAAACTGCAACAACTACTGCATACAGGAAGTAATAAAGCAATTAATAATGGCATGGAGGATGATGATGGGGGTTGAATTGAGACCTTGAGGTTGAGGGGGTCTTAAATTTGTCCAGTCATCAGTCATATCGTAGCTGGTGTCCAAGAAATTAGCTCAACTCCTTCACCATATTCAGACCATCCTCTTGTTTTTTTTCTCAAAAGGATTAATACTTTCTCCACTGCCATACAACAACTCACACCTTCCACAAAACCCATTTCATTAAGATTAGACCTCTATGCATAAATTGGACATTTATAATCTTATTTTCACGATGTTATGCTTATAAACTTACCCTAACTTTCAGTAAATAAATGCTACATGCCAGAGATGAAGCTAGGTACATTAAGAATGTATTAGTTTCAGGTTAAGCAAGTGGTAGGTGGAAGAAATGAAAACAGAGCAAAAGTGGATGTTACCTGAACCTGGGCTGGCCGTCAACAATAACAGGCCTTTATCGAGCCCATTAATCAGCCCACTGGAATGCTCACGTGTGCACAAAACCTTATCTTCATTCTCTGAATCTAGGGTTTATTTATTAGGGTTTTTCTGCGTTCCGACGAGTTGAGGCTGAATTGAATCGATGGAACAGCCGAAGCTCCCAACCACATCCCTGCAGCAGTCGAGCGCGGTAGCAAGGGAGAATCGGAACCGGAATCAGAAGCCGCCAACTCCGAAGGAGATGATAGCATTATACGAGTCAAAAGGAATGGAGCCGCAGGAAGCGGCGGAGAAAGTGATTGGGGATTTGCAAGGTATGCTGTTCCGCATGGCGAGCACGAGGAGGGGAAAGAAGGAGAAGTTCATGACGGAGACGTCGAAGAAGCTGGACAACGCGCAGACGCGTCTTACGATTTTGGAGATGAAGCTGGACTCAAAGCCTGGGATTGGGCAGAGTTTCGCGGTCGGTATGGCAGCTGGAGCTGCGGTTAACGGGCTGGGGAGCGTCTGGGGTGGTGTTGCGACAGGTGCGGCGGAGATTTGGGGTGCTGTTAGGGGAGTTACTAAGTCGTCACCTGCTCCGTAATTCGAGGCCGTGTAATGAAATTGACACTGCTAGATGAAATCAAAATGGATTACAAGTTGCGAAATTGGCCATATTTAGTTGGGAATTTCTGTACAAAATGCTGCTGAATTTTGCTGATGAGGAGCTGAGATGCTGTTGCAGCATGCATCTGATGATGTTTGAGTTTATAAAATGCTGAGATTCTTTAGAATAGGAGAGCAATTGCAGCCCTACTTATTTGGATTAATCACGTCTTGTATATGTTAATAAGTTACAAAAGGCCTCGCAATTGCAATCCCATCCTAGGTTGCTTGATTACTTTCTCCTATTGCAAAAGTTCCATCTTCTCTCTTCATTTGCCGGTCTTGGGTTGGAATACTACAACAAACTCATCATCTTCACCAGCTTTTCTTTAACACTGCATCCAGGATAACATGGGAAGTTGATTGTACTGTCAATAATATAAGAGGCACTACTTTCACTAGCATTATCCAGACATTGTTATTTTGGTCATATGCATCAGTATTATTAACTTGTAGCAAAATTACCTGTTTGAAATGGAGGGCAATAATTCTTCAACTACTTGGCAGATGAACATACCTCCCACATCATCACCCTGCTTTTGGGTTGCAGCTTCTTTACAAAAAATCAGGAGAGAAAATCAAAGATATTAGTTTGTCAAACTATCAAAGTCTAAGCAAATTTTATCAAACACAAAGGGAACAAGACCATATACATATAAGGCATAATATACCTTCTGTTACTGAATGGCCACCTCTAAGGTATGAACTGTCAACCGGGTCTAAATTTGAACCTTGAATCCGCGCACACTCCTCCAGTAAGCGGCCAATACATTTATAAGCAAACAAGCTCGTCTCATCACAAGCCTCTTGAATACAAAGATATTTGTTATCAGAATCACTTTGTTCCGTGGGATCTACCTCTTCGTCAACGTTTGCTGATTTATGCAGGAAATCAGTTGCGTTAATCATAGCAATTAGTTATTTTATAGCCCAATTGATATACCAAATGACATAAAATTTGACTTACCATCTACCGCAGTGTTCTTTGCCTTTGAATTGGCACACAAAAATCCAGGAGTTGCCCCAGTGTGGTCAGTGACGACCCCCATTTTTATCAAAGTATTTGAACCTGAGATGGATGGATCAATATCTGAAACATTTTTCTCAATGAAGATGGAATCCCCAATGCTTTCTGCTGGTTCAGCCGAATCATTAATACGAAATATGTTATCTGGTGACCTTTCAGATCCAAATAGTAAAGCATCATCTGTATCACTTTCATCACTCGCACTACTTTCTTGTAGATCCTCCATATATGCATCCGTAAACTCCAGATCATAATTATGGTCTGGCAGAAAATCCAAAATAATTTGCTTTGCCTGGGCACTTATGTCCAACATACACTCCACATCTTCATCGATGTCATCCTTCAGAAAGTATCTTTGTGGCACATTGCGAGAACTCCTATTGATCATTGAGAGAGCATCTAACAGAGATCTTGGTATCACATCCATGTCGTCACACTCAAATAGATATACTGTCAGCAGTTTCCTGATAGTAGATCGAAGACCTTTGATTGGTAAATTAGTATCCAGGCCAAGTAACAGCTGCAGCTCTCTAAGCTCTGATACCCTCACCTTCTCATTGATCAGCCATATAGCCTTTGTTATATTATTCTGCAATGCAACTATATCAAGCGAAAACTGGTAAAAGTCTGCAAGATTCTGGTTCTGAATGCCATGTTTTAAGTTCACGGATAAGGTTGTCACTGCCATTGCCTTTGATATTGAGTGCGGTAGCTCATCGCCTTCCTCAAGTTCCGCAAGTCTGCTTTCACAAATTTTCTTCACGCGATCAATTAAACGGTTTTGATTCCATCCAGATCGGTGGATCTCCAAGTGAATCATCTTCCCACTTTCACCTTTAAGTTTCCTGTGCATTGATAGTAGCACTTGTGGTGGAAACTTCTTGAGATTACCCAATACCCATTGAACTGTCGTTGAAGGAGATTGATAGCTTGAACTAAAAGAAAAAGTTTTACCCTTGCCAAAGAAGCACGGGTTAGTTACAACTTGGGATAGTCTGACACATTCTTCCAAATGGTGATCGCCTTCACATTTTTGCATTCTCCGAAGATATTTTTGAACAATATTTTTTAGTTTCCAACGAGTTTTGTTGTGGACATTTTGAACTTTGGTAAGATGCATAGCTAAAAGGTGAAGCCCTGTGTTCGAAATGTCATCAAGGCGTGAGCTCAGCTCTTTACTCAAGCAAGGGATGTCCACATCTCGCACACTCTCCTGAAAGCTATGGTTCTCTTTCTCAAGGTTAGGAGTACCAAAGGCTTTCTTCACAGAAGTTTTTGAAGTCTCATAAAATACCTATGCAGCAGAATATAGTCCATATTAGACAGTAAGCGGATCCATAAACTTATCTAACTAACACCCATTTGTGATAGACTTCTAAGGACACAATTCATCAGTCAAGAGCAAATGGACGTGAAAATCTTGTCGGTTTGAAAGTAACATCTAAAAGCTTTTAGAACAACTCAATGTGAAGCTGTCACTTACATCATCTTCTCTAAGCAAGGATTCCGGCAAATACCTGTGAAGGTGACAAGAAACAAAATATTACAAAAGTAAACCAAACAATATAAGGTCAGATGCTAATGGAAAAAAGTTACAATAACTTGCACAAGGTAACTATCCTAGTCATTGATAACTACATTGATGGTAAAAGTTGCTATACATAGTCATATGAATTACAAACAATAATACGCAAGTACGTGTACAAGCAACCTATTTTGAAGAAAGGCGGGCCATTGTATCTGCTGATCTTCATCTTTTGATGTAGGAAGACCCATCAACCATCTGCAAGAACCAAACACATAACCTGGTAATACCTCACTACCTTGGAATTATCACAATTATCAGATAAAATCCAACAGGAAAATTGTGTCAAACTATGAATTGTGCTTTACAAAATATTGGAACAATTTGGGCGAGAAAAACCTTCTTTTGAGCTTAATCTGCTTATCAGCATGCTTCATGTAAGTCCACAGTGAGTCGACATCCGTGAGATAATCCATTGTTTTTTTTTTCTTTTGATGAGAAAAGTCCATTGTTAATCTAGCGAAAGAATCTGAAGAGAGAAACAACTTGAATTAGATAAAGATAACAACTCAAACAAAAACTATCACTGCGCCTCAGACTTAAAATACATCAAAACTCACTAGACGCGATCCAAATCAAATAAACCCTAACCGGCGATTGACGACGCTTACCGCATCTCTGCGCTTCGAATCCTGATACGTTTACAAATTACTGCGCTTCGAATCCTGATACGTTTACAAATTACTGCGCTTACCGCATCTCTGCGCTTCGAATCCCTAGCACCAAATCCTGATAATTTTATAAATTACTAAAACTATAACTTATTTACAAAATAGCACCGAATGTTTCAAATTTGTCATGACATCAACAAAGGACCAAAATAAAAAAGTTAAGTGGATGTTTGGACAAACTGATACGTTTGACCTGATGATTAATTTATCTGAGTAACCAAACGCGCGTCTTCTGGCATCTCCGCTCTGACAGAAATCTCTGTCCGTTCTATCGGGATGAGGCTCTCGCGCATCGAAAGATGCGAACTTTCTTGTTAAGGAGCAAAGGAACAACTATGTCGACTGCTTCATCGAGCATCTTGGCATCTTCTTTTCCGAAAGGATATTTCTCATCATCTGCCTTGAGAAGACCGCAGTTGTGCTCGTTCAGCAAGCGATTCTTTTCTGTGACCATTTCAGCAGCTGCTAAAGGTATACGGGATTGTTGTTTAATTTCTGGTGTTTGATGGGTATTGTTGTTTTTTTTTTGAATTTGAGTGAGAAAGTTTTGTTCTTTTTAGAAGATGAGGTATCTAAAAGTGTTGGGTTCTTGGGACTTGGGATTATGGGCACTCCAATGGCGACTAATTTGCTCAAAGCTGGGTATGTATTGCTTTAAATTCAGTCCATTGAGAGTGTTTAGCTGTAATGTGTGTCCATTTGCGTTGCAGTGTCTTGTGTTTTAGCTTTTGATTTTGTTGATGTTGCGGTGTAGGTGTGATGTGACTGTTTGGAACAGGACTAAGAGCAAATGTGATACCCTCATTAGCCTGGGTGCCAAGTAAGATTTGCTTCTAGGTTAATACAGTTGATGGGTTGTGAAATAATAGTAACTAGTATGGCTTTCTAATGCTAGATATAAGTCTACGCCTGAAGAGGTGGCTGCCTCGTGTGACGTAACATTTGCAATGCTGGCTGATCCAGAAAGTGCAGTGAGTGTGTTCATCACTTCATCTTGAACATTACTCATGTCTGTACACAAGATATTACTAATGAGATTAGTTTTTTTCTGCTAGTTTGATGTTGCTACTGGAACATACGGCGCTGCAAATGGATTAAGCCCTGGGAAAGGGTATGTTGTCATCCAGACTTTTTAAAAAAAAGTTATGACTGCTATCGGATTATCTTCACATTGCTGTACTATCTTTCTAGATTTGATTTTATGTTCATTTGCAGATATGTTGATGTCTCCACGGTTGATGGAGCCACCTCAAAACAAATTGGTGAGCAGATTAAAAAGACTGGAGCTATGTTTTTGGAGGTAAATGGACACTTCTCCTTTCAGGGCTTGAATTAGCTGAACATAAAAAACTCTCACTTAATCAGTAATACTTTTAATATGATACCATTGATGTCTCTTGAATAGGCTCCAGTTTCAGGTTCCAAGAAGCCAGCTGAAGATGGAACTTTGATCTTTCTTACTGCAGGTGATTATGTTTTGCTATGTTACATCAACTTGCTGATGTTTGGGCTTTTCGGAAGTCCAAGTCACAAATTTCCTTCAAAGTGTTATTTCGCTCATACCATGATTTATCAGTTTAATTTTGTTCCTGCAAATTTAAAAAAAAAAGAGTACTGACTACTTACCGTCTTTCAGGGGACCAGCCACTTTATGAGAGGGTGTCTCCATTTTTAGACATCATGGGAAAGGTTAACTGCCTGTTCGTCTACATCTAGACAGATTGTTGCATAGAACCGTGTCCTATAACGTATCGTATGCTCATGTGATAGGAGTGCTAACATTTGTTACTTTCTTGCAGTCTAGATTCTACTTGGGGGACGTTGGCAATGGAGCTGCTATGAAACTAGTTGTAAATATGATAATGGGAAGGTCGGAAAAGTTGTTTCCGAACACAATTAAAGTTGTAGAATAGCAACCTTGATTCTTATTTCTCTTCTGCTGTTTTCTCGACAGTATGATGGCTTCATTCTCTGAAGGGTTGCTTCTCTGTGAGAAAGCTGGTTTAGACCCCAGTGTTTTGGTCAAGGTACTTAAAACATCAACTCACATTCGAAACCTTTTCCTTATTTGATGGAAACTACCTTGTCTTGGACAATTGCAAACTCTGCAGATAGTCTCTCAAGGCGCCATAAGTGCACCAATGTTTTCAATGAAAGGCCCTGCGATGATCCAATCCCTCTATCCAACTGCATTCCCTCTGAAGCATCAACAGAAGGTTGCCAACAATTTGAACCTTTCTGATATTTACATCCCTCTTTTGTCTACTAATACTATTGGCATGCCATACTAATTAATTGTGATAATTTTCAGGACCTGCGGCTTGCTCTAGGACTAGCGGAATCTGTTTCGCAGCCCACTCCTATTGCTGCGGCAGCAAATGAACTATTTAAAGTAGCGAAGGCAAATGGCCTCAGCGATCAGGATTTCTCAGCTGTGATTGAAGCCTTGAAGGCAAAACTGAGCCACTGATCAGAGAGATGTTTCTCAGAGTCAAGAGGCCTTTTAATGAAGTTTTATTTTACCAACACATTGAGTCCATTTCTAATTAGTTGTTTATTAAAAAATAAATTCATTCTTTGTTCTGCGTATTTTTAGGCTTGCTTATTGGGTGTTCTAATTGGGCTTTTTTTTAAATGTGGGCCAAGTTTTACTTTAAGAGTCTTAGCTACGGCCCAAGTCAGTCAGTGGCCAACCAACATGAGTTAGGTCAACGACGGTCGTGTATGATAAACAAGTCACTCACAACTTTTGAGATTGGAGGGGAAGCCGCCGCCGCCGCCGCCGCCGCCGCAGCCGTCGCCGACAGAATCTGTGATAATATTCTGAAATGGTGGAGGACGGGATTCTGAAGCTAAGTCAACGGCTTTTCCTGAAGCACTGCATAAACCGTTTGTGTCCTCGTTCGGGATATGATGTTGTGTTCTTCAAACTTGGTTCCGATCGAAGCAAGGCTTTGAGCTCCGTGGGGTTTTATGCGCTTAGTTTGAAGCTTTCCACGCCTTTCAAGGTGCAATGGCTTATGTTATTCAGTTTATTTAGCAACAACCAAAGGCTATGTATAATATTTCAATTGTGAAATGATTTCATTTTGAAAAGATCATTGTTTTAGGTTAAAGCAACTGAAGTCGAGAGCGGCCAGCCTCAGTGGTGGGAAAAGAATGTGCCCCATAATATGGTAGATATTCACAGTGCGAGGAGTTCCTAAATGCTTTGAGCCAAGCTGAAGAAAGATTAGTTGTGGTTGATTTTTATGGCACGTGGTGCGCTTCTTGTCGAGCATTATTCCCAAAGGTCAGTTCTTCATTCTCATTCATGTAATACTGTCTTTATCAATCTTGGTTTGTTAAAAGCTATGTTTTTTTTTGCTTGGCAATCAACACTTGAGTCAAACTGCTTGTTCCGTAGCACATTTGATGGTATGCCAATCTAAAGGAAATGTTCTCCTTAAAACCAGTTCAATATCAGATTGTTACTGGACGTTTTGGGAACTACATCATTAGTCTTGCTACTTAATGTGGCTCTGCATTTGCATGTTAAACAAGTCTTTCTCATAAGATGGTTGGCACGTGATTTAACCAAGTTATAATAATTGATTCTAATGAGTATAGATGCAAGGTGAATTACTTGATCAGAAGGGTTTTCGAAAAGGTCACTTCCTTAAACTTGTTTAAACATTTAACATTCTTGTTATTACTGGACATGTGTACTGCACTGATTTGGCTGCAGTTAGTTGCCAAACAACGCATTTCTCAGAGTTTAACCGAAACAAAATAAGACAAATTAAGTTTGATTTTCGCTTGGCAGTTGTATGATATAGCAAAACTGTTTGTTTAGTAACAATTTTGTTATGCTGCCAATCTAAAGAAATTGTTCTCCTTAAAACCAGTTCAACGATCATGTTGTTGCCTCGGACGTTTTGGGAACCACATTATATTTTCATTTGCTATATACTTTAGTTGGCTATCCACAATTGCTTCACTCGGTTTTATGTAGTGGAGTATACATCTCTAAGAGCCTACCTAATAAATTATTGTGTTTAGTTGTGCTTGTTCATTTTGTCTCCGCAGGTGTGCATCGTCTGGTGAATCACTTGGTGTATGTAATCATGAAATTTTTGTGATTAGTTTAAATTTATTTAGTTATGATAATATTCTTTTGATGTGGATTTATCAGCTTTGCAAGATTGCTGAAGAACACCCTGAAATCTTATTTCTTAAAGTGAACTTCGACGAGAACAAGTCTTTGTGCAAAAGCTTAAATATCAAAGTGCTACCATACTTTCATTTCTACCGTGGAGCGAACGGATTGCTGGAATCTTTCTCGTGTTCACTGGCAAAGGTTTGGATTTTTTGTATTCATTTACTTCTATGATGTAGCGTAATCTTGGCAAACTTCCTATGTTATAGAATATGAGAAATTCTTGATGCAAAATGACACTCGTACGGTACAAAGAAAAAAAAGGCCATGCATGTTGTACTTCCACCTTTTATTCTTTCTATTCAACATTGACCACGCTGTTAACAGCCACCATTTTATTGCCTCACTAGATAGACATGTTTTTTATTTTTTTCTATTTATATTTGCCATGGTTTTATCACTTAACCTTGTAACCAAACTTATTGGATATTGCAGTTCCAGAAATTAAAGGATGCCATTGCCACCCACAATAAAAGCTCCTCTATCATGACTACGTCGTCGGAAAATGCTTCAGAATCTACTTCATGACATTGCTTCCATGATCATTCCTTTCAAGTCATTGGTTGCGGGATAGGCTACACTATTTTCTTGAAAATCCTGTTTGTTAACATGGGTTATTATGTATCTTTAATGTAGAGGTGCAGCATATATGTAAATATGTATTATGAACAGTAGGAACTCAATATACAGTTTTCAGGCCCTCTGTGTTCTTGTTAATGATTCGTATCAGATATAATTTGTGTAGATTCTTAGAAAAGCTGGAATGTGGCTAAAGTTAATAAGGAACGCCATTGGTGCTCTTGGTCACTACAGTGCATTGAAGGATAAATATGTGATGCAATTTGATTAACTGACAAATATATTACAATTTATGCATGTATATCTCCAGCTGTCTGGCTACGTATATGCAGCAAAGAATTTCACATTACTGGTCCTGTATTCTATGCTGTTATGTACAGTCTCAGAATTTCCTACTGGTGTGAGGTGGCTATGCCTGAAAGCAGTTGAAGCCCAGTGTGAGTCAGGTATTTTGAAATGTTATTTGATGATTATGTGGTGATTATAGGTGGTAATATTCCTGATCTCTTTCCCTTTACCAGAGCTTTTGTGTCGGGGAAGATATTACCTCCATCTGGAATATCTTCAAGAGTGCCGTCTTCTGTTACATGAACAGGGTATGTGACTAAATGTACACTTTTCATGTCTTTTATTTCATCCCCTCTAAAGATTTCCCACATCTCCTCACCTGTTTTGCGAACTGCTTGAACACATTCTATGCTTTGAGGCTCTTGAAATGAATGCTCTGATTTCCTTGTATGCTCATACCACAGTGACAAACGGTATGCTTTAATATCCCCTTCATTCAGGTAATTAGCTGCAGAATGTGACTGGTAGCACCCAATTGCGATCTCTGAATCTCGTTGACCATCCATGGATCGCTGGTTAATGTTTGCAGATCCTATTAGAAGGTACAAGTCGTCCACTATATAGAAAGAAGATTAAATGAGAATATCGTAGTTGCGTAGTTGCTGAGAATTTAAATTAATAAATAATGTATATGAAGATAACTGCGTATCATATACCTATCATCAGTTTGGAGTGCAGATATATCATGAACCTTCGATGTTCCTGTGCATTCCAGTAATCCGATGCAGAATGAGGTGTGTTTGGCGGAATAAACTCTCCTTTGCCCTTCTCTTCCCGGTTTGCAAGGCAGAAGAAGTTTAGGTAATCTCTTGGATGCCATGACTGATGGCTATCTTTTAATTCGTCTCCAATCAAGCGGTACATCATTGACATTGTTTCCCTTGTCCAATGCAGTATATCTTGAACTGGTTCACTCTCGGGTACTCCTTCAGGCCACATAGGTATTACAATATATACAGCAAACCTTTGTCTAGCTTTGATCTTGCTCGCAACTTTGAGAGCAACTTCAACAGGTATCAAATTTCTACAGCCAGCATGCCGATCTTTATCCCATAAATGACATCCTCCAATGAAGTACTGATTCTCTATGTAAATGAATTTATCAGCACGCCTGATAGCCTCCACGTATGCTTCATGGATGCTCTGCTCAACCCTGAAATTCTTGGACGGATGTGCTGCTGAGAGGTGGTCTATTGATCGAAATACTTGAACATTCCAGTTTCTATCAGGTGGTGTACCTGGTTGTGAGGCTTGTTGACGTAGATTTGGAATTGAGCTTATGGGGACCAGCATGGAAGAGTTGCATTGCTTTGCCCATCGTTGCTCGAAGTTTGTTAATATATCCCATGCAGCATGTCCTGTCACACAAGCATGCACATCATGCCATGGTTCTCTAGGACCCCCTCGGTGGAGGTTAGCTCCTGCAATGCTTGTTTGATAGAAGTCGCCGAAGTGGGATTCGCTGTTCAGTGTTTTGAACAAGGGGTGTTCTTCTGTGTCATATCGGCCACCGCACAAATCTAGCCCTCCGATGAAGCTCATAATCTCTCTATAGCTAAATGAAGTTTCTGATGGTGCATCAATGCTTATAGTCTTTTGATGGTGAGTGAACAATGCGGGGAACTTTGCATGCACTCTGGGACATAGTCTGCATATTACCTTAGTGTGCTTGAAGTAAACAAAGGCCTCTTCATCAAAAGTTCCCATAATTCCTTTATTTTTTATCAGAGGTAGAGATGTTTCATCGTCCCAGATCAGTATTTTGACAGCCACGCCTTCTTCTGCTTTCTGTTTCAACAGCTCCCCGACTTTCACCCCTTTTGCATGTGGAATATCTGTGTTTGAATCTCGCACCTGATCAGTAACTGCTGGTTAGCTTTTTTTCGGCACAAGATATGGATACAAAATTATGAGCTTTGTGATTTGTATTCAGACACTTACCAGAACCATGTTGGGATTGAAGGACCATCCAGCAATGTAAATCAAATGTTTCGCACCCTCAATGGCTTTGTACACATCTTCCCACAGTTTTGGTGGTGTACCACAATCAGGAGGGTGAAAGGCAGGACTGTGGTGGGCATCTTGATACAGCTTGACGCCGCAATTGGACCGTTGTGGAAAAGTCGCATTACTCAGACCCTGATATTCTCCATGTTCAATTGCTCTTTCCCAACTCAATTCTTGTTCAGCTGGTTTAAACCATATCAGCAGTTGTAGTTTCAGCTCAGGGTTCACTTTACCGTTTTCCTCAACGAGAGGAAAGAAGCCTTGTATCAAACTTGCTTCATTGAGTATTTGTTCAGCAGGAATATGAATACTCCCCAAGGTGAAATACTTTGTCTTCATTGTTATGGTGATGGTTGCATCAGCTGGATGTGCGCAGAGAATCTGAAAGGTTTGATTCCATACCCTATCTCTTTCCTGGCAGGTCTTTGCAACCTTTCTGCCATCAATCTTGATTGTCACATAGGTTGGCTTCCCATTTACAAATAGGCACTGCACACATTTAACAAACAATCAATTCAGCAGGGACTAATATGTCGTTGATCATCGGTAGATAACCGTAGAGACTAGTTTTAAAGGGGATAGTGCTTACACTTAAGGGGCAGGATGATGAATCGGGAGTGGCATGGAAGATAGAAATTTCAAGTGTACCATGTAGAAATCTTTGTCTTCCCTCCATTGCTTGAACTTGCTCAATTTGTAGAAAGATGAAATGTTGAGAGAAAATGAAATTTTGTTTGTGTTGATTGTGATTATGAAGTTGCATATGAGTACTAAATAGGCAAGCAGTCGTGTTAATTCATGTTGCTATAAAACACGAAACAAGTTAGAAGCAATGATGCTGTAAACTTGAAACATAATAAAAGGGGACTTTGACTTGGAATTGGCAGAGAAAACTTGCAAGACTTTTTCATATATCTTCTGACAACACTTTACACACAATCCTCGTCACACACAATATCCTACCTTAAAGCTCAAGCTTCCATATCTTGCCTCTCACACAAATCATCCTTATTTAATTTTCCCATAAACTTATGATTGGCATGACATTTTTTAATAAAACACACATAAGAATATCCCTCTGTATTCAGATATATACCTCATGATCTCATGACATCATGGGTACGCAAACACACAACTGCAGAGCAACACCTGGTAACAATAGTTCATATTCCATAAGACATCGAAATCAAACATGTTTTCAAGCTGTTATTAATCTTTTCTATGGCAGCTTCAATTAAACTCACGGGGACATTCTATGATTTCCAGCGGCACAAGGTAGTGCAGAAATGTTAGCCCTGCTAATTATATATGTCTTATACTCCCTTTCCTTTTGATTGTCAAGTAAAGTCCTCCTAGTTCTACAAATTCACCAACCTTATACAATCACAAAATCTTATCTCATTTTATCTTTTGTATATATAATCAGTTAGCGTACCTGATGATCAGCCCCAACTCTCAATTTTTCAATCTCAATTTCAATCTTATCTCATTGATGCACCAAGATATATTCTGAAATTTTGGGGCAGACAGCTCCTTCATCGTCGGTTGATACAACTCAACTTGATCATCACCAACTTCGTCGTTCTCATTGTTGTTGCCACCAATCACACTACATGCATGAGACATCATGCAGCAAGTAGCAAAGAACAAAAATAAGTAAATAAAATAAAAAAGAAAAAAGAAAAAAAAGAAACAACTTCACCGAAACGCAGCTCCCCGTCAACGATCCCAAAATTTGACGCGCGTCGTATGACGTGTCAAATTAATACTTATATTTCTCCTGCTAAAGGCTAGTGTAGCGGCAAGCAGGGTCAAACCCAAGAGAGCTGATTGTTGAAGTTGTATCTGAAAACAATTAAAGAAAAGAGAATTTTTAGTAATTAAGGGTGCAAAAGAGAAAATAACACGAAGATTCCAATCAGAGAGAACATTCAGCTTAGGGTTTCTATTGTGACATGTTTATTATATATATATATATATATATCTCTAATGATCAAATTTTATATTTCTGAGTGTGGAATTCTGACAAAGGTAATACCCTAAAGTATCCCGACAAAGGTGATACACCACAATCTAACCCGACAAAGGTTTTAGACTTATAGTTCTTTCTTAAACACAATAATCTGACAAAGGTATTATTAGGCCTATGTGTTACGATCTACCTTTACGACAAAGTTTTCAGTAGATATTAATGATAAGAATTAATTGTTTGATTAACCTTTGCAGCAAAGCTTCCACTTAACCTCACAAATTAATTCATGGGATGAGCACAAGAATTACAGAAACATAAAATTGCATTAAGAACAGAATCTCAAAACATAGTCACAATATGCGAAATCCTAAACTGAATTAAGAGTTTAGCTACACATAATGGAAATAAAATGCATATGATTAGCAGGAAAATCTCTTCTCTCGTCGAAAGCTTCACCTTCTCCTCCAGAGCCGTCTAGAATGATGGATGATAGAAACCCTAACCCAAACCTTTTATTTATAAAAAAACTGGGTTTCCAAATCTATTTTTGGACTTGAAATATCAATTACAGAATGCTGACGTCATCAAATACGCTACTGACGTCATCACCTCGTCGTCGCGCCGCGCCTAGCGTGTACATTAGCGTCGCTCCCTGCGTTGACATTAGCGACAACGATAATGTCTTTGTTGGAAGCGATCCACACTGGTTTTCCTTTCTGCGCGCCAGTTCCAACATCGAGTTTGTATTTGACCTTCCAAATTACCTCGACTGCTCTCGGTGTGAACTAGAGAGTTGTAGGGAATCGAGTCAGCTACGTAATGACGCATGACTCATATTTTTTGGTTAGCGATCCATTCCCAGCACTCCGTCGAATGTCCGAAGAAATGATGGGAAATACATTGCCAAATTTAAGTGCGCGCTTTATTCCTTTTTTATTCACGGCATTTTGCCTACTATATATATGCTTCACAATTTTTTTTTTCTTTTGATAGCTTGCCTTATTTTGCTTGTGGTTGAGAAAACTTTTTGCTTCCAAATCTAAGTTTAAGAAACTTTCCTCATCTGTCTTTCCACCTGCAACCGCCTCATTTCTTCGTTGGTTGACTGTGTTGCCTAATCTGAATTAGAAAATATTTCATCTGCTCTAACTTGTTCCAGGACAGTTATCGCTGCTAGCTTTGAACTCTTACTTGTACAATAGCTTGAACAATTATACTTAATTTAGCCAAACTACATACCATAAATCTAACAAATTCGATTCAATGTTTTCTATGGATACATTTATTAATCACAAGACACAAACAATAGAGCCAGCCGCCTCAGCCGATGCAACTTGGCCAACAGCCAATTATTTAAGGAACTAAAGCGACACAGTTTGACTTTTGAAAAGGAAGCAATTAGAGCTTGACTACTTCCGGAATATGAACCGGGTATTTATCGATGCAGTCGGCCCACGGCCCATCGAACGGAGTTTTGATGGTTCGGTTCGCGACCCAAACCGCGCTGTTGCATTTGAAACCACCTCCCAATCCGATCTGCCACACGCGGTTGCCTTTCTTCATCCTCCCCTTTGACTCGATGTAGCTCATCTCGTACCACAGCGAAGATGATGACGTGTTACCGAACCTGTGCAGCGTCATTCTAGATGCTTCCACGTGCTCTGCCGATAGTTGGAGGTTCTTCTGCATCTCGTCGATCACTGCTCGGCCGCCGGCGTGGATACAGAAGTGGTCGAATGCTTGCGTAAAGTCTGGGATGTATGGCTTCCATTTGGCGTTGAATAATTTCCGGCCGATTAGGTTGATGAGGAAGAGGAGTTTTTCGGAAGCCGGTAGGACGAGTGGGCCCAATGTGGTGATGTTGGATTTCAGAGCTTCGCCTGCAATAGCCATGACGTTTTTGTTCAGGATGACGCCGACGTAGCCATCGGGATCTTCTTGATGGAACATGCAGCGGTAGGCTTTGTCATCGGCGCCTTTGTGGGTGCGGACGACGTGGACTAAACGGTACTTGGCGCTGCGTGATACCGATCGGCGGTTGGTGAGGAGGATGGCGACTCCGCCCATGCGGAAGAGACAGTTAGAGATTAGCATAGCGCGCTCTTTGCCTTGGTAGAAGTGTGGAGTGATGATTTCTGTACTGACGACGACGGCGTTTGAGTTCGGGTAGACTTGAAGGAGGTCGCGGGCTAGGTCGATTGAGATCACGCCGGCGCTACATCCCATTCCTGACAGATTGTAGTTCTTGATGTTGTTTCTGAGTTTGTACTTGTTGGTCACCATTGCTGAAAGAGACGGTACGGTGTCGGTGAGAACATGCTGCAGTTCACTAT
Source organism: Rhodiola kirilowii (assembly GCA_033675215.1). Lineage (NCBI taxonomy): Eukaryota > Viridiplantae > Streptophyta > Magnoliopsida > Saxifragales > Crassulaceae > Rhodiola > Rhodiola kirilowii. The sequence continues at coordinate 5,198,439 of CM066203.1, read as the reverse complement.
CAGAATATCGATGTCTTTCGGCTTCAATCCTGTTTTCTCGAACAGCGAATCGATTGCTGTGAACATTACAAGCTCGGCTTCGGCTCTGGCAGCTTCCATGCTGGTATTTGGTGGGATGTAGTGCATGGCTGGAGGTAAGCATGTCTCTTCGCCAAGGCCGGATCGCTCTAGAATCCTCATCTGGAACTCAACGCTCTTTGGATCCTCAGTAAAGATCAGTCTGGAGTGCTTCCTGAAGGATGAAAACGGGACTCGACAAGTTGCAGGGGGCTTATAACAAGCATAGTCGACTAGGTAAATTGTTCTAGGCTTGGACATGAAGTAGATTGTTGCAATAAAAATTGCTAAGAAAGCTGTGCATAAAACATGTATGGTGTCAAATTGGAGTGATGAGTTCCAGATGTTGATGAGTCCTTCTGGGCCGAGACGAAGCAATTCAACTCCGATGATGATCATGATTAGGACAAGGACAAAGGTTAGAATGTGATTGACCAAGTACTGGTAGCCGAGCTTGACATATTTCAGCTTCACGGAGCTGGAGCCTTCTGCCGAGGAGGAGGTATTTGCCATTGTTACTGAAGGGAGAGAAGGAGAGAGATAGGGAAAGGAGCACGTTTGTTATTAATTTCTGCTCATTTCAGTACGGCAATCGATCGTTCTCATATAATACTATAATAGTATATATCTAGCATGTGCAGGACGTAATCGGCAGCTGGCAGCAGCCTTCGAAAAGGTTCTCGAGCTCGTGCTCCTCTACGTGGCAGCGCATACTCCTCAGGTGCACCATTCTCTTGGTTGGATGGAATTTCTTGGTTCTTCTTGCATGGTTCCCATCAGTTCAGTTACTCTCTTTTCCTTTCTTTTTGTTTGCATGTGTTTATGTGGTTGTTTTTTCTGAATACAAAGGCGTTTGTGAATTATACCCGAATGAGGCTTTAATTTGTGGTGATTGGGGAAAATGAGGGAAAGTGAAGTTGTTTTATAGGGCGGATGGCGATGGGAGGCATTATGTTGTTGTCAAGTGGGTAAATAGTCATCTCTTCGTTATTTGATTATACGTGTATTAATTACATGATTTTTGTTTTTGGATTTTATAAGCAAATTAATCCTGCAAAAGGAAAGAAGGAAAACTTGTAAACTGGTATGCAATTATTTGTGCTGTATGCAACAAGATATTTAAGACGCTCCATCCGTTATTTAGGGGCTGTTTGCAATTATTTGTGCTGTATGCAATTATTCATCATATTATAGTCATCATATTACTATTCATTACAAAGATGTGGCAATTGAAAAAATTCGTCATGTGATGTTGAATATCAACTTGAGAGTTTGAGTAGTAACTTGATCAGTTGAGAAAGTGATACTGGAAGTGAGCATGATGAGTCCATCACACTCTCTTAAGTCGAACAGTGTTTCGAAACGGGAAAAATATACTTTGAAAGAGATGATGAATGCGATGATGGTAAGTTCCGGATTACCCCCAAGGAATGTGGGGGACACCATCTTATCAGCAAATTATCTTTTGAATAAGATACCTTGCAAGAAGAATACGTCTCTTTATAAGTCATTTAAGGGAACGATGCCTTCCAATAAGTACTCGCAAGTGTGGGGGTGCCAGCTATGATAATGGCCCATGGTCCTAGAAGAATGAGGATAGGACCAAAAACCATTGATTATGAGTTCATTGGTTATGCGCAAAATGGTAAAGCGTATAGATTCCTTGTGTATGAATCGGAAAATTCATATATACACAAGAATACTATAATGGAATCAACAAACGTGCCGTTCTTCAAGAATTTATTTCCTTATAAGAATAAGGAAGGCATGTAAGGTTCTTCTCAGTTAATGGAGGATATTAAAGAAATATTTCAAGAACAAGAGAATGAGGAAGAATCTGAACATAAGATCGATTCGGAGAAATTGAGACAAAATAAGCGAGAAAGGATAGATAAATCATATTGACTTGATTTTCTAACCTACATGCTTGAGGCTGAACCTCAAACGTAGAAAGAGGTCGTGAGTTTAGTGAAGAGTCTCTTATGAAAGAAACCATAAGATGTGATTGACTATTTGACTCTCTTGAGAGTTGGTTGACCTCCCTCCTGGAAGTAAACCACATGGTTTAAAGTGGATCTTTAAGAGGAAGATGAATGCAGATGGATCTGCATCGATATATAAGACGAGACTTGTAATAAAAGAGTATAGATGAAAGAACGGTCTATACTACTTTGATACTTATTCTCTAGTGACACGAATAACATCAAGGATGATACTGGTCATTGTTGCTTTGCGCAATCTGAAAATTCACCAGATGGAGGTAAGGACATGCTTCTTCAATGGAAAGTTAAGAAAGAGATTTACACTGAACAACCTGAAGGTTTAGTGACACGCGTATTTTTAACCCTTTATAGTTGTCAAAGTATTAGTTTTAGGGGTCAAATTGCAGTCAAACAAAATTTATAATCCTTGGTAAGCCAAGGGTCGATCCTAGGAGCAATGCGTGTGAGTACTAGGTAACAAGTAACCTATTTAGCTATTCCGAATGACAAAGGTTTGATTGTTTGTAAATTACAGAAATTAAATGGCAGAAAATAAATTGTTGTGATTAATTCAGAGAAGGAATCCCAGAATCCATACTTCACCCGTGCTAACCCCTCTAATCATGCAATCATTCTACGTTAATCATTCATGCTATCGAATATGGAATATAACCGAAATAACACTAGACAAGCCGCCCATCCACGGATCATTGTCTAGATTAATCTTCATCGTCGAACGCCGCCCATCCACGGATTATCAACGATTTCGATTTATTAAATTAGTGGTTTTCCTATTAATTCATGTAAACATGACCTAATGTCAATTTCATGCGTTCCGGTTAATCCCTAGGGCCCATCCACCTTTCGGCATATAACCTAAATACGTTCTATCAATGCAAACATACCCTTTGATGCAAATACATGCATAGAACGATAAAATTAAGCACACAATGAAATTGAATATTCGAATTGCATAAATAATGAACTTTAATTGATCACATGAGAGTTAGGGTTACATAGCACGGGATCCGTAGGATCCCGGAATAGAAAAGACTACTCGCTATTCATGGCGAGTGACAAAAACAGTATAGTTTGAAGGAAGAAACGAATAAACCGTAGACGATTCGCTCGTTGATCCTCACGCTGAAAACTCTGTCCTCTCTCCCAAGTTAGGGTTTTTCTCCAAAGAATCAACAACGAGTCTATTCTGATCGTGTTTCTTTATATAGACCGTCTAAAAGGGCTGAAAAGCCCAAAAATCGAACTTAGAAACAACTTGTAATCTTTGCCAGCCGACGGTCCCGTTACAGCCGTTACAGCCTGGTGTGTAACGGCTGTAACGGTTGAAGCCCAAATCTCGGATGTTCTTCATAGCCGTTACACCCGTTACATCAAGGTGTAACGGGTGACTCTTCTTGTAACGGGCAGCTCTGAAAACTCGGGTAAAATTTACGGCCGTTACACCCGTTACAGCCTGGTGTGTAACGGCTGGTGAGCCTGTAACGGGCAGTGCTGGCTTAATTCTGGTTTTTGGTCTTTTTCGATCGATCTTTCCGTCCTTTTGACATTTCGACTCCAAGGAGTGATGATATGTTGATTTTACCTGAAACCCTAGAGAAAGACATCAAATATAGACAATTTGCCGGGAGAACGAGTGAAATCCTTCATCGAATGTAGCGAATGATTAGTCGAAATATTGACTGATCAAAACACTCCACACTTAGGATTTGTTCGTCCCGAACAAATGTCGAAAATATGGCAGAATAAACACATGGGAGGATGCAATATTTCATGACCATGAACTACCTACTCAAGTGACATGTGATCAATTCTAACTGGGCATAAAAATAAAGAGATAACTCACTGTCGTAGAGGACACGAATGCATTTAGCATATGCATCAAGCCTTTAAACCTATAGGCTGCCCTAGTAGGACGAGTATAGTCTCGTGAAGGTTTTCAGGAATGGGACTAACTACAAATCCCCTATACAGCTAACTAACGTGTATGCATGAAATGATGCTCAACGAGTCATAGTAAAGTCATGTCATACCTCGGATTCATCGTGTTACCTCGACTTCAAGACAAACATCTTCATCAAAGTTTCAGACAATCATAGATTAAACGAGTTATGCATTCAAACGGTCAGTACACACGACTAACAAACGCCTCATCACAAGTTCTAAATAGTTCTATAGCAACGAGGTAAGAACGAGAACAGTTGCACAAAACATGCTCGCCATTCACCTATGCTATCTAGGGATAGTCCACGGGCTCTTGGCGCAAAGCTCGTTCTCAAGTGCCAAGGACTAGGCAATGACCCGTAAGAGAAGAGGAGCCTGGCATAATAATTTTTCTGAAAAATAGTGCGAAAAATTGCATAGGAAATTTCAGTGCAAGCACGAGGATCGTCCCTTAGACTATAGTATATGAATTCTCAAGGTAAGCTATGACTTGCATGCGGCGAGAAGGTGGATTTACACTATATCAAGCGGAAGGGAGCAGAAATTGTTTCAAGAGTGTTTTCCATATACCAGGGGTGACTTTTCTCACCGAGTCCTTGGTATTTTCTGCTTTCGCAGAATTCAACAAAAACAATTTTTTTTTCAAACTGGTTTTCTTTCAAAAACAACTATGCTTGGGGCCGATGTTTCACCCACTTTCCAGAATTGAGAACTTTGTTTTTGAGGGGAAAACTTGAAGGTCAATTGTCTAACTCCACACTTAAAGCTTGACATAGTGTATGAATAAAGGCGGGTGCATGCAAATCACGACAAGGGTAGAGAATCATATACTAGTACTAAGGTCACCTAGAAAAAGATATGCAATTTTAAGCTTTTGAAAGTTTTGAACCGGTGCCTACTAGTATCAAGTCTTAAACATGCTTCAAGAAATACGTAGAACATGTGATAGGCGAGGGCTAGCAATGATACTGACTCAAGAGAATACGCACACGAGTAAAACTATTTCAAGTCCTAGATTTTGAATCCAAAAGAATGTCAATCAGTCAAGGAGTATCGTAGAAAAAGAGGATTTCAATCGCAATACATAGACAGTTGAGCATGTACAATGAGTGAATATGATATGCAATGCATGTGACTATGCGCTACCCACTCCACACTTAAAATCGAGCTTAGTCCCTAAGCGAAAAAAAAATATAAAATAAGAGAAAGTGCATAGGAACTTCACTCGTGCGTGATGGCGCGATATCCAAGCGACTAATACGATGACCGGTGAGTGCGATACAACCTGTGAGCTGGAAGATGTATGAATAGACAGAAAGAGCTACACGAGGTAGTGGTTAGCATCGATAATCGCGAAGTGAAAAGAAGAATAAACGATGTGAGTAAAGATGAACAACAATAAAGTAATAGCTCAAACATCGAATAATAGAGAAAAGCAGTGAATAATATCCAAAAGTCAGTTACAGTAGATGAAATGCAGAAAAGACTGACAATATGGCAAAAAGAAACATCAGCAAAATAAAGTCGGCAGGGGAACTAGCTGGCCCCATCATCATTGTCGTCACTGCCCAAGCCGAAAAGAGTGGCGGTATCAGTCGAATCAACAGCACCGGTGTGAGGAGGGACAGAAGTAGAAGGGCCAGCCCCGGGGGTCGGCGACCAATGCTGCTTTGCCTGTATGCGGAATGCTGTGAACTCTTCCCTGAGCTGATTATGGGAGTTGTAGAGCTGGTTGGAGGTGGAAAGAAGGGGGCCCTGGTTGACCAAAATCTGGCGCTGATAGGCCATCATAGCCCGCAGCTCATCTCGAAACTCATGCTGTGCGGCGATGATCTGCTGCTGGGTGTGGATGATCTGCTGCTGGGAGGTCTCCAAGCGTGTGAAACGCTCGTCGTATGTGAGCGGGCAATGGGCAGCAGCAGGGGGAGGGGGAAAAGGGATGTGGCTGGGGGCTGGAGGTGGGTACGCCTCGTCCATAGCGACGTCATCATGCTGAGGCTGCTCCTCCTGAACTGGCGCCGGCTCGCGCGGAGGGGAGGCTACCCTGACCTGAGCCCTATCAATGCGTCGTTTCTTTGCTCCACCAGGGAGCTCGGGGTTGTGCGTCCACTGCCCGTCTCTCCCAATAAACTTGTAGAGAGCAATCTGGTCCATATTCAGGGGCAGGTACATGTCAGTCCCCTCCAGCGAGCTGAGGTCCCATCCTTGAGACTCGGCGAGCACAGAAATGAATAGACCGCCGCCCATGGCTTTGTTCGAAGAAGATGTAGCCCAAACTGTCATCATGCCACTAAGTATCTGAAAGAAATCCACTGGCACCCCTTTGCTGATAGAGATCATAATATCAAAGTCTGGGTTGTTGATCACAGTGGCGCCCTCAAAGCGAGTATTAATGCTCAAAGCCACAAACCGGTGAATAATCTTCCAGATTGGCTCCTTGATCCCAGCAGAACCCCATCCGGACCGGAAATAGTAGTCAAAACCGGAGATGGTTTTCCAGAATTCATACCTCTCTTCAGTACTATATTCGCCACAAAATCCCTCAACAGGAAATCCTAAAACCTCACAGACCTCGGCTTTAGACATAGTGTACTGTCTCCGCCCAATTTGGAATTTCCAATGTGTCACCTTTAACGGGCTACCCTCAATATCAAATGTAGCCAAAAATTCTTCCACAAGCAGGGGATAAGTGGGCAAAAGACGGCGAGTGAATAATAAATCAAGCCTGGAGGCGACAAACATTCGACGGCACTGTGGTAATATATCCAACTCTAAATCCCTAAGAGTTTTCATGCAAGGGACAAGGGTAGGGCGTACCGTTTTCTTGGACAGAATATTTTCAAACTGGTCCCGGGGCGCAGGTGCAAAGCGTCCGGTAGTAGCCAGTGGGTAGACCTGGGCTTGGACGGGTGGAGGCGCCGGAATAATTTCCCTGGAGGTGCTCGGAGGAGGAGCACGGGATGATGGACGGTTGTTGCGGTTAGAGGGATTCGGCCGAGTCATGGTGGAGGTGAGGGATTGCTAGGGTTTGGGTTGAATTTGAGAAATTGGGGGTCGAACGAAGTGGTGGTTGGGGTGAGGGTGGACGGACGGCTGGGTTGGCTGTCGGACGGTCGGAGGAGGCCGGGTTGGCTGTCGGACGGTCGGAGGAGGTTGGGATGGCTGTCGGACGGTCGGAGGACGGGAATGAGGTGCGGCAGAGAGAAGAAATCGGATTTGGGAAATTTGGACTGTGTGAAATTAGGGTTTCAAATTGGGGAAGAAGGCAAAAAATTTGGTCTGCCCGTTACAGTCGGTTGTAACGGGTTTAACGGGTGTAACGGGCCAGGCGAAAATTTCTGAGCAAATTCATGCCCGTTACAGCCGTTACAGTTCAGCGTGTAACGGGTGTAACGGTCTGGCCAATAACGCTGCTTGATCTGATACCCGTTACAGCCGTTACAGTCCTGTGTGTAACGGGTGTAACGGTCTGGGCAAAAAAAAAATGCTGCCTGATCTGCTGCCCGTTACAGCCGTTACAGTCCAGTGTGTAACGGCTGTAACGGCTCACTCGCCAATTTCTGCCAAATTTATTCTTTGCTTGCCCCAGAAATCCGAATGCCGTTTAACTCCACACTTTGATTCCTGCACCGTTCACACACAAATCGTACAATGCAAAATGCAAATAAATATAACTTACAGCGCGGGTTACTCCCCGAAGAGACCTAGTTTAACGTCTTGGCGAGACATAGATAAAGAGGTGGTACTAGAAGCAATCTCGGGAAGTCCCTTGCTGAGATCCCTTCCCGAGAAGTAGATTATCATCAATTCCGTCAGGAGGTGCAAGATGCTTCAGAACGTGGTAGTGCTTAAGGCGTTGCCCGTTGACCACCAAAATTTTTCCTCCTTCGACGCTGATTTCCACATGCCCGTCTGGATGTGCTCGTTCTACGGTATAAGGGCCACTCCATTTAGTGCGCAATTTTCCAGGAAATAGTCTAAGGCGGGAGTTGTAGAGAAGGACTCGCTCGCCTTCGTTGAATTCTCTGCGCACTATCCTCTTGTCATGCCACTTCTTTGTTCTCTCCTTATAAATCCGAGCATTTTCATAAGAATCTAATCTAATTTCATCAAGCTCGTGGAGATGCAGAATTCGCTTTTCCCCAGCTGCTTTCATGTCCATATTCAGCTCACGAATAGCCCATAATGCCTTGTACTCGAGTTCGACCGGCAAGTGGCAAGTTTTTCCATAGACGAGTCTGAATGGACTCATACCGATAGGCGTTTTGTATGCAGTCCTGTACGCCCACAGTGCGTCATCTAGCTTGGATGCCCAATCTTTCCTGTGGCTCGAAACTGTCTTTCCTAGAATGCTCTTGATCTCTCTGTTAGAGATCTCCACCTGTCCACTGGTCTGAGGATGATAAGGGGTGCCAATTTTATGATACACTCCATACTTTTTCAGCAACGTCTCGAAGTTTCTTTCTTTAAAATGAGATCCACCATCGCTGATGACTGTTCTGGGTACTCCGAACTGAGGGAAAATCACCTTCTGAAACATTTTGATGACCACCTTGGCGTCGCAAGTGGGGGTAGCAACTGCTTCAACCCACTTAGAAACATAGTCGACTGCTACCAAGATATACTGATTACCGTACGAAGATGGGAATGGTCCCATAAAATCAATCCCCCATACATCGAAGAGATCGACTGCGAGAATGCTCTGCTGGGGCATCTCCTGCTGCTTCGAAATATTACCAGTCCGCTGGCACTGATCACACGCTTTGACAAATTCGTGCGCGTCTTTGAATAGTGAGGGCCAGAAGAAACCGGACTGTAGAACCTTTGTAGCTGTTTTCGAACCGGCCCCATGCCCACCGTATTGTGAAGAGTGGCACCGTTCCAGAATAAACGGGATCTGATCCTCATCGACACAAGTCCTATAGAGACCGTCAGCACATAATCGATACAAGAAAGGATCATCCCAGAAGTACCTTTTAACGTCGGAGAGAAACTTCCTCTTCTGGTTGTGCGAGAGGTCGGGAGGGAGGATTCCGCAGACCAGGAAGTTAACGAAATCTGCGTACCACGGGACATTGTCCACATCAATGTGCATCAGCTGTTCGTCCACAAGAGAGTCATTTATCGGGAGTTTGTCCTCTTCGCGGTTTAGCTCTCCTAGCTCGAGGCGTGACAAGTGATCTGCAACCAGATTTTCTGCATCCTTCTTGTCCCTAATTTCAATGTCGAATTCCTGGAGGAGGAGGACCCATCGGATAAGACGTGGCTTTGAATCCTTCTTTGACAGCAAGTATTTGATCGCAGCATGATCGGTATAGACTGTGGTCTTCGAGCAAAGTAAATACTGCCTGAATTTTTCGAAAGCATAGACTATGGCTAGCATCTCCTTCTCGGTCGTAGTGTAATTAATTGCTGCTCCGGTGAGGACCTTGCTGGCGTAGTAAACTACGTGTAGCTTCTTGTCAATGCGCTGCCCCAGGACTGCCCCCACTGCAAAATCACTCGCGTCACACATTAGTTCAAATGGCAGCTCCCAATTGGGAGGCTGCACTATCGGAGCGCAAGTAAGAGCAGTTTTCAGATTATTGAAAGCATTTAAACATGAATCAAAAAAATTAAAATCAGCTTCCTGGCAGAGTAGATCAGTGAGCGGCTTTGCTGTCTTCGAGAAGTCCTTGATAAAGCGTCTGTAAAAACCAGCGTGCCCGAGAAAACTCCTGATCCCTTTCACATCCTTTGGTGGTGGCAGCCTTTCAATCACCTCAATCTTTGCGCGATCCACCTCAATGCCTCTGTGAGAGACCATGTGTCCGAGCACTATACCTTCCTGCACCATAAAGTGACACTTCTCCCAGTTCAAAACCAGGTTAGTGTCAACACATCGATGAAGAACATCGGAGAGGTTAGAGAGACACGAATCAAAAGAAGAACCATACACCGAAAAATCATCCATAAAAACTTCCATGGTGCGTTCTAGAAAATCAGAAAAGATTGCCATCATGCAACGCTGAAAAGTGGCAGGCGCATTGCAAAGGCCGAATGGCATACGTCTATAAGCAAATGTGCCAAAGGGGCAAGTAAATGTAGTTTTCTCCTGATCCTCGGGGTGTATAGGGATCTGGAAAAATCCGCTATAGCCGTCGAGGTAGCAGAAAAATTTATGCTTTGCTAGACGTTCTAACATTTGATCAATAAAAGGTAAAGGAAAATGATCCTTATGAGTAGCCTTATTCAGTTTTCTATAATCTATGCACATGCGCCAACCAGTCACAGTACGAGTAGGAATCAATTCATTATGCTCATTTCGTACAACAGTTAAACCTCCCTTCTTAGGGACAACGTGCACAGGACTAACCCACTTACTATCTGCTACGGAATAAATGATGCCGGCATCTAATAATTTCAGAATTTCTGTCTTAACCACATCACTCAATTTGGGGTTCAGGCGTCTCAAGGCATCCCTACTAGGCCTAGCATCATCCTCAAGGTTAATTCTATGCATGCACAAATCTGGGCTAATCCCTTTGAGGTCGTCTATAGAGTATCCTAGGGCTGGTCTATGTTTTCGCAAGACATCAAGCAATTTCTGGGTCTCTACATCAGTCAAGGATGCATTAACAATCACCGGGTATGTCGAGTTAGGGCCCAGAAATTCATACCTGAGACTTGCAGGTAGAGGTTTCAATTCTATCTTGCAAGATTCCTTACCTGCGTCTCCTGCGGCATCAGCTGCGTCTGCGCCCTCTATGCTCATGGCGTAGACATCCATCGGTATAGGGCAGCCTGGTACAACCTTGTAAGACTCAATAGAAGTCAGTGAAATTGGCTGATCAACATCAGCAGAGTCTAACACATCACAATCAGCAAGAAGACTAGGAGTTCTGCACATATCAGGTAAATAAAAGACAACACGTTCGCTGCCTACTCGCAAAGCGATGGAACCCCTATCCATATCAATAACAACCCTAGCTGTGTAAAGGAATGGTCTACCAAGAATGATTGGGATATCGGTGTCCTCTGAAATCTCCAGCACGATAAAATCAGCTGGGATATAAATATTCTTCACCTTAATGGGTACGTCCTTCAGAATCCCTTTCGGGAGTCTGCAAGAACGATCTGCAAGGCGAATGGAGATGTTAGTAGGACAAAGATCACCCAAGTTCAGTTTAGAATAAAGAGAATATGGCATGATAGACACACTAGCACCTAAATCACACAATGCACGACGAATAGTAAGACCACCAATATCACAAGGAATAGAAAAACTCCCTGAATCCTTAAGCTTAGGTGGCATGGGCACGTGCATGGTAGCGCTGCACTCCTCACTTAGAGTTACTGTCTCGGTCCCGTCCATCTTCCGTTTCCCAGTCATAATCTCCTTCATGAATTTGGCATATGTCGGAATCTGTGTGATTGCGTCTGTGAAGGGCATAGTGATGTATAGTGTGCGAATCTTGTCCACGAATTTCATGAACTCTTTGTCTCTCCTAGCACCCTTGAGTCGCTGAGGGTATGGGACTGGAGGCTTGTAAGGAGCCGGCTCCACTGTCTGCGCAGAATTTTCTTCTCGGGTTTCAGCTTCGTTTGATGTTTCTTCTTTATCAAGTGCAGAATTCAGCGCTGTTCCTCTGCAGAATTTCGAGTGGTAGGAGCTGGTATCATCTCGAGTTGCTTGCTGCCTCGGAGTGTAATGGCATTCACCGATTCCCTAGGATTGTGCTCTGGTTTTGAAGGGAGTTTCCCAGGTTCTCTATGTGCTGAATCTGCTTGTTGAGCAACCTGATTTCCTATCATCCGGATCGTCTGCTCGAGCTCTTTCACACGTCTATCCTGCTCTTGAGCTCGCCTATCGGCCTCTTGAGCCCGCTTATCTGCCTCTGCCATGAAACTAGCCATCATGGCCTCCAAGCTAGATGAGCCGCCAGTCTCTTGTTGTTTGGGTTGCTGCGGCTGATATGAGTAGCCACCTGAATTCTGATTTTGTTGCCCTTGCGACTGGTTGTTGTACTGAGGCTTTGACTGATAGGAAGTATTGTTCTGTTCTTGAGTTCGGACGTTGTATTGCCCTCGTGACTGATACGGTGCATTGCCTTGCTGCTGTTTGTACGGGAAACCAGTAGGCGCCGGGTTCTGGGGCTTGTAAGACAAGTTAGGATTATTCCTGTTCGGGTTGTCCCACCTGTTCGTGGGTGGTCCATAGCTGGGACCAGTCCCCTGATTATTCTGCCCGACGTAGTTTGCGTCTTCCTGATTACCGTTTTTGTCATCTGTTCCGATCACCGGACAACTATCTGCATAGTGAGAAGGAGAGCCGCAAATCTGACAGTACACGCCAACGTGAGCGACGTCTAAGGATTTCATGCTGTTTGCTAGCATCATATTCTGTATCTCGGTGGCAAGTATGTTCATTGAATCAGCCAACCGAGCAATATCGTTGGTGCTCTCGGCTTGGCATAAATCCTGCACACCTTTCCTGTCTCTAGGGTTACCTCGATCACTCGTCCAGAGGTGGTAGTCTTGAGCTGCCCTTTCTATAATTTCATAGGTGTCTTCTAGCGGGACTTGGTTCAGTCCCCCACCCGCTGCTTGATTGATTAAGGTTCGCATCCCTTGATCGATCCCCTGATAGAAGGTGTCAATAATCTGCCACTGCTCTAGATTGTGGTGTGGGCACATTCTCGTCAGCTCTTTGTACCTTTCCCAAGCATCGTACAGAGTCTCACCATCAATAGACCGAAATGATATAATCTTATTCCTGAAATGAGCTGTCTTTGATGGTGGGAAGTATTGCTGAAGGAAAGCTTCGGCCAGCTTGCCCCATGTAGTAAAAGTCCCCTCTGCATGGCTATCTAGCCATCGGCTGGCTTTGTCGGACAGTGAGAATGGGAAGAGCCTGAGGTAGTAAGACTCTGAAGGGACCCCATTGGTCTTCACTGTATTGCACATCTGAACGAAACGCTTGAGATGCTGGTGAGGGTCTTCATTAATCCGCCCTGAGAACTGATTATTCTGCACCATCTGAATGAGACCGGTTTTCAGCTCCCAAGTATTAGCTTCTATTCCGGGCGGTGCAATAGCAGACTGGAATCCAGTGACGCGTGGAGTAGTGTAATCTCCAAGAGTTCTGCGCACTGGTTGTTGCACTCGCGGTTGCTGTCCATCTTCGACCCTTCCGTCTAGCAAATTATTATTCATAGCCATTGCTGCAAAATTGCGATTTAACGCTCGTAGCTGCCGAGCTTCGTTCTGGGCCTGACGATTGAATTTTCGTCGGACCGGTGCTTCGTCGTCTGAAATCTGAATTTGCTTTTTCTGTTTGAGCGCTTTCCTTGGCATGAACTAGGTAGAACCTGCAAAAACCAAGAAAAACTGTGAGCGAAGAAATCACAACAGGAAAATCAGAAATCGAGTAAGGTGGAATAGTCTAAACTACACGAGTTAGATCTAATATCACACTAAACGCTGCTCCCCGGCAACGGCGCCATTTTGACACGCGTATTTTTAACCCTTTATAGTTGTCAAAGTATTAGTTTTAGGGGTCAAATTGCAGTCAAACAAAATTTATAATCCTTGGTAAGCCAAGTGTCGATCCTAGGAGCAATGCGTGTGAGTACTAGGTAACAAGTAACCTATTTAGCTATTCCGAATGACAAAGGTTTGATTGTTTGTAAATTACAGAAATTAAATGGCAGAAAATAAATTGTTGTGATTAATTCAGAGAAGGAATCCCAGAATCCATACTTCACCCGTGCTAACCCCTCTAATCATGCAATCATTCTACGTTAATCATTCATGCTATCGAATATGGAATATAACCGAAATAACACTAGACAAGCCGCCCATCCACGGATCATTGTCTAGATTAATCTTCATCGTCGAACGCCGCCCATCCACGGATTATCAACGATTTTGATTTATTAAATTAGTGGTTTTCCTATTAATTCATGTAAACATGACCTAATGTCAATTTCATGCGTTCCGGTTAATCCCTAGGGCCCATCCACCTTTCAACATATAACCTAAATACGTTCTATCAATGCAAACATACCCTTTGATGCAAATACATGCATAGAACGATAAAATTAAGCACACAATAAAATTGAATATTCGAATTGCATAAATAATGAACTTTAATTGATCACATGAGAGTTAGGGTTACATAGCACGGGATCCGTAGGATCCCGGAATAGAAAAGACTACTCGCTATTCATGGCGAGTGACAAAAACAGTATAGTTTGAAGGAAGAAACGAATAAACCGTAGACGATTCGCTCGTTGATCTTCACGCTGAAAACTCTGTCCTCTCTCCCAAGTTAGGGTTTTTCTCCAAAGAATCAACAACGAGTCTATTCTAATCGTGTTTCTTTATATAGACCGTCTAAAAGGGCTGAAAAGCCCAAAAATCGAACTTAGAAACAACTTGTAATCTTTGCCAGCCGACGGTCCCGTTACAGCCGTTACAGCCTGGTGTGTAACGGCTGTAACGGTTGAAGCCCAAATCTCGGATGTTCTTCATAGCCGTTACACCCGTTACATCAAGGTGTAACGGGTGACTCTTCTTGTAACGGGCAGCTCTGAAAACTCGGGTAAAATTTATGGCCGTTACACCCGTTACAGCCTGGTGTGTAACGGCTGGTGAGCCTGTAACGGGCAGTGCTGGCTTAATTCTGGTTTTTGGCCTTTTTCGATCGATCTTTCCGTCCTTTTGACATTTCGACTCCAAGGAGTGATGATATGTTGATTTTACCTGAAACACTAGAGAAAGACATCAAATATAGACAATTTGCCGGGAGAACGAGTGAAATCCTTCATCGAATGTAGTGAATGATTAGTCGAAATATTGACTGATCATTTAGTTGTTATTGTTGGGCAAGAGAACAAAGTTTGTGAATCTCTCAATAGCCTGAAGCAAACGCCAAAGTAGTGACGTTTGAAATTAGATAACGTAATGATGTCTAATGGCTTTAAGATCAATAAGTGTGACAAATGTGTATACAATAAGAACATTGAACATGGATACGTGACTTTGTGTCTTAATGGTGATGACATTTTCTTTGTGGGAAACAATGAGAAAATAATAAAGTCCATCAAGTCATTATTGAACTGGAAGTGTGATATGAAGGCTTTGAGACATGCCGAAGTAATTTTAAGCATTAAAAGTACACGAAGGATAGAGGGACTTGTATTAAGTCAGTCACACTATGTTGACAAACACTTAGACAAATTTAGAGAAGATAGTCCAAGACTGTCTAGAATTCCTGTTGACGTGAATCACACATGTCTAAGAATAAACGTGAATGTGCATCTCCCAGGTGGAATATGTCAGAGTCATAAGCAGTCTAATGTACTTGATGAATTGTATTATATTAGACAATACTTACACTGTGAGTAGACTAACGAGATACACGAGTAATCCAGGAAGTGCACACTGTAAGGTTGTCGTGAGAGTACTGAAATACCTATGATTTACTCGTAA
The DNA here is from genome assembly GCA_033675215.1 of Rhodiola kirilowii. Lineage (NCBI taxonomy): Eukaryota > Viridiplantae > Streptophyta > Magnoliopsida > Saxifragales > Crassulaceae > Rhodiola > Rhodiola kirilowii. Next base: position 5,182,963 of record CM066203.1, on the reverse strand, counting down.
TTATAGTCTACACTATACCAGATATTTGGAGGTCATTGAGGATTTCAATGACTTTAGGCCACGAGTGGCTGTGTTCATTGTGGGATAGGCAAATGTCAACTATAGGCTGAATTTTTTGCATTAGATAAATGTGAAAAGATGCTAAGTGGTCAAGGAAGTTAGAGGAGGATATTCCTGAATGGACACAACATATGCCAACAATGTGTTTACACTATGAGAATCATTTATTGATTTCTAGGGTACATAGTGTTATGTATAATGGTTAGTCTCGACATATACATCGACAATATAATATCATTAAACAACTTCTCTGCACATGAGTCATATTGACTATATGAGGTCCAAAGAGAATAATGCGGATCCGCTAACCAAATGGTTAAGTAAGGACCTAATAGAGAAGTTGTCAAAGGGAATGGGTCTGAAGCCTTTTGATTGTTAATATCAAATTATAGGCTAAAGCCCTTTTGGAAATAAAGTCGAGGCAACGGAAAACCCTACCATGATGACTGCAGATCTCAAGAACTTGGTTCAAAGGGACCACCTAACTGCTAAGATTATGAGGTCACTGTGGAGGTAACACCCCAGTCCTATTCCCTGATAAATAGTGACTCTCGCATGAGGCTAAGCTCGGAGCTTTTATTGATTCTAGTAATTTGAATAGTGAGATTCAAATGGGTCACGTGGGATTATTTGAAAGAATCACTTATGTGAGAGGGAAGTGGGGTCGCTTCAAAGGAGAATTCAAAGTGTTTAATTCTTTAGAAACTCTTGCAGAACCAGGAAAGGGGTGTCATGACCAAAATGAGCCCACCAGTGAGAACTGAATAATGGTCAGGAAGATATCTGTGGGGGACACATGGCTTTCGTTTACAATATAAGACGAGCAGTTCAAAGACATCACGTCTACTGAATAGTCAATAATGAGAACATGTTTTCCTGAGGGAAGGTTCAAGGGCGTTGCCTACCTATCCTATGCAGATATTAACCGTAGAAGCTATCACCGCATTGAGTTGAGTTTTGATTTTTATTTTCATTACTCGATTTTCTTCATGTGGGGGATTGTTGGAATTTTTGTGTTATAAAGTGTGAAGAAAACCAAGTCAATGTTGGACTGGGTCTTTCCACATATTGGGAAGTTAGGAATCACCTCATGGACGCATGGGTGGTTATGGACGGTTTACTCCATGGGAGTTAGAATCTTTCCTATATATGGAATTTCACTATATACTTAATATACACTGAAAATAAAGCAATCATCCACTCTCGATTTTCCACTGTAATTTTTTCTAGTCAGTGATAGCAGAAGACCACAATAAGTTCGATCAGCAAGGCATTGGTGCAGAGAGCGTTTGCTGAGATTCTTTTATCCTGGGAGGCATATTGTCGGTAAAACCCAGCACACATGGGCGGCAATTCTACTTTAAGGACAGCGTCTGCGACGTGACTGAATCACATGGGTTTGATGTCCTTTTATTTATGTTCATATTTGTTTCAGTAGCTTCAATTCAATTGTATATTCAGATTTTTTTACCAACAAGCTCATCCCTAAACTAGCCGGAAAGTGGAGCGCGTGACAGGCGGCGGCCGAGGCAGAAACAAAAAGCGAGAAAGCCAGAGGAAGCATAGCCATGGAGCAGGCAAAAAATAGCCCTATAACCGACGGGCAGCGCCCACCACCGGTGGACTGAAGCGGTAGCTCACCTGGACAAATGATGGAGACTTCTGGAAAGGGGATGAGAGAAGCTAGAGCAGTACACCTTTTTATGTTTTTGATTAACTACACCTTTTTATGTTTTTTGAATAAGCATTTAGGGAGCGTTCGGCGACATCAGGGTTGTAAGAATGAGGCAGTGAGGCACGATCCGAATCGTTGATCGAGTTGATCGGACGCACGTGGTGGCGAAGCTGATCGGTCAAGGTCTTGACCTATTATTCACCTCATTCGATGATGGATTATGTTTGTTTTCCGAACACTTTGTTATCATTTAACCTCTTTTCCTAGTGTTTCAGGCTTGAATTACACGATGACTCGATGTGGACCTGAATGCACGAAAAGATGAAGAAAATCAGTCAAAATCCAGCATAAGAGCCATAGGCCCGAGACGAACCTCCTGGTCACGGGCGTTACGGGTGGCCTGAGCTTGGTCAGGAGATGCTGAAATCAAAATCTGCCAACTACTCGTGACGAACCTCTCGGTCACGGGCGTTACGGGCAGCTTGAGCCAACTCAGGAGATGCGAGGAATTTCGACCGCCCGTGACGAGACGTTTTGGCCCGTGACGAGATGTTTTGGCCCGTGACGAGGTCGGGTCACGGGACCGTCAATGGATTTCGACTGGTTTCCTAATTTAACTTTTGGGCCTATTTTGGACATATCGAGTATTTTTCTATAAATAGAGGGCTCGACCAGATCTAAACGGTTGTTGATTCTTTGGAGAAAAACCCTAACTTGGGAGAGAAGACAGAGCTTTCAGCGTGAGGATCGTCGAGCTACACCGCGTCTGTACGGTTTACTCATTTCTTTCTTCCCTTATACACTGTTTTTGGTTTACTACCATGAATAGTGAGTAGTCTCCTCTATTCCGGGATCCTACGGATCCCGTGCTATGTAACCCTAACTCTCATTTGATCAATTGAAGTTCATTATTTATGCAATTCGAATATTCAATTTCAATGTATGCTTAATACTATCGTTCTATGCATGTATTTACATCAAAGGGTATGTTTGCATTGATAGAACGTATTTAGGTTATATGCCGAAAGGTGGATGGGCCCTAGGGATTAACCGGATTGCATGAAATTGATATTAGGTCATGTTTACGTGATTTAATAGGAAAACCATTAATTTAATAAATCAAAATCGTTGATAATCCGTGGATGGGCGGCGTTCAACGATGGAGATTAATCTGGACAATGATCCATGGATGGGCGGCTTGTCTAGTGTTATTTCGGTTATTTTCCATATTCGATAGCATGAATAATTAGCGTAGAATGATTGCATGATTAGTGGGGTTAGCACGGGTGAAGTATGGATTCTGGGATTCTTTCTCTGAATAAAAATACAACATTTATTTTCTGCACTTTAATTTCTGCCATTTAATTATTGCAAATTCTCACAACAAAACAAACCTTTTTAATTGGAATAGCTAAATAGGTCACTTGTTACCTAGTACTCACACGCACTGCTCCTAGGATCGACCCTTGGCTTACCAAGGATTATAAATTTTGTTTGACTGCAATTTGACCCCTAAAACTAATAATTTGACATCTATAAAGGGTTAAAAATACGCGTGTCAGAAGCCACGTATCACAGCCGTCATTTGTGTTCACACTACTTTTGTCAAAAGTAATGTGAACACAACTCGTAGACACATGACACGACGACAATGCACGGGAGTTGAATGTATGCTTGAAATCATGCTTCACTACCTCATTCTTATTTATCTTACCTCCTTTGAGCGCTTCTCTAAACACTTATTATATTTAAATTTCACAATTCATTTTTAAGTACAGCGCATTTGTCGTCTTTATCTTCAACGCGCCCTCACCGTTCTTAAAGTGATCCTAATCACACTTAGGCCCTGTCCACTTTGACTTATTTTTTTGATTTGTAAGTTAAGATTAGTTAAGATTAGTTAATATCAGTTACTATCAGTTAAGATCAGTTAAGATCAGTTAAGATAAGTTAAGATCAGTTAAGATAAGTTAAGTTACTTTTAACATACCATCATACTATTTATCATACCATCATACTATTCATCATACCATCATCATCATAATCATACCATCATCATCATCATACTATTCACCATCATCATACTATTCATCATACCATCATTATCATCATACCATCACACTATTCATCAGCATATACCATCATCATCATCATACTATTCACCATCATCATACCATCATACTATTAATCATACCATCATCATCATCATCAGCATCATCAGCATCATACCATCACCATCATCATCATACCATCATACTATTCATCATACCATCATCATCATCATACTATTCATATCATCATCATCATACCATCATACTATTCATCATACCATCACACTATTCATCATACCATCATCATCATAATCATACTATTCATCATCATCATCATCAAATTACTATTCATCATCATAAAATTACTATTCATCACCATCATCACCCCGTCATCATCAGTATATTACTATTCGTCATCATAAAATTACTAGTCATCATCATAATATTACTATTCATCATCACCATCATCATAATATTACTATTCATCATCATCATCATAAAATTACTATTCATCATCATCATAATATTACTATTCATCTGTCAATATAAGTTTCAGTTAAGTTAAGATAAATTAATATCAGTTAAGATAAATTAATATCAGTTAAGATAAGTTAATATCAGTCACTATAAGTTAAAATCATTTAAGATCATTTAAGATCAGTTAAGCTTCGATCAAAATGGAGAGGCCCTTAATCCTACCGCTATCGTGCTGACAAGTAGTTGAACTTGTCTCTCCACGTCTACTCGTCTTATTCAATCCCATCTGTTCCTCTCAATCTCAGCCGTCAATTCATTTTCAAAATCAGTCAGTCCTCTATACCGGAGTCATACTGTAGCTAAACGTACACCTACGCTTCCTCTGTTAAATAAACGAAACCAGAGTCAAACTTTAAACAGAGAGCAGCGTGATTTCTCAATCGGGAAAAAGATGACCACGTATGGCACGATCCCGACGTCATCCGATCCGGATTCGGCGACTCAGCTTGAGTTCATCTCCCGCGCTAAGGAACGCATCAGATTGGGCCTAGGCACGCGCCGGCCATGGAGAGTCTTCCTCACCCTCCGTGCACTCGGCTTGCCTCCCAACTTCTCCGGCGCCTTCTCCAGGATCAGAACCAACCTGGCCTACTTCCGTATGAACTATGCCATCATCGTGCTGGTTATTCTATTCCTCAGCCTCCTCTGGCATCCGATCTCGCTCATAGTTCTAGTGGCGATGATGGCGGTCTGGCTGTTCCTCTACTTCCTGCGAGACGAGCCACTGGTGGTGTTTAGACGGACGATTGACGATCGGGTGGTGCTGGTAATCTTATCGATTTTGACTATCGTGTTTCTGCTTCTGACCAAGGCGACGTGGAACATAGTGGGTGCGGTGTTGATTGGGGCGGCTGTTGTGCTGCTGCACGCGGCTGCAAGGAAGACGGACGACTTGTTTCTGGCGGAGGAGGAGAAGACTGCGTTTGCCGCTGAAGCTGGAACGTCTACGTCATATGGTTGATGAAGGTGAATTGAATCTGGTATGCACATGAGGATTTGGATTTCCTTACCGTTATCCTTTATTGTTGTTCATTGATTGTGTTGCTAAATCATCATCATCATCTTTGTTTAGATTGGAGTTGACTCATATATCATTGCTTTTGGATTCTTTCTTTGGATGTCTGAATTTAAGTTATGATTATCTGTGGAAAAAAATAAATACACTTTCGAACATTTTGATAATCTTGGTCATGTCCATAAGAAAGCTTTGTCTAAATATCAAGGGGGTCCGACAGCCTACATGTGCTCAATCTAAAAAACAAGGACAAGGACAAGTGAGGTAAAGTGGGTTGCCCCGATGGGGGACTCCTCCTGTGTTTGTTTACAAATCAGGATCGAAATCCTCATGCTCTAATGAGCTTTCATCAAAAAAAAAAAAACAATGACAAGTGAATGTCAATGGACCAGATCCATTATTAGTGCTATCCTATATTGTTGCCTAGCTAGCATAACTGGTTCAAAATCACAGCTAATACAAGGCTGAGTAACAGGACTATGATGAAAGAGGATGCCCAAGCCAAGCTTGTTTGATGTGGCTGGTATTGCCATTATGGTATGGGAGACCCACGCTCTTCAGCAAATGTCTTTTATGTGACTCCGAATTGTTGACTTGATAATGCCAGTATACTTATCCTTAAAAAGAAGTTCTTTTTTTTTTTGGGAAACGAAGATCCTGTTTTTTTATTTATTCATAAAATCCGTGAGGGTTCGAAAAGATACACTAAGGCACAGAGGACTAAAAACACTTGAAACACTGAAAAGAGTTCTTTCACTAAAAATTCTAACACAACCCTCTATAGAAACTCAAAAGAGCTCTCTCGCTAGCACACCCAAGACACTGGACTCTAGGAAATCGCAAAATAGTTCTACCACAAAAGCCTTCCGGCAGCAAACCTCCCTCTCTAAATTCTCAGCAGCCCCTGTTAATCCAACATATGTCGCGTTACTTTTCTGACCAGAATACAAATTCTAGTGATTTTGGAAACTTGCAATGTAGCACTCGCAAATTACATCAGGTGTGGTGTAATTTATTTTTTTACCATAAAAAGCAGGACATTATGTAGCGGGAATGTGTGCCTGATATTATTGTCATCTAAATTCTAAGCTCATAAATCCAAATGCCCACATTTGAGTGAAGAACGAATGACAAAGAGCAGGGCCGGACTTCGAGTGCAAGTATCTGATCTTTGGTTCACGTTAATGGTGGTTCAGATTGGTGCTTCCGCAATGCATACCAGATTTCACACTCTCTTCTAAACAACATCGTCTTTACTTAAATGAAAATTTAAAAGAAATTGATGAATAACTAAGTTGGATCTCATATAATCTGATATGACCCCAAGAGCCATGACCAAAGTCTCTTCGGATAGATGCGAGAAATATTGGGTGTGACTCGAGCGCCCGGATAATATACTCATTGGTTAGACTTAATGTGGAGTGACGGGACAGTAAACATTCAAAGTACGTGTCTCGGTGCCTAATCCAATTTACCCTGGAGAACACATTCTGGACACAGTACCGGTCAGGAGCTGTTTTCGCTTCCCTTGATGAATCCATGAGAAAGCGAAATCAATGAATATGGAATGATATATGTACCATGATCCTAACATAATCCGAATCAAAAAGTTATTGTAAATAGACTTGCACAACAAGTTGGGCTTGATCAAAAATAAAAGTAAACAATTCGATTTGGGTCCAAACAAAGCTTATTAGCAATCACAATAAACAAAATTATTACCGTGTTTTCTTTATTTTTAATATTTATTTTCGTACTGAATTTCATTAGAAGAAAATTTAGTTTTTCCTCGCTCTATCTCTCTTCATCGTCAGCCTTTTCGTCGTCGTACTCGAAAGTCTTATTCGTTGTTCTAATTTTGACCTAGAAAATTCCGGAATCACAATTAGAGCAGAGCCTTGCCCAAAGCGCCATCAATCGCCTCCCTATCTCGATGAATATACCAATTTGTTAACCTATCCGTCAGCCCATCATGTATGGAGGCTCCGGCAAGCTCGGTCGTGGCGGCGGAGGTCGCACTGGAGGCAATTCAAGGATGTCCTATCCACCGCCATCGGCGGTTCGGCCTCCGGCAAGATTGGGAGGGCAGAGGAATCGGCTTAATTCTCTCAATCCGGCTAAGCCCGGATCGGCGGCTGCCGCGGCCGTCGAGGAAAAGTTTAGTCTGGTGCCTGGAAGTAATCCGATGGAGTTTGCAATGATAATAAGGTTGACGCCCGACCTTGTTGAGGAGATCAGGAAAGTGGAGGCCCAAGGTGGGAACGCTAAGATTAAGTTTGATGCCAATGCCAATAATACATCTGAAAATGTAAGTTTTTTAATCAGCTCATATTGTTTATTGACTAGGGTTAAGGTGGGATTTTTATTTCTTTTTTGAGGTTTTCTTTTCCATCAATTAGTCGTCTGGTGATGAGTACTTTATATCAGTAGGGTTTATATTTCTTGTTTAGTGTAATGTATAGTAACCTTAGATCAATTATTCTTTGTTCAGGATCACAAATACCTTATTTTTCACATGATTACATTGCATTGAAGTGAAATCTTGATCCCGAGGCACAATATGGTTGGTAGTAATTGTAATGCTGAAGCTTTTGCAAAAACTAGAGGGCCTTGTCCTGCAGACACAATTTTCGTGCCCATAGTACTTTCTACTCGGAAGAATGGCAGTGTTATGTATCAGTATCTACTTGCATTTTTTGAGCTAAGGAGTTTTTGCTATTGGTTAGTGGCTTTTATTACTTGGTTGTTTTGGGCCATGTGACAAACCATGGGTCATTCAGTTAAGGATCGTATTGTATACAGCACACTGCAGCTGCATGACACAGTAGTTCCAGTTAATTTGGATCACGTTGAGTGATAGTGAAGCAAAAGTTAGGTTATAAGTTAGATATTGGCATTTGAAATGAATAAGTTAGTACTGTAAGCTGTAATCTTTTGGCAATGCACCATTTTTATAAATTAAATGGTTGTTATCTTTTTTGGGCTATAAGCCCGTTAATACAAAACATGCACCTTTACACTAACAATTAAGTGATGCTAGAATTTTAATGTACCTTTGGTGAATCTGAGGATGCACTTTATTATTTCCTTCATGTTATTTAAAGTTTAAAGTTTGCAGATTTAAGTCCTCTTTCAAATTTACCTCTTTTAAGGTTACCTCCGGTTGTGCTTATAAATTGTTTTCAAGAAGGTTTAAGGCGTTTCTTCTTTTCAGGTTATTGACGTGGGTGGGAAGGACTTCAGATTTACTTGGTCTCGCGAAATGGGTGGCCTTTGTGACATATATGAAGAGCGTGAAAGTGGGGAAGGTGGAGATGGCTTGTTGGTGGAATCCGCATGTGCCTGGCGTAAACTGAATATGCAGCGTGTCCTAGACGAATCAACAACTAGCCAAGTTAAAATGCGTTCAGTGGAAGCTGAGCTCAAGCATAAATCACGCCAGTACGCCAGCTAACCTTGTTATTTACATGAATATGTTTACTTCCAGGCTTTATTCGGAACAGCCTTCGCTTGTCAATACTACCTAATATATCTCTTCCGTACCCATGTCAACAGTGACAAAAAAAGTCATATTATTTTATTTTCATTATGTGATTTAGTGCTGTATTGTCTAAATATTCAATTTCACTTATGGCAGAGCCATTATTCTGGACCATGGCAATCCGGCTACAAAGAATCAGCTGAAGGCATTTGCTGCTGCTGAATGTAAGTTTTTTGTTATACTTATTCATGGTTCTAACATCTCCATGTGCAGTGCCTCATATATAGATAAGATACAATCTTAGTTATGTAGTAATGAAGGGTATTACAGTGTGTAAGCTAGCAGTTAAATACTTGTTTGTTAAGTTATCATGCCAAGTGCCTCCTTACAGTGAAATAATTAGAGAATAGTTTGTCTTCATCGTGATTAGTTGTTTGACTGTGACTTTGAATTTACTTTGTCCCCAAAGTGACCGTGGCATATATTTACTGTTAAGCATCTTTTTTGTTCCGTTTTGCTTATTTCCTGTGCAGCTAATCCATTCAGGAACTCTTACAAACAAAAGAAAGAGCCCCCATTCAAGAAGAGAAAATTTGATTCATCTCCAGGTCCATCTTGTTTAGCTATATTCATATTATATGAATATTTCCTCTTTTGCATCTTCGATATATTTGCTGGAGTGGAGACTGTAACAATCCAATGCATTCGTACATTAAAATATGATCTCATTGCAAACTTGCAGGTGGAGGTCCATCTAGACTTTCATCCCAGAAGCCTGTACTGCCATCCCCGGCCAGCATGAAACCAACGCGCTCAGCTTCTCCTTTGCTTTCAACTCCCAGTCGAGTTGGGGGCTCGGTGTCTCCATATGGAGCTTCAAAGGTCAATAAAAACATTGCCAGCTTAGATGATACAAAATACACTCAGACATTTAGTAAAGAGGACAAGCTAAGTACTGAGAAAGAAGGTTCTACTGGCAATGCTGCATATGGGATGCATGGAAACAAGGGTAGTAAAGGAAGTGCCAATCCAGTAGATCTGCAGACTAAGGTGGTCTCTCTTCTTACAGAGAACCCAAAGGGAATGACAGTCAAGGTTAGATCATCATTTCAGATATGTTCTTGATTTTTTGTGAATTGGTTGACTTGAATACTTAATTTTTATGTGGCTTCTGCATCAGATTATATGGTGTGTGTGTGTGTGTATATTTCTTTTGCATTTCATACTTCTTTATGCTCTCTTTCTCTTGTAGGCATTGGAGCTTGCCGTTGGAGATACTTTTTCTAATGCTTCAAAGGAAATTGAGCTCATAGTTCAATCGGTAGGCTGCAGATATATCTTCCCACACTAATTCGTGATGAAGTATGATTTTCCCCCTTTTTTGGTGTTTTCTCATTTGATTTGCATTCTTCAGATTGCAACTTTTCAACCTTCTTCTGGAAGGTACATTTTGAAACCAGGAACTAAATCAGAAAGCGTCAAGCATCCATTATCCGATATCGAAGGGTACTGCATTTTTATTATTTCTCAATAAATTTCTCATATTTGTATATTGCCATTGACTGTACATATTTGTTATTAAATGTGTCAATTTCTGTATATAGCAGTATGGATGTGAGAAATTAATTGCATTTTGTATGAAAATAGTAAATTGTGGAAACTGCGTTCCTTTACTTTTCAATTGCCTGTGGGGGTGGAAACAAGAAGGGCGTGAATACATTTAAATGGTTGATGAAAGGGCTCCTGAGAGATACTTGTGATCCAGACTGCTCAGGCATATCTATTGTCAGTATGTGAATGTTTGAAATTAAGGGGTTCCCCCCATCTCTATCAGTTGAACAGAGAAGAGATGACAAGAAAGCTGAAAATAAAAAATGATATATTTCCTTTTATTTACTTTCAAAAGGTTCAACATGAAATGGAATTTCACATGATTGAGCACTTGTACATTATGATTATGATTTGTGACCCACAATCACAAATGTGGCTGTGAGACACGGGTTGTTTCGGGTTGAGGGATCAAGGTTGATTGTTCAGACACTAAATACATGGCTGGTCGTGTTTTGTTTTGTTCTGTAACAATTAGTGAAGTTGTTCTGACAAGCTTTTATATGTTTTCCTTTTCTCTTACGTACGCTGTGGGGTTTTGGTAATATGGTTTCCTTGTAATGTGCTTCCTCTTCGTTTGCAGCTTGCGTGAACACAAGGCACACGTACCAGAGCACTCCCACCAACAATCCCCAGCTCAAGATGCAAGCTTTGCAGACAAATTATTTTCTGAAGAAAATCAGGAGCGTGAGCAATTGAGATTTAACAGTCGAGAAGACAACACTAAAATAGAAGAGAATGTCACTGTACAAGATTTTGATGTGTCTGCTCAGCCAAGGAGCCCTAATAAAAGTGATGATCGAGCAGGAAGCTCGAGCAATAGCGGAAGTGACAGTGATAGTGACACAGACAGCAGTGACAGTGGAAGTGATAGTGATAGCAAAAGCAAGAGCCCTGTGGGTAATGCGAGTAGTAGCGACAGTGATAGTGATGCATCTACCAAGAGCAAGGAGGGCTCAGACGAAGATGTAGATATAATGAGTGAAGATGACAAAGAACAGAAGGTTAGACTGGTAGCTTCAGCTCAAGGATTGTCTTCGTCTCTTGTTCCTTGGAGAACTCCAGATGGAAAACCTTCCGAAAACAGGGTGTATGATGATGACGAATATTATGGTCAAGTTCAAGTTGAAGTTGAAAAAATTCTTCCTGATGAGGACGAGGATATTGAAATTGACGTAGTGTCGGATGCAGTCCCTTACAATGACAAATCTAAAATGATGCGCGGCCTATCTCCACTCACTCATGAAAAGCATCACGAGCACAGAAGTTATGGAGGTGCGTTGTTTAGTGATACACATGATGCTGTTAAGGAGCGTGAAACGATCAGTGCCCCTGAAAGGGTCTCTAAAGCCAAAACCAGTAGCGGTTTTGATGCGCGTAACATGCATGAGAAATATGATCGCCCTAAAGGATCTAAGCCTGGAAACTTGCCACCGCATCCGAAGTCTAGGAGCATGAAGACACAGGTCTCAGAGGCTTCTGGTCATGTTTCTCCTCACGGTATAGAGAGTGATCTCTATATGGCTTCTCCCAGCCATATGATAAAAAGATCTGATAGGAATGATGATGATGAAATAAGGCGACCTAAGGGCTCCTCTGAGGGAAAGTCTGGACAACCTTCTAGTAACCAGCCGCTGAGTACAGTGTCTATCAATCAGAAAAGACTGGAAAACATGTCAAACAATGCAAGCAAGGATAAATTAAGTGATAGCATGGGGCATGGTTACAAAAAATTAGAAAGAGGTTATGGTGACATGCAAAATGAAGATGTTGGCACTAAGAACAATTATATTATGACCTCCGATTCTCAATACAAGAAACCTGAAGCAGTTGGGCAGTATAAGGGTGCAAATCAAGTTTCTAAAGCATCACTTGGGTGTTCGCCAAAAGATGATGGCAGATATCCTTTTATCAATGGACAAAGCAAGAAACTAAACAGAGAGCTTTCAGATTTGGAGATGGGTGAGTTGCGTGAACCAGTGTCTGAAGAACCATTGGGAATCAACCAAAACTTTGAACGAGAAAGATCATTCAAAAAAATTGATAGCATGTCAGACAGCCAGAATATAGATCCCAGTAAATTCAAACCTATTAGGACGGAACCCATAGAACAAGAAAAAGTAGCGTGTCCCACTACAAATAGTAAACCAAAGAATCCAGAAGGGTCATTGAAGAAACGGGCAGCTGAAAAAACAAGAAGGCCTCAGCAGAGAACTACTAATCCTCAGAATCAGAGCCACTTAAATGTGGATCAAGCTGCCCTTGATAAGAAAACTTCTGGAAGTAAAACAAAGCATGATGATAAAAGGAGAAAGGTTTCTCAAATTAACGCTAACGATTCAGCAGATCTGGTTGATGGAGAAAATGATGCACTTCTTCCAGAACAAAAGAGGAGGGAATCTTCTTCAGATGAAAATAGCTGTTCATACACCAAGTATGAAAAGAATGAACCAGATCTGAGGGGACCTATAAAAGATTTTTCTCAGTAAGTAATAGAAATCGAATCCCCATAAATAGATAACTAATAGTCCTATGCTCATACTGCCTTTTCTTTTTTGCTTGTCATGCTCAGTAGTAATGGTTGTCTGGTTTTGCGTTCTGTAGGTACAAAGAGTATGTTCAGGAGTATAATTCTAAGTATGACAGCTACTCCTCATTGCACAAGATCTTAGAGTCTTATAGGTATCTCATGCACTCACTCTTCCCTGCAATCATGTGTGATTTTCACCTGCCTCTAATCGCTTGGATGTTATCATATGGCAGAAATGATTTTCTTAAACTAGGAAAGGAACTTGAAAATGCTAAGGGGAAGGATGAGAAGTATAATAATGTCTTGAGTCGTTTGAGAGATTCCTATGGCCAGTCTGGAGCGGTATGACTCTTATTATCATATTTTACTAATTACATATTGTTTTTTTTTATCATGCAATTCCATCCACCAAGCCAAACAAAATTTGTTAGCTGTTATTTAGAACTTAATATATCCCTTTGTTTGACCCCATCTTATATCCGTAACTTTAAATTGCATTTTTCAGAGGCATAAGCGGTTGAAGAAAATCTTCTTGGTACTTCACGAAGAACTAAAGGTTACCAAGCTGCACTTGCCCACATTAAGCTATCTTTGCAACTTTTGAGATCCTTTTTAAACGTTTTTTCCACATCTATCTTTTCATATGGTGCAGCAACTGAAAGAAATGATCAAAGATTTTGCAGTGGCTTATACGAAAGATTGAAGTCCAAGAGGGTTCCTGGTGTACATAAGAGCAATATTTTTGTCCTTGACCAAGAAAAGTTAGATTTTGCAGTAAGCAAGCAGGCATGGTATTATTATCGGGGTAATTTAAAGATGAGATGCATCAAGTATTTATAGCAAAAGTCTCCTCTAGCTGAATGCAAAGAAAGGCCATATGGCCTTTTGTACAAATTTGATATTCCTTTTTGGGTCTGGAAAGGCTTTATGGATGTAAAATGTATTAGAATGAAAAGTTCAGTCAACCAGCAAAGCTTTTCTTTTCGTCAACCTGTTGTTCCTGTACCAGTATCCAGAGACTCTCCTTCTCCATTTAAAAGAAAATTAATATCAACAAAAAGAAAAGAAAGCTAGGGATTCACAGAAATATTCCCAGCATCTTTATCATCCTGTGCAACTCAGCCACATCGTATTATTATACACATTTGATCACAGCCGTCCATTATATTAACTATCTCACGCTACCAGCTCTCAGATTCATCCACGTGCCCCTTAGCCCTACGATATCATCAAAAACGTGTCGCAACAAAGCCCAAGAATGCACGTGCACACACGTGACTTCCTCGCCACTTATTTAATTTATATCTTTCTACATTTTTTTATTTATATTTATTTAATTTCTTCTCTCTCTTTTCACCCTCTTCACTCCCCTCTCCTCTCTGCAAATCTCCGTGTGTCTATCTTGCCGTGGCCAAAAGAATCGCGAAAGGTGAGCAATCCACTGTTCGATTTTATTCCTTTAACCATTCCCTTTTCGACATCTCCGACCGCCGGCGCAGTGAAATTCGTTCTGTAATAGGGCTTTTCGATTCCGGCGGCGGTGAGGAGTTTTGCCAATTTGGAGAGTGACAACAGCGAGGATTGGGATTTCTTTTTTATATCGGGGGATGAAAGCTGAGATATTTTTATGTGTGGCATTGATGGATTTGAGTATTGAGGTCTTTATTTAGATCTCTCTTAAACCCAGAACAATTAGGGTTTTATTCTTCGCAATTTATGGTATTTGGATTTGCGCTGCATGTGGGTTTTGATGCGTTTTCTGAAATGCTTGTGTGTTTTTTCTTTGTGGTTTAGGTTAAAGTTTGGAAATTTGTGGCGGAAGAGTGAGGTTTTGCTGACTGGTATTTGATCCCTTTTGGGAGACGTTGTGAGGTTTTTTGGTTTCGCAAGGCCACTTTTGAATCGGAAAGCCTCTCTTTGAAGTTGTATAAGTTTTTCTGAAAGATTGAAGCAAAGTGGCTGGAGGATTTGTGGGGGGTTTAAATGGGGAGTTCTCCAGTTGAGGCTGAAAATGGTTGTATTGATGAGACTGTAGGGGGGCTGGTCTGGGTCAGGAGAAGAAACGGTTCTTGGTGGCCAGGCCAGATTATGAGTGTGGATGAGTTGCCTAAGTCATGTTTGCTGGCTGCTAAACCTGGCACGCCTGTAAAGCTTCTTGGCAGAGATGATGCTAGCGTGTAAGTTTCTGTCTGACATATTTATATGCTTGTGTGATTAATGTTATGGAATATGGCCTGGTTTCTATTACAATATGAATTGGCTTTGAAATATGTGGTTGGATGTCCATAAGGCATATTATTCTTACACTTGTATGATTTGATACAATATGTTTTCCTAGTTGTCAGTATATGCTTATAGTGAACTCTTACAGTTAACAGTTTGTTGATGTTTTTCCATTGACTTGCCTCCAAATAGTGAAGGGTGATAGTGAATCAGTTCATGGGTTATTTTTGAAAGGAGGCTTAGTACTATCATTAGTAATCATTGAGGAGATGGTCATTGCTATCGCCTATCATTGCAGTTTTACATATCAACTTTTCATATGAAAGTTACTGCCCACTTTGGATGGGAGAAACCATGATAGTTTTCCATGTTCAGTGTTTCACTTTCACTTCTGAGAAACAACTTCCATGAGCTAACTCATCCTGACTCTTGTTTTGGTTCAGTGATTGGTATAATCTCAATAAGTCTAAGCGCGTGAAGGCATTCCGCTGTGGAGAGTTCGATAACTGCATTGAGAAAGCAAAGGCTGCCGTCAGTATCAATAAGAAATCAGTGAAATACGCCAGGAGAGAAGATGCCATCATTTGTGCTTTAGAAATCGAAAATTCGTTTGAATTGAAGGATATGGACAACTTAAGATTAAACAATACAGCTGAGAATCAGAACAGTAATATATCTACAGACCCATTGGCGATGGGTGAAAATGGCAAGGCTAAAGATGAGCCGAGCACGCCTTTAAAGAAAGGAAACTTGGAATCAGCTCAATGTGGTTTGTCATCTGCAGATGCAAATGAAATGATTGTGGCAAAGCCATTATCCATAAAGGGAAAGCGGCGTAAAACACCTAATGACTCTGAAGATGATGGGATAGTTGGAGTGAAACGCATGAGAGGAATTAAAGACATTGTCTTAGGTGTAGCATCTAAAATAAAAGATGACGTTGATGGGGAAGGCAACCAATTAAATCAAGAGACTGTTGACAAAGGAAATTCTATTACCAGTGAAAGTCCTGCAAGTAGTTGCAAAAATAGTACCCCATCACTTAAGAAAAAACGATCTGTCATAGCCAACGCCAGCGGCCATGAATCCAAAAGAAGGAAAGACCGTAGACGTACTTTGACAAGAGTGTTGGAAGAGAGTGTTATGGTCTCTGTTCCAGTTACGTGTAATGAGCTTTCGGGTAGTGTTGGATCGCATGTCATGGTTGCATCTGACCGGGAGGCAGCCCTTGAATCTATGGACTCGGAAGGTATTACATCAGATATTGCCAATAACTGCGTGGAGGGAGCAGATGCCCACTATGAAAACGCCGTCTTATTGAATTCTTTTAATGTAGAATGCGACCCTTCTTGTGATGATCAGAAATGTAAGGAAACCGGAAGTGGTCGTTGTTTACTTCCGCCTGACAGTGGGTCTTCAGATGAGTTGTATGATGTGCATCTTTCCGTGGATGATGATGACACTGGTATGCTCTATCCAGTCATAATTATTGTTACATTGCAAATTTTTATGTGACGGTGTTCAAATTTGGCATTATGGTGGGTTTTTAGTGGGCGAGTTTCAATTAGCGGTCTACATTATGTCATAGCTACAAAGATGTGATGGGTCTTGAATGAGTAAGCTAGTTGCTTTCCTTTTCTGCATGTAATGTTATATCCCCGCAGTAGTTTCTGTGGGAGCATTGACCCCTTTTGGCCATTTTTCTTACTTTTTTTTTGTTTCTTGTCACATCTGTGCATATTTTGCCCAATTTTATATTTCCTTCATCTAATTGAAACCTTTAAAATAAAAGAAAATTCTTGACTTGATACGGTTTTGTTTTAACTTCTGATAGGCTGAGCAGGTCTGTCATAATAGTGATAACATGGTTATGCCAATGTTGCTTGTTCATGCTTTCATTTCCTGAGTTGTGCTTATACAAGTTCAAGTTGTGATTACTATACAAATGTAGGATAGGCCCTAGTTGATATGTTTTTTTCCCAGGCACACGTTTGCTTATTATCTTTGATTGCTGTAAGGATGAACAATAATTTATTTTTGGAATAATGAATCAGGTTTAACACACGCAGTTCCAACTGGTCCGCCTGGAAAAAGGAAGATAGACTGCACAAAGCACTGCCAGCCAAGGGAACAAATTAATGTGGTACTGGTCATGAGTGGGGATATGCCCGAGTCTGATTCTACCTGCTCAGCAGCTGCGCATGGTGGTATAAGTTTTGACATTATAAAAAGTAGTTCAGTGTGGCAGTCAAAACGAAAGAGGAATTCAAGGCGAATAACGAATCACAAGAAACGGGATTTGAAGAATATTGAAGGTGTCCTGAATAATGGATGCAGTGTTCTAGGTTTGGGTTTAGAGCAGCATCTTGGTGGATTATCTGAGTGTTCCGACATGAAAAATAAATCCAAACTCGAAGAAACCACAGGAGATCTCGAAGACAGGGTTTCAAAATGGGGCAAGCACACATCTCACGGAGAAATTATAGAAGGAGCACATGACGAGGCAAAAGGTCCAACAAGGTCGCTACCGTATCGACATTCTCGTTTTTTAGTTCCTTCAAAATATGAAGAGGCAGACTTTCCTACGAGGAATACTCGGTCAGAAGCAGGGCCAGAACCTAGCTTACATGATGTCAACATTGAAGTCAAGTCCTCTTATCGTTCTCATCATGTACCTATAGTTTCCTTTATGAGCAAATGCAATGGCAAGGCGATAGTTGGGCACCCTCTTACCATTGAAATTATGGAAAATGGATACTCTGATAAGCTACTTGAACAGTTCATTGACAACCTCAGCTGCAAACATAGCCGCAAGCCAAGATCAGTTGAAGGAAGGGATACCAAGAAACATTCAAGATCGAGAAATGTATCAAAAAAGAGTTTGTCTAAAAATGGCGGGCCATCATCCAAGAAAACTAAGAGACTTTCAGCACTTAACGGCTTCCGTAAGTCGAGAGACAATGACAGGAATCCAGTTGTAGAAAAGCCCATAAGTTCTGCCATAGCCTGCATCCCTTTGAATGTAGTTTTCAGTCGGTTGAGTGAAGCAGTCAATGGTTCGAGACAGCAACATTTTCGCATCCTGAGCAACCTGTGAATGTGAAGATATATCTATCTAGAAGTGAAGGTGGAAGGAACTTCAAGGATCCTCATTTATTCTTATCCTGGTCTTTCTAAGGATGATGATATTAGTGGGCTTCATTTTTCGTTAAATGCTCGGCTTGGAGCATTTCCCACATTTTGTATTGAGATGCTATACTGCTGTAGAGAAAGGAAAGGGATGGCAGTTGAGTAGTGTGTGGCATGGGAAGTTTGTACATATATGTGAAGCTAGATGAGAAAATGTAATGATAATGGTGATGGTCTGGCTTTCCGAATCCAATCATCTTTTATAAATTATAATTATGAAAGGGAAACTTGAGCAATGTCATGTTTCAGGGATCAGTATTATAACTTATGTCCCATGTTTCTTCTCAGTATCTTGAATCTTCCTTATTAAATGTCATTCCGGGCTAGGAGAAAGAGGTATTGTGTATCTCAAGAGGTAAGTAAATTTAGTTCTATCAATTAGATCAAATATTAACTTTATCGACTGGATTTAAATGAATTTCTGACATGTTTGTTTTGATTGACATAAAAGAGTGGAAGGCACTACAAAGTTGTGTGTTTGATTTGTGAAATCATCAGAACAAGAGTAATGTTGTATCTCCAGTGCTGGCTGGAGACTGGAGTGATCAGCTTGTTGTATTGCGTATTATTATACATACACAAGGGAAGAAGAAAGTGAAAAAAGGTATGCAGAATTTAAATATTGAAAAGATAAAAAGAGTACACGAAAGGCAAGTATTTGCCAGAGCAAGGAATGTCTTGAAGCTGGGAGGTAGCAGCACTCTTCTTAGCTGGGATTGGAGGTCGGCCGGCAGGGAGAGAGAAGTTTGGTGAGTGTTCCGGCGAGCGAGAGGTTGTTTAGAAGTTTTGAGAGATTGGGTCGGTTGTTTAGTCTTCGTTAGTGTTTGTTTTAGAGCGGTTAGTGGGCTGCTGGCTCTGAGGGTTTGTATTATAGGCTATATGCCTATTTGGCCTGTTAAGTTAAGGTCAGTTTCAGTTTAATATATCAAAAAAAAAAAAAAGGAATGTCTTGATTCTTGAAGCAAAATAAAAGGTTCAATTATGGGCCGTGAAGATGTTCAATGGCAGGGTTACAAGGAATTTAAAGCAGGGCTATATATTCAACAATCAATGCTTTCATTTTCAACTTTACTCAACTTGCAGTAGAAGGGTTCAGTGAAACTTGACATGTCTTAAAGGTTGTTGCAATGAAGATGACAAGTTGTTGTGCCTGGCATACTAGTTGACGATAACTTAAATTCTCTATAATATCAGCTACTCGGTTAATGATGTAAAGGTTACAAACATTGTGCAAGCTTACAAGCAAAAGCAGTTGATTTACAATTTTCCAGAGTGTCACTGTCATCATTTAATGTTGCAGGTCCCTCAAGGATGGCTGAATAATAAGTTGTGGCTGCTTATTAGCTGACCGGTGGTAGACTATTCCAAGTCTCCTCACTAGTTGCACCAAGTTTTACAGTTTGATATTTAAGGCTTCTGGCCCTCTTTTGGACAAAGTTGGTTCACTGAGCTGCAACTTGATGAGAGTCTGAATATGTACAGGAAACTTCCCTCATTTGGTTTCATAGACTTTTGAAGAGAGTTGGATGCGGAAATGGCAGCAGTACAAGGATATTCAAAACTCGCTTTGGTTCTGATTAGTGCTTATTTTGTTGCATCAATCACAGTCCACGTCCAAGCTCAAGATGTATCAGGTCAGAAAACTTTTTGATGTGGTGCAGTTTGTTATAGGAATGTATAAGGAAATGGTTATTTATTATTGATTGAATCGAAATTACACAAGCATAGGAATAACTTTCCTAATGTTCAATCCAAGCACAAACCAAATTGTCTTATACAATCAACACCAATCAAGCAATCAAAGAACGCAGAAGAAGAAGATGGACTGGAGGGTTTAGAGCCCCCTCCGATAGCCCCTGGTCGAAGTCGGACACCGCAGCACCACTTCGATCCTTATCCACGTTCGCCGGAGACCAGCCTGATTCCTGAGCACTCGACAAGCTTCCAGCAGCGACTGGACCAGCCAACGTCAATCTGAACACTCGAATCGGATCTCTCTCACTCGAACTCGCTTCGCAGTCTTGAACAATCGCTCTGTCACAAAACTCGATTTCAGATTTTGGGATTAACCCTAAATCCCCAAATCGCGTTTCTTTTATCCCAGCTGAAGAGAGGACATGAAACGCAGCGTTCCACTTGAGTCATAAGCTAGACGACGCCGCTTGATGTGTAACGAACTCCAACCGAACTTCGCGCTTCGTCAAAACTACGCCGTTCCACTTAAACTCGCTTCTTCCTTCAAACCCCGTGACAGACTGAAGTAGCCCGTGACACTTGGCTTGTCACGGCTGTAACGGCAGCCGAAAGCCTCAGAAGCTTTGCGCCTTTGCTTGTCACGACCCGTGACTCAGGACTGTCACGCCCGTGACAATTGCTGCTTCGACCAGGAATTCCAACTGCTCTCTTTGTGCTTGATTAAGTCTAAACTAGTCTTAATGGTTTGTGCTTGTAATAAACTGATCAAAAGGAGATTACAACCTTACAATTGCCCTCCTAATCTGCTTGATCTCGTGCATCTTCATTCAATCAGCCTTTGCTCTCCAACAGCTGCATTCCATCAGCCATCGTTCCATTCCCATTGACCAGCAACAGCTTTAGGTCACTTTTCCCATATGAAGAGATTTCCTGCAATACTCAAATTTGACATAAGGCACAACCTTTGTCCCAAAATCAGCAGGATTTTCATCACCAAGTACTTTATCAATTCTAATAACACCTTTGTCAATGATATCCCTAATAAAGTGAAGTCTAACATCAATATGTTTACTTCTTTCATGATAAACAGGATCTCTACAAAGATGCAAAGCACTCATGCTATCAGAATAGATCAAAGGCACATAAGCACATTGTTCAATTTCAGATAATAGACCCTTAAGCCAGATAGCCTCTTTAGCTGCCTCAGTAGCAGCAATATACTCAGCTTCAGTTGAAGATAAAGCTACCACAGATTGTAATTGGGATTTCCATGACACACAATTACCATGCCAAGTAAAAAACAGTCCAGTTGTAGACTTTCTAGTATCCCTATTACTAGCATAATCTGAGTCAACATATCCAATCAAGTCAGGCTTATTCCCATATACAGAGTATACAAGTCCCAAGTTCTTAGTATGATTTAGATATTTTAGCAAAAATTTCATAGCATTCCAATGACTTTCCCCTGGATTAGTGACGGGAGCGTCGGTTGCACTGTCGTTAGGGTGCAATGCGTCTCGTACAAATAAATTTATAATGTCCACTACTCGCGACTTAACTACTGGGTAGTAAGGGTAAGTAGGGGTCGAACCCAAGGGAATTAGGGGGATAGATTGTTCGTTACGGCTTACACGGTGCGTGATTTTAGGTCGAGTGTGGACTTACTGCTAATTACTAAACTACTGTTTTTGGGTTTTTTGGGTTTTTTGTGCGGAAAGTAAATACAGAAAATAAATACTGAAATTAAATACAGAAAATAAAGGAGTTGAGGGTTAGAAGACTTACAGTGGGTGATGCGTGATTGTTGATTCCTCCGGTATGTGAGTGGTTGGTGGTTGTGTTTGATTGAGCAGTTATACTAGGAAATTAAATACAGGGGGTGTTTGCAATTGAAAGAGCGTATTCAGTTTCAGGTATTCTTGTATTATCACATGTTTATTAGTTTAGTAAATCTTCTAAGTATTCAAACGATGAATCGAGGCTAGCGATAGCTCAAGACTTGCAACATCGGCTAAATCACACTTGTTCTATTTAGACTAGCGCTAGTACCAGTTAGGTACGCTAGTCTATGTGCATCCACCTGCTCTCCTGTTACGGTTTCCCATAATGGTTTTTTAAATATAGTCGACCTCTTTCAGATAGCTTTGTCTGTTACGACCTCCCCTATCCGGGTGTGATCACGAATATCTTAAGGAAGAGCTTACGAAGTTGGACCCCTAATGGTCACATTCCCAAAATCGTTCACTCTACCTTAGAGACATTCTGACTTTTATATGGCACATAGAACAAGTATTGAATACTAAGAAAATAAACTAAGCTAATTAAACATTAAATAATACAAGATTATACCTTTCGCCGAATGAGGAGTTTAGCCTCGCCTGTCCATGGAGGAGAGCGCCTAGCCAAATATCGTAACTTTATTGATCCAAACCAACTTACAAAATATTACAAAATGTAGAGAGATAAGTGATTGTGTATGGAATGGTTTTGGATGCTAAAATGAGGAGGGGTGAGCCTCCTTTTATAGGAGAAATGGGAGGAAATGGAGGGCTAGGATTGATTTGATCCAAGGGTGGAGGATGAGGCTTGGAGGAGCCAAGGAGGCGCCGCCACTTGGCGGTGGTGGAGTGGTGGAGGAGCAGCCGCCGGTAGGAGGTGGTGGTGGAGGAGCAAATGGTGGTGGAAGCCACCTTCCAAGCAAGTCATCAAGTCATCCAAGGAGGAGAGAGGAGGAACATGTGGTGGAGGAGCCACCACATGGCGGCGGCTCATTGGGCGGAGGAGAGCCGGTCATCCATGGAGGAGGAGGGAGGAGCCGCCGGTGGTGGGTGGTGGTTTTGGGGTGGTTTTCCTCTTTGGCCACCTCTTCTCCAAGTCACAAGTCATCTTGCCCATATGTGAGTTTTGTACAGTTTTGCACTGTCTTTTCACAAAACTGTCAGTGTAATTTGGCACTGGGTTGACTTGATTCCATCTCTGCACAATTTGTGATGAGTGATTCATCGTCAGGATCCTTGATATTTCTTCAGTCGGCATATGATCTTGACCTTGAATCGACTCCTTATATCTTTTCTGTGCTAAAAGCCTCTCCTTAACGTGTTTTCACTTTAATCTCTAACATGCCCTGTGGAAATATATCGGGACTAACAAGTGGATGTTAGACAGACAAACAGTCTAACTTGGGGGGTTTATCTGTGTTTTTGATTCGTATAATTGTGGTCCATCAATTAGACATGAATCTACTTAGCACACTTATCTTAAAAGCAAGATCTGGCCTAGTACATAGCATGCAATACATCACACTACCAACTGCAACATCATAAGGAATCAAACTCATTTTCTTCCTAGCAGTTTCATCTTTAGGACAATCTTCTTTACTAAGGACTAAGTGCCCTCCTAAGGGTATCATGGCAGGTTTGCTATCATGCATACTGAACTTTTCAAGAACCTTATCAATATATTCAGCTTGAGATAAAAACATCAGTTTCTTTTGCCTATTTCTCACAATGTTTATGCCCAGAATTTTCTTAGCAATGCCTAAGTCCTTCATGTCAAAATTTGAGCTCAATTGCTTTTTAATCTTAGAAATTTCAGATTCAGAATTGCTCATAATCAGTATGTCATCAACATATAGCAGCAGATAAAGAATCAAACCAGATTTGGGCCTTTTCAAGTACAAACAAGTATCATATTTGCTTCTAGCAAAATCAAGAGACATCATGCATTCATTGAATTTAATGTTCCACTGTCTAGGTGATTGTTTCAAGCCATAAATGGATTTCCTTAACAGACAAACATGATCTGGCAGTTTATGATCTACATAACCTATAGCTTGAGACATATAAATTGTTTCATTTAGGTTACCATGTAGAAATGCAGTTTTAACATCCATTTGTTGTAAATGCCAATCATAAACAGTTGTCATAGCAAGAAGAAGTCTCAATGTTTTATATTTCACAACTGGAGCAAAAATTTCATTATAGTCAATGCCCTCCCTTTGTGTAAAACCTTTTGCACAAAGTCTAGCCTTAAATCTAGGAGGTTCAGTTGGGGAATTAGGTTCTTTAATCCTAAACACCCATTTACTACCAATTATTTTAGCTCCTTGTGGCCTAGGAACAAGTTCCCAAGTCCCATTATTAAACATAGACTCAATTTCCTCACTCATTGCAAGTTTCCATTTATCACTATCCTTACTTTTCATGGCTTCATCGTAAGTTTCAGGCACAACATATTTCACCTTTTCAGCAACATTAATAGCATATTCAGCAATGTTAGCAAATTCAGCAACATTAGCATATCTCTTGGGTGGAAATCTAATCCTAGGTGCCCTATCTCTAGCTAGCACATAATTAGATAAATCATTATCAGCATGAGCACTAGTAGTGTCATCAGTCATGGCAACAAAAACAGCAGAGTTATGCACAATCAGATCAGTGCAAACAGCATTTGTGCCTCCACCACTGTTGCTTTGGGAGGCACCTTGCACATCATTATCATTATGACTAACAGGTAGGTTCCTATCAGTGCTAGAACTAGGAAGACTTAGCTGGTCCCCATCTGTTTGATGGGGTAAGTTACTCCCATAGTCCTCATCTTGATCACTCCCTCCTTCCTCTTGGTTTCCCAAGCTTACCTGAGGAGGGGTGTGCAGGTCCAAATGCCCTCCTGATCCTTGTGATACTGCTGGTTCAGCCTCCCCTGCTCCATCTCCACTTGGTCCTCCTTGGTTTCCCATGAAATACCCAGCTGGAATGAAGTCTGTGGTGTCTTGGGAAGGGCCTGAAACAACAGTTGGAGCAGCAGTTATCAGATTTTTAAAGTGAAAGTCCTTCTCATTGAAGGTAACAGATCTGGCTCTAATAACTTTATATGCACCAGGTTGTATAACAAGCAACTTGTATCCCTTACAACCACTAGGATAGCCTAACATGACAGTTTTAATGGCCCTAGGTTCCAGTTTTCCTTCAGATACTTTAGCATATGCAGTACACCCAAATGGTCTTAAATGTTCTAAGTGAATTTTCTTATTCAACCACATCTCAAGGGGCACTTTAAAATCAATAGCAGAACATGGGGATCTATTTATCAGATATGCAGCACAAGTTACAGCTTCACCCCACATAGAACTCTTAAGGCCTGAGCTAATTAGCATGCATCTAGCCTTTTCTAAGAGTGTTCTATTCATTCTTTCAGCTATTCCATTCTGCTGTGGTGTATAAGGAACAGTTAGGTGTCTTTTAATGCCATTTTCAGCACAGATATCATCAAACAATTTGTTACAAAACTCAAGGCCATTATCAGTTCTCAAGCATTTAACTTTCAGATCAGTCTCACTTTCAACAGATAATTTCCAGGACTTAAAGCAATCAAGCACCTCAGTTTTTGATTTCAGCAAGTAAATCCACACCCTTCTAGAGTAATGATCAACAAATGACACAAAGTAGTTCCTACCACCAGCAGTTGCTACTTGGGCAGGGCCCCAAAGATCACTATGCACATATTCAAGCTTTTCATTAACAGTCATATTTGATTTACCAAAAGCATGTGCAGTTTTCTTCCCAAGTACACAGATTTCACAGAAATCAATATCACAAGGCTTTTTCTTAATCAGTCCATTTTTAAACAAGTGAAACAAGCCTTTGTTACCAATGTGTCCAAGCCTAGCATGCCATAGCTTAGTTTCATCAAGATTCTTAGTACTAGCATGCACAACATTTAGTTCAGGGGACAAAGAAACATGATATAAGCCACCTAGCCTCATGCTTCTAATCACAACATGGTTATCTCTTATGACATCTCTAGTTCCATTCTTAGAAATTATTTGACAGCCTTTATCTTCTAATGCAGATTCAGAAATTAAATTCCTTCTCAGATTTGGCACCCAAGCAACATTCTGCAAAATTCTTATTTTACCATCAAACATTTTCAATGGAACATTCCCAATACCCATGATTTTCAAAGTAGTAGTGTCCCCTAACTTAACCTCACCACCATCACATAGTTTAACATCATCAAACATAGATTTATGAGGTGTAGCATGCATTGTACAACCAGAATCAAGAATCCAAGCATTCATACTATCAGAATTTGCAACAACAAGAATTTCAGGATGATATTGAGTCTCACACACATTAGTGTAATCTGTTTTAGTTTGTTCCTTCTTCTTATGGTCCTTTTTATTTTTCTTAGGGCAACCATTCATATAATGACCCATCTCACCGCAGTGAAAACACTTGACATTCTCTAGCTTTTTCTCAGATTCTTTGCTATTGGCTTTAGACTTATGGGATTTGTTGGATTTGGGATTAAACTTAGGCTTTGTTTTGGCAAACATTACCTCACTTTTAACCTCCTGTTTAGTACCATTTTTCTGCTTAAAAACTCTCAAGGACTCATTTTTCTGAGTAATGAACCCAGTGATCTTAGCTAGTGTTAAATCCTCTCTACCAAATTGAATTACATCAATGAGGCCATCAAACTGGTGGGGCAGGGAGCTAAGGAGAATGACAGCTTGGTGTTCTTCTTTAATAGCATCCTCACACCTCTCCAAGTCTTGGTTTATCCTAAGGAAAATATCTAGATTTTCTTGGATACTAAGGGATAGGTCCATCTTAAAGGTAAACAACTTTTTAAGAAGGAATATCCTATTGGGTAGAGACTTAGTTTGATAGGTGGCCTTAAGGGTGTCCCATAAAACCTTAGGATCTTTGATTTTCATCAAGGGTCTAGCTACATCATCTGTGAGTCTCATCATAATTTCAGCTAAGGCTAATTGCTTAAGGTCCTTTTTAGTTTGGTCTGAGGTTGACCACTCCTCACTCACAGCTCTCCAACACTTTTCCTTCACTAGAATTCCCTCCATTCTCATAAGCCACATAGCAAAATCAATCTGCCCATCAAAGGGCTTAAGCCTAATATCAGTCATCATGAAAGAAGAACAAACAACAAGATTGAAGCACTCAAAATCCAAATTCAAGAAGCAAATATTCAGGCACCACACCACAGTCCACAAGAACACAATCTCAGGTCAAATTCATGCAAGATAGCATACAGGAATATGATCTATTGTCAGTCCGGACTCAACAGGCCACAAGGCGGAGCGACAATGACACTAGACTCAATTAATGACCAAAGATCAACCAAAAATCACCAAATCAACAACGATAGATGAATAATTGGCTCTGATACCACAATGTTATAGGAATGTATAAGGAAATGGTTATTTATTATTGATTGAATCGAAATTACACAAGCATAGGAATAACTTTCCTAATGTTCAATCCAAGCACAAACCAAATTGTCTTATACAATCAACACCAATCAAGCAATCAAAGAACGCAGAAGAAGAAGATGGACTGGAGGGTTTAGAGCCCCCTCCGATAGCCCCTGGTCGAAGTCGGACACCGCAGCACCACTTCGATCCTTATCCACGTTCGCCGGAGACCAGCCTGATTCCTGAGCACTCGACAAGCTTCCAGCAGCGACTGGACCAGCCAACGTCAATCTGAACACTCGAATCGAATCTCTCTCACTCGAACTCGCTTCGCAGTCTTGAACAATCGCTCTGTCACAAAACTCGATTTCAGATTTTGGGATTAACCCTAAATCCCCAAATCGCGTTTCTTTTATCCCAGCTGAAGAGAGGACATGAAACGCAGCGTTCCACTTGAGTCATAAGCTAGACGACGCCGCTTGATGTGTAACGAACTCCAACCGAACTTCGCGCTTCGTCAAAACTACGCCGTTCCACTTAAACTCGCTTCTTCCTTCAAACCCCGTGACAGACTGAAGTAGCCCGTGACACTTGGCTTGTCACGGCTGTAACGGCAGCCGAAAGCCTCAGAAGCTTTGCGCCTTTGCTTGTCACGACCCGTGACTCAGGACTGTCATGCCCGTGACAACTGCTGCTTCGACCAGGAATTCCAACTGCTCTCTTTGTGCTTGATTAAGTCTAAACTAGTCTTAATGGTTTGTGCTTGTAATAAACTGATCAAAAGGAGATTACAACCTTACACAGTTTTTACTCGTAGAAGAGAAAAGGTAACAAGAAGAGCAGTATCAAATTGTTATTTTGCAGGTTTCATCAGTATAGACTGTGGGAGCACGGAGGCGTACAAGGATAAGGTAACGGGTATTAACTATGTTCCAGACATGAATTATATAGACAGTGGCCAGAACAACAATATTACAGACATAATTTACAATGATGTCACTCTTGACACACACCTAAGAACTGTTAGGAGTTTCCCAAATGGGCTGAGGAATTGTTACACATTGCGGCATCAAGTTAACGCTGTCAATGGAACAAGGTTCTTGATAAGAGCTCGATTCATGTATGGTAACTATGACTTGAGGAATCAAATTCCAGAATTTGACTTGTACATAGGAGTTAATCTGTGGACAGCTATAAAAATAGATGATATATCAAGTGTAACAACTGTGGAAATGATTCATCTTACTCGGTCCGGTGTGACATCAGTTTGCTTAGTAAATAAAGGGTCTGGAACGCCTTTCATATCGGTGTTGGAAACGAGGATCCTTGATGATACTGTTTATGTCTTAGCGGCCAACGGGTCTATAAATCTTGTGACTCGGGCTAATATGGTGTCCGGATCAAAAATCAGATATCGGTAAGGTTGAAAACTAAATACTGCTTAATTTGTAGTAGTAGTAGTAGTAGTAGCCTTGAGCTTAGTTGTGGTATTTTTGTTAGGTACCCAGCTGATGCTTATGATCGAATATGGGAACCCACCGAATGGAGCAGTGGCAGTGGGGTGACCTACATTAGCACGAATGAATCAATTAGAGTCAGAAATCAATATAAGTCTCCCGAGGTTGTGATGAGCACTGCAGTGGTAGCCTCCACGGCATCTGGCATTAATATATACCAAAATTTGGACAGAGGCGAGGGACGTGATTACTATTCTTACTTTTACTTCGCAGAACTCCAAAACCTTGCAGCAAACCAGACTAGAGAGTTCAATATTAATTGGGGCAGTAACCAATTATTCTTTGGAAACTTCTCACCAACATACTTGTACTCGGACACATTGTATAGCGTGAATCCCCAAAACATGAAAAGTTACAACTTTTCCATAACAGAAACTCCGAAATCCACACTTGCTCCGATTCTCAATGCATATGAGATCTACGTGTACAACTCGTGGGACCAGTTAGCGACAAATGCAGCAGACAGTATGCACTTGCTTGTTCTTCGTATTGATGTTCTCATTTGAGACATTGAAGTTTAAATCAGTGTTTGTTTTTTTCCAGTTGAAGCTATGGATGCTCTCAATTCAAGTTATGGTGAAAGCAAAATATGGCAAGGAGATCCTTGTGCACCACAAAATTACGCATGGGAAGGTATTTCTTGCAACTACAAGGAGTTTGATGAGCCGATAATCACAGGCTTGTAAGTCGTGCTTATATTATATCAAAGCGGGTAAGCATTTGTAATTGTAGGGTTACAATAGTTCCGAATGATTATGCTACAGGAATCTGTCCTCCATTATGAAAGGAACAATATCTTTTGACATCTCCAAACTGAAATCACTGCAAAATCTGTAAGTAGCACATCAACTAAAAATTCATTTCTTTTCAATGGTTGTTAAAATAGAAGTCTTTCAGGGATTTGTCCAACAATAATCTGTCTGGAGAAGTTCCGGAATTCTTGTCAAGCATGACTTCCTTGAGATTTCTGTAAGTAACACAATGCATTTTCAGTTGGACTGTTTTCCCAGCGCTGCTGCAGTGAGTAAGGGAAAGAAGCTGACAGTGTTTGATTCTTCTGTGTAGAAACCTGAGCAATAACAATTTCTCAGGCACCTTGCCACCAACGCTGGTTAGAAAATCGTCTGAAAGATCCTTGACCCTCAGGTAAGAAATGCTCGTCTGACTACCCAAGTTTGACTCTTGTTCTAATTAATGAGTTGTAATCAACTAGCTTCGAAGGCAATCCGCTTCTTTGTACATCCAACCCATGCAATCAACCAAGAACTGAAAAGAAGAGCAGTGTCGAAGTCGCAGTGATCATTGCAATTGTTGTACTTACGTGCATCTTACTCGCCTTGCTTGCTGTCATATGTGTGTGCAGAAAGAAAATTTTCAAAGGTGAAAAACTTCAACAAATAGCAGTATTTCAGTGTAGCAAATGATTTAGTGATGTATAACAAAGGATGTGTTTGTAGGTCGCTCGGACACAATCGTAGTTGCTAGGTTTCCCTTGACTAGTTCATCCACGGACATACTGAAACAGAAACAGCGATTTTCATACTCGGAGATTATAAAGATGACCAACAATTTTCAAAAGGTGATTGGCGTTGGAGGGTTTGGAACAGTGTACTTTGGGCTCTTGGATGACATTCAAGTTGCTGTTAAAATGCTGTCTCCTACATCATCCCAAGGCTATAAGGAATTCAAAGCAGAGGTAAAACGAGTTACTGAAATACAATTTGTAGCAACTACACCAATCTTATGAATAATGGGTATTTGTGTAGGCACAACTTTTGACCAGAGTTCATCATAAGAATTTGACATCTCTCATTGGTTACTGCAATGATGGCGATCACTTAGGCCTAATTTATGAGTATATGGCAAATGGGAACTTAGAACCTCTGATATCCGGTATATTGCCTACACTTGCTCTTATATTTAAGTCAAACTGGGTGATTGATTTCTAAAACTTGACTGGTTGTGGTGGCCACAGGTGCAAATGCACATTTCTTGACGTGGAAGGATAGATTACAAATAGCATTGGACGCGGCACAAGGTTTGCAAACAATTGTTTGATCATGTTATCTGAGCAAAGGCTTCATTGTGATGTTTTTGTGCGCTTGAACTGATATGAAGAGATTATGGGTTGGTAGGGTTGGATTATTTGCATCATGGATGCAAGCCATCCATTGTTCATAGAGATGTGAAGCCAACTAATATTTTGCTGGACGAGAAATTTCAAGCCAAATTAGCTGATTTTGGCTTGTCAAGAGATTCTTTGGGAAATGAAAGAGAGTATGAGTCCACTGTTGTTGCAGGGACACTAGGGTACCTTGACCCCGAGTAAGCGCTGGATTCATATTAATTTTTTATCTTCTTTTATTTGATCTTAATCACTTCTTTTTTTCTTTGCTTTAGGTACTGTCAAACTCAACGGGTAAATGAGAAGAGCGACGTGTTCAGCTTTGGTGTGGTGCTTTTACGAATAATCACGGGCAAACCAATGAGTGTTGAAGACAGTCAGAGTCATATAAGCGGTTGGGTGAAGCAAATGATTTCTGTTTCAGGGGATCTCAAGTCCATCGTTGATCAGCGATTAAAGGGAGAGTATGACATCAACTCTGCTTGGATGGCTATTGAGCTTGCCATGTCCTGCGTATCCCCGACTTCAGCCCAGCGTCCGAACATGAGTCAAGTTGTTACGGATCTCAAGCAATGCTTGGGATTGGAGATGGATCATATTGGCGAGAGAAGAACGACTGAGTTTTCCTCCATCATTCCTCCCTACGATATGCGTAGTGAACAACCTTCGGCAAGATAGAAAAGTTGCTCATCAAAACACAAAGACAGTTTGGTTTGGTCGGGTCCTCTTTATTTTCTTGTTCATCTATGAATGTATTCTCTCGCCTGTTTCATAAACCTGTTACTCTTTGAATTTTACTTTCTCTGCTTTTCCATTTATAAAAGACCAATTATTGATCCAAAATCAAAGTTAATGTTTTAGATTAATCCAGTTTTTTGTAATTATTATTTGAGACTATTTACTGTTTTGATTTATGTAAGTACTCTCTTCATCCAATTATGTTTGTCCACTTTTCTTTTTTAATGTACTGTCCAATTTCATTTTAAACATAACCCCAATAATTTATCTTAATCAATCATCTTTATGTAGCTTCAATTCCTATGTTGTCATAAATGTAAGACTGTACTCTTTTTTTTTTGTACTGTACATAGAGAACAGTTTGTTTTACCATCAAATCATTGTTGAGAAGTTTATGTTAACATCATAACATTGCCATAAAATTACACTCAATCATTAGATGGCCACATGCTCCATCAATATCTTACCAAAGATATAAAATCTCAAAACCCTCGCTAGGTTGAGTGCTGTCCACCGAAGCCTCACCCAAAGAAGAGGAACAGACAGGCAACCAAGATCGTCGGCAGGAAATAGAGATAATCCCATACGCATTATTTAGTATTCACTATTCAGTTCTTTAAAAGTCTCTGTTATCCATAGTTATCGAGTCGACAAATCGAGTCAAGTCGAGAGAGTTTCACCTGGTGGACTAGTCGAAAAGTCGTAGACTAGTCGAAGACTAGTCGAGACTTGAGATACGTTGTATAAATAATTAAGTATTACATTTCACAGAAATAAAATGACAATATTATATGTTCCACTTAATAGCTCAAAAAGAAGTTTTCATGGCCATGTAAACATTAAAAGTTCAACGATGTTCAAAAAGAAAACATAAATTAAACTTCCAAATACAACTAAATGTTATCATCAAGTTCCACTCAATTAGTCTCGTTCTCAATATCCATATCATCATTCAAAATGGAATGATATGCATATCCTTCCATCTCCATATTTAGAGGATCATTCATTTGGGATGAAGAGCCATGGTCACGAGCTTCATTTCTTCTAGAATTTTGACGGTTTTCAAGACCTCGTGATGCATCAAGTGCACTATCCACAGCTTGCCATAATTCCGATTCGGCGACATTAACAACATCTCCATTCACCCACTCATTATCCCATTGAAAATCCTCTAGATTCAAGGGATTAAAATCGGTACCTTGCTCACGTCGCATTTGAAACCTCGTAGCAATCTTTCTAATGTATTGCACATACATTAGAATTGTAAAACCCTAGATTTCTTTTTTTTCTTCTTATTGGGCCAAGTCGTTTGGGTCTAATAAAAAACAAAAGTTGTTCTAAGTCGCGACTGGTTGGAGACTAGTCTTCTGATCGATGGACTTTCTCTATTTTTTCAAGTCGACAATACAAGTCGATGTCCATGTACCGACTTGTGGACTAGTCGCAGACTAGTCGAGCCGTTTAATAACTATGCTGTTATCCCTTGTTGTACCTAAAACATGGTTTGCTACTAAAACTGGTGTCAATTTCAAGTCGAGGATTTTTCTGTATATCTCCATCTTTCAATGGTTTTTCATGTCTTCCTTGTCAATTTCACTCAGCCCTCCCCATGAAGTTCATTTTCTTGAATACATCTGTTTTTTTTAGTTTGGCAGTGCAGCCAAACCTGTTGTGCCAGCTAAGGATCTGACTTCAACCACAATAGTCCAAGAGGACGAGGTTTACATATAATATTATAATATGTGGTATAACACGTTTTTTTTTTTTGATGCTTTAAAGGTCATAGTCAAACTTGTAATTGCACACGGTTGGAATTCAACTCATCAAACCTGTCACTATAAATTCCCATTTTTGGTCTTGACAATCTCTAACATACACTCATACGTCAACGTCATACATAGCAAATCTATGTCCCTGAGAAGCGCCTTGGCCGAGAGCAACCGTGGAGAAAAGGCCTCAAGCCACCTCCAAGTTTTAGACCCACATCTAATTTTAGCTACTGACTCGCCTTTCAGAGAGCTCCTGGCCGAGTTTAGAGGAATTAAGTTGCAGGACGCAAACGAGGAGAAGATCAAGAATGATATCAAGAGATGGGCTAAAGCAGTTGCTTCAGCCGCAGCTGCCAGTGCCACCGCTAGTTGTTTCTAATCTTTAGATCATGCATATAGTTAGATTCATTCATTCTAATAAGAGGAATTAGTTGTTATATCAGCTGTATATAATATACTGCCATTTTTCGCAAACTTGTACATCCCAGCTGACAAGCTTAATCTAATCATTTTTGTCTTCTCTGAAACAAATTCATTGCCAGGAGTTTTGGTATGTCAGAAGCAGCCTGAACTGAAAAACAAAATCCAGGTTGTCATGCAGCAGTAGCCCTTTCTTGAAAAAGTCAACCGAGGCATTATTATTCGAGCATCACATCGTATATTCTCCTGCTGAAGGGTCGTGCATTACCTTCTGACAGTTAGGTGTGTCAACCAAGCACGTGGAAGAATGTTTGTTACTTGTTCACCAAGAAACATATCCTTAAGAAACAGATGCACGCACGCATTGGTCTCTGATAATCGATGGAAGCTCCGTGGAATATTACTACTCTTACGTCAGCAACATCGTCCATACGGATACTTTTAACACGCAAATTTGTATGCTTAAAGAAGATGAAGTCCTAGTCAAACAAATAATATGCCTTACCAGCAACCACGAATCGGCCAATATAAATACCCCGAGAAGGTCCAAATATTTCTAATATCAACCAATCTTTTTACGCAACAAGTTTATATGTCCGTGAAAGAAACTGAAAACAGCAGAAGAGAGGAGGCTTTGAAGGTTGTTCATCACCTTAGACAACGTTATAATTTCGGTAGGAATCCGACGTTGGAGTTCAAGGGAATCTCGATAGAGTTTACGGGATCGAGCTTGCAAGATGCCGATGAGGCGGCAATTAAGAGGGAAATTAAGAGATGGGCTAAAGATGTTGTTGCCGCCGCTGTGGCTGCTGCTTGTCTTTGATTTATCCATCCACTTTCACTTTTTTCATTGTAACTTTACGATACTTAGGGACCCAATTGAATTTTCCATAAAGTTATAACATAAAGTCTTCTCTTCTTCGTCGGGCAAAAATCCCCAAATTCGACAAAATCTAAAACCCTAGAAACGCGCGAAGATGACGACGATAATGGCGTCGATTGTGAAGTCGTCTTGGAACACTGGGAATCTGAAGAAGATGAATCAGACGATGGAGCATCTTGTGACCATGGAGGTGCAAGCGGAGTTTATGTGGAGTTCGATGGTGGGATCTACTTCCCTGTCGACGGCGGAAGGGGATGTGAGTATCTTGATGCATCGGGTGGTGGATGAAGATGATTTGAGAAGGAGGCTGACAGAGCTCAAGGCCAGAGGTTGAAAGAGTTGAGATTTGGTATGTTGCTCTTGCTATCTCTAAAACTGTGTATCTTCATTTGCTCTGGATGTTGTTATATTAGTTGCTAAACGCATTTGTGTTTTTTTATAAGCCACATACTCGAAAGAAGTTTAAAAATCTTGAAAAATCAGTAAAAAAAGTGAACGCAAACACAACTCATAGCTTCCCGGAAAATATTATTACTAAAATGGATTTCCTTTACATAACCAAGAAATGAGAATGTCAAAATTGTATGTTTTTCTATAAAAGTGTCGTTTTTTGTATGCAGCCAAGAATGCATGGACTAATTATGATTGTGAGAACCAAAAAAGAAAACAAATATTGTACTTGCTAGTTTCTCTCTTCCCGTATAGACCTGATAATCCGAGCAGCCGACTCTGTCGGTGATGTAGGATGATGAGGCACAGCCTTAATTACCTTCCTCTGTTGCTGTTCGCTACTCTGAGCCTGATTATGCTTATTCTGCATTGCAATAGCTGTTGGTTCTTCTGGGAAAAGCGGAAGGATGTTCCCGCGAGCTCCGCCAGGCGGGCTGCTACTGGCCGTGCTGTCACCGCCATGTTTAGCTTGTTGAGTTGCATCAATGTTGCTGGAAACTGTTCCGCTTACTAAGGTTGAAAAATTCCACGAGCTTTTGAAACTACTCCCGGGAAGTTTAATGTTGGGGTGATGGTAGCTGTTGGCCTTGTTTATGTGCTCAAAAGTTGATGCGGATGCTACCGTGTTCAAAGAGGGTGTCACGTATGGATCAAAGCAAGGAGAAATATCCGGAAAAGGTCTGATTCCAGATTGCT
The DNA here is from genome assembly GCA_033675215.1 of Rhodiola kirilowii. Taxonomy (NCBI): domain Eukaryota; kingdom Viridiplantae; phylum Streptophyta; class Magnoliopsida; order Saxifragales; family Crassulaceae; genus Rhodiola; species Rhodiola kirilowii. Next base: position 5,147,085 of record CM066203.1, on the reverse strand, counting down.
GGCAAGGTATTGGATATGTATGAGCTGCTTTGGTTGGATTTATGTGAATTGGGGGTGGCATGAACCCTGCTGGACTCGGAGCAGAAGGAATTGGGTACGGCTTGTATATAAGTCCTTCTGAAGGTGATATTACAGGAACTAACCAGTGATTTGCCGTTCCTGGCGGTGGACAAATCCATGGAGTGTTTATCCCACCTGCATTTGCTGGTTTGATATTTCCTGCAGATGTTTCTTGATTTGCTCTTGATGTGATAGGTGGTACCTTAAAGGGATCTATCCTTTGTGGAGGAATGTAAAACATCTCCGTTACGCCTTCAGATGAAGATTTTGTCCTAGAAGTGTCATACTGCCTTTCATGATTATGTCCATTTTGTTTCTCTTTTGGATTCAGCATGCTCGAGGAAGAAGGCTTCTCCAGTTTTTCCTTATCCTCAACTAATGCTTTTCTCGATCGTGCAATCAGCCTCTGTACCTATTCAGTTTGATAGGTGAAAGGTTTAGAAAATTAAACTGGTGATCCTGAAATCCAAGTAAATGTTAAGAGACGACTTACTGCAATCAGTCTATGCAGCTCAAACACCTGCTCTGCAAATTGTTTCTGGTGCCTGAAAAATTACCAGTAGTTCTAGTAAATTTCACAGACTGAAGACTGGTACATCAGAAAATGACATGGATTGTAATTGTAAATCGGTTTGGAAAACTTACTTGATCATTTCATTTCTCAGTCTCAAGAATGCTTCCTCACTAATGATGACAACGACATTTTCTGGACGTATTACATTTGCAATAGAAGGATATTCTGTCGGGCAGATTTTCAAACGACTATCCTTCATGTTACATGCAGGTTGCAACTCCGGTAATCTGTATTCACAATCCTTACTAGGCTTATTACTACTGGTTGAAACTTCATCAGGACCTCTGATATCATTTAAAGGTGGTGCTTTGAGAAGACAAATCTCAGTACCAACTTGTTCCACATTACAGGCGGATTTCATTGAACTGCCACTTCCCATGACCTCACTGTGATTCGACTGTTTCAGTTGCCACTCCATTGATGATCTAATTGTTGACGCATTTGCCTGAGTGGCATGTCTTTGTGGATATGTTCCTTCAATTGAGTTGTCAACTGGGCCCTGCTGTTTTTGCTGAAATATCAGAAGTTCTGGATACTTGTTGTCAACCTTCCCGCCAGAAGAGACTTGTGCAGGCATCTTCTCTTGAGTGATTATTTTACATTCAGGAGGTAAACGCACTTGGCCATCTGACACTGGGAAGGGTAGAAGTGGCAAAGTGGAAGTGTTTGCAATAGCTGCTGCATACTGAGCATAAATTGGCAGTCTCTCAGCTGCTGCAGGGACCTGGCCACCATTAACCTACAAAATAAAATAACTCTATCGTTACTCATGATATAACTCTGTGTAGAGAATCTAGAAAAACGACTGAAGACATTTATAAACTCACACAGTAGATGGAGGATCCTGAGGGAGATATACCGCTATATTTAGAAGGAGGGAGCTGCAGCAGCGGCGGCTTATTTGGTTGGGCGGTGGAAGTAGTAATTCCGTGAGAAGTAATAATACTAGCAGCAGCAGGAGCAGCAGGTTGTTCAAAGAGAGCCATTTTGTTTCTTGGAGGAGGTTTTGGGCCTCCTGCTTGATCCCTATCATTTACATGCATCTTAGGGAACAAGGGGCGGCTGTGTACTAATTTGTCATCAGCAGATGGATGATCAGCTTTTCCACGTTCCCTCATAGTACCGGGTATGTAACTAAATATCATTATCCAAAATCTTCACTCAGTAACGTTGATATTTCCGGAATTTCTCTGTTGTGTGATAGTAACACATTTTTAACTTTGATACACTGGAATACTCAATTCAGATTCTCAACTTTGCATGTACACATATTTACTTAAGCTAGGCCCAGGCACAGGCTGCCTAGCTACTCTACCCAGAATCAATCACAACTATAGATTAAGTCTTTGTTTGTACATCAAGTTAACGCAACAGAGAGGACATGTATGAGATATTACATTACATAATGGATCATTTGCATGCATATGTGGTAGCACTTGCAGAAAAGATTAATGATGTCGTACAATTTGAGCAGTAGGTACATATCTGAAACACACATTGTTATAATAATATGTTAAACTCGGATTCAGACTAATAATCCGTGATATATAATCTCAGATATAATTGTATAGCAACATGAAAGTGAAGAATAATGATGATGCATGCGAGAATATGGATCACCTTAACATCAAGAACACGACGAACATAATGCTACTGCCTGCTGGTTAGAGACGGGACGACGATGCAATCCTGCAACTGATCAAACTCAGAAAGGTAAGTATACAGATATTGAGGATCTCACGTTTATAACATAGGAATAGCAGGCGAAGGTGGTATATAGTAATTATGCATGAGATCGATCTATATCTTGACCCAGTGAACGGGATGGGGGACACGTGGGCAAAAATGGGGACTTATGGAAGAAAGAAAAATTGGATAGATGAGAGAGACCCAGTCAGCCGAGATACTCGAGAGCTTAAAGAACATCCGTACGGCACGTTTTTAATTAGTTGACGAGATCGGATGAAGGAGAGGATTATATTATATTTTGTTTCACCTCTCCGTACGAATAATCCTCATCTTAACATTTGTACGCGTTTCTCTTTTTTACAAATCTTTTTGTTTTAATTTTGACTTTTTGTGATGTTTAAAATCCGATTTATTTGGCATGCAGTACGTTGAGATATAAAAGTGTAAACTCCCCGTGATCTTCGACGTCTTTTAATTAATATCCTTGTAACGCAACTTACGTCCTTATCTCTCTCTCGGTATTTTACTCTCTTTTTTAAAAAATAAAAAAACTCATTTGACACAGAAATATAATTTTATTGATCACATAAAATTTATTATGAAACCTTCTTTCCCTAGTTTTACAATGACGATGGTGGTCGTTTACATACAATAATCTTTACGGGAATTAAAGTAAGTTGGCATTATAGATCTGAAAGACTACGACTTAACTATGCAAGGGGCACTTGTACTTATAAGAAAAGTGTTCAGTTGGAAATTCCTAAAAATTGGAGAACTCGACATAACAAATTTCACTGTTAGATTAATTTGCATATTTAAATAGAAATGTGACATGTTTACCATTAACTTTTTTTCTTCATTATGCAATTTTGATCATTCTTTTTGCTTAGATGTGTTTCGAAAAATGCAATTAATCAAAAATGAAAATACATAAAGAAGATTTTCAAAATAAAGCAAATGCATAAGGAAAGATGATTCACGCGTAGTACAATTATGAGAAAAAGAAACATTCGGAAATTATCACACTTACTGCGGAAGATAAAAAATATTTATTTTTTCTTCTGATAAATTAGATTCCGCATATCCCACTCTTCAATTCAAGTAATGTTGTACAGCTCCAAGCGTGATCGACTTATCTTGGCGAGGGAGTAGTATATGCATTGTTTATCCCAAGAGACGCCATCTCAACGTCCGAATCCATCGTATTGTTAGTGTAACCGGTCTCATTATTCTGCTTTCTTGCTTTCTCCATAATCAAACATTGGCTCAACTCCATCACAACTTCACTCATGCTTGGCCTCTGATTGGATGTGTGTTTCACACAAGACATTGCTACTTCAACGGCTTTCCAAACTGAGTTTGTATCGTAATCTCCTCTCATTCTTGGGTCGATTATGGCCTTTATATCTCCTTGTGTTGAAATCATATCATCCACCCATTTGCTTATATGAGTCCTGTTCGACCCGCTTACAACCATCACTGGCTTGCTTGTTATTACCTCTAGTAGGACTATTCCGTAGCTGAATACATCGCTCTTTTCATTCAACTGTTGCGTCTGATAGTACCTGTGATCAATCAAAAACTGATTTTTTTACAAAAACTGATTATTGAGAGAAAAAAAGTCACAAGGAACATTGATTAAAATGCCACTTACTCAGGATCAAGGTATCCAGGTGTACCAGCCATCATGGTTTGAACAAAACCGGTTTGATCTACATCAGGTAAACATGCTCTTGACAATCCAAAGTCTGCTAATTTCGCCTCCAGCTTATCATTCAACAGTATGTTATTACTTTTTATGTCTCTGTGCACTAGGGGCGGCTTACATCCATGATGCAAATATTCCAGTCCTGAATTCCACTTAATTATATTAATTACCTGCTCTATATTTCAACTCCAAAATATATATACCATTGACAGGGTTAGGTTCCGGTAAAAAATGTACTTTTGGTGAGAAATAAGAAGTAATCTCCTCATCCATTCATTTTTGTCATTAATGACTAGGATTAATTTACATAATTCGTAGTTTTTCAAAGGATAATTCGTAACATTACATAATTCGTAGCTTTTCATCAAAGGATAATCCGTAGCAGTATATATATAAGAGCTACGGATTATCCTTTGAAAATGGTACGAATTATGTAATAATACAAATTATCCTTTGAAAAACTACGTATTATGTAAATTAATCTTAGCCATTGATGACAAAGATGAATGCATAAGATTACTTCATATTTCTTACTAAAACACATTTCCTACGTAATCTTTTCCACCATTGACATATGTCTATCTAACTAACAATATATATACTATAAATTTTAGTGTACCTTGTGCTGCATCCACTGTTATGCTTAATCTTTCCTCCCATGTCAAATACTGTGGATTTTTATCTGTATAAGAAAATGACACAGAAATAAATAAAAATGCATCATATGTATGCTAAAAGAAAACAGAGGAAAATTCCATACCAGAAAGGTGGCTATATAAATCTCCTTGAGCCATGAATTCATAGATAAGCCCCATATTTTCACCTTCATCGCAGTATCCGATCAGAGATGTCAAATTCCGGTGATGAACTTTCATCAGAATTTGTGCCTGACAACGTGTAACAGTATTTTGTTTTTTTTATTATTGTTGTAAGACTTCTAGGATTAAGGTACAAAAAAGAAAACATTACCTCAGCTTTGAATTCTTTGTAACCTTGAGAGGATGAAGCAGATAGCATCTTCACGGCTACTTCGACACCATTCATATTACCATAGTAGACCGAACCAAATCCTCCTTTACCGATGACTCTTGCAAAGTTGTTAGTCATTTCTAAGACATCTGAGAATGTAAACCGTGAGGTCTCTTGAACTATGCTGTTGATATCTGGACCAGGAACTGGTGGAGGAATTACAAATGACGACGATGCGTTGCTTGCACCTATTATATTTTTAGTTGGATAAACCATGTTATTAGTCTATACTATAAAGTTCACAAAAATCAAATTCACCACCAATCAGGCTCTACCATTTTTCTTTCGTTTTACCTGTCGGTATTTTCTTTTTGAAAATGCAGAAGTATAGAAACAATGCCAGTATGATCAAGATGAGTACTCCAGCAATGGAAGCAACAATGGGAATAACTAAACTGGTCTTCTTTTTCCCACTGCCATCAGCTGGTGGGCTTCCATTGCATGAATTAGATAAACAAAGATGTGGATTTCTGTCAGTAATCAAGGTCAATGTTCCCGCTTTGGACTTACTGACAAGGTCCGCTGGAACGGTGCCTGTTAAATTATTGCCACTCAAGTCTCTACAAAACCATATCAAACAGTACTAGCTAGTTAATTAGCAATAAATTAATTGCACCATTTTAGCAAATTGGACTAGAGATATATATATATATACTTACAAGAAATTTAAGGATGTCATTGTTGACAAGAATTCTGGCACAGTTCCAGTTAAGTTGTTATTTGACAAGTTCCTGTGGAGATGAGAAAAACAAAATGAACAAACTATATCATCATTGTATATGAAAATGAGTGACCCAATTAACATGTATGTGATATACTTACAGCTTTTGTAACTTAATCAGACCGGAGATGTAATTAGATATTATGCCTTTCAGACCGCTTGATGACAAATCTCTGTATAGTGAAAGAACATATAATCTCTGTTAACCAAAGTTTTATGAAAAGGTTGATTGGCAAATAGAAATATGTTACACAGGGGGGCGTTCGGTTGAGTCAGGGTTGTAAGAATGAGGCACGTGACGCAGGATCTGGACCGTTCATTGTGACACGTTCACAGCCGTCATTTTGCATTCACACTACTGTTGATAGTGGGCTTACTATTTGGACACGTCACACGTGCCGCGCCACAAATGCACGGGGTTAGATGTGTGGTTGAGATCGTGCCTCACTGCCTCATTCTTATTTTGGCTGCCTCATTTGAACGCTCCTCATGTTACAAATATGAAAACTTACAAAGATATGATCCGAGGCGATTGGTTAACGTCACTGAAGCTGCAGTTAAGACCATCCCATGAATAATTCTGAGGTGCGCAAGGATCACCTTGCCAGATTCTGCTCACATTATATGCGGACTTGATATTGTTTATAGCTTCATCTGAAATTTTCACACAAAAAATATGTCAATCAATATATATTGCAATTAGCTAGCAGGTTGTAAATAATTAAAGCAAATCGAGCTGAAGAATAATATATATATACCGTCTTTCGAGTCAGTAACTAGCTGTGATGTGTCAGTTAATGTATAAGCCTCAAATGCGTTGATGATTGGTGGGAGGGTTGAATTGGCCGTCATTCTGAGGGAGAAATTTAACGAACTTGTTGCCGATTGAGGCACCGTAGGCACACTGTATATTGTATTTGCACTGTTTAGCCGCGGCTGAACAGGGCCGTAGTACTTGGAGCCATTCAGGTATATATCAAATTCTCTAAGCTCACCATCTGCCAATGTCTGGACCTCAGCAAAATGCAGATAAAAGTAGTACTGGGCCTCTGGATTCGACTTGGTATCATAATAAAATAATTCAAGGGGCTTCAAGGGATTGATTGGTGTCACCGCCGTGCTCATCACTTCGGAGGGTACGTTAAAACTGTTTCCCTCCACAGTTTTATTCGTTGATATGCTGTTTTCTGTAGCACTCCAGTCAACTGTGCTCCATATTCGGTCGTATACATCGTAGCTATACCTGCACAAACATTAATATCACATCAAAATACATACCTTTTTTGTGTGTGGTAATAATATGCTTAGCTTAGCTTAGGCCAAGGTTCATTTTTCAGAGATATAATAACTGAATTACCTGTATACATTGGTGGAACCAAAATTTACTCGATTATAAAGTGTCATGGAACCTGTTTGCGAAACATAAACTGCAGAGTTATCTTGAATATTAATTGTCCGCAGCTCCAACACCGATATAAAGGGTATCCCTAACCCTTTATTCACCAAACATACATTGATGGGATCTGATGCTGGCGGTTTATGTATCATTTCCCGTCTTAAAAAACCACCTACTTCAGTAACTTTAACAGTGGCCCAAAAGTTTACCCCAACATATAAATCGAACTCTGGAAGTATAAGTCTTGAGTCATAATTTCCATACATAAATCGTGCCCGAATAAGGTATGACGCATTTCTAGCTGGCTGACGAAAGATATAACAGTTTTTAGCACCTTCAGGAAAACTCCTTACAGTTTTATACTGGTCTGTAAGATCAGTTGTATATTGTGTAGGTACAACTTTGCTTTCGCCGCTACTTATATAACCAGCGTCAGGAACGTAATTTATCCCCGTTGTGGATTCGGTATAGCTTTTAGAACTCCCGCAATCTATGCTGATGAAACCTGAACATTTCATTTCAACCAGAGTTTCAGTTTCAAACAACGTATGTTAATACATACTAGATCAAAAATAATTGCAATGGGTAAAAACAAAAGATAAAAAATAATTTATGTATGCAAGCAAAATTACCTACCTGATTGGTCGTCTTGGGATTCCACAAGTACCAATAATAATGCAGCTAGAACAATAACAGTTAACTGCCATAGAACAACCTCTATTTGTTGTTGTCTAGCCATCTTTTTTTTTATCCCAAACTATCTCTTGATCGTGAGCTCTCTATATATAGGCATGTAATTGAAGGTCTCTTCAATCTATGAAAAACCATTGAAATAATTATTATTTTTGACTCAGTCAGCGCAAGTATAAAGAAAGAGCTATATATATATCAATGTGCAAACAAATGTTTTAAATTAATTATGTCAATGAGCAGCTGAGCTGTGTACTATGTTAAATGAAATGCAATTGGTATTACTGTAGTATATTAATTAAGGCAAGTATATTTTTCTTTTCTTCTCAATTTGCAAACAGAGGATCAGTAGCGCAGTACTGTCTGGCAACATAGTTGCTTCCATGTGTAATTATTGAACATTTTGTTACATTAAGAAGAACTAATTATATAGTATGGGCCGTGTGTTTTTTAATATGTTGCCGATCAGCTTGACCAAGTAATATTGGGAATGTGCACTTGAAGAAATTGTTCAACATTGCTAAGTAAGGAGAAAAATTGATAGCTTATATATATGATTACCAAATCATGATTCAAAAGCCTATATGTGGAGGTAATTCCATATGAGTTAGCAATTTCTACATGATATCAGAGCCCGTGTTGTGATCCAGGCTATTTGTGAAGGATTGCGAGACATGCCTTGGAAATGACAAGGCACTCGTTTGAATTCCTCCAATTGAGTTAGCAAAAGCCTCATTAAATAATACAAGTCTCGGATCGTGCAAGAAACTCGATAAATAATAAACGCTCGATCTCATTCAGTTTACTTTTTTGTGTGACCAAAGGACCGGCTAGCTACCGACTATTATATATACGTGATAACAAATGATTGATATTTTATGCTCTAGCAGCTACCCTGTCATATGTTAGAAACTACTTGGAACATACTAGCCCAATTAAATTTCCCTACTTGTGAATCATTATGATTTTGTAACCAAATATAAGCTAATTAATCAACTTCAATATAATGTGGGACAATTTCACTAAAAGGTAAATTTTCAACATTATAATATCCATTTTATTTATACGCAAGTTCATCTTTAAATACATGATCACCTTCAAATACCTTTAATTAATTAAGAATTATATTAGAGGTGAGCATCGCTTAAATGAAAACCTTCTATATTTTGAGATTTCGAGAACTCAATTTATACCTTAATTTGAAACTGCATCATCAAGACAACATGATGTTGACACGTGTTTCATTTGCATGTTCAAATATACTAAAATCAATAGTAAAGTCATCAAGTTTAACTTTGTTAATGTAACATGTGTGAAATACAGATTCGAATATGCATCTTGATATCTAATGATTAAATTTGAATTTTTTCGTTCTCGAATTATAAGAAATTTTCAACGAATGTTTGCGTGCTATCATATATAAAAATATTGTCAAGTAAGGATTTCTATTTTCCAATAAAAAAAAAGTAAGGATTTCTATTTTACGGTTAACATATGAAGAATAATCAGAAGCTACACCTCAAAGTACACCCCATGTAAGATGTATGGTTAATGTCTGACTTGTTCAAGTTTTGTAGTAGTATTAAAATGTGACAAGAAAACCAAATAATGATCGGCATGTAGCTGTCACTAAATATGCTTCCCTATGTCACACCCAGCCCTATTGGTACAACTAATTAGGCCGTTTACTTTTCGACAAAGTCAATATTTATTACCAACCATTTGAATATCAAGCTAATAGATGGACAATTCAAAATCGAGACCATCTACACTAGATTGGTTCATTCCTTCCATTGTATTTTCATCTATGTACTCAATACAATTTGTGTTTGTCTATGAACATGATTTGTGAATAGTATTTTGTATTCTATGGTCCTATGGATCTTATGTGTGTTAATACTCCTTATCCATTATGAATAATTGCTAAAATAACATGTTTTGGATGATTGTGCTTTAATTTGATTGATTACTCAACATATGCACTCTAGGAGTTTGAGAAAATGTCTAAGTGTATGTTTTTGATATATGACTTGAGTTAAACACTCTAGGTGTTTGAGAAAATGCATAGATGATTAATTTATATGGTTCTTTGGTACGGTCAAGTAGCCGAGAGGTGGAAGCCAAGGTATCTAGATAACGAGTCATTAAGGAATCATAGGTCAAGAATATCGAGAAATTGAGACCAAAGGTTCTCGAAAACAAGCAAATTACCCTTGTTATGTGGTGATCACTAGCGTGATCCATCATAGCATTGAGATAGTCTTGGCAAGACTGCTCTTGGATCTCGATCATTCAACTAGCGTTGATGATTGAGAACATTTTGAGTTGCTAAAAACATCGAGAGATTGAAGCTCACGTGCGAGGTGTCTCTTCCATAAATCAAGTAAAAATATCGAGAGATTGAAGCTCACGTACGAGGTGTCTCTTCCTTGAATCAAGTAAAAATATAGAGAGAGATTGAATTTTGTTTAATAGTCGCACGCCTTAATCTAATCATCTAACACATTAATTATCTTGCATGAAATTGAACTCTTGGAGTCTAAAACACATATGAGTGAAGTAGTTCCCTAGAGTACACATTTTGCCTTGGTAATGACATTATCTCTATATTCCTTAGATTGTTTACATTTAGTTTATATACATTTGCTCTAATAACAACATCAACCCAATCTTTCGCATTTAGAATAGACTTATCGAAACAAAATTGAATAGTGCATAAGTTTAGAATTGCTCATTGGACGACCCAGTACTAATTACCAATTTATAAATTATTTTTGATCAAATATCTTGCTTTCGAATCACATAAATTTGAATTGCATAATATTATAACGCATCACTCATTCTGCTTTCTGGCTTTCTCCATAATCAAGCATTGGCTTAATTCAATCACAACTTCACTCATGCTTGGCCTCTGATGGGATGTGTGTTTCACACAAGACATTGCTACTTCAACGGCTCTCCAAACTGAGTTTTTATCATAATCTCCTCGCATTCTTGGGTCGATTATGGCTTTTATATCTCCTTGTGTTGAAATTATATCACTTACCCATTTGCTTATATGAGTCCTGTTCGAACCGCTTCCAACCATCACTGGCTTGCTTGTTATTACCTCTAAAAGGACTATTTCGTAGCTGAATACATCACTCTTTTCATTCAACCGTTGCGTACGATAGTACCTGATCAATAAAAAAACTGAATTTTTACAAAAACTGATAGGGAAAAGTCACAAAGGAACATCGATTAAATTATACATAAAGTAGATGAGTTAGAAGTAGTAGGGATGAATTTTCTCTGATCATTATTAAGAGGAAAACTTGAGAAAAGATTGTGGGGTGAATTTGGAGAGTTTAGAAATGAAAGAAAAATGAGGATGATCTTTTATTTAAGATCATCATATATGATGGCCTTAGTCTTTTTCAATGTTCCAGAAATCGGCCGAATCGATCGATTAATCGGGGATTAATCGGCTGATTTCTCGAAGCCGATCCGATTTTACCTAATCGGATAGAAAAATCGGGAAAGCGATTCGATGTCCGATTAATAATCGGCTGAATCGGGGATTAATCGGTCGAATCGGGGATTAATCGGTCGAATCGAGGATTAATCGGTCTGAGCAGCTAAGTGTTAAGAAATAAACTTGGAGGACTTTATTGTAATAATTAAGATTTTTTAAAATTGAAATTGAAAATTAAAACTAAAGGTTGTCCGATTAGGGCTTGCGAATTGCGATCGGTCCTCCGTAAACTTGTGAATTGCGAACTAAAACTTGTTTGTTTGTATTTTGCTCTTGAGTGTATTGAATATTGACTGTGATTGTGACATTTACTCACAAATTATGTAATTGTAAAGATCCTGATGGTGATTTCAGATTTGTCACTTTTTTGCTATTGATTGTTTGATTTTTTGAAGTGGTATGAATTGTTTAGTTTTGACATGCATCCTGTTTTATTTTGATTACAGGTCAACAAATGCATTATAGAAAGCATTTATATAACTATTTTTCAATTATAAACATAAAAATAGGATAAAAATAAAAAATCGATTAATCCTAATTAATCTCTGATTAATCCTCGAAGAACTTGTCCGCCCGATTAGCAATTAGCGATTTCTGTAACTGATAAGTCGAATTCTCGACTATCTTTCTCCTGCCTTTACTAGATGTTTTGATTCGTTCCGAGTCTCTTTCGATGCCCATTTGACCCCTATCATTGCATTTCAGGCTAAAAGTTGCTGCCCATTGAAGCCAAGGCCTAAAGACCAAGATTCGAGAAAAACCAAGCTTTTAGAGCAAAAAGTGCCCTGGGAGAGCATTGAGCCGCCCGGCTCAAATGGTGGCCCATGATCGAGCCGCCCGGCTGAGGACGAGTCCAAATGAGAAGAAGCCTCGGAGGTGTTGAGCCGCCTGGCTCAAACGTGCTCATTGATCTGAGCCGCCCGGCTCAGATGCTCAGAAGGCACCAAGCGTTCCCTCCCCTGCTCGAGCCGCCCGGCTGAGTTTCCCTCTTGTAGCTGAGCCGCCCGGCTGGGCCATCAAGACAGCATTTTTACTGTTCACTATAAATAGAAACTTAGGGTTTTTGGGAAAAAGAGCTGGGATTTTAGAGAGAAGACAAAGAGTTTCGAAGTTCATCAATCAAGTTGAAGCACTCCAAGGATATAGGGGGACTCTTAATCCTACTTCCTTACTTCATCTTGTCGATTTTTCATTTCTCTTGAAAACCCACTACTTTGTTTGTCTATGAACATAGGTAGTGAGTAGTCTCATTAGTTTCTAGGGGTCTATGGACCTCCTTGGTGTACAAAACTCGTTTATCTATTGATTATATGCATGAATGAAGACTTGTTATGATTTGTGAATTTACTTGGATTAAATGTCTATTCTATGCCCACCAAGTGTTTGATAAAATGCCTAAGTGGTCTAGAAACATGAATTTGAGGTTGAGTGCTCTAGCGAGCGAGACTAATGATTCTAGAATGAAGTAGATTCACCCTTGTTAAGTAATGATCACTAGCGTGACTCATTTTAACATTGAGATAGGCTTGATCTTAAATCGCTCATCGGCTATCAATCACTCAACTAGCGTTGATGATTGAGAACCTTGAGTAGGACGTGAGCTAACAATATCTAGCGATTGAAGCTCACGTGCGAGGTGTCCTTTCCTTGTATTGAATAACAATATCTAACGATTGAATTTGGTTCAATAGGGACACGCCTTAATCTATCATTTACATTAGTCGCTCTTGCATGAAATTGAACCTTTAAGGGTTGAATACACCAAGGAGGGAAGTAGTACCCTAGGAACGCCTTTGAAATCCTTGAAAACAACCTTCTTATTAGTTAATCATTGTTTGACAAGTCATAAATCACATTTCAACCAAATCGTTTAGGAAATAGACTTATTGTAGTAGAATCGAATAGTGATCTTGAGTTTAAACTTGCTCCTTGGACGACCCGGTACTTACCGGTTATAAATTGTTTTTGATCAATTTATTGCTTTCGAATCTTACAAATTTGAATAGCATAAAATTACAACGTTCAAAATGGCGCCGTTGCCGGGGAGCAATGAATTAACTAGAGCACTAGAGTAGATTTTGTGAGATTTGGACTATTGTTGTAAATATTTTTTCATTTTCTTTTGTACATTCTATACACTCATAACTCTTGCTAACTTTTGTTCTATTGTTTTGCGAGGATGTACTCATACAATCAACAAGTCTCATACAATGAAGAATATGACCAAGAGGAGGAGCATCAAAATGCCTATTGGGAAGAGCATGGCTATCCGACACATTCATACTCTCCTTATCGTGATGATAGCCAATACTCATTTCAAGATGACTCCTACCCTCCCTATCCTCTAAATCCACAACCTATGGACAAGGAACTCTTCTACAAGGAATTGCTAAACTCTTTGAATGAAAGTGAGAGGGTTAGACAAGAAACTATGGCCTCTTTACAAGCTTCTTATGCCAAGATGCATGCCACGACGATGGGCTACGAAGTTGGACACTCCTACCCTCAATATCAATTGAATCCTCAACCTAGTGTCAATCAACCCACCGTTAAAGAATTGCTAGACACCTTGATTAAAAATCAGAAGGAACAAGAGAGGGTTAGGCAAGAAATGGAAGAGACGCATGCCAAGACGATGGCCTCATTACAAGCTAGTTATGCCAAGTCCCTCCAAGACAACCGAGACATGCTTGGAACTTTTAGTTCCTCGACACAACAATGGGGTCAATCAAATGAAAATGAGGACTTGGATGACGAAGAAGAGGTGTCCAAAGAAGAAGTTCATGAATCTAATGCCTCAAGGGAAGAAAGGGATCAAGAAAGGGAGGATACATTTTGGAGAGTTGGTACCCATGCTTTTTATGAGGAGATGGATAGTGAATCTTGTGACGAAGACGAGGTGGAATGCAAGAGTGAAGCATCCTTCACTACTAGCACATCTCAAGATCATTTAGACAAGAACACACAAGAGCTCACCATTACATCAACGCCTTGGCTCTCCAACGAGGAATTCTTCAAGGATGATGCCTCTCGCATTGAGGAAATGACTTTTATTGATGAAGAAGAACTCCCCCCTCCAGCTTTAGAAGAGCCTAAATGTGAATCCCAAGTTCTTGATGATGATATGGTTGAGGAAGAGGATATTGAGCCAAAAGAACTTCAAGGGTATAGAGACTTTGTTGAGGTATTCATGGACGTGACTAGAGAGCCACCTCGCACACAAGAAGACACAAGTTTAATGAGGGAGATTGAGGATTGGGCACCCAAGGACATCATCAAAAAATTGAAGGAGGGTGTGCCCATCAAGCTCGAGGCTAGCATTGAAGATCCATTCTTTGTCACAAAGCCTCGGGACAAGTTTTGGAGTTTCCTACCATATTTTGCAAGATTATTCAAAAGGAGCTCCAATGACCCCTTAATTCTAAAGGGTTCATTATTTATGAAGGGGTCAAACTTGCAATTGGAAGTCCATCGTAGGCTTGATGGACGAGAATTCAAATGGGATTTAAAGGTGGATTGACACGCCAATGTCCAAGGCCCCGTGAGAAGGGATCCTAGCAAAGGACTTCTCACGAGTGATTCTATGGGGCGCTTTGCTACGTCTTTGCCAAGACGGGAAAAACTAGGCCCTCACGGGAGGTAACCCGGTTTGTAAGTTGTCTATTCATGTTCTTAATGCTTAATTGTTTGGCATGATCATTGCATGACTTGAATGTGACTTGAATATTGAGTGTGGCATGTGCGTTGTCTTTTGAGAGTGAGATCTTAAGTGTGGAGTGAGTCCTACTCACTCAAATTCCACTTTTCACATTTCCCTTGATTTATCAATGAGTAATGATGTTGCCCCTAGTGCTCATGTGCATATTATGAAGGATGTAGTTTACTTTCCTTGTTTGAGGTGTATTAATCTTATGCCATGACGTTATTATGTAACTAGTGAAGCTTACTTGCTCATACTTGTATTACCTTGTATGTCACTTGTTGCTTTTAACCTCTCATGTCTTCTTGTCATCAAGGGAGTTATTTACACCATGTCCAATCACGTCTTGCACATTAGCGTCGTTTCTCTTGATGGGGCAAATCTACAAACGAGGGGAGTTCCTATGCGCCTTTATCTCATTTTCATTATTGTTTGCGCTTAGGGACTAAGCTTGCTCTTAAGTGTGGAGTGGATTTACACACGTCGTTCACATGCTCACATGTTTTCATGCCTTGCATATCATTTTTTGATGGACACTTGCATCTTTTGTGCCTTATCCCTAACATGAGAGTGTTGAAACCACATAGGCTTGTGACTATCGATTCTAGATCCATATAAATCACATCTAGCCTATTCGTCACATTTATTGGATCTTGAACCTAGAACCGACCTAGTCCTACGAATGTGCATTCTTGGGAATCAATATCATTGATATCTCTTGTCTATCTAATTCTCTAAGTATTTTCGTTGAAATACCTTGGAACAAGTTTTAGCAAGCATTTTTAAAATTTCCACGAAAATCTTAGACCTTTTGTTTGCTCCTTGGTGACTTAAGTTTTCTAATTTAGTGTCATGCTTATGTTTGACTCCCGCACATTCCATACACTTTTTGAACATATTGTCAAGTTTTAAGTGTGGAGTCAAAAGAGGGCGAAGCCCCATTCAAAAAAAAAGAAAGAAAAAAAAAATGTTTGCGGTCAAAGAGGGCAAAGCCCCGACTAAAAACTTTCTCAAAGTACACGAGAAGTTTTGTGAAAAAAATCATACAAATGCCGGGGGTTAGGGAGGTAAGTCCCCCCTCGAAAGCATTTGTAGGCCAAAGGCCGTTTCAAAAAGAAAATAAGAAGCACTTAAAACTTGGCTCTATGTTTTTCCTCCATTTTTCGTTTGTGCGGGATTCATCATTTGCATGTGTACTTGTTAGAATGACTTTTGGACGACCCATGTGCTTGCACGGGAGTATACATTTGGTTTATGCTTGTTTTTAAGAACTCATAGTGTCGAACTTCTCTTCCCTTATGGATTACGGCTTAAGCGCCTAAAACTTGGGAATGAATTCCATGTCGCAAACCCGTGGACTAGCCCTAGCTAGCATAGGCGAGCGATTGACGTTTTTTGTGCAAACTAAAAGCTTCACTTCTATTGTATTGCCTTGAAAATGAGTAGACTTTTGGATGAGACATTTGAAAGCTCTAGTATTGATGATCTTGAATGCACAACCTCATAGGATACTTAAATGGTTCAAAAGTTCTTTTGATGATAATGTGACGGTAATCCTAGCGTGGGGTGAGGACTTTGTTTTGAGAAATCATAGCCTTGGTTGAACACTTTTGCTTTCACTCTTATGGGATAAGTGCATTTTGGGATTTGTGAGTATTCCCATTTCTGAAAACTCTCACGAGACTATAACTCGTCCACTAGGGTAGCCTAGGGGTTTAAAGGCTTAATGCATATGCTAAATGCATTCGTCACACCTACGAAAAGGAGTTAGATTGTAAATTTGTGGTAGAGTAGTCAGAAATAAAAATTGCCATTTGTTTCTCTTTGGCTTGATATTATTGTTTGCTCGGGACGATCAAACTCTAAGTGTGGAGTGTTTTGATAAGTCGAATTCTCGACTATCTTTCTCCCGCCTTTACTAGATGTTTTGATTCGTTCCGAGTCTCTTTCGATGCCCATTTGACCCCTATCATTGCATTTCAGGCTAAAAGTTGCTGCCCATTGAAGCCAAGGCCTAAAGACCAAGATTCGAGAAAAACCGAGCTTTTAGAGCAAAAAGTGCCTTGGGAGAGCATTGAGCCGCCCGGCTCAAATGGTGGCCCAGGATCGAGCCGCCCGGCTGAGGACGAGTCCAAATGAGAAGAAGCCTCGGAGGTGTTGAGCCGCCCGGCTCAAACGTGCTCATTGATCTGAGCCGCCCGGCTCAGATGCTCAGAAGGCACCAAGCGTTCCCTCCCCTGCTCGAGCCGCCCGGCTGAGTTTCCCTCTTGTAGCTGAGCCGCCCGGCTGGGCCATCAAGACAGCATTTTTACTATTCACTATAAATAGAAACTTAGGGTTTTTGGGGAAAAGAGCTGGGATTTTAGAGAGAAGACAAAGAGTTTCGAAGTTCATCAATCAAGTTGAAGCACTCCAAGGATATAGGGGGACTCTTAATCCTACTTCCTTACTTCATCTTGTCGATTTTTCATTTCTCTTGAAAACCCACTACTTTGTTTGTCTATGAACATGGGTAGTGAGTAGTCTCATTAGTTTCTAGGGGTCTATGGACCTCCTTGGTGTACAAAACTCGTTTATCTATTGATTATATGCATGAATGAATACTTGTTATGATTTGTGAATTTACTTGGATTAAATGTCTATTCTATGCCCACCAAGTGTTTGATAAAATGCCTAAGTGGTCTAGAAACATGAATTTGAGGTTGAGTGCTCTAGCGAGCGAGACTAATGATTCTAGAATGAAGTAGATTCACCCTTGTTAAGTAATGATCACTAGCGTGACTCATTTTAACATTGAGATAGGCTTGATCTTAAATCGCTCATCGGCTATCAATCACTCAACTAGCGTTGATGATTGAGAACCTTGAGTAGGACGTGAGCTAACAATATCTAGCGATTGAAGCTCACGTGCGAGGTGTCCTTTCCTTGAATTGAATAACAATATCTAGCGATTGAATTTGGTTCAATAGGGACACGCCTTAATCTATCATTTACATTAGTCGCTCTTGCATGAAATTGAACCTGCTTTAAGGGTTGAATACACCAAGGAGGGAAGTAGTACCCTAGGAACGCCTTTGAAATCCTTGAAAACAAC
This sequence comes from Rhodiola kirilowii, assembly GCA_033675215.1. NCBI lineage: Eukaryota > Viridiplantae > Streptophyta > Magnoliopsida > Saxifragales > Crassulaceae > Rhodiola > Rhodiola kirilowii. Next base: position 5,128,910 of record CM066203.1, on the reverse strand, counting down.
CTTCTTATTAGTTAATCATTGTTTGACAAGTCATAAATCACATTTCAACCAAATCGTTTAGGAAATAGACTTATTGTAGTAGAATCGAATAGTGATCTTGAGTTTAAACTTGCTCCTTGGACGATCCGGTACTTACCGGTTATAAATTGTTTTTGATCAATTTATTGCTTTCGAATCTTACAAATTTGAATAGCATAAAATTACAACGTTCAGTAACCTTAGTCTTTTTACTGGGTTGTATATACAGTACAATCTATTTAGTACAATTATTAGAACAAAACAACACGCACAAAAACATTGACGGAAATTATCACACTTACTGCGGAAGAGAAAAATAAAAATAAAATTCTGAGAAATTAGATTCGGCATATCCCACTCTTCAATTCAATTAATGTTGTAAAGCGATTATCTTGGCGAGGGAGTAGTATATGCATTGTTTATCCCAAGAGACACCATCTCAACAGAATCCATCGTATTGTTAGTGTAACCGGCCTCATTATTCTGCTTTCTGGCTTTTTCCATAATCAGACATTCGCTTAACTCATTCACAACTTGACTCATGCTTGGCCTTTGATTGGATGTGTGTTTCACACAACACATTGCTACTTCAACGGCTTTCCAAACTGAGTTTGTATCGTATTCTCCTCGCAATTTTGGGTCAATTATGGCTTTTATATCTCCTTGTGTTGAAATTATATCACTTACCCATGTGCTTATACGAGTCTTGTTCGACCCGCTGCCAACCAACACTGGCTTGCTTGTTATTACCTCTAGAAGGACTATTCCGTAGCTGAATACATCACTCTTTTCATTCAACCGTTGCGTACGATAGTACCTAATCAAAAACTGAATTTTACAACAAACAAAAATCTGATTGAGAATAATAGTCACGAGGAACGTCGATTAGAAATGCCACTTACTCAGGATCAAGGTATCCAGGTGTACCAGCCGGCATGGTTTGCACAAATCCAGTTTGAGCTATATCTGGTGTACATGCTCTTGACAATCCAAAATCCGCTAATTTTGCCTCAAGCTTATCATTCAATAGTATGTTACTACTTTTTATGTCTCTGTGCACCAGGGGCGGTTTACATCCATGATGCAAATATTCCAGTCCTGAATTCCACTTAATTAGCTTTATATTTCAATTCCAGATATACCATTTACATTTTACAGATGTCTATCTAATTACTAAAAAAATATAAATAATAGTGTACCTTGTGCTGCATCCAGTGTTATGCTTAATCTTTCCTCCCATGTCAAATAATACTGTGGATTTTTATCTGTATAAGAAAATGATACAGAAATAAATAACAAGTCCGTATGCAACAAAGAAAAAGAACAGAGGAACATATGCATACCAGCTGATATGTGACTATATAAATCTCCTTGAGCCATGAATTCATAGATAAGCCCCATATTTTCACCTTCATCGCAGTATCCGATCAGAGATGTCAAATTACGGTGATGAACTTTCATCAGAATTTGTGCCTGACAACGTGTGTAACAGTATTTTTTTTATATAAAAATAAACTGCTTGATCATTATTGTTGTAAGACTAATTAACTAAACTGAGGTACAAAAAGAAAATTTTACCTCAGCTTTAAATTCTTTGTAACCTTGTGAGGATGAAGGAGATAGCATCTTCACAGCTACTTTGACACCATTCAGATTACCATAGTAGACCAAACCAAATCCTCCTTTACCGATGACTCTTGCAAAGTTGTTGGTCATTTCTAAGACATCTGAGAATGTAAACCGTGATGTCTCTTGAATTATGCTGTTGATAATTGGAGCTGGAACTGGTGGAGGAATTACGATTGACGATGCGTCGCTTGCACCTATATATTTTTAGTTGGATAAACCATGTTATTAGTCTATACTATAAAGTTCACAAAAATCAAAATCACCACCAATATGGCTGGCCATTTTTGTGTTTTTCTTTCTTTTACCTGGTGGGTTTTTCTTTTTGAAAATACAGAAGTATAGAAACAATGCCAGTATGATCAAGATGACTAGTACTCCAGCAATGGCACCAACAACGGGAATAACTAAACTGGTATTCTTCTTATTCCCATTGCCATCTGGCAGGCCTCCATTGCATGAATTAGATAAACAAAGATGTGGATTTCGTTCAGTAATCAAGGTCAATGTTCCCGCTTTGGACTTTCTGACAAGGTCCGCTGGAACGGTGCCTGTTAAATTATTGCCACTCAAATCTCTGCAGAACCATAGCAAACAGTACTAGTTAATGAGCATAATTTCATTTTATTTAACTATTGAAGCAAATTGGCATAGAGATATATACTTACAAGAAATTTAAGGATGTCATTGTTGACAAGAATTCTGGTACAGTTCCAGTTAAGTTGTTATTTGACAAGCTCCTGGGAAATGCGAAAAAAATGAACTTGGACTGTGTACAAAATTTTGTCATTTTATATGAAAATGAAAGGTCTTAAACATGGATGTGTGTCACTTACAGCTTTTGTAACATTATCAGACCGGAGATGTAATCCGATATTTTCCCGTTCAAACCGCTTGACGACAAATCTCTGTAGTGCAATAGCATATAATCAGTTAACCAAATAAAGTAATTTCACATATGATTACATATGAAAACTTACAAAGATATGATCCGAGGTGATTGGTTGTCAGTGAAGCTGCAATTAAGACCATCCCATGAATAATTTTGAGGTGCACACGGATCCCCTTGCCAGATTCTGCTCACATTATATGCGGACTTGATATTGTTTATAGCTTGAGCTGAGATTTGTCACCAAAATAAAAAGAAAAAGAGTCAATCAGCAATACTATTGCATTTAGAAGGTTGTATAAAAGCGAGCTGAAAAATAATATATACCATCTTTCAAGTCAGTTTCTAGCTGTAATGTGTGAGTTAGTGTGTAATAAGTCTCAATTGCATTGAGAATTGGTGGGAGGGTTGAATTGGCCGTCATTCTGAAGGAAAAATTTAACGAAGTGGTTGCTGTTGTAGGGCTCCAAGCAGTAGTATACACTGTATTTGCACCGTATGACTGCGGATTGACAGAGCGGTAGAATATGGTGTCATTCAGGTAAATATCGAATCCTCTATAATCGTCAGCGGCCAGTTCCTGGATCTCAGCAAAATGCAGATAAAAGTAGTACCGGGCCTCTGGATCAAAGTCAGAGAAATAAAAATCAAGAGTATCATTGGGATTGGTTGGTGTCACTGCCGTCCTCATCACCTCAGAGGGTTGGTTAAAAGAGTTTGGATTGACATTTTGACCCGTGACAATATTGCTGATGCCGTATTTAGTCCAGTCATTTGTGTACCATATTCGATCGTATATATCGTAGTTATATCTGTAGCACGCATATATATAACACCACCAAACACACTTATGTTAAAAATTTCATTTACTTTGTTGCAAATAATGTTAGTAATCAATAAGTCTCGGAACTATATATAAAATTACCTGTATCTATAGGTGGAACCGGATCTATGATTTACTCGACTATAAAGCAAGGTTCATTGAACCAGTTTCCGAAGCATAAAGAAACTTCCCTGAGTTACTTTTTTTCACTGTACGCAGCTCCAACACCGATATAAACGGTATCCCTAACCCTTTATTCACCAAACATATATGAATGGCATTTGATGTTGGCGGAATATGTATCATTTCTTTTGTTAAAAAACTACCTGCTTCAGTAATTTTAACAGTGATCCAAAAGTTTACCCCAACATATAAATCGAACTCTGGAAGTTTAAGTCTTGAGTCATAATTTCCATACATAAATCGTGCCCGGATAAGGTATGACGCATTTTTAACCGGCTGAGGAAGGATATAACAGTTTTTAGCACCTTCAGGAAAGCTCCTTACAGTTTTAAACTGCTCTGTAATATCAGTTGCATATTGTGTAGCTACAACTTTGCTTTCGCCGCTACTTATATAACCAGTGTCAGGAACATAATTTATCCCCGTCGTGGATTCAGTATAGCTTTTAGAACTCCCGCAATCTATGCTGATGAAACCTGAACCGGAGTTTCAGTTTCAAACAACGTAAGTTAATATATACATTGTATAGATAAAAAATATTTTATGTATGCATGGAAAATTACCTACCTGATTGGTCTTGCGATTCCACAAGTACCAATAATAATGCAGCTAGAACAATAACAGTAATTAACTGCCATAGAACAACCTCTATTTGTTGTCTACCCATTTTTTATATATCCCAAACTATCTCTTGATCGTGAATTCGTGATCTCTAATATATAGGCATGTAATTGAAGGCAAGTATATATATTTTTCTTTCCTTCTCAATTTGGAAAGAGAGGATCAGTAGCGCAGTACTGTCTGGCAACATAGTTGCTTCCCATGTGTAATTATTGAACAGTTTGTTACATATTAAGAAGAACTAATTATATAGTACGCGCCGTGTGTGTTTTAATATATGTTGCCGCTCAGCTTGACATTTATTTGAATCATTCTTGCACAGGTCGTCGTATATGTATAGAGAGTTGCTCCCATGTACACAAATTTTCTTTTTTATTTCCCTTGAAGAACTCTAAATTGTAAGTCAAAATTAATTAATAGTAAGCCGAAGTCTCAATGTTTTTTTAGACCATGAGTATGTTTTTAATTACAACCACAAACTTTAGACTATATCCCGCGAGTTAAGGCTATAGACAAAATTAAAATACAAGTCTCAACCAAGAGGATCGTGCAAGAAACTCGATCCTTTTTTTTCTTTGCAATTGAAAATATTCTTCGAAAGATCACGTTCCTATTTTTTTGCGCATTCAATCGGTTTTTGTGTTTTTTCGATCAGTTTTTATGTTTTTTCTCCTACGGCGCACGTTCGATCGAAGTCATCATCAATATGCTGAAATCAATAGTAAAGTCATCAAGTTTGACTTTGCTAATGTAACACGTGTCAACTTCAGATTCAAATATGCATCTTGATATCCAAATGATCAAATTTGAATATTTTGGTTCTCGAATTATAAGAAATTTTCAACGATCTTGCGTGCTATCAGATAAATATAAATATTGTCAAGTAAGGATTTCTATTTTACAGTTGACATATGAATAATAATCAGAAGCTACACCTCAAAGTACACCCCATGTAAGATGTATGGTTAATGTCTGACTTGTTCAAGTTTTGTAGTATTAAAATGTGATTAAGACAACCAAATAATGTTCGGCATGTAGCTGTCACTAAATATGATTCCCTCTGTCACAGTGGTACAACAACTAATTAGGCCGTTGACTTTCCGACAAAGTCAATCTTTATTGCCAACAATTTGAATATAAAGCTAATAGTTGGAGAATGCTCTTTCTGTGTACATTTTTCATGATCGAAATGGCAGGAGGAGCAGGGTTTGTTTTGTGGGTGCTAATTAGTGCTTTTGCACTAGCCTCCACCACCATCCTTGTTCTTGCTCAAGATCAAACAGGTAAGCACAATTTCTGCAGGCAGTAATTATATATTAGTGTACGGCTTTCTAGCAGCTAGATTTATTTTTCTCTTTAGAAATTTTACAGAGCATTTAAATCATCATCAATCAAATTTGTAATGCAGCTGGTTTCATCAGCATAGATTGCGGAAGAGCTACTAACACAAGCTATGCAGATTCAGTAACAGGGATTATTTATGTTCCTGATGGAAATTACATCGATAGCGGTGAAAAGAGAAGCATCTCCAGCACCTACAATGTTAACGGTCTTGAGAAACAGTATGCAGATTTAAGGAGTTTCCCAAATGGAAAAAAGAACTGTTACACCCTAAACACTCCACAGGTTGCTGGTACCAAGTATCTTATTAGGGCTTACTTTATGTATGGAAACTATGATGCCAAAAATAAGGTTCCCACGTTTGACCTATATATTGGAGCAAACTATTGGACCACCGTCAAACTTGCTCAAGCAAGTGACATCATTTACGCTGAAATGCTGCATCAGCCCCTCTCAGATGTCACACATGTGTGTTTACTGAATACAGGCCAAGGCACGCCATTCATATCCGTCCTCGAATCGCGACTCCTGATGAAAGATTCTGCTTCTTTATATGGCCCAAAAGCAGGTTCACTCAACCTCGAGTTTCGCCTCAATTTCGGTTCGTCAGATGCATACAGGTATATATATATATAGTTTTTATTTGCTTCATAGTTTTGTTTTCCTTGTTTTTTTTGTTTTACATTATTAGTACCTAATAAGCTAGATTGTGATATATAACTGATATACTAGTACTGTGTGTTTCTAACAGATACGGAGATGACCTTTATGATAGATTCTGGCATGGATTTGACTTGTCTGCTACGACATCTCTTAGCACGTCTAAATCCGTGACACCCAACGATTATATGCAACCATCGGCCGTGATGAGCACAGCTGCGATACCTAAAGATCCTACTCAGCCCATTAACTTGAACTTCACACCAAATGATGCAACAGCAAGGTACTACATTTACCTGCATTTCGCTGAGATCCAGACCCTGACTACGGGTGGCCTTAGAGAATTTAAAATATACTTGAACGACGATTTATATTTGGATGACCCTGTAAATCTTTCGTGGCTGTCCTCCAATACAATCTACTCTCCTGGTGAACCTCTAGCTCCAAGGACAAGCTATAATTTTTCCTTTCAGATGACAGCCAACTCAACTCATCCGCCACTCCTCAATGCCATGGAGACTTACACAGTCAGAAACATGTCGCAGTCAGAAACTGATCCCACTGATGGTATGTAACATGTCGCAGCATTTCTCTTAACTAAAACATATATTAATTATTAAACTCTTGCAATTTAATATATATAAAATGTCAACAGCTGAAGCTGTAAGAAGCATCAAGTCAGCTTACAGCTTCAACAAAATATGGCAAGGAGATCCATGTGCGCCACGTTATTACTCATGGGAGGGTCTTAACTGTAGTTTCACTGACAGCGATGTGCCAAGGATCATAGCTTTGTAAGTTGACCCTAATTAAGCTTACATTCGTTCAATTGAAAAGTCCTCGTTCATCATGTGAAGTTGTTGCATGACACATATTCTAATCTAAATCTGCATTTTTTATTGCAGAAATTTATCCTCCAGCAATCTGAATGGGATTATAACTGACCACATCTCAAATTTAAAGCTTTTAGAGCAACTGTAAGTGGTGCACAATTAGCCCAACATGAATGAACTTACTCTATATCAACAAAATAAATCTATTTTAAAACATCTTTTTCATGTATTAAGCTAATTATATTATTTTCTGGGCCGATTGACAGGGATCTGTCCAACAACAGTCTAACTGGATCTGTACCAGACTTCTTATCAAAAATGACATCCTTGAAGTATTTGTAAGTAGTGCATTTTAATTTCAGTTATACTAGATTATAATAGAATAGAAATAAGTCAAGTGTACGTAAAGTGAGATCTTTCTTCTGAAGTAGTTTTTTCTTTTTTGTCCATCTTGCAGAAATCTAAAAGGTAATAGTCTTACTGGCGTTGTACCATCTGAGCTGATCAAAAGATCTTCACAAGGGTCGTTGACCTTAAATGTGGAAGGCAACTCAGGTCTTTGTTTATCTTATCCATGCAACGGAATTTCCAGCCCGCCCGCCAGCAGCAAGAAGACTAGCCTTCTAATCCCTATTATTGCTTCCGTTGTCGGGGTGGTGTTCTTTATCTTATTCATATTGGCCATCTTCTTATGCCTTGCCAAAAGGAGAAAAACACAAGGTAAGAAGAAATAGCATTTATAATTTTACTTTACTGATTAAATATTTTTGTCATTTAAAGCAATGTGTAATAATATATATTATACTGTAACAAAGCAGTAGCTAGTACCGCCAGTGCACCAGTAGTTAAGACTGAGACACACAAAAGCCAAGCCTCGGCTACAGAGGTAGGAAGAGAATCAATACAGATTCAAAACCGAAGGTTCACATACACAGAGATTTTGAGGATGACGAGCAATTTGTCAAAAAACATTGGAGAAGGCGGGTTTGGAGCTGTCTACCTTGGCTATCTGGAAGACAGCCAGGTACAGGTAGCTGTTAAAATGCTGTCTCAGTCTTCATCTCAAGGATACAAAGAATTTAAAGCAGAGGTAAAAATAATGCTACAGTCCAAGTCATTTTTACAGACAGGCATATATATACAAATCAAAACAGTCTAATAATCTGCTACCCAAATATATTTCCAGGCCCAACTATTGATGATAGTTCATCACCGAAACTTAACATCTCTGATCGGATATTGCGATGAGGGTGACAATTTAGGTCTTATTTACGAGTATATGGCAAATGGAAACTTGCAAAGTCATATATCTGGTAATTCTTATAATTTCAAATGGTTCTCAAGTTAAAATATTTTGATGCCTAAAGTTTTTTTGTTTCTCATGACACTTATTTTGACAGATAAGAATTTAGAGTATTTGACGTGGGAAGATAGGTTACACATTGCACTTGATTCAGCACAAGGTATGGAAAAGATAAATGCAAGCCATATACTAGTTAACTAATATGTAAACAGTAAACTTATTAAGAAGAAAATTTGCAGGTTTGGAGTATTTGCACAATGGCTGTAAGCCTCCAATAGTGCACAGAGACATAAAGCCTACAAATATCCTATTGAATGATAAATTTGAAGCAAAGCTAGCAGATTTTGGATTGTCTAGAGCGTTCTCTACGGATGCTTATGCACCAACGACTATGGTCGCTGGTACACCTGGATATCTTGATCCTGAGTAAGTGACTAGTTATAATTCGTTCTTATGAATCCATTGTATTTCAGTTGTTGATTAGCCAAGATTCATATGTTTCTGGTGCTGTTTGTTTTAGGTACTATATGACGCAACAGTTGAATGAGAAAAGTGATGTATTCAGCTTTGGTATTGTTCTACTGGAAATAATAACCAGCCGCCCAGTAATGGCAAATGGACAGGATGGGCCATTGCACATTAGTAAATGGGTGAACCATGTACTTTCAGAGGAAGGGGACATTAAAGCAATAGTCGACCGAAGATTAAGGGGCGATTATGATACAAACTCCGCTTGGAAGGCTATTGAAGTAGCAATGAGTTGTGTGTCAGCCACTTCAAATAAAAGACCAAACATGAGTGAAGTTGTGAGTGAGTTAAGCCAAAGTTTGAGCATGGAAAAATCTCGCAAGAATGAAGGCTTCACCACTGGCACGATTGATTCGGTTGAGATGGCATCTTATGGTTGGAACAATGAATTCGCTCCCACGGCAAGATAATTGCTTGGATATTGAAAATATGAACCTCTCTGAGTAACAAACTAAAAGTTTCTTCGGTTGTAATAAGTTTTTCTGATATTATGTAATTCATTTGTCTATCTTCTTCGGTTTTGAATATCACTACCGAGTTAATTCTTAATATTGTTTTTTTTAAGGGAACGGGCAGCCAGTATCCCCGAGCTCTTAGGTGTTACCACCCTGTAAGGTGATCAGCTGACCGGGTTGCGGGAATGTTTTGTTTTTCCAGGAAGTCGAACCTGGGACTTTGCCCATTTCTCTGCCCCCTCAACCACTCGGCCATCCCTTTCCGGACAATTCTTTATATTGTTGTTGATCAAAGGTTCTTGAAAAGAATTAAGCAACAAGGAAAACAGTGCACACGATTTTACCTTGGGTCGACTTGTCAGAAGACTAATCTATATCCAGCAAACAATAGATCAGTTATTGCTACTAATTGAGCTGTAAAAACTTGCAGAAGAAGCTTGCGACTCGATACAGCTATCCAAATTGAACTCTGGCCCTCTACGCTTCACAATCGCCCCTGCCCTAATTTCCAACCCTAATTCCCAATTTGAGATTCAACCGTTAACTCTCGGTCTCTTTTTCTTATAACCTCAGGTCACTGTTGTAAGTATTTACTAACTCTGAAACGCATCCATTTCAGGTCAAAACGCACTCAACTCCTCGAACCTTCTTCTCTCGCAGACAGCCTCGTCAGCCCTTCACAGCCTGCGCTCAGCAGTATGAACTCCAGGCTCTAGCCTCTAATGACCATCTCGTAGAAAAGGCACTCAACTGTTTGTGCAGACAATCAACTTTCAGTCTCGAATCCCGATTCCAATGAGCATCAGCAGTGCTGAAAAGGTCTCCATCTTCCTATAACTGAATCCTTATCAGCCTCTTTATTTATTGCGATGCGAAACTCGTGGTTGTAAAACCCTATTAATCTCGTATGTAGCTTGATTGTGCAGCTGTGCTTAGCTGATTTCAATTGAATGACTGATGCTGCAAATATCAGAAATAAGGGCTTCTGCGCAGTGCGCAGATTGGTACGAGCGGTTGAATGATTTTTTTAGAGGTGTTGCTGCTTTCATCCTCAAACAGCGGCTTGGGATGGAGTGGCGAAGGACCTCACAGTATGCTTTTTGACTAACCTGCTAATGTTTCCTTATCCATGCTGTGATTCTTATTTCAGAATAAACAACTTTAACGATGTCACTGCTTCCCAACATCTACGGGAGTAATATGATTCCTCTATATAGCAATCTTCTCTGTTGTCCTCTCTTAATAATTCTCCTCTGACCAACTCAGAACACTAGCTGACAGATGGTTATTCTCGTTAGGTACCTACAATGGAGAAATAGGTGAACATGGCCGCTATCTGCATCATCCTAAAATCAGCTTTGAAGTCATTACACAGCTTAGACCTGAACAGCATGCATATGTAGTAGCTAGTGGGCTGCAAGAACCTGAAAAAGTTATCAGTACGGCTTTCATGGCAGACTAGGTCCATCAATCCGAATTTCCTTTATTTATATGTGCATCGAATAGTATAATTCACCATCTTATGTACAAAATAGTCATACTTCTCCTAGGTTGATACTTTCACCAATAGCAGTTGCTTTGGTGTCTCCAGGATTGGCAGTTTTACTAAGACCACTTTCTTCCTGCATTTCAGGCTTAAATTTTTTTTTGAAAAACGGCCACCATGCAGTTTTCAAATTTTGAAAAAACTAGATTGCTTGGTAGTGTCCCAAACGTAGTCACGCACGAACTGGGTATCAAATCTTGGTGTCCTTACATTATTCAATTGCCTGTTTCTCATCATCGCTGGTTGCGCAATCTTAACAATGCAGTGTTACAGCTAATTGACCTAGGAAATTATATGATGCCCAGCTGCCATTTATCAATTTTCAATTTCCCTGATCATGTTTTCATTTTCACACATTAGAATATTCAAAAAAATTAGGTTTGAAACTTCCAGGAACAAGCATACCTCTTTTCTGTACAGACTGCATTCGTGCTCTAAGGTCTAAGCTCTGGTTGGTATCCTGTTGAACATTTTCAGAGTATTCTCACAGTTGCTGAGTCATACTTACAAAGTGATGGCATCAAAGTTTATATACATATATTTTTTTTTGAACAGATCAGAACTTCATTTTTAGTATTTACATCTTCTACCGTGTTAGATCTTATCAACTCATTGCATATATGATTTTAATTCTATGTGAAATGCTTGACCAAGTCCAGTTAGCTCACAGTGATAAACTTATAGTGAAATATTGTTGTCTGTTCAAGGCTAGATCCAAGATGTGTTGTAACATAATCTAGAACACCTTAGATGAATATGATAGCTTAATAAGTAAGCCTACTGACTATCTTCTAACCAACATACCATGGCTTTTGTGATGGACTTCAGGTTGTAGTGATTTGAACGATGGTGGCGACAAGAGTCAGTTAGGGCATGCTAGACTTTTAACTGCTCAGACCAGCCTTCCCGGTCGGGTCGTTACAGATGGTATCAGAGCCGATCCTCCGAGGTAGGTGACTGAGGTCACCGAGTTGAGGAGAGGCTCCTGTGGTCTGTTATGCTTGCGAGTGCCCTCACGAGGACGTTAGGTGGGTTTAAGTGGTGGAGTATGTAACACTATGTCCCACATTGGCTGAGAGAGTTGAATATGCTAGCTTAATTAGTAAGCTTAATAAGTATCTTGTCACCAACATATCATGGTTTTTGTGATGGACTTCAGGTCTTGGTGACAAGAGACAATTAGGGCAGGCTAGGCTCTTTTAGCCAACCACTCCGATCTTCAACCGACTCCAATCTGCAATATTTGAAAATTCCAATTTTGAAAACCTTCGTTCTTCAGTTATGCGCAGCATCCGTGTTCCAATCTCGGTTGAACAACTCTTTGACTTCTGCTTGAACACTCTGAAGACGTTTTGCCAAAAGTCATGGCACACGTAGGAACAACAAGATAGTATCAAAAAATTTCCTGAATTTGAACAGGTTGGAACTTCATTTTGAGTATTTACATATATATTTTTACTTTGTTAATCTTATCAACTCATTGCATTTAGGATGTTAATGTATGTTATATTCAATGTGAAATGCTGTACCACGTCCTAATGAATGGGCTCACATCTTTTTATTTTTAAGTGTTAAGAGGAAATTGCAAGCACGTCATTATTTAATGCCCTTGTTGTAATTTGTTTACTCGTTTTGCTTAGCTTGAACATGTTCCTCGGCATCTACTGATTCTATTTAAATTTGCTTATCGATAATAGACTATGAGGTCAATGGATTTCTCTACCAACATCCCTTGTATTTTTTGTTTTCTGGGTGCTGTCTGTTATACAAATAAAGTCAACGGGCTTAAAATTTTTACAAACTAGCCGGGGAGGGGCATCAGCTTGTTTTTTCTGCTATATTGCCAAGTCTATCTCCATACATTTTTCAACCTTATAGTTTTACATATTCAGCTTCGGTAAATATATATACTTGTATATTTAATTTAGTAAAACTGACTATCATGCTGAGGGGGCGTCTGGTGCTTAATTACTCTATCTCTAATTAAATTATTTTAGTTTCTTTCATTCATTTTCAGTTCAATATTTTGCTTGATTTGACATGGTAATTGGTAATAATACTTTTCTGACAGCAAAAAAATTGCAAGTTGCGAACTTTTTTGTGTATATACTGGGAAGTATCACATATAGGACATAGAGTTCTCCTCAACTGCATCCTAGAAGCAAAAAAAAAAAATGATTCAGGCTCTGGTTCTTGCATTTCTTGTGGCCCTTGCTCATGCTCAGAGCCAAAAAGGTTTGACATTTTTTCAATCACCTCACCTGTCATTTATGTGTTTATTTCATTTGAGTCAGATTCTGATATGTGTTTTTCCCAAATCTGCAGGTTTTATTAGCATAGACTGTGGGCTAACTAAAGGAGGCGATTACACTGATGCCTCGACCGGAATGTATTATGTATCTGATGAATCTTATATCGACTCAGGTGTAGGCTTGAGTAATAATATATCATCTAGCGTCCTGCAAGGTGCTATTGTTGCGCAGCAGTACAATAACCTGAGAAGCTTCCCGAATTCGACTAGAGTCTGTTACACTTTGCAGCCCTCTCAACTCATTGCGAAGTTTCTAATCAGAGCAAGCTTCCTGTATGGGAATTATGATGGTCTGAATACTGTCCCCTCATTTGATATGTTCCTTGGAGTCGAAAAATGGGATACAATTCAGCTCGCCGATGCAGCAACTCCTTTGATAAAGGAGATCATGCATATACCCTCTTCAAATTATACTTCCATTTGCTTAGTGAATATCGGACTTGGAAATCCTTTCATATCAGCGATCGAAGTCAGACCTTTGGCTAACAACACATATGTTGCAACATCAGGTTCTCTTGATCTGTGGAGGCGCTGGAATTTTGGATCAACCACTAGCAGAGTCAGGTACATGATCATGTTCTGACAAAGTGCTTATTAAGTTTTACTCTTGTCTTAGTTATTTTTTGTTGATGTATGTATTAATTCAGGTACCCAGACGACATCTATGATCGGATCTGGCCATCATTTGATTGGCCTGAAATGAATGTTCTCAACACTACGCTAACTGTTGACCCGGGCACTGCTTTTGCACCACCAAACAAAGTCATGAACTGTGGCGTCACCCCAAAAAACGCCACGGATGCCATCAAAATATATTGGGATCCTGATGACCCGACCAGTGAATACTACATATATATGCACTTTGCTGAAGTTGCACTCCTCAAGGCTAATGAAACCAGGCAATTCAACATTACCCTCAATGGTTCATTAATGTATGATGGGCTTACACCAGCCTACCTGTTAGCAAACACGTTATTCACAGGGAAACCAATTAGCATGAGTAGATTCGAGATTTGGCTAGTGAGAACGGAGAACTCAACTCTTCCTCCCATCTTCAATGCCATAGAAATCTACATTACCAAGCACTTTTTACAAGCACAAACAGGACAAAGCGAAGGTAGGAAATCGGTAATCAAGTCCTTTTATACTTTCTCTATCTTTAACTGATTTGGATTATCTTGTCTGAAGTTAACTCAATGAAGAATATAAAGTCAAAGTTTGGAGTGACAAGAAACTGGCAAGGCGATCCTTGTTTGCCCAAAGCCTATGTCTGGGATGGTCTTACTTGTAGCTACAATGGTTATGAACAGGCAACCATAACAACATTGTAAGTTTTATGCTTCTCCTTACTTCGTTTGTTGTTATTGGATCTTTCATTTGCTGACAGGTAAAAGATTCTGCCAAACAGGGATTTGTCGTCTAGCGGATTGACAGGAGAAATTCCTTCTTACATAGCAAATCTCAAGTCATTGAAGACTTTGTGAGTACTTCCCAAACAATCTATGAAAATTTTACAACCAGGACCTGAACCCTCAAGTGTCCTGTTTCGTTTCAGGGATTTATCAAACAATCATCTGAATGGGTCTGTGCCAAGTTTCCTAGCTCAGATGACATCCTTGACTGTTTTGTTAGTTTTTCAACCTTGCCTCATTCCACTCTAATGCTTAAATAATCTCTTGTTGGTCCTTGCATATAACTCTTATTTACAATTTCTAGAAACCTCGCTGGAAACAACCTCACTGGACCAGTTCCATCAGGACTCGTTGACAGAATGAATAGTGGATCACTCACCCTAAGGTCATGAACCAAACAAAAGCTAGCTACCTAATAGTTCTTAGCAGGATCGTCTGATGTTTTTAATTTTGTGTTCAGTGTCAACGACAACCCGAGTCTTTGTGCATCAATTTCATTGTGCAATAATTCAAATGCGCCAGCGCCGACGCCGAGTGGCGGTAGCAGTAGCAGTATCAGCATAGGTCTTATAATAGGAGGAATTGCTGGTGGCCTTGTGTTTATAGTCTTAGTTGGGTTACTCATTTGGTGGATGCTTATAAAAAAACCTCAAGGTACTCAATAATTTTAAAAGTTATTTTTCGCTAGAACTTGATGTTGTTTTCATTCTTGTTAATTAGCTTAGTAAAGGGCATCTAACATGGCAATTTGTCCGCAGCTGTTAATGTGGAACCAGTGAGTTATAGTGCTGCATCACATACACATACTGATGCTGACTCCATGTCAATAGACGTCAAGAACAGAACTTTTACGTATTCAGAGGTCTTGAAAATGACTAACAATTTTCAGACGGTACTTGGGAAAGGAGGATTTGGGACTGTATTCCTCGGGGATATTGATGGAACTAAGGTAGCCGTGAAGATGCTCTCAGCTACTTCTGTTCAAGGATATAGGCAGTTTAGAGCTGAAGTAAGCTAATCTCTATATAATTTTCATTGAGCTTCCCATATACAAATAACTGAGCTTGATTGAATTTTTCATGTAGGTAAATCTCCTATTGGTGGTTCATCATAGGAATTTGACATCTCTTGTCGGATACTGCGATGATGATGACAAGAAGGCTCTCATATATGAATATATGGTCCATGGAAACTTAGATGAGCTATTGAACGGTGAGCAATAATGGAACTAACAGGACATCTTCGAAGTGCCCTTTTTGTTATATATGGCATGGCCTTCCTTAGTCATGTTTGTCTGACGAATATCAATATTAAAAATGTCTGTCGTCTGATGTATGACTTTTTGATGCCTCTTAAGAAACTGATTTTTATGTTTCAGAGAAAACTGAGAAGATCCTAAGCTGGGAGGAAAGGCTTCAAATTGCAGTTGATGCAGCTCAAGGTTGGGAAACATACTCTTATACATGCTAGATTTTCATTTAGTAGAGTTGTTTTTAAGTGTTTTCTTATGTGGTAGGGTTGGAGTACTTGCACAATGGCTGTAAACCTCCCATTGTGCACAGAGATGTCAAGTGCACGAACATTTTACTTAATGAAGTTTACCAAGCCAAAATAGCTGATTTTGGACTATCCCGAGCATTCCCTGAAGAAGGTGGCACGGTTATGACTGTGGTTGCCGGTACCCCTGGCTACCTTGACCCTGAGTAAGTTTTTGCACATGTCATTCACAAACCCTATCGGTAATTCATAACTCATAACCTGACATGGAATTACTGTCTTGTATTTTATAGGTACTACATATCCAACAGGTTGCACGAGAAGAGCGATGTCTTCAGCTTCGGGGTAGTCCTCTTGGAAATCATGACAGGCAGGGCTGTGGTGGACCGCAGCCACGAGAAGAGTCACATAAGCCAATGGGTGCCTTACATTCTTGAGACAGAAGGGGACGTGAGAAATGTGATGGACAGAAGACTGAAGGAGGAATTCGACGTGAACTCAGCCTGGAAAGTGGCAGAGATTGCCATGGCTTGCGTGGCACCCAACTCTTCCAACCGACCATTCATGAATGTGGTTGTGATCGAGCTCAAAGAATGCCTGACCCTAGAGCTTGCTAGAGTAAACAGGTTCAATAGCTATGCAACCATTTCATCTCAAAATGACTCCATTGAAATGTCTGGTCTCAACTTGGGTACAACCACTTTCAGCCCCATAATAAGGTAAGCTTGGATTACTTTTTTTTTTTTTTTTCATTTGAATATAAGCTTGGATTACAACAGGTCCAAAATTCAACTGTCAGAACAATGTTCTTTCCTTGTGTATATCTTGTTTGATTTGTGACCTAAGCAAGACCTGATTGAATCTCTCCCTTGTAACCGGACATGCCTTTTTAAAATAAGTTTTTTTGAATGTTTGCTTTTGTTCAATAAAACAATTGTGGCCTCTATGCCATTCCACACACCTTCTATCTTCCATTCCATTACCCCATTGTTTTAGAAGAGTTGGCGGGAAGTATTCGAATGTTGTTAACCAGCCCACTTCACATATGGGCTGATAATATCAATTGGGCCGAGGATTTCACTTTCTGATTTTTCGGTTTTTTCCTTCTATCCAAAAATAGACTAAGGAATCGGTGATCGCACGCGATTTTCACGTGACCAGTATATATAACCCCGAAGCGAATGCAGACGTGAGAAAGCGCAATCCATTGAACGAACGAACGAACGAAGAAGCTCGAAGCCCGAAGAAGAAGAAGAAGACGAAAATGTCGTGGCAGTCTTACGTCGACGATCACTTGATGTGCGACATCGAAGGCACCGGTAATCACCTCACCGCCTCCGCCATCATCGGCCAGGACGGCAGCGTCTGGGCTCAGAGCGCCACCTTCCCACAGGTCTTTCTCCCCCATTTTTACACTGTATATTTCAATTTAATGTACATGCTTGTTTAGATCCTGGTTGTTGGATTTAATTTTTCGATGACCTTGTGGATTGATCTTATGCGGAATGAGATGATTCAGAGTTTTAATTTGTCCTTTGTGATTCCTGATTTAGTGACTCTGATTTTTATCTTGTTGGTTTAGATCAACGTGTACTATTTGTGTTTGAATTATTTGATCTGTTGATCTTGTCTTTTTAGATATATCCAGTAGTAATGTGCTTGTTTTTTTTATGTGGATGCATTTAGCAACATTTTCAATAAGGATTTGGAATGTTAATGCATGGAGTTGTATTATGAGTGAATTCAGGAATCTTGTTTATAATTTGTATTCTTTTACTGGTTGTTTGAATTTGATCGTTTGGGAACTTGTGTCTGCGCTGCAGTTCAAGCCCGAAGAGATTACTGGTATAATGAAGGACTTTGATGAGCCTGGATCACTGGCACCTACTGGTTTGTATCTAGGAGGGACTAAGTACATGGTGATTGCAGGAGAACCCGGAGCAGTGATTCGTGGAAAGAAGGTTTGGTGAATAAATTTTATTATAATTATTTAGTTGTATGTTTGATCTATGGAATTTGGAGCTAACTGGTTATTATTGGTATTTGTTCATCTTTATTGTCGTACAGCTCTGTTTATGATGCAAAAAGGATATTTCAACAACTTCACTGTATTTATTTATGATTATCGTTCCAACTCATCGCATATAGATGATGGTCCATTTGTAGATTTGATTGCTCAGTGAAAAGATGATGATTTACAGGGCTCTTAGCTTTCTTCAGTTGGCTAATAATCTCCATCGTCCTTTTGGTTATAATAATTTACAGGGCTCTGGTGGTGTCACTGTGAAGAAAACTGGGCAGGCTCTGATATTCGGAATCTATGACGAACCTGTTACTCCAGGCCAATGTAACATGATTGTTGAGAGGTTGGGTGACTACCTTGTCGAACAAGGGCTGTAGGTCACCCCCACCCCTGATGAATAACCAGGCAAAGACAGAAGGATTATTTTGCCTTTCTTAGTTGTGATCTCATTTCAGTTTGTTATTTACTGTTTCCTCTCTGGTCACACTAATTTTTTTTTAAAGCAAAAAACTACAGTGTTTATCAAATGTGTTCACTTTTTTTGTGTGTAATGCTATTTCTTGAATGAATAATATATATATATATATGATTTACCTTACATCCTAAATCGCCATTTTCCCAATCATCGCCCTTCTTTTATTCCTCTTTCAGCTTGAAACCTACATTAAAACAAAAAGGTCTCCAAACTCCAAAAGTTGCATGGTTTTAAAGTTTAATCTGTGCTTCAAGGCTGTTGAAATCTTGCAGAGGCCTAATTACTGGGCTTGTTGTTGGGCCACTAGGATCCGCCGCAATACAGCCCAATCGATTTCCAGAATCACAGCTCAAGACTGTAAAAAAAAACCCTAGTACTATCCTATCCCTTACCCAAAAAAGAAACCTGTTGTATATATGATTCAACCAGGCAGAGCGACCACAGCTCATATCATGTCCATCGGCAATGGCAATGGCAATGGCAATGGCGGTTTAGGGTGAACCTTTCTGTTAGTCCCTTTTTTTTATTTTCCTCTGTTGGAATTATGTTTTTTTATTTTTAAAAGTCCGACCAAAGGTTGTTCTATATGAACATCAGGGGTTGTGCGTTGTGCAATTTCAATGCACTTGTTAATTAGTCGAAAGCAAAATCAAATTAGGGCAGTTGGAACTTCATTCTTCTATTGAACAACCATCTTCCCCACATCTTATCATTTTGTTTAATTCAAACCCTGGACTTCAGATAAACTTATGGCCGGTACTGTGAAATTGGTTTGTGACAACAGCCTTTGAGTTTTTCTCCATAAGCCTAAGTCTTTAACCCTTTATGTAATTTTGGAACTAATTATGTTTTTTGAAAATCAGTTTTTCTAGATGTGTAGGAAAGTCTTTTATTGTTAGTGATTTCCACACAAATTGAGACCTCATGACAAAAATTGGTTTGATAGGAATAGGACACGGGAAGCATCCTTAAAACCTGTAGAATGATAATGCAGTATCTATCATTCACTTGAATTTGCTTTGTTGGTTGAACTTTCAGCCAAGTTGGAATATTTATGGCTTTGCCCGTAATAATGACAATGAATTGAATGGGAAGCATCCTAAGTGATTGTGTTTGCTGTGGCTAACACCAAAACATGGTAACAACAAACCTGTATACATTTTTTTTTCTTTCTAAAAGTCAGGCTTCAAAAATGAGATTGAAGATAAGAAAGAATCTTCATACATATCAAAGCATATATTTATGACCATTTCAAGATGTTTCACAAGTTGTGCAATGTCTTTAGGGTTGTCTAAGAACCATTCAATATAATTGTTATACGTGTTGGATTGGGATTGATTACTCTAATGGACTGCTCACTTTTTTTTTTTTTGAAAGTGACCTAATTTGATAGGTGGGAATGAAAGAAAGCAGCCTGAAATTGAGGAGGAAGATGTTGTGGACTTGAGAGAGAATGGTGAGTGGTGTGATAAGGATAGATGGATCCAATCGAGCTTATCTCCTTGTACTGCCTTTTTGGAGTCCGCATATGCCAATGTGTGCCAAAGACATGGTCAAGAATTGCTTGCCTTGTAGGTGTGGGGTGTTGTTATCTTTAAGATAATGTTGAATGAATCCTGGGATAAGGCTCCTACTATAATGGTAACATGCTACCCATCTCTTTTCTTGCTTTCATGGGTTATCTCAAAACATGCTCTTTCATTTTTTTATGCTCCTCCCCCAACTCTTCTTATCTCCTCTATTAATATACGTAGCTACTTACTTCAACAGCTCCTTTTTAATCATTTTTTATGGACCTTTTTAATCATGGCATTTTGAATATCTTTTATTGAACTTTTATCCAATATGACCTTAAATGGAGCTGAAAGAATAAGTTGTACAATAGTTTATGCCTAAAATAAAACATAATGTTATATTTGGGATAGACCGACCAAGGTAAACCAGAGATATATGGAAGATCTTTCATTGATTACAAAAGTCTACACGTTTTGGAATAGTGTGTTGTAATGTAAATGTAAGACAACCTAATCCATCCAACCCTATCAAGATATGAATAAATCTTTTCAAAATCATCATGGTCCTCTCTTAGAATGTCTTATTTGACCTTGTTGTATTCCACATATATATAGTCCCCATTATTATTATTATCATCTCACAAGTCACAACAGCTTCATTTGTATCTTGTAAATTGTAAAAGCTATTCAGTGTATCAGAAATGGGAGTGTCCAAGAACATTGAGACGTTGCTCATCCAACCTCATCATAGTTGGATGAACATTGAAGACAAGGAGGGTCTAAGCAACTTGTCATCATCATCATCATCATCAGTTTCATCTTCATTTGATTCCAATGGAACATCCACATCTGCAGCTTCATCAGATTTGGCTGATGACGCTTCTTCTCAGCTTTCATCCGGACCTTTGTATGGATTGTCTGAGCTAATGAACCATCTCCCCATCAAGTAATTAAGTTTACATGATGATAATTTCATTTGTGTCAGATCATAAATTTGCCATGGTGGATTTGATGTAATGGTTTTCATGTTTCATTTTTTTACAGGAGGGGTCTGTCCAAACACTACAATGGAAAATCACAGTCCTTTACATCTCTATCAAAGGTGATAAGTGTGGAAGATCTTGCAAAGAAGGAGAGGTTTTGTACAAGGAAAATGAAGGCCGCTTGTAAAAGCAGCATTGGAGGAGCTGGACTGGATCACAAGCTTTCCCCTACTTCTCCTAAGCCAACCATATGCAAGAAATCATCAAGAAACACTCACCTCTCCTTTGTCTGTCATCCCACCACCACAAGGATTAGTTGCAGCTCAAGCTTTGCCCCACCGCCAAGTCCACGCCAAAGTAACCTCCAGTGTTAATAATAAACTTCACTATATGAATGGCCTTTTTGTTTTCTCTTTTTGCCCAGTGTTATTGGGTTTTTTTATATTTTGGATAAGATCTTTGATATGTATACATGCTGAGAAGTTGAAATTTAAAAATTCACTTGCAACTTATAAAAGAAGGGACTGGCAGGCAGGTAAAAATGATCAACAAAATACCAACTGATGCATGAAACAAGAATAAAACAGCAAAAAATTGCAAAGTCTTTGGAGATCTCCTGATCAGTGACACTTGTTTCTTCTCTCCGGATTTGCATATCAAGTAAACAGCAGCTTCAGAATTACGAAAACAATGGTTTCATTACTGGTAAGAAAAAGCAAGTATGCAATCCGAAAAGGTATATGATATGCCCAATTACTCTGCTTTTTGCCTGATTGTTGAGTTTTCTTGACCGTAAAGCTTCTACCTAAAGAGCTGGAGTCACAACATGAGTGTCTTCACTTTCGGCCAACTTACACACCTTTGGTGTCTGGGATAGGTTTTAGCAGTCTTTTTTCCAACATCAAATTGTTCCAGAGCCTCTTGATGAATATATACATTCCTGGTGATATATCTTTTCACCCTTCATGAGCTTAATCAACCTTATATAATCTCATTGCTGAGCTCATCTTGAATACAGTAACTATTAACATGAGTTTCAGCGCCTTTAGGGTTGGCAGTCATTTCTGAAATTGTTGGATGCTAATTCTTTGTTAAGGGTAATTAACAACATATCCTCCTCATCTCCTAAATCCTATTCTTGCTTCATCATCAAATTTCAAGTCTGTATTTACCAGGCTACATAAATTTCAAGTCTGTATTTAAACATACTTCATCCACCTCTACTGTGGCATCTGCTCATCTCTATTTGTGCAACTCTGAAGCTCACACAACTTTGTTTCAAAAATGCTGTCTTGGAGGAACCAATAGTACTCTGATTCGCCATTCTCAATTGTATTGTATGGGCTTTGCTACATATTCATGGTTGATATGTATTACACATTGTTGGAGCATAAAGTGCCATATAGGCAAAACACAAATCTGTACAAGAAGTACTCGAATTGGTCTGTGCTAGCATCTGTGCAAGGTGTATCTTTCAGTTCCGAAAAATCAGGACATTTGCTGAGTTTTAGGAAAGAAAGATATCATCTGGATATTCTCGTCCGCCACATCACCAAACCGACTCAGATGAGATAATCATATGCAGATTTCAACGGAATTATTTCCTATCTTATCTAGGGTTTAAAAAATCAGATCTAGGGTTTTCTTATCACCTTGATCTCCACGGCCAACTATAAATAGAAGAGCAGAAATTAGTTTCTTCTTCAAGCAACACTTGAGAGAGACGCCGTGTGGAGAGCATTCAATCCGTACGCTGAAATCATAAACCTTGGAGCTTCTGGTCGTCAAGCTCTCACTGAAGGATTGAAGCTGCAAGTCGGTAAACACTTGCTCTGTTTGTTTCTTGAACTCATATATTTGTTGCTGCGCATTATCACGCCCAGAGTTCAAGAAGGTGTTGTCGCTGCTTAGTACCACACTGGTCTAGCAGATTGACTGTCACAGACGACGACCAACCACAATCTGAATCTACGAGTTGGATTCAACTACATCAGTCTCGGGAGGAGGTCTGATCGTACAGACGGGAGTCTCTGGATCTAAGGGAAGCTTAGATCACGCAATTTACTTGTAAGGTAGTATAGGGGATCAGTAGTTTGGAAGGCTGTTCAAACGTCAATCTGTACTGTACACCGTGATAGTGAATTGTTCCTTGGACTTGGGAGAAGTCCCCCAGACGTAGGCTACATTGAGCCGAACTGGGTCACCAAGTGTTCTGTGTCCTTTACTGCTTTGCACTTTACTTTCATTACTTTAGTCTGTGCAACCAACTGTACCACAGTGTGTCCAACATCGTGCTGGTACAGTTGAGCTCATCTCACGCGTAGCAATTTCAATTGGTATCAGAGCAGGTTCTCAACATACGGAGTTGGATCTTGGGAAGCTAGCTACTGTTTTTAGATGAGCATCAAGGAAGGACAAAGCACTACTCGCCCGGTGCTGTTAGAAGGACCTAATTATGGCTACTGGAAAGCCAGGATGAAGGCGTTCATAAAAAATGTGGATGAAAAAGCATGGAGATCTGTGCTAACTGGATGGACCCCTCCCTTGCTGGCGACTGATGATGGTAAGGTTGTTCCCAAACCAGAAATAGAATGGTCTGAACTGGAAGAGCGTCTCGCTATGGGGAATGCCAAAGCTCTAAATGCCATCTTCTCAGCTGTTGACGAGTCAATTTTCAAACTCATCCTGAACTGTGAAAGCGCTAAGGAGGCATGGGATACCTTGTCCACTCACTTTGAAGGAACTGACAAGGTGAAACAGTCCAGAATTCAGATGTTGACATCCAGATTTGAGGAGCTAAAGATGCATGAGGATGAATCCATCAAGGACTTTAACGCCAGAGTCTGTGATATTGTGAATGAGGCATCTACCCTTGGTGAAGCTCTACCCGAAGAGAAGGTTGTGCAAAAGATTCTGAGGTCTTTGCCTAAACGATTTGCCATGAAGGTGACTGCTATAGAAGAGGCAAACAATACAAAGACCATGAGCTGGAAAGAGTTGATTGGCAACCTATGCACTTATGAACTGCAACATCTGACTGTACCAGGACCCAAGGTTAAATCTGTAGGTTTCAAGGCTGAGACTGTGGTAGACGATGAATCCACTGATGGAGTGAGTGAGGAACTAGCGTTACTCACGAAGAACTTCAATAAACTGTTGAAGAAGATGAACCGTAGAGGTGCTAGCCAGAACAGCCTGAATCAGTCTAAAAATTTAGATGCCAGGAGAGTGGATTTCCAGCCGCGGGAGAGACAGTCTGACCAAAAGGAGAATGGGAATAGTGGACGGACCAAAGGAATAAAGTGCAGGGAATGCGGAGGTTACGGCCACATACAAGCAGAGTGTGCTAACACCCTGAAGAAGAAGAATGGCAAGTCCCTAAATATCAGCTGGAGTGATGACGAGACCGAAGAGAGCACAGAGGAGGAAGAGACAAGCAACTTTGTTGCACTGACAAGCATGATAGACTGTGTCACGGACTGTGCCCGCACTGATCACAAAGATGGTTCCAATATTGAAGAGAGCGAAGCCGAAGAAAGTGATGGAGAAGAAATCACTGATGAGTGCATCGCTGAGAAATATGCACTATTGTTCTCAAAGTGGACTGAGCTGGTAGACATTAACAGGAGACTAAATGCAGGTGTTATCTCTTTGAAGCTGGAAAAGCAGGAACTGAAATCCAAAGCCGACACCCTTGCACAGGAGAAAGAAAATCTGGAGAAAGAAGTAGAAAATCTGAAACAAAAGGCTGAAGGAGACAAACAAGAATCGAAGAAGCTCTTGAAGGAGATGGATTCAATCAAGAAGGTCCTGAACAGCCTGAACACAGGGTCCAGAAATCTGAACCAGATCTTGTCTATGCAGAAGAGAATGAAAGATACTACAGGGCTTGGATTCACTGGGAAGAAGAAAAGTGGTGATACGAAGTTTGTGAAGGCCAGTGGCACAGTTCCTAAAGATAACAAGCACAAGACAACTGATGAGTCTGTCTGTGCCAGAGAAGGTGACAGTTGGTATCGTGTCCCAAGAGCTGAAGAATGGCAACGTGCTAGGGTGTGTTACTACTGCAACATACCTGGACACATCAAACGTCATTGTTATCGTTATAGACGTGACAGCCAGTATGAAGAACCAACAAGGAGACGAGGCAGAATGGTGTGGAGACCAAGGAATGATCAATGCTGCTATGTCTCGTACAGTTCAACTGACAAGGAAGATGAAGAGAGCTGGTTCTTTGACAGCGGCTGCTCAAGACACATGACTGGAGTTCGAGAATACCTAACCAATCTGAGACAGATCAACGGCCACCATGTGACATTTGGTGACGGAAAAAGAGCAAGAGTTCTAGCCAAGGGAACACTGAATGTGCCAGGCATGCCACGCCTTGATGATGTTTACTGGGTTGACGGGTTAAAAGCCAACCTGATTAGTATCAGTCAACTGTGCGATAACAGTAATCAGGTACAGTTCTCAAGAAACTCTTGCCATGTTTACAACAAACACGGAGTTTGCGTAATGGAAGGAGACCGTGCAAGCAATAACTGCTACTTACTAAGCCGTGCTGCAACTCCAGGAGTAGTTACTTGTATGCTGAGTAGGTGCGATGAAATACATCTTTGGCATCAACGCCTGGGACACATCAACTTCAGATCTCTGAAATTTCTCTCCAATGAGAAGTTGATTGAAGGTATTCCTGTTATCAGAGGTGATATGCAAATTATTTGTGGTGATTGTCAAGCAGGAAAGCAGACTCGAGCAGTACACAAAAAGGTGGATAAAGTTTACACAAAGCGTGCGCTGGAGCTACTACATATGGACCTGATGGGACCTATGCAGGTGGAGAGTCTCGATCGAAAGAGGTACGCATTCGTATGTATAGATGACTATACCAGATACTCTTGGATCATGTTCCTGCGTGAGAAATCTGAGACTGTGCAAGCTTTTATACAACTTGCTACACTACTGATCAATGAGAGGAGAGATCGTGGAGAAAATCTTTTGTCCATTCGAAGTGATCATGGGAGGGAATTTGAGAATGAGAAGTTTGCACGGTTCTGTGATGAGCAAGGTATTGTACATCAATTCTCATCTCCCATCACACCACAACAAAATGGAGTAGTTGAGCGGAGAAATCGAACTGTGCAAGAAATGGCAAGAGTCATGCTACATGCAAAGAACGTCCCTCTGCACTTATGGGCCGAAGCTATGTCAACCGCTACCTACGTCCTGAACAAAGTTTTGATTAGACCAGGGATGGACAAAACCAGCTATGAGCTCTAGAAAGGAAGAAAGCCCACAGTCAAGCACTTCCACGTGTTTGGTAGCACTTGTTATGTGCCGACGGATAGGGAGCAAAGGCAGAAGCTGGACAGGAGGTGTGATGAAGGACTGTTCCTGGGTTATTCTCCAAACAGCAGAGCCTATCGTGTCTACAATAAGAGAACCAGAATAGTGATCGAGTCAATCAATGTTGTAATCGATGATGCCAAGGACTCACACCTAAGGCAAGAATCAGATGATGATATGGAGACTCAGTATACTCGTCCTAAGCCTATACAAGGGTCTGTACCAGATGCAAATTCCGAAATTGTGCCTGAAACGGTGCCAGATTCAGCCGAGAAACATGATGATACAAATGTGCAAGATTCTGAAGATACACTCCATCAGCCTGTACAAGAGTATATACCAGATGCGAATTTTGAAGTTGTGCCTGAGACTGTGTTAGACTCGGCTCGGGAGAATAATGACGTACACATGCAAGATGCTGATGAAAGTGAGGTGAATCAAACTCAATCAAGAAGTGGTGACTCAAGCATACAACCATCAAGCAGAATCCAGAAGAATCATCCTCTCACGAGTATCATTGGGAACCTTCAAGACAAGATCAAGACTAGAGGTAAATCTCATGTTAATTACAGAGAGATGATTAATCATAGCTGCTATTTGTCGAAGGTGGAACCAAAGAATGTAAAGGAGGCCTTGAAAGATGATCATTGGATCACTGCCATGCAAGAAGAGTTGGGAGGATTCACCCGCAACGATGTATGGGATCTAGTTCCCCGCCCAATTGGAGTAAATATCATTGGCACAAAGTGGATATTTAAGAACAAAACAGATGAAAGTGGCAACATTACGAGAAACAAAGCCAGGCTGGTTGCTCAAGGATACACTCAGATAGAGGGTATTGATTTTGACGAGACCTTCGCCCCCGTTGCACGCCTGGAAGCTATTCGACTTCTCCTCGCAGTCGCTTGTTACTTGAAGTTCAAACTGTTCCAGATGGATGTAAAGAGTGCCTTCTTGAACGGTCTACTATTTGAAGAAGTGTACGTGGCTCAGCCTAAATGTTTTGAAGACCCACACTGCCCGGATCATGTCTACAAACTAAAGAAGGCCTTATATGAACTCAAGCAGGCCCCTAGAGCTTGGTATGAAAGATTAACGCGGTACCTCATGAGCATGGGATACACTCGAGGAGGAACAGACAAGACGATGTTCGTGAAAAAGGATAATCAACACTTTATCATCGCTCAAATCTACGTCGATGACATCGTGGTTGGTTCTAATTCTCAGAAGATGGTGGATGAGTTCGTGGCTCAGATGCAAAGCGAGTTTCAAATGAGCATGGTGGGTGAATTGAATTACTTCTTGAGGCTGCAGGTTGTACAGTCGAAGGAAGGGATTTTCTTGACTCAGGCCAAGTATGCGAGAAATCTAGTGAAGAAGTTTGGACTGGACAAAGCTACCCACAAGAGAACTCCAGCTGCTACACATGTGAAGATCACCAAGGATGATGCAGGAGCTTCAGTGGACCAGACCTTGTACAGAAGCATGATCGGGAGTCTGCTATACCTGACTGCTTCCAGACCAGATATTTGTCAAGCAGTGGGAGTCTGTGCCAGGTATCAGGCAGATCCGAAGGAAAGTCACTTGTTGCAGGTGAAGAGGATCATCAAATATGTAAGTGGTACTGCTGGTTATGGTCTGTGGTACACTAGAGATACAAGTGGTTGTATTGTTGGATACTCTGATGCAGACTGGGCTGGTAACATCGAGGACAGAAAGAGTACTTCTGGTGGATGCTTCTTCGTGGGCAATAACCTTGTATCCTGGTTTAGCAAGAAGCAGAACAGTATTTCATTATCGTCTACTGAAGCGGAGTATATGGCTGCGGGGAGCTGTTGTGCTCAAATGCTTTGGATGAAGCAGATGCTCAAGGAAGTGGGACTGGAGCAGAATACCATGACGTTATACTGTGACAACATGAGTACAATCAGCATCTCTAAGGATCCAGTACAGCATTCGCGGACAAAGCACATTGACATCAGACATCACTTCATTAGAGAGCTAGTTGAAGATAAACTCATCAGTCTGTTCCACATGCCAACAGAGAAACAACTACCGGATATTCTGACAAAGCCGTTGAACGTTGAGAGGTTTGAGACACTAAGGTCTGCACTTGGCCTTTGTGTTATGAAGAACTAGAAGGCCTTGACATCAGGGGCAGTCAGCTGAGCAGAACTATTATAAGTGTTGCTGACGTGCCATGTAGTAAGGGGGAGCTGTTTTTCAATCAAACTGTGCAAGCTCCTGGATCAGTTAGCCGGAGCAGTATTCTTTATCTTCAGTGCTGATGTAGAAAGGCTTGAAGAGGGTATTGTCGTAGAGATGAACATGAAGAGGAGTAGTCCCTTGCCACTGTTGAGTCAAAAAGGGGGAGAACTCTGCAATGTGGTGGTTTTATTGTGTGGCGTTCTTGTTGATGGTGTTTTCTGCTGCGAACGATGCTAAGACTAGAATGAATCAGGTCATGCAGAAGAAGTGTTTTGCCTCACATGTCAAGGGGGAGATTGTTGGAGCATAAAGTGCCATATAGGCAAAACACAAATCTGTACAAGAAGTACTCGAATTGGTCTGTGCTAGCATCTGTGCAAGGTGTATCTTTCAGTTCCGAAAAATCAGGACAGTTGCTGAGTTTTAGGAAAGAAAGATATCATCTGGATATTCTCGTCCGCCACATCACCAAACCGACTCAGATGAGATAATCATATGCAGATTTCAACGGAATTATTTCCTATCTTATCTAGGGTTTAAAAAATCAGATCTAGGGTTTTCTTATCACCTTGATCTCCACGGCCAACTATAAATAGAAGAGCAGAAATTAGTTTCTTCTTCAAGCAACACTTGAGAGAGACGCCGTGTGGAGAGCATTCAATCCGTACGCTGAAATCATAAACCTTGGAGCTTCTGGTCGTCAAGCTCTCACTGAAGGATTGAAGCTGCAAGTCGGTAAACACTTGCTCTGTTTGTTTCTTGAACTCATATATTTGTTGCTGCGCATTATCACGCCCAGAGTTCAAGAAGGTGTTGTCGCTGCTTAGTACCACACTGGTCTAGCAGATTGACTGTCACAGACGACGACCAACCACAATCTGAATCTACGAGTTGGATTCAACTACATCAGTCTCGGGAGGAGGTCTGATCGTACAGACGGGAGTCTCTGGATCTAAGGGAAGCTTAGATCACGCAATTTACTTGTAAGGTAGTATAGGGGATCAGTAGTTTGGAAGGCTGTTCAAACGTCAATCTGTACTGTACACCGTGATAGTGAATTGTTCCTTGGACTTGGGAGAAGTCCCCCAGACGTAGGCTACATTGAGCCGAACTGGGTCACCAAGTGTTCTGTGTCCTTTACTGATTTGCACTTTACTTTCATTACTTTAGTCTGTGCAACCAACTGTACCACAGTGTGTCCAACATCGTGCTGGTACAGTTGAGCTCATCTCACACGTAGCAATTTCACACATGCTTGGTAGAATATCACCAAAGCAACAATCACAAGCAATGTGCTAAAAATCACCCATTTCAAACTCAAAACTTCTTTCCACGCCAAAATATCATCAAATCCCAACATCTTGAGAGTACTCGCCCATGCTTAGCTCCTGATCGTTTCCTCGCCGCCATGTGAATCAAATGAAGAACCAAGGCAACTCGGTCATTAAATAACTTTTCTCCATATATCATCCCAATATTTGGAGAGACACATACACTAACGTCCTGCTGACGGAAAATTGAAGCTTCATGGTACTGGAATAATAATTCATCCATTTGATATGTTCTTAACTGAAGCTTAGATGAGATGAGGTAATGAAAATTGTGACGTTGGCTGGCCAAGAGTATTTGTACCGTTGGAAATTTGAAAATTTTGGTACGAGAATCAAACAGAAATTGTCACCCCATGTTGTTTCGGTACTGAGCCAAAAATGAACCCAGCAGCTCGTAAGGGAAATTGAACAAGCAGCGTGAATGGAATGGCAGTATGTATGAAACCACAAGTTGAAGTGGTACTGATTTCATCAGTTTATTGTTCGTCGGTTCGTATAGTTAAGTATGTGAACTGATGAGTTGAATCCATATTCTTCTTGATTTCTGTGGATCATGCAGTATCGATCAGCTATTTAGATGCATTATAAAGAGCGTATAGTTACTGTTGTGTTTTGCCACAGACAAAAATACTTATTGAAATGCATCATGGTCAATTTTAGGAGGTTTAACTGGCCAAAGCTCAACACAATCTATATATACCAAAACTCAACATTCTTTACCATTTTCTTCCCATACATAATAATGGAAGTTATAGTACATTGCTTAATTAAATAAGATGTATGTTATAACATATTCATTGTTATCAAAAAATCAAATGAATTTAAATCCATGTACAACACAATGTATATAGGTAGGAAGTGAAAATTGCTGAGAGGAAAAATAGGCGAAATTGAACTCCTATTTAATTCAACTACCCATTTACCTTCCATTATTCATATCGGTTAGTTAATCGAAAAAAGAAGACAGTTGAAAAGGAACAAAAAGTTCTTTTTGAAAAGCCAAGTTAACTAACTACTGACTACTCTTTGCCAAACTAGTTCCAAAAAACAGATTACACATTTGACAATTAATGTTTGTCATTTTGACCTACCAAAAGCAACCGTTGGGAATTCAAAAAAAAAGATTTGCTTAATACGTATTAAAATGTTGTCGTTCAGCATGTCTTGGCCTCAACTTTTCAAAATTCAAAGTCTCCTTAAGCACCAACTCACATGAACTTAATACATATATAATACAATACCCCCCCCCCCCCACCCCCCCTCATCATTTAATTTAATTATTTAATTTGCTATTAATTTGACCAACTATTTACTAATACCAATGCCTAATGACATTTGTTTAATTTTGATCTCTTTGTTTTCTTTTTTGAAACATCATGACGCATGTTGACCTCACCCAAACTACTACATCAGACTTCCCGCCTTTCCTCGTAATGCGTATCATTTTCAAAAATTATAGTTATTTTATCCATGAACACATCTCGGACATCATAATTTATTAACATAGATGCATAGCTTCAGCTTAAAAAAATTTAAAAATGAATGTGTACCTGAAGAATATGTACTGTGTTTCAGGAGAATGAGTACAATTACAACTTGTTCTGCTTTAATATTGGTGGATCGAAATTGCAACATTCAGAATCAAACACTCAACTTAATTGTAAATCAAATAAGTGTTGGAAGCTTTGTTATATGAATATTACTTTAGTTCATGCGGAACTAACAATAATCAATTAAATCTGAACATGCATATCTATAAGTCTGAACATGCATATATGAATCTGAACGAATACAGGAATCAGAATCTGATAAATCAAATAGATACAAAAAGGACAGCAAACCGAGTTGGTGATTCAGTCACGTCGTTGACGCTGTCCTTAAAGCTGATTTGCCTCCCGTTGGTGCTGGATTTGACGGCAAAAAGCTTCCCAGGATAAAAGAACCTCAGCAAGCGCGTTGAGCACCGTAGCCTTGCTGATCGAACCTCAGCAAGCGCGCGAAGAGAACAGTAGTCGAGATGTGAAGGAGTGTGTTTTCGGTGTTTTCTGAACTGAAGCGCAGGCTTCTTTATATAGTTGAGAGGAGAAACGGTTTCAGCCTGACTTTTCGGAAAAGATAGTATCTGGCCAGTATCAACAGTCCACGTTCTTATCTCTTCTTATCTCGAAAAATCAGCAACCGCCGAAGACTGACTCAGTCTTACTTACTCTTTGACGTTTGGTTTTACATAATGCAACCCGCTGAGAAAATCGACAGCATTCACCCGGATGATGTGGGCGCGCACAAGACAGGCCAAATCCGACGTCGTCGACCGGATGATTTCCCCCCCTGCGCACGCCCGCGAAGGCATTTTGGGAGAGTTTCTTTTAACAACTTAACAAGCTTGTTATGGAAATCATATATGAACAAACAATGTTCCCATTTGGCCTCCAATGTGGGATATAAGCTTTTCACTTGTGTGAAATCAAGCTAGCTATCCATTCCTACCAAAGTCATGTTTTCATGGTTTTGGCACTACTTTGAGCATCAATTACTCATTCGATTTAGCTTCGTTTTTGGCAATTCAATACTTGATTTCATACCTCACACGTCAAGGTATTTTAATCTAATTTTGTCAACAAGATTCGAGGTGTTCTCCACGCTCAATTTTAGGTCTCAAATGTGACGCATCACCATTTTCTTCAACCCACTACAAACACATTTTCCAACAATAAGTACTTTGTCTGTATATAAAAAAAATAAAAAAGAGGAACAACAATACGATCGGCATCTCATTTTCAGAAAAAGGGATACAGCTTTATTATGTTTAAGGTTTTAAAAAAAAGTTCCTTAATATCATTGACAAAAGCCACTGAGAGGAACATAGAAAGAATTTACATGATCATGTTGTCACACACTAATTCCATTGCAAGAAGGATCAAGGAAAAGCATTTCAAGAAGAAAAAGAAAAAAAGCTTGACCTGAAAGAAAAGAAACCTACATCATCAATAAACGAAATACTCTTCGACTCGAGGTTTCTGCATTTTGACAACGCTGAAACTTGTTCGAGAAGCCATAATATCGTTCAACGACATTCTCTTTTTAGGCAAAGGTTCCGGCCTCTGCTTGGGTGCACTGTGTGACCTCAACTTAGCCCTGAAAGATTGAGTGTTAGCCATGTAGTTATAATATCCCCCATCTCCGCATACACTTTTGGCCGGTGTGGGAGGCCGTTGGTAGTTTGCTAGTCGTGGAGTACTTTGAGCAGTTGAGAATTTACATTCATCTCCGTGAAATGTCCACTCGAAGTCCTGGTAGTCAGGGGCGGCATGAGTTCGAAGCCGCATTGGGCAGGGTAGTGGAGATGAGTAAGGCACATCTTCAGGGAAATCATGAGGAGGAGGTGGAGGAGCGTTGACGCGACGAGACCTTGATCTTGGCTTATAAGTATCAATCTCAACTATTTTAGGACTGTCTTCATAACCATTCAATGAAGACTCAATCGATGTTGATAATAACCTCTTGCTATAAAACTCACTGGCCTTCTCATCATACCTTTCCTGAAACAAACCACCAAAAAAATCAAATCTCACATATACCCAAAAAATCAGATCAAAACAACAATAAGCTGATCTTACAATTGATCTTCTAGGGCGGTACTCCGGTGGAAACTTGTTTTCTAGAGTCACTGAGCGTCGAGCTCTCTGCATTCTAATTGCAGCCTGAGCTCTGATTAGTGCCTGCATACTATGTAGCGTTGCAGCGGCTCGCTTCCTAACTAAATATCCTCTAACAAGCGCCTGTATCTTCACTAGCCCTTTCAACGCTCTCAGTGCCTTCCGTGCCTGGCATTTCATCAGTATTAAGCATATACTTATAGCAGACACTTTTCAAAATCTAGAGCTCCAAAATGCAAGTAATGAATTACAACTTAGGAGGATGAGAACCAAAATTTGAAAAACCAAAAGCAAGGTGAGTGTGAATTTACCAAGAAACCCTTGAACACAGACTGAATCTTCAACGCCGCCCACCGCTCTCTGCCTCCACCAAAAAGCGTCCCACGTCCGTTGCTAGTCAACCTTACCACCGCAACTGCCGCCTGAGCTGCCGCCACAGCCGCATCTGCTGCTGCAGCTGTAGCGGCCGCCACTGCTATCGCGTGCCTGTTCTGCTCCTTGTCGCTCTCGGCAATGTAGGATCTCATCCAGGCCGCTTCCGCCGCCGCCGTCGTCGTCGGCTTGAGTTGGTTGTTGGAGCCGCTCGAGTTGGACTTGGCGGAACTGGAGCGTTTGTTCCAAAGATCAGAGCTTTGGACAGATGGGGTTTTGTCTTTTCTAGATCCGAACAAGCCCTTCAGCCATCTCGTCGCTCTCCCCATTACCTCTCAGTCTTTCGCTTTCTCTTTCTATCGCCGGGGAAACGTTCAGAAAACAGAGCAAGAAAACTGAAGTTGTTTGACACGTTTGAAAGCTCTTTGTTTCACTCTCCAACTCAGTTTGTATGTGTGTTGAGATGAGACATGAGAGTGATGAAGTAAGGGGGAATTTTAAAGATGGTTTGAGTTGGGATTTGAAGCGGCAAGCATGTAGGTGACGTGTGGAGAGAGAGAAATTGGGGATAAAATTACCAATTAGGGTTAGCAAAAAAGAACCGGTGATATGATATGACATGATTTGATATGAAATTAAAAGAAAATAAAAATTCAATCTTTTTTTTTTTCTTTTTTTGTAAATGGGTGGGGGTGCTCTGACAAGACCTCGTGATGAATCTGAGTTAGAAGACAAAAAGATGTCACAGAAAGACAGAGTCTAAAAATATGAAATGGTGCTTATTCTTAAATCAAACAAACATATTTTTTTTTAAAAAAAAATAACAAAGGAAGAAAGAATAGTACGTAATTAAAACAAAGGAAGTAGTCGTGAGATTTGATTTTCAAAATGGCATTGATTGAAAATGATTCAAAGTTCTGGACAGTGGTTGAATTTAGAGTGTCTGAAATGATGAAGGATATGGGAAGACCAGAATGATGTGTTTGGCGAATGATGATATCGACAGGTTTTGATGAGGACAAAGATTCGAGTTTGAAGAACTGAGCGCCCAAATAGAGACTTTTTTTTACTGTAATAGATAAATTTTACTTGAGCAGTTTCAAAAAACTTGTTTTTTTTTTTCATTTTTTAAGCCAAACCAACAAAGCATTAATTTAATTGAACGAAATGAAAAGTGCTTAATTTAAATAATAAAAAATTGGGGGTATTAATGGCTTCAATGAGGAAGTGGAGGAGAAGTGCTTATTGAAAATACTGTTGCTCTGTTATTTGGGCTCAAATTTAAAAAGATTCGAGCTTAGCATCTGGAAGTCTAATCTAAAAGAGTAGGCTGTCGTAATTGCTAAGTAATATAACTTTTACACACACACACATTTAAGTAGCTTTTTTTGGGGGAAGTCCTTTATCTCGTACTAAGGAAGATTTTGGGAAGCCGACAAGCCATGAGATGACACTGAATAAAAGCTCCCGTCTCGGATATTCCATCTCCCCAGTGTCTTTTTATTTCATTTTCTAGTATTCTTTTGCATGTTAACCCGAAAAAGTTGAACACTTTGGACTATGATTGCCTTGTCTTTTTAGGTACATTTTCGGTCATTTTAATCCCAAATTGTTTGTACTACTAATAATAATGAAGCTGGGGGATAGGGCTCATAATAATAATGAAGCGTTGGGTATGTAGGTCAGTTATTGTGGAGTTATGAGTTATAGGTACTTTTTTTGAATTTCAAAATCCATGGAGTTGTTGTACCCTTCTTTTTATTGTTTTGCAGTTTGAGTTGTACCCTTCTGTTTACTATCAGACCATATATATCCATTCATTTTAACGAGAAAGTGCTATATTTTTGAAGAGGAGGTGCTACATTTAACCTTGGTTTTGACGCAAATGCTCAAGTAGCATTTGTGAGAGGAGGTGCAAGGCAAAATCAAGCTTAAATGTAGCACCTCCTCTTCAAAATGTAGCACTTCCTCCATAGCACCTCCTCTTCAAATGAATGGGTGTATATGCTCTCATATTTATTATAGTTTGATATTTTCAGAGTATAATTTGATAGATTTGTGTGGTGATTTAAGATTAATTTGGACATGTGAATTCAAAGTTTGCATCATATTTTCACAAGCCTAGATGACTCAATAAAAGTATGGCATATATTCGCTTTCAGGGAAATTCGACCGGGACTTCATTTGTGGGTTTGAAGTGGACTACTGAGTTGCTTCTTCAGTTTGGCCGATTTGGCATTGAGTGATTATGGTGTTTTCAAGGAGTGTGGTTCACGTTTCAACGCCTGACTCGCCTAACTTATCATGGAATGTGTTTTAACGTTTAGATGCTCTATTAGTGTCTGTTAGTCGTTCAGTTTGTTGTTGTTTCTTTTATCCTGTTCTCCGAATCCTTGTATGCCTTCCCTTTTATCAAAAAAAAAATAAAATAAAAGGGTAGCCATTTCCTAAGGCAAGTGATTTCTCCTTGCAAAATTGTAAAACTCTAATTCAACTCACACTTCTCATCACATTTCAAAAAAAAAGCCGTACTCTCTCATAATCAATGCTTACCAGGTTGAAGCACAAGCTAGAAAAAACCATATTTATATAATTGCATTAAAGCCAATAAAATGGAGCCTGCGAGGTAGAGTTTAGATCATAGTACAATGTGGTACAAAGTTTATATGTGAAAGACAAAAGTCAAAGCTTATGAAATCAGGGATTTGTTTCTTATCTATAAAAGTTTGTTCTTCCATTCCATGCGCCCTTCATCAGAAATCTGATTTTTAAAGATCTTGTGGCAGCAGCTGCTGCTGCTCTCTGCCCCCATTGCTCTGTTTTCAACTTAAATCAAAGTGGGTGAGACCCTCTGCCTTTTCTAGTGGTACTTTTTTTGTTGTTGTATGGGTTTGAAGGACCATAAGTGGGGGGGTATTAAATGAACAAAATTCTTGGCTTAGGAAAATGGAGTTTGGAACTTGGATACATTACATACAAAGATAAAAAAGAGTCATTGCATGGGAAACAAAAGTACACAGTCCTTGATGCAGCACCAATTTTCCATTATTCATCATAACTCCTCCCCCAAGTTTGGGCTAAAAATGGGTCTGGTATGGGTCGGTTCCTTCCTGGGCCGAAGATTATGTCTTTTAGCCATTTCATAGATTGATGTACGGTGTCGTTTCTTCGATTTTCGAATCAGTTACCAATTGTTATCGACTTTGACTCCCAGATATTTTATTAATAATATAATAGAATAGCTGTGTTACTGGTATTTCCTATTATAATTTCTTTGATATTATATTAAATATAAATAGTTACCCAAAGGCCAAAACTCCCTCGCGGTCGTCACACTTTTTCATTCACACAGACACTTTTGTCTCTTTACAAACCCTAAATT
Source organism: Rhodiola kirilowii (assembly GCA_033675215.1). NCBI lineage: Eukaryota > Viridiplantae > Streptophyta > Magnoliopsida > Saxifragales > Crassulaceae > Rhodiola > Rhodiola kirilowii. The sequence continues at coordinate 5,091,574 of CM066203.1, read as the reverse complement.
CACCGCCACGTCCTCCCCTCCTTACCACCTGTTCTGTGACTTGTGTTTGTTGACTTTGGTTGTCCGGCGGTTTGGAAATTCATGGGGACCGATACGGTTAAGCACTTTGGCGTGACGAAGCCCCTGTCGGTGGCGGGGCCGAGTAAGTCCGACAGGAGGAGGAGTCTGGAGTTGGAGAAGGCATGCTTCTTGTTTATGGTTTTGTTTATGTATCCTTTGCTCCTCTAAATTTATAATCTTGTACTGTTTTTTTTGTCAGTTTCTGTTTGATTCTGAGCTGTATGAAAGCGAGGAGGAAGCTGCTAAGAGAGTGGAAGTTCTAGATCGCATTAAGAAGGTAACTGGGATGAGATGCTGTTTGGATTGTCAATATATTGTTGTGTTCTTGATGTTTTTTATTCGATATATAATCATATATGTATGATAATCAGTTGTAAACGTAATGTTGAATTTGTAGAATATGATTTTGAACTAGATAAACACCAAGTTATTTAATTATCATCATTTTGATAGTTAGTATGCTATGCTTAACGCAAAAAGTGTGAGTAGATTTGAGGTGTACTTGGAACCAGATTAAAGTTGAGTCCTTCTGTATATTCCACAGAAAGACGTTAGACTGCATAGGCATTACAAAAGATGGGGACTTGGTTATAGTGAAATAATATACCATTCATCGCAAAAAAACGTGATTAGATTTGATGTGTATGTACTATGTATACTTGGAACCAGATTAAAGTTGAGTCTTGTCTATTTGATAAGAAGATGTTAGACTGCATAGGCTTTATAAAAATAAGGTGGGTATTCGGTTATAGTGAAATAATACTACCCCTTCATTCTAATCATAGATTGAGTCTGGTCTGCCTGTTTCTTCTATCAGATTGTAGTTGACTGGGTGAAGCAACTTACACGCTTTAAAGGTTACACTGATCAGATGGTCGAGGATGCTAACGCTGTTATACTCACATTTGGCTCATATCGTCTTGGGGTATGCATTTGTATATGAGTACAGTCTCTATGCCATATCTCATTACTTGTAATTTGGTGTCTTGAGGCTGCTTTTTCTTTTGGAACACTCATATTCTTGAAGTCTCTTATATTAGTCAACAATCGGCAGCTATGTAAATATCCAATTTTGCGACCCACGACCTGAACTTAACCAATTGGCTCTATTCATCAGGTCCACTGTTCTGGGGCAGACATAGACACTTTATGCATTGGGCCTTCATATGTTGACCGTGATGTAAGTACTTGCATTTTACTTACTCTCATGTTTTCTTTACTCACTTTATGCCTTCAATGATTTTCTTGTTGTTTTATACATATTAGGAAGACTTCTTTTATACCTTACACGGCATTTTGGCCGGAATGGACGAAGTAACAGAGTTACAGCCAGTGCAAGATGCACATGTGCCAGTTATGAAATTTAAGTTTGATGGAATATCAATTGACTTACTCTATGCCAGTGTTTCTCTTTTAGTAGTCCCCGAGGTCAGTTTGAATATTATTTAGTTGTCACTCTCCTCTTGCTCTATCCACCCCTGTGTGTTAATTTTAATTGTTCACATCTTGTCTTGCTGCCTGTTTTTAGTTATCTCACTCTTTTGAATGTGATCACACCGTCATATGATAACCCAAAAATTGTTTAGGTAGTTTACAGTTTTGTACTTGTCATTTGTGTGTGATACATATGTTGAAGTGTTATTTTTTGTTGTAGAAATAGTATATTGTCCTTATTTAATTAATGGCCGTCACATTGAATAGTTTTATTTGATCACTTAGTATATATCTTGTTAACCACCGTTTCCCAGCTTTTTGGTAACTGTCTTCACTTACTGATTCTCCCCGAGGTCAGTTTGAATATTATTTAGTTTTCACTCTCCTCTTGCTCTATCCACCCGTGTGTAAATTTTAATTGTTCACATTCTGTCATGCTGCCTGTTTTTAGTTATCTCACTCTTTTGAATGTGATCACACCGTCATATCATACCCCAAATTTTTTTTGGTGGTGTACAGTTTTGTAGTTGTCATTTGTGTGTGATACATATGTTGAAGTGTTATTTTTTGTTGTAGAAATAGTGTATTGTCCTTATTTAATTAATGACCGTCACATTGAATAGTTTTATTTGACCACTTAGTATATATCTATTATCTTGTTAACCGCCGTTTCCCAGTTTTTTGGTAAAATCTTCACTTCCTGATTTTCCAATGTCTTTTTGGCTGTCAGAATTTGGACGTATCTGATGTGTCTCTATTATACAATGTTGATGAAGCTACCGTTCGGAGTCTAAATGGCTGCAGAGTTGCTGATCAGATCCTTAAACTTGTTCCAAATATTGATGTGAGCGCCTTTTCTTATCTTCTATGCCTCCTCTCCCTCTATTACTTCAAATCAAGATTGAGTATGAATTGCTGACTGCTTCCGGTTCCATTTTGATTGCCAGCATTTTCGCACAACTCTCCGGTGTCTGAAGTATTGGGCCAAAAGACGTGGTGTATATTCTAATGTAAGGATCTCTCTTGTATTTATCTACCATTGTGTTATGTTGTTTGCTTAGGTTTCTGTTTCAGTTCTATACTTTTGTTCCTTCAGGTGACTGGATTTCTCGGTGGAGTGAATTGGGCCCTTCTAGTTGCTAGAGTCTGCCAGCTATACCCGAATGCAGTACCAAGCATGCTAGTTTCTCGCTTTTTTAGGGTATACACTCAATGGCGCTGGCCTAATCCCGTGATGTTGTGTGGAATAGAGGAGGACAAACTTGGTTTCACTGTATGGGATCCTCGAAAGAACCCCAAGGACAGAACTCATCACATGCCTATCATAACACCTGCTTATCCATGCATGAATTCTAGCTATAATGTCTCGACGAGTACATTGAGGGTTATGATAGAACAATTTCAGTTTGGAAACAAGATTTGTGAGGTAATAAGGGTGTACAGTCTTTATCACTAAATATTCTTTTGGTTTGGATATCGCTTACTTTTTATTTGACAGTGCTGTTGATGTCTGATAGGAAATTGAGCTGAATAAATCAAATTGGGGTGCACTTTTCGTGCCGTACTTGTTTTTTGAAAGCTATAAGAACTACCTTCAGGTGGATGTTGTGGCAGCTGATATTGATGACTTGCGTGCTTGGAAGGGTTGGGTCGAGTCCAGACTAAGACAGTTGACTTTGATGGTATTATCATTCTTTGTTTATTCTAATGGCTAAGATCTTACTGAATTAACCCCATTCCATTTTCTCTCCTTCATTTTGTTTCTCTATTCTTCTGCTTCATTTTTACTTTCCATGTGCAGATAGAACGTGATACTTACGGAAAGCTACAGTGCCACCCGTATCCACATGAATATGTTGATACATCAAATCGCTGTTCCCATACTGCTTTCTTTATGGGGCTCCAGAGGAAGGAAGGGGATGCAGTTGAAGAAGGCCACCAGCAACAATTTGACATTAGGGGAACAGTGGATGAATTTAGACTATCTGTTAACATGTACATGTTCTGGAAGCCTGGTATGGATATATATATTTCTCATGTTCGAAGAAGGCAAATTCCTGCGTATGTTTTTCCTGATGGCTGCAGGCGTTACCGTTCTGCAAGACCTGCAAACACGGAGGCATCAGCAGTAACATTGCCTTGTCAAGAGGTTGACCGTGGAGTTTCAGGATGTGTGAATGAAAGAGTAAAAAGAAAGCAATGTCCTTTTCAAGTTGATGAGCAATGCAGTCCAGAGAAAAGGCAACATATCAGCCCGCAGAGACAGGATTCAGTGTCTCCTGTAATTTTGGGTGGTCAATCCAATGGCATGTCAACGGAATGTGTGCCAGGAATTGATAGTATAGATGTTTGTTCTAATGCTAGCACAGTCACCTCTGACAGTGATGAATCAGCCGCTTGTAACGAAGTTGGCACGACTGGAGTTGCCAATATTGAAAATGATACTGTTTGTTGTTCAAAGGTGAATTTTAACAACGGATCTACAGTGTGCTCTTCAAGCCATGGGGAATATGAAATTCATCAGCAAGAGAAGGACCAAAATGTGGGGCAGTCGAGCCATTTGGAAAACCTGTACCAAGGTAAGCGTGTAGGAAGTGGGAAACACGTTTGTTGAATGTTGATTACTTTTTTTTATGTTTTATCTTGCTTACTGTGATCTATGTATTCCTTGAAGACAGAGTAGTGCTCACTTCAACGGCTTGAGGTTCAAAAAAGCAGAGGATCATTTATTTGAATATTTACCGAATTATGGGAGCCAGCGGAGAAACAAAAAGAAAGAAGGAAAGAATATAAAGATGAAAAAAAAGGGGAAGTAAAAAAGAAAAGAAAATGAAAGAAAAAAGGTTTAAATGCTGGATTCCTTGTTTGTTCTTATTTTCAGGTACCCACACTTGCAATGACTGTTGAGAGTGTACTGAGTCTCACACCTGGTTCAACTCACAATGTGAAGCCCTTTGGGGGTAAATCTGCATTTCGAAGCTCGTCCAGATTTTTTCAGTGCTTTAGAAAGAAAAAAGAAGAAGTTAATGTGGAATAGGTTTCGATTTAGTAGTCTGAATTAATACAGTTGGTCCTCTTTTGGTTTTACATGGTATCTTGGTTGTATTAAAGACATCTAATGTTTAAAGAGGAGAGTTTGAATGTTATGACATCGTTGAGGTTGTTTGTAAAAATTGTTTTACCTAATCTCATTCTTGTGGGCACATGTCAAGTACGTGTTTCTGGAAGAATTTTCAGATTTCAACATGTGGTCGGTCTTATGAGAAGGAAACGAAGCAACAATATAAAACCTTCCATCAGTGACCATCTTTATTTATTTCCTGTGTACAAGTATCTTTTGATCATTTTTACTTTCAGCTCCTTTTTTTTCATTCACTAGACATATTAACCTTTTTGCTTAAATCAAGTACTGACACGTGTCCGCAATTACAAGGCGAATCAACAAAGAAGCATAAGCTAGCATTAACATGCACTATGTGTCTGTTCTCAAGCTGTTAACCACATTTGTCCATTAAAAACGCAGTATCAGATAAAAGAAAAACAATGAAAGCTGATATTAGTTGTTAGAAGCATCATTGTTGAGATTCCAGTTCCATCTTTTGTTTCTTGCTTCCAACTGTAAAACAAAATAAGGTAAAATGCTGATCTAGGGACTCAATTATGGGAGGTCCAAATGGAATACAAGATTTCAGTTAAAGATCAAATGGGAAACTCACTGCTTAGTGATGATATATCAGAGGTCTTCAATACCCGCAGTCTCTTCACAGTTGATACAAACATGCTGCATAAACCGATAAATTAAGCAAATGTGAGAGAGGTCACAAGTTTCACATCAAAATGATACAATAAAACACTTCACTTTCTTTAGAAAGAGTCACACACTTGTTTGTCTTTGTGCTTAGCTTTTATGTACAACTGTCTTTCTTTTATCTGATGCTCAGTTAGGATGGTAGAATCAGAACATGAGCTAATGTTTCTTATGAGGACATAATTTAAATGATTTACAGGCTCAGTGAGCTGAGCCTGCTTGAAGCATGTCAAAAAGAAGTTTTATAAAATATAGTTAGTGGGCATCAGATCCGCAATGGCTAAGATGCTTACCGCCACGGGACATCCCCAACAAGCACTCTGTCGCCTTCGATATCCTCATAAACAAGAGTATATTCTCCACTCCCGTCCAAGAGACCCGTAATGGGTTTCTCCTCCTCTTCTAGGTTGCTAGGAGTTCCATAGTCAGTTTGAACTACATGCACAAAAGCATAGCCCAAGTTAGGCCACTGTTTTATATCCACAACTTTTTTTTTTTAAAAAACACACATAAATTCATATTCTTCTTTTCCTTGGACAATTTGCATGTTGAGTTGTCCTAACAAAATCGGACTTGCCAAAACCATGTGTGATTATTTCCCAAAGAAGAAACATATGTTTAGATTAATGCCACTAGTTAATGTTTAATCAAACGACAATATAAAAGCAAGCAGTTGTACACTATAACTAAAGTGAGGGATGAATGGCAATAATTACACTCACCATATCTGGCTGCAATTATAATAAGCAAGATAGATAGACACAGCCACAGGGCTTAATTATGTGCAGCAAACTATAGTTGTTATGAGACCATGTTATGTTAGTACAAACAATCATGCAGTAATTATAATAAAGATGGTATCATTCATACCAGCAAGAAGGCCTCTAAATAGTTTATCTACAGCAGCAGATAGGTTTTCATAGCTGTCATCATAAGCATTCAAGTCTATTTTTCTGCCAATAGGAATTCCATCCATATTGATCTTCACAAACAGCCCTGCTTGTGTTGTGATGTTTTGGGTTGCTAAAGAGGCCCCTTTCCCATGGTTGTCATTTTGAGACACAGGCGATGGCTTGGTGCTTGAGCTAGCTATGTTCTTCCTGAATGATCTAATTGGTGGCCACCCCACCACTGGTGCAGTCCTGGACAATAATAATGCAAATGATATAAGTTGAATAAAACCAATTATTTAGTAGTATATATAAATAAAAAAAAGCAAACAAACTAGCACATGTGTTGATGATGATGCTTTCAGAGGTGTGTACATAAAACAATGAAACAAATTTAATCAAGAACTGCTACCACCCAGAGAACACCAATAATGAATAAGTTAATGCAAGATGATAGGCGTAGGCGTACCTTTTCTGAGACTGAGAGGTTTCGGATTCGGGCACAGCTGCAACAAATCTTTGCTTTTCAGCAGTATCATTATTCCTAGTCTGTAACTTAACCATTTTGGTGCTACTGCAGCAGTGCTTTAATGATGGAAACTTGGCTGAAGAAGATGGCCATGGCCGAGTATGATCACAAAGTGATGAGATTTTCTTATCGATGGTCCCATGGCCAAGTGAAAGAAGTGATTCGTCATTACAAGTGGTTTTGTTATACTGATCATATCCAAGTAGTTTGGGACTGGCACCAGGAGGGCCAAGTGTCAGCTCAAGCTGCTTGTTTTCCTCAGATGACCCATGGCTGCTTCTTCTAAACATGTCTCTCTCTTTAGAAACTAAATACAGATCACGACATCTTGAAAACCCATCCATTCTCTCTAAACCTCAAAGTTTGAAATGTATAAGTTTACAAATACTTAATACCCAACCAAAACCTACTAGACAAAAACAAGAACAACAATTAGAAATACAAGAAAATTTAAGTTTTAGGTTGGAGGAACACATAAACCAGGGAAGCCCCCTATCATATATATATATATATATAAAATGATGAAGACTGTGTAAACAGTAACATGATTGATGAATAGGCATACCTCCAAACTCAACCAATGCTGGCCGCCTGAGGAGAAACACACATGAGCGGACAAAGAGATATATATATATATATGATGGGATATGGACCCAGCCCAGCCAGGCAAGAGATTAGACCACAAAACAGTACTGTTTGGCAGAGAAAGACAGCTGCTACTTGATCAATGAATCACTCTCCAACACTCAAACTCCTCCTCTTTTAAAACAACGCGAAGAAAGAGAACAACACAAAGTCTCAAACTTTAAAAAAATAAGCAGAAGCAAATGAAAAGACTGCCGTCACTTTCAAATTTTCACCAAACAGGACAAAGATGGCAACTTTTTAGCAAATGGGGGAAAAAAAAGTAGAGAGGAATCGGGAGACGGAAGATGGATGGTTTCAGACGCAAGACAGATCAGAGAGACAATGCAATATTCTATGACCAAAAGCGTGCTGGGGGTTTTATCATATCCTCGAAGGTGAAGATAATGAAGAAAGAAAATGTTCTGTTAATGTATGGGTGAACTTTTCACACTTCTTCGATATGTTTAAGGGTCTCTCATAGTCGATTTTACTTCATTACTCTCGAACTTGTTCTGAACGAGGAATACGACTTTATTGACAGTACAAATCTTATTTTCTCGCCATAAAATAGGTTCATTATGATTATAACCTTTTTACTGAGTACTACGGAGTATTAATAGTTGAGGAGTAAAACAAAAAATTCTATAAAATTGCTCGATTTTCAAAGGGGTACGTTCTCACTGATTTTGTGGTCTGGGATAAAAATAAAAAAGTCATCTAGCAATGCTAACTCATTATATGCACGTATAAAATCTCTGGGTGAACTTCTAGCTTGTTTTTGGGGACATGTTTAAGGGTCTCTCATAATCGATATACTTTGTTGATCGTATACCGAGAAACTTACTTTCGAACTCGTCCTGAACGAGGAGTACGACTTAATTGATAGTATAAACATTATTTCATCGCCATGAAATAAGTTCATTATGATTACAACCTTCTTACTAAGTATTAAAGACGGTTGGGGAGAACTAAAAAAGTCAACTAACAATGGTAAGACATTATATGTACGTAGAAAATAGTATAGGTGAACTTCGCGCACTTTTTCGACATGTTTAAAGGTTTCTCACAATCGATTTTATTTCGTTTATCGTGTACCGAAAAACTTCCTTTCGAACTCATTTTGAACGAGGCTGAAAAAATTTCGTTCAAAAAATTCACAGAAATTTATGGTCCGTGGCTAAAAATAAAAAAAGTCAACTGACAATGTAAATCATTATATGTACGTAAAAAAATAAATATGGGTGAACTTTTTGCACTTTTTCTACATGTTTAAAGGTTCTCACAATCGATTTTACTTCGATTATCGTGTACCAAATAACTTACTTTCGAAATAATTTTTGAACGAGGAATACGACTTTATTCACAGTATAAATCTTATTTTGTCCTCATGAAATAAGTTCATTTTGATTATAACCTTCTACTAAGTATTAAAGATGGTTGGGGAGTAAAACAAAAAATTCGTCAAAATTTCTTGATTTTCAACGTGTACATTCACAGATTTTGTGGTCCGGGGCTAAAAATAAAAGCAGTCAACTGACAATGGTAAATCATTATACGTGCGTAGAAATTAGTATGGATGAAATTCTCACAGTTTATAGACATGTTGAAGGGTTTCTCACATTGAATTTTACTTCATTGATTGTGTACCTAAAATCTTAATACTTTTAAAGTCGTTTTGAACGAGGTATACGACTTTATTTACGGTATAAATCTTTTTTTTTGCCATCAAACAAGTTCATTCGTCCGGGGCTAAAAATACAAACAGTCAACAGTCAACTGACAATGATAAATCATTATATGTGCGTAGAAATTACAATGGATGAAATTCTCTCATTTTCTGGACATGTTTAAGGGTTTCTCACATTGAATTTTACTTCATTGATCTTGTACTTAAAACCTTACTTTTGAAGTCGTTTTGAACTAGTAATACGACTTTATTTACTGTATAAATCTTTTTTTTGCCATCAAACAAGTTCATTGTTATTGTAAACTTCTTACATAATATTAAAGATGGTTAGGGAGTACAATAAAAAATATTAAAATCTGAAAGGGTACATTAACAATTTTTGTGGCCGGGGCTAAAAAAGTAAAAAAGAAAAGAAGATATGGATACGAATACGGATACACAGACACAGATGAACGAGGAATACGACTTTATGGACGATATAAAACTATAAATCGTTTTTTGTCGCCATGAAACAAGTTCATTATGGTTGTAACTTTTTTTACCGGGTATAAAAGACAGTGTAACGAAAATCCGACAAAATTGCTTGATTTTCAAAGGGGTACATCAAAAAAAATTGGTGGTCGGAGGCTAAAATTAAAAAAAAAAAAGTAAATTAACAATGGTAAATTATTATATGTGCGTAAAGAAAATTATGGGTGAAATTCTTACTTTTTTTCGACATGTTTAAGGGTCTCGCTGACAATTGATTTTACTTCATTAATCTTGTACCGTAAATTTACTTTATTGTGACTTTGGTTTAGGGAAAAGTATCAGGTACCAAGTTGATATTTTGGTAGAAAATACAAACTAATCATATCCCTTGATCTTGTGATTTGAATGGATGAGATTAAATCTTAATTTTTTGGTGTTTTTTTTGTGACGAATTATAAAATGAAACTGACGAACTTATTTATCGTCTTTTCATTTTTCGGCTCGTCTTTTTAATTTTTCGGCTCAAATTTTGACGAACTATAAAATAAACTGACGAACTATAAAATGATTTTGACGAATTTTGTACCAAAAATTAACTTTGTACCTGATTTTAATCCTTGGATTAGAATAATAAAGGATGAATGGGGTATACAATAAAAGTTAGACAAAGTTGTTCAATTTCAGTAGGGAGTCAATATGCAAGCACTACAAATTTTGATCAAATATGCGACAAGATTATGCCACGGAAATTAAGTTGTCGCAAAAAGTTGCGACGGTTTTGCCACACATATGTGACAAATAGCTGACTATGCGACCAGTTTGCGACGCAAATGCGACGGTTTTTTGTGACGCAAATAATCGTCGCAAAACGGTTATAAAATGCGACGGTATTACTTCCGTTTTGCGACGAACTTAGTGTTTGCTTTATTAAAATATTATTAATTTGCGACCACTTTGCTACGGTTTTGTGACAACTCCAGCTTTACACTTTGAATCGCAGCATAGCTGTGGCAAAACAGTAGCATTATGCGACAACTTTACCACGTATATGCGACGAATGTTTTTTCCAATTTGCGACGCAAATAAGTGCGAGAAAACCGTGGCATTATGCGACAACTTTTTAACGGATATGCGACAAATATTTTTTCCATTTTGCGACGCAAATAAGTGCGAGAAAATCGTGGCATTATGCGACAACTTTTTAACGGATATGCGGCGAATATTTTTTCCATTTTGCGACGCAAATAAGTGCGAGAAAACTGTGGCATTATGCGACAACTTTTTAACGGATATGCGGCAAATATTTTTTCCATTTTGTGACGCAAATAAGTGCGAGAAAACCGTGGCATTATGCGACAACTTTTTAACGGATATGCGACGAATATTTTTTCCATTTTGCGACGCAAACAAGTGCGAGAAAACTGTGGCATTTTGCGACGATTTTACCACAAATTTGCGACAACATGTTTCCCTTTCACAAATTTTCATTTTTCCCCCTTACCTTTCCCTCCTAAGTGTTTTCATTTTCATTTTGGCATGAGGAGGAGGAGAAGAAAGACAGGGGCTGGGGAAGTTCCTCCTCAGCAGCTCATCCAAGTTGTGGAGGCTGCAGCCCAAACTGGTGCCAATGTTTTCAGCCCTCTCATGTCAATGTAATTGTCTAGTTGTACTTGGACTGGGAGCTTTGGTATTGATGTGTTGCAATTTTGTCATTGTAGGTTGTGATGGAGGCTGTTAACAAGCTGAGGAATGTGTTACTAAAGGTTATGCATGTTGATACTTAGAATTGATTTGTCGGAGACAACTGAAAGGTTTGAGCTTTTGTGCTTTGTGAATGAATTTCGAATAGTTTTGTTGACATTCTGTTGATGGGTTGCAAAGCAAATGCAGCAACATCATGAATTGATTACTAGTTTGCTAAAATTGATTATTGATATTGGTCAGATTTGTGGATTGATTTTTGTGGTTTTCTCATTTGATTAAATGGTGTTGTACAAGCGAAGAATGCCCAGGTAAGCCCTTTTGTTATTAAATTTCCTTCCCCAGAATTTCCTTTGTGAGGTAATTGTCAAAACCATGAAAACATTCATGTACTAGTGGCTCAGTTCAAAATGATATGTTGAATTTGATGTACTAGCCATCTTGATCTCACTGAGGGCTGTGTGAGAAGCATGAGTATGAGTTGAATTTGATGACAACTTGCAGAAAAGGAATGATCAGTTAGGCCATAAGTGGTGAAGCTCAGAGTTTACTAGTTTGAATTGTATTGAAGGAAACTGTGGGTTGGAAGGAGTGCAGTCTTGACAAGGTAAGTTGATTGAAAACTCAAAGGTATGGACATGAGGCTGAGTTACCATATGTGATGGATTGAGTTCTTCAGTATGGTTTGTGGTGATTTTTAATGTTTGTTTGGCTGTTTAATGTTGGTTTGGTTGTAGGTTTGTGGTGATGGAAAATGTTGCTTTGGTTGTTTAATGTTGGTTTGTTTGATTGTTTAATGTGATGGATTGAGTTCGGATGCGGCGATGGTGACGGCGAGGAGACGGTTATGATGATGCGAGGGAGAGATATTCGGATGCGAACAGATCTCTGCATCGGAAAACTCGAAGAAGTGGATATTCCTCAAAGACCTGTTGTACAAGCAACATCGTCTAGGTAGTCCTCGTTCCGTTCTTCGATTTCCTTCTCGCCTGCGAAAGAGAAGAAGTCTTCATCATCTTCTTTCATTTCCAGCGCATCCAATTTCATTTGTATTAATTTCTTTTTCCTTTTTTGATGGAAATTGTATTAATTTCGAAATGTTTGTAATCCTCTTTTAAATTATTAATTTCAAAATGTTTTTTATTGTATTAATTTCAAAATTTAATTTCATATATTTAATTTCGAAATGTTTTATTGTATTAATTTCGAAATTTAATTTCTTATCAAAAAAAATTCATATATCAATTTCAAAATTTTTAAATGTATTTATGTCACAAATTTTTTATCGTGATAAATTCGTTACATAGTAGTGGTAAAACTATGGTAACATTTGTACTACCGTTATACGACGGTTTTTTGACTATTTTTTCGCGTGGCGTAATCGTCGCATAATTGTGGCATATATCGTCGCAACGTCGTCGCAAAACTGTAGTATAAATCGTCGTCGCAAATTGTGTTTTGCGACGACTCTGTCACGCTTTTCTTACGCAGTTTATTCGTGGCATAATTGGCGACCGCTATGCGACGACTTTTTGACACATTTATTTCTTGTCGCATTGTCGTCGCATTACTGTGGCATATATCGTCGCAAAACTACAGTACAATTTATGCGACGTAGCTTTTTGCGGCTAGTACTAAATGGTCGCAAATTTCGTTTTGCGACGACTCTGTCACGCTTTTCTCACACAATTTATCCGTGGCATAATTAGCCAAAATTTGTAGTGAAGCCTTCTTTGTTCTAACTATGAAAAAGTGAGGTGGTCGTGTTTTTCTATTATCTGGTCTAAACTCTAAAGTGGTCAAATTTTCACTTTCCTTTACTGCTAGACCTAATGATTCTGAATATATATGTATGGTATGTCTATCCCCCACATTTGGCAAAAATACATCTCAAACTCATCACTTTCTCCACACCCCTTGTGCCATCCACATCTCTCAAGTCTCAAGGCCAACTAAAAATAAAGCTTCCAAAAAAGCTTGTCCATTTTCCTACACTTGCCCACAAAACTTGGTCTTCATTCATTTTCTCCACGTTTTCAAAATTATAAATACAATCAAATTAGAACCATATATGGCCAGCCACATGATCTTCACAATACCACCAAATGCCGACATCTCGTGAATCATCATCACACAACACAAAGCTGATAATATCTACGCATGCATGTTCCCCACACACGATCAATTAAATAATTAACTGATGACGGCAGTGCGACCTAAAATCTCAGGCAAAACTCCTTAGCTTTCAGTTATTATTTTGGTCATGGTAGGTATTTAATTTCAGGAACTAAATATCCGTACGTATACGATAAACTGATACCAGAAGTCCTCTGATATATACATATACATAAACACCGCAAAAGTTTCATTAAATTGGTACTTGATAATTTTATACCGATAATATGACATTTTTCCAACACTAAAAACTATACCCGCCCAAGTGCAACAAATTGATTTTGATAAAATAAAATCATGAAGCATCCATGGCATGTGTTTACAGTTTACACATCGAGATTTGTGGTCCTCCTAAGTATAAATCATGCATGTGTTTACAGTTTACACTCCATTGAGGCATGGTTGCTAGAATGATGCATTGAGGCACGTTGTGAGCCACTCATTTTGATGATGTGGCAGAGAATAATGCAGGAATAGTTTTTGTTTTTTGTTTTTTTGCTTTTTGAATAATGCAGGATTTTGGTAGTGGGACATGTGAAACACACAAATCACGGGGAATTTATAGATGTATGTCTCAGATCATGCCTCACTGCCTCATTTGAACGCTCCTCTCATGCATGATATATCCATAGCTTTCTATAATTCTAAGCATATAAATTACTGGCAACTTGGCATTTGGCAAGAACCAAGAGGAATCAATTTTACAGCATTTATGATCATCATATTCTATGAAGCTTCCTCTTTTTTTTAAACTAGTAAAGTTGTTGGCGATTTGAAGATCATCTCCCAAGATTTATTTCTGCCTAAAGATGATCATCATATGCTATCAAAGAATCCAGAATGTGTACCACTTTTGCTCCACACAATTTTTTTTTTTTTTGAGAAAGGGCATCAAAATTCTATCATAAAAGCTCTAACAACCAATATAGGTATGCAGAAAGAAGTGTATTTTATTTTAAGCATGTGTTAGTTTGATTTTCTATGATCACCTTTTAGTTTTTATAATTATTAAAACCGTGGTGCTATTGTTTAATTAGATGATCTTTTTGACTGAGACTTTGCCTTCAAAGTCGGATATACCATCTCAATAATGGACAGTTGTAATGTTTAATATAAGAGCGATCAACAGACACATAGGTGGCTTGCCTAATGAAACTATCATTTATGTGATACTTTAAAGTTGAGCTTGGTCTTAAAGCGCACTTAAAATATATACTTTTAGCCGCTCCTAATCCAGAAGTAAAGTTGCATTAGAGCTATGTCATGAATATATTAATAGTTAAGCAACACTTACCGAGCAGCAGGCTATGAGGGCGGTCTTCAATGTTGAATTACTGGAAACAACATGGAGGATTCAGATATGATCGGTCGAATTATTGATCTATTATTCACTTCATTCGATGATAGATTATGTTTGTTTTCCCGACATTTAATTGTCATTTTTGATCTCGTTTCTAGTGTTTCAGGTCAAATATCACATACCTAAGTTTTTTGCATCGATTCGAAGTAAAAGGTGAAGATTTGGGCATAGACTGGACAAAACAGGGCAGACTTACCTTTCCAACTTAATTTGCATTCTTAGACTCCATATGGTGTCCAAATAAGTCATGTTATAGCCTGTTGGAAAACTAATTTAAAGAGATACAATTTTTTAGTTTACACCAAGATCAAATTCGGACGTTAATACCGCGAAAAAACCATGGGAAGTCTCTGCCAGATTGCCCTCCGTGACAACCGTGAAATATTGGTTTGTCACGGGTGTCACGACACCCTTACAGCTCAGTGAGATCTGCCTCAACCGTGACAACCGTGACATGCTCGAATGTTACGGGTGTCAACGACACCGTCAGGAATTTCCAAATTAAAAATAGGAAACTCGGGTTCTATTTTTAGCACGCTTGATTTTGGAGAGAAAAATACCTAACTTGGAGAAGAAGAGAGTAGAACATCGTGAGAGATTGAGGATTCAACAAGCTACATCGTCTACACGGTTTCCTCGTCCTTGATTTCCATTTCTCCACTATTTTTGGTTAACTTACCATGAGTAGTGAGTAGTCTTCTTTATTCCGGGATCCTACGGATCCCGTGCTATGTACCCAACTCTTCGTGTGATCAACTGAATGTTTTTCATTAATGCAATTCGAATATTCAATTTCATCGTGCTTAATTTTATCGTTCTTGCAAGTTTTACATTAAATGAGATGTTTGCATGCTAGAACGTAATTAAGTAAATTACCAAAAGAAGAAATCGATATTAGGTCATGGTAGCTACAACGGATCGTATGAAATCGATATTAGGTCATGGTAGCTACAATGGTAGTACATGAACTAATAGGAAAGTTGACTTTATTGTCTGAAAAACCCTAAGCTTAAATAATCGAGATCATTGATAATCCATGGATGGGCAGCGTTCAACGATTGAGATTAATCTAGACAATGATCCATGTAATACGATTGCATGATTAGTGGGATTGACACGGTTGAAGTTTGATTCAGAGATTCTTTCTCTGATCAAGCAAAACCTTTATTTTTCTGCATTTAATTTTTGCAATTTGTTCTACATCAAAATCTTTAATTGTTCGGAATAGCTAAAAAGGTCACTTGTTAGCTAGCATTCACACACGCTGTTCCTTGGATCGACCATTTGCTTACCAAGGTTTATAAATGGTTTTTACTACAATTTGACCCCTAAAACATATAACTTGACAACTATAAAAGGTTAAAAATACGTTTGTCAAGATACCAGCAACTTCAGTTCAGCCATCCTGGATTTTCTGACCAACTCTTCTATTCTAGCCTATCACCACAGAGATGGTTCACATGAATCAGCCAATAACACAGCTGGGATTTCATATAATAAATAGTCAAGAAACCACACAGTAAGTGAATGCTTGTTGGTCTTCATGCCATGTAATTTTGTGCACAATTTAGCTGATGGAGTTAGATGACTACCTAGTCCGATGATCAATATCCTATTTTGATATTGAGAATCCAATTTAAGGTGGAAATACTCGATCAATGTAGGGAAGTAAACCTTACAGATAAGTGTATGAAAGTGGAAGTGTAGTATTTCCTGCCTTAGGCAAATCAACCGGTGCTTTTATTTGCTCTGTGAACATTTGAACCTCATTGGCATTGATATTTCTCCCCTGGTTTTCTATCTTCCTGCATAACAAAAACAAAAAAAGAATCATAGCACAATGCCGCAAACTGTGTTCAGAATATTCATATCCGGTTCCAAGAAAAACAAGTGAATTCAACAACTCACTCATAGTATTAGAGGTTGTAATCAAATAAATCAGAGTAGCCTGTGTCTCATCCATAGAGAATGCTGGATACAAGCTTTAGAAAGGCACAGAATTATAAGACGACCTTGCCACAACAAAAATCATCTACAATGTATGAATTACTTATTCAAATTATCTTAGGTAATATCTTGTGAGTAAAACAATCTTACCGCACCCACCCAACTATCCAGCAACATCCTGGCTGGGGCTAAACATAAACCAGACACTTCATTTATAGAAAAGTAAACAACTCTTTGTTCTCAAACTAACTTCTCAACAAAGGTTTGCACATGTAATCTGTAAGCAGCATTTTACATGTTCATACTAGAGCACATCCAGTTTCTTGATATAGTAGACTTTTCAGCAACAGGACATGCTACTGTGCCTAGGTCACTTGCAGAGTGATGCCAGGATAACACGAGGGGTGTTGCATGGTTGTCGTGCATGAAGAACAGCCCAGTTGTCTATCCATAAGACATCACCTTTTTGCCAAGGAATAGATACGGATTCTTCCTCCTCAAGGATATTCAAACAGTAAAATATGATTTCAGCTGGCAACGGTTCGCCATTCCCAAAAGTAACCGCCTTTACAGGATCATTCCTAGGGTCCTTCCATCCAATATATTCAGTCACCATACTGTTGAACCAAATCTTACGATGTCTGGTAGCATCATATTTTATTGCTGGAAGAGGACCTATAGTTCTTTTGGCCCCATCTTTAGTCCAGTCTAACTTCATCCCCAATTCAGCAGCCCTGCAAAGAAATATGAAAGGGTGAATTGAGCAACGCAACATGCCCGCAGACTTGTTTTGAAATCAAACTGCTAAGGGGCTATGTATTTCACAAACCTTTGTTCAGCCACAGCCTTGTCATTAGCCAAGAAGGTAGACTTCCATCCCTTACCAATGGGCGATGACGGGTCATCATCTTCCCCCATTACTCGAGTGTATATCAACCCATGATGTTCCAGCTTTTGAACAAAGTCAGGGTACTTGTGTTTCATCTTCTCATAAATAATATGGCTGAGGACAATCGGAGTCTCACCTCCACTTCCAGGTCCAGGCTCAACTTCACAGAAGAAAAATAATTTGGACGGGAACTCTGGCATCTGAACAGACAATTAATATCATACAAGGTAAGAAAATGAATGCATAATCCTAAGAATAATAATATTAACTGCTCTCAACACTTTAATTCAACAAACTAAACTAGCTCTAGCTCTAGGTCTAGGGTAAAATGAGGATCCATTCATTCACTGTAACCTGTGTGAAGTCTAACTGACTTCATCAGATACGAAAGAAGACAAACCCAATTGAAGCAGCACTACCAGCGCCATCTCATGATGGAACGGAATTTTCCGATCAAGCGGAGATTCATTCGCAGTGAAAACCCTACCGACAACATTCGTCCTCGGCGCGGCACCGACGTAAGGCAGGTCATCGAGCCCGAAAGACTCCACGAAGACGTTGAAGTCGGACGCCGTGCGAAGCGGGAAGCCTCTGAAAAGTAGTGCACCGGAGTCGTGGAGGAGCGAAGCGAGCCAAGGCTTGTGGGCGCGGATGGAGCTGGGGAGGTCGAAATCGGGTGGAGATTGAGGGTTGAGAGTGAGGACAGTTGGGAAGGTGATCGAGCCGTAGCGTCGTTGTTGAGGAATGGAATCTTGGGTGAAGATAGACGACGACGACGCCATTATTGAACTGGTAATGAAGTTGCTCTGGACCTGGACGGATCTGTTCGCGAGCGGTGCACAATGTTGAACTGCAAAACGCAGCGTTTTCCCTCTATTTATACATAGTAGCCATCAGGCGCATCCTATATTCTGGAATGACCTGACCTGACCTGACCTTATATTTGGCAAAGAACATGCAATACATGCTTACCACTGACTACGACTGGAATCATGAAGAGATTCCAGAACATCACATTCATGACAAGAACTGGAGTGGATGATCTACGTCAACATAATATGTCAAAGGGACATGCACGGATAAAGCAGCTGCTACAACGAAATACACAATACAGTAGTAACTTAACAAAGGGAAGAACAAAAATAGATGCAGACACAAAGCCAGCATACATAATATGTCATAGTGGCAGGATTACAGAATGAGGACAACACAATTCTCTTTATGGATAATCTGGTCACATGCAATCCCTTCCAAAGTTAAATATAGAGTAGAGTAATCTGTGCAATAAAAAAAAAACTACTGTAACATCTATATGCGCCCACACCACCAGCAACAATCTGTTTTGTATGCAACATGTAATGTACAAGCCAAAGAATTCAAAGTCCCATGAAAAAAAATATATATATATATATACCAATTCATTCTGCTGGATTTTGTTCTGCACTTCCATGTGTTAAATTTGGCACAGAGGCAGATCTTCTAGGCCGGAAGGCAGATTGTCTTGAAGGTGATCCGATTAGCCTCATGAAGAGAGGATTCGAATCTGCAGGGCCATTTTCTGTTTCTTTTATACTGAGATGAGACATGCCTACTAACTCATCCACATTGATGGGATCCTTGGGAATGACTGCAATGGGCTTTAAAACTTGATGCTTTGATGTCTCGGGGTTCTCTTCTTCAGTTGGGGCAAGATTTGGTGACCAGAAACGAAACGGGATGGGTACGTAAGCTGGATAAAATGTAGGAACCAAAGGGACGGGGAGGATGTAACTTGCTTGAACTGAAGTGTCGTCAGATTCTTTGACTGTCTCGTCAGATGTCACTTCCATTGGTTGTAATTCTAGATTTTGGGTTGTCTGGGGTGTAGAGCTCTCATGGTTAGTTTCAGATCTTTGAGGAGGCAGTAAAAAGTGCTCTGGTACCGGAGGCGTATCCGTCTCCTAGCGACAAGTAAATACATAAGAAGAATGGAAACAAGAAAATCCATAATAACTCTGGTTACCATGACCGATGCTACATCACACCACTAAATGTATAGAGAATTCTATTGACGACACTTTAAAAATCAAAATTTGTATCGACTATTCTAATATGATTGCATCTAAGCATGTTCAGAATTGTCAAAGCACTGTACCAAAGCAATTCTTATGTTCAATGCTCACCTAATCAGTTTGTGAGGCACACAAATGGTTTAATACAAACTCTTCTGTAGTCATAAGATCACAAAAAACACCAGCCTAACAAAATTTCATTTTCTTTCTGTTTTGAAGTACACAGAACTAAATTTAAATACACATCATTTGGCAGGTAGGTACTTGCGCAACTGAAGAAAATGAGAGGAACAGTAAACAATACAGTGAAGACAAAAGTCTCAGAAGGTTTGAGGGCCAAGTCCTGAAAATACTACCTAATATTATAACTAAAATAGGGCATGAGGAGGCAAATACCATATCTGGGGTCATGTCAAATAGGCTCGTACGTCTTTTCCTACGGCTGATGTTACTCTGACGTATGAAGTACTTCTGAGCATGGCTAGCAACTTGAGTAGGAGTCCTTGACATGACATAATTTCTTGCGATTCCACGCCAGTCTCCTTTTCCCAACTTCTGAAGACCAATTAAAAACAATCGATGCTCTTCTTCAGTCCATGGGGTACCTGCTCAGAAGACAGATTTAATAATCATCAATATACAATTAAATATACAATAATGACAATTTTTTTATATTTTCTAGTGTATAACCGCACATTTGAGCCATCTGCTACAGAACTTTTCTTTCTTTCTTTTGAATGGCTATCATGTGCATAAGAGCGTAGTAACAGTGACAAGCAGAGTAGAAGTATACAATTACAAGATAACTGGAATACTAATAATCATATGACCTCTCCATACAACCTTCATACAAGCACAAGACAGATATAATAACACGTAAATCAAACGATGATGATCAAAACTTAGTAATATTCCATGAACCATGAAAGTAGAAGAGCTACATATACAAACACACTCATAAATAAGCCATCTTTGATTAAAAGGAACTCAAGAATACATGATGAACAAACTTTCTGTTAAAACACTTCCTGACATTCAATTACACAAACCAAATTCTTAACCACCCAATTCCATTCCCCCAAACCACTTCCATTTGAGCCAAAAGAAAGGCCAAAAGCTTCAGTTTATGCTACAAGTTAGGTAAAAATTGGAAACAGTAATAAACTCCCGAAGAGTATGGTTTAATACAAGCCCCAGCCTCTAATAAAACCATAATTGGCAACTACCAATCCAATAGATTTAAAGACATGAATAGCAGTCACCTACAAGCAGACTTCAAAAAAAGATAGAATCAGACAAAAGCCCACTAGATATGGAAAACGAGTGGTGAGAAGCAAGTTCCTAACTTTCATGTCACTGCTTGAAAACTGGATAAACAAAAAAAGCCTCAACCACTTGTTTGCTTGCACATTTCCAGATTCCAGAAAAGAAGAAGTCAGATCTAAATTTTATCCAAATCAAGCCCAACCGGATTAATCGTATGATAAATTTAAAAATAACCTAATACCACCAATCCATCACTCCAGCCACCGATCATCAATCACAACGAATCTGACTTCAAAACAGTCGAGTTTAAACAAACCTTTCTTCCGCTCAGTGCGGCGATTGACATGAGCAGGATCGTCAGAAAGATACCCATCCGGCGCGGCACGACCGTTCCCAATAGCGTCGGATGAAGGCGAGCTAGGGTTAGGGGAGGCGGCGGTGGAAGGAGAGGAGTTATAATGCGCCAAGGAGGTAAGGTTGCCCATACTAGCACTCTTCTTCATGATGGAGCCGTCAGTGAGGCGAACGCCGAATAATCTCACTCCGGCGCCTCCAGCGCTGCTGCTGTTGGCGGAGGAGGTGGCCCTGGATGGGCATGTGCGGGAGTTGTGGCCGTCGAGGCTGCAATGGGAGCATCGACGAGTCATGTCGGGGTGAGTCTGACTCGCGGCGAGTTTGGAGGATTTGGATAATTTGCTGAATAGGGAGCGAGCGAGCAGACTTATGATGATGACGATAATGATAATTAAATATGTGTGTGAAATGTGGATTTGATCAGCACGTGAGAAATTGTTTTTGTGGACTAAAAGGGCATACAAGATTCCGTTTAATTACCTAATTGACACTTCTCTTTTTATTCAGTAAGATATGTTTCTCTTCTCTATCAAAAAAAGAAAAAAAGTAAGATATGTTACTTCTTTTAACGACTCTGACAAAAATACAAATTAATTTTTTTTGATAATGTATTAATATCGCGGTGTGTAGTAGAGTATCATTTAAATATATACTTTTATTGACAAAAAAAAAACAAATATAATGCTTTTATTATTATTAAAAGATGGAAGGATAAAATAATTAAGGTGATAGATGGATCATCTGTAGTTTCGGTAGACGGGGCTGTACATACAGCTCTCTGCGTATTTGACAAGATCTTGGGGCTGAGGGAGGCGGGAAGCGAGGCCAAGCTCATACGCTTTGGCAGCTACGCTTGCAGCAATATGGGCTGAGATGTTTCGGATGTTGGTGAATGGTGGGTATATTAGGCCTTTGTCGTAGTTCTCTTGTGTCACCTGCTCCGCCAGGGCTGACGCTGTTTCCAGGAACAGAGACATGTTACATATCAAATCGACACAACCCAAAGTGATGTTTCTAGTGAACTTACATGCTGTCAGAAGCATGTCCTCATGGACACGAATTGCCCCGGACATTATCAATCCTAGACCAAATCCAGGGAAGATGTAAGCATTGTTTGCCTGAAACAAACAATGTAAAGATTAGGAGGAGAACATGTCACAACTAGTCAACTATTTGCTTGCACAACCACCTACCTGTCCTGGAACAAATCGTTTCCCTTCATACTCGACTGGGTCGAAGGGACTGCCACTGGCAAATATTGCTCGACCCTGGAACCAATCAATCGTCCATTAAACTGCAATTCACCAAATGATGCTTGCATGATCAAATTACACCTTACCTGACTCCAAGTATAGGCTTGTTCAGCTGTGCACTCGGACTGGGATGTTGGGTTTGAAAGTGCAAGAATGACAGGTCTCTGGACATATCCCATCAATTTTACTAGTGTGGATCTTCAACGAAAAAAATGTAAATGACCAATTAGACTGTTAAAGTACCTCGTTAAAGGAAGCCATGGCCTCTACGACGTCCCGAGTGAACGTTCTGCCCACTCCCGACGACCCTATCAACACCGTCGGCTTGATATCCTGAGATATTAAATAAAACACATTTTTTTTAAGTGTTTTGGTTGTGATGTGCAGTATAGACGTTGAGAAATTATTTTATCGAAGACAGTTCAACCTTAACAGCATCTATAAGGTTCCTGATTGGTTCGTGCTCATGGGCCCATGGCTTCTTGAAATGCTGAAGGGATTCTTTCCTTGAACTGACAATCAATCCCTGCAAAACGTTTGTGCTGGGGATCAATAAAACAATTGCAATGGGGGGATATGGAAATATAATGAACTGTCCTAGATACCTTCGAGTCGACAAGCCAAATTTTCTTGCGAGTCTCCTCCAGTGGAGCATTTGTCTGCAACAGTGAATCCGAGATTAACTTTGATCCCTTTCAATCCGCCAGCTGAGATAAACACTTAAAACAGTATGGAATTGTAACTAATCAAAGTAAATGAAAACCTGCTTTGACATCTCAAGGGCAATCAGTTCTGCTATCCCAGTGCCAGCCTATTATCATGATTCATTGATTCAAAACTGTTAAGCGGGGTATTCAAAAGATCACGCACATATTTTGTAGCATATTATCAAGCAGATTAAATCTCAAAATTTTGAGCAATCTGTGGAGAAGAGGGTTTAGATTATCAGACTTGCCTCTCCAGCGCCTAGGAATAAGAAAGTTTGTTCATCCAAGGATCCGCCGAGTAACTTCAGTGCAGAAAGAAGCCCCGCAAGGACCACAGACGCCGTGCCCTACACAGATAAATCACCAACACATTATGTACAAGTTTGCACCAAAATCAGTAATTCCAGAAACATAAATGAGTTACCTGAATATCGTCATTGAACACGAGATGGGTTGAGCTGTATTTTGAAAGAAGATCAAAGGCATTGTGGTTTGCGAAATCCTCAAACTGTAAAATGCAAGGGAGAGACAAATAATAAAGGGCTAGTTTTATTTTATGTGGAAAAAGAAATGAGTTCACTATTGAATGCATAATTGACACTCTTCTCCTGTGGTCGTCAACTACCTGAATTAGGACCTTCTCTCCGTAATTTTGTTTGACAGCAGTCATGAACTCATGTAAAAGGTCTGCGTACTCCTGAAAACAAACAATGCCAAATGAATTGAATACACTAATTCAAGTACAAAAATAGGTTAGGCAAGTTGAATAAAACATCAATGAACCTGTCCAGTTGCCCTCTTCTGTCGGAGCCCTATATAGAACTCGTCATTTAACAACTGTTCATTGTTTGTCCCCACATCGATTGTTATAGGCAGACACTGATAAAAACACAAGAATTTCTTAGTAAAGAATATGCAAGAGGCAATAGTCACTATAACCAACACGAGATAAAGGCAGCAACTAGTGACCGTGACACTTACAGCTGAAGGTCGAACACCGCCAAGGGCTGTATAAAGGGAAAGTTTCCCAACAGGTATACCCATTCCCTGATAGATTATAGACAGTTAGTTTGATCACTATCACATTTGGGCCAATATGATTTTTACCTGGCAACCAAGATCACCAAGGCCCAAAATCCTCTCTCCATCAGTAACAACAATAACTTGAATGTTCTTTTCTGGCCAGTTTCTTAACACTTCAAGTATCTTACCCCTTCATGGATACAAATCAGGTCAATGGAATGCATCACGATTGCAAAAAGCACGTGGGACGAAATAAACATTAAAGTGTGATTGTATACAACGTGGTCAAGTTGCATACTTTTCCTTCAAACTGATGAAGAGGCCCTGAGGACGTCTAAATATGCTCCCATATTTCTGGCAAGCTTCTCCAACAGTGGGAGTGTACACAACAGGAAGCAACTCCTCGACATTTTCAATCAGAAGCTTGTAAAACAACCTAGCATTTGTTTCCTGAAAGTGAACACCGACTCAGTAAAAAATCACTAAAGTTTTAAGTAAGAAATAATGAAACATGGCCCCCGTAAGGACAAGATCAACTTTTTTTTTTATATTCATAAACTCAGCAGTCCTGGGTCCATCTAAAGTAAAATGAAGCCATAAGGTTATTAGTGTAGTGGAACTCCTTAAATGTGGTAGTTCTGCACTTGGTTGCGCTTTGAACACATCATTAACTTCTACGTTTCCTAACACCATCCATGATGCCAATCACACCGACATCTTATATGCCGGGGCATAGACTTGTGATCTGCTCTTTACAAGCATTACCTGAAGGTCCATCATGGCCATGTACCTCTGCAGCGGAACTTTGTATTGACGAAGATTGTTCAGTGTCTTCTTCACCTGGCACAAGACAAAAGATTTAATAACATCATTCCGTCAAAAAGACAAGCAAATGATTCAAAGCACAACTTAAGTATGTAAGCTATCATTTACCTGAAGCTCCTGCGTAACAACAGCAGGCGGAAGAAGGCCTCGCAAGTAGTGAGCATCTCTCTCGTTGTCCTTAAACGCAAGTCCCTTGTTGTGGTGCGGATCTCGCAATAAGGAATACCCACTGCAATCAGACAACAGGAAGGAAAACAAAAACCTTTAATAAGACAAATTATTAAAATCTACAACTGAGCAAAATCATTCACCAGCTTCAGCAAAAAAATATCAAAATCTACACTTGGAAAAGTGAATTTCACAGCAATCAATCAATACCTGGCTACAGTGACGCTCCAAGGAGTCACCAACTGATCCTCAGTGGCAAAGTCCTCACCGTACACATCCCTAACTCCGCCTCCAACGGTCGAAACGTCGCCTTCATTATCAATTGCTTCCGACGTGGAAGCAGCAGCAGCAGCCGCGTCTTTATTCATCTCCTTCAACTTCCTTTCAACCGAAACGCCAGCGTTTTGCTCTTCTATAACGACCCTACCGGTCGTGCTCACAGCCGCAAACTTATTCACATCAAGCCCAGCTCTCCGCGCGCCCAAATTCGAAAAGCTTCGTCTTTTACAACACCCAGAGACACCAGAACAACTCTGCAATAACGTAAACAAAAACCCCAGGTCGAATCAGTCATCTTCACAACCAGAAGCGGAAACGTCAGATTAAGAAGAAAAAAAACTGAGCCGTTACCGAACGGGAGGTTTCAGAAAAGTGAAATGGGGATGAGATTGGATGTGGAGTGAGTATTAATTACCAGGAAGGAGGACTGATTGAGCGAGAACGTCGCCATGGCTAAAGAAAGGAGGTATGAAAGAGTCCTGCGGCTGCGGCTTTCTATTTATGAACGAGGTCGAAAGCAAAAACGGAGGAACTGGAGATAAGTGACAATAGAGCAAGAGAGTCTTCAGGACAATCTCTCTTTCTTTAAGACCAGATCAACTGCTTTCGGCTTTCTCCATGAATTTTTGAGATTGCTGGGAACTTATCGGGTCGGAATAAACCGCTGAATGTTGGGGAAGGAACACGACAAAGAAATTGAATTCCGTATCAAACTACGAGAATGTGCATGTCATTTTGTTCATATACTTTCTAGCGACGGAAATAAGTGTTTACTAACGAACCGACCAGATATATGGAAGTAGAGAAATGTATTAGATGATTTCGGATTCGAACAAGATGTCTTGTTAGAGGTTTAAAAAAAGATATGTGTATTTAGGTGATAAAACTTTGATAATATGCATTGTAATGTTCTCAGTTGTACCCATTTATTAGGAAAAAAATCTGACGGTGAATAATTAATAGGGAAAATGACAAAGAGGTGGTACGAACTACCACACATTGATAAATTACGGTCCAAACTATGAAAATTGACAATTAAGGGTAATTTAAAAATATTTTAATCCTCAATTTCACAATTAAGGGCAAGAAAGTTTTTTCAATTCATTCGTTTAGTTAACTTTGTTAATTGACAAATTAATATTCCATCAATTAAGTGTTATGTACTTCTGTGACGATCAAAATATTTTGAAATTGCCCTTAATTGTCAATGTTCATAGTTCGGACCGTTGTTTGTCAATGGATGGTAGTTCGTACCCCTCTTTGTCATTTTCCCTATTCATTATTCACCGTCAGATTTTTTTCCTAATAAATGGGTACAACTGAGAACATTACAATGCATATTATCAAAGTTTTATCACCTAAATACACATATCTTTTTTTAAACCTCTAGCAAGACATCTTGTTCGGATCCGAAATCATCTGATACATTTTTCTACTTCCGAGACGCTAAAGTGTTAAACACCTTTACCATGATCCGCACATCCACCCCATCGCTATGCATCCACAAGGGAGGAAGGAAGCATTCACGAGGGATGTAGAAAGCATTCACACACAAGGTGTAACGAGAAAGATGGAAAGAAAGAAAATCTCACAAAAATGTGAGGAAGGTGACTCTAGCATATAAGGATCCATGACGAACTCTTTAATCAACAAAGCACCACCCATGTTGTCTCACCGACGGATTTTATTGATTGCTTGGTAATCTTTTTTTTTAAAAAGGGTTAATCCCGAATGATTTTCCCCCGGGTGAACGAGTAGCCTGCAAACCCGAGCACCCTAGTGCTACCACCCCGTGAGGTGACATGCTCGACTCGAGTACGGGAAATTTTTTATCCCTGAGTGTTTAAAGGGATTCGAACCCGAGTCTTTGCCCAGGACGAGGCTCCTCCCACCCACTCGGCCATCCCTTTCGGGACTTGCTTGGTAATCTTTGATCGTTATCAATCTATTTTTTCTGTAAGAAAAATGGAAATAATGCTTCATATTTCATTGTTTTGCTTTTGGAAATGCTTCATATTTTTTTTGATAGTGCGGAAATGCTTCATATTTAATGCTAAATATTTGACGCAGTATGGTATGACGTATGAGTAAGAAAATAAAACAGTATGTAATGATGGATTTAATTATCATATAATTATTACTATAAAAAAGTATAATATAATTATTGGAGTGAGATGTGTTTTAGTCAAACAATTATAATATGACTTATTTTTTCTATGACTTATTTTTTCTATGTTTACCCATGGTTAAGAATAGGTAAAAAGTTGTTTTTGGTACAAAATATAAAGTTCGTCAAAATCAAACTATAATTCGTTATTTTTCGAGCCGGAAAATGAAAAATATGACATAGTTCGTCAATTTCATTTTATAATTCGCCACCAAGAAAATACACCCAAAAATCAGGATTTAATCTCATCCATTCAAATCACTACGGCTAAGATTAATTTGTATTTTGTATCACAAAGTCAACTTTGCACCTGATCATTTTCCTGTGTATAGATCAATACAATGTAGTTCTTTTATTTTAAATGTTATCCTTTAATAATACTAACGTTTTTTTATCATCACAACGATGTTTGTTTACTAAAACTGCATGGTGTTGTACGCGATTTAAATCTCTATCAACAGTACAACCATTA
This sequence comes from Rhodiola kirilowii, assembly GCA_033675215.1. Taxonomy (NCBI): domain Eukaryota; kingdom Viridiplantae; phylum Streptophyta; class Magnoliopsida; order Saxifragales; family Crassulaceae; genus Rhodiola; species Rhodiola kirilowii. The sequence continues at coordinate 5,063,431 of CM066203.1, read as the reverse complement.
ATAGTAATATATATATATGAGTGTTCAAATGTTATACCCTTTTTATTGTGTTATGTGTTACACTAATCTCAGCCTTTAGATCAAATGATCTAAATGTGCAAAATGAAAGTCAAAAAATCAAAAATATATAAAGTTATTTGTCATTTTGCACTTTTATCTTTTACCTAAATGACAAAAGTGCAAAATCAAATCTCCACCATTAGATCAAATGATCTAAAGGTGCAAAATAAAGTAACACATAACACTCTAATTACATATAACACTTGAACACCCCCTATATATATAGTGGAATAGAGACTAGCGTGCCCGAAATAAATTGATAGGTTAGATGAAAAAAATGAAGATATATTTGTGGCGGATAGCGCCCAAATTATATGTTGGAAGATGAATTTGTTCCATGCATGAGATATCCAAGACAAAAAAAAGTTAAGAGCAACGTCCTAACTAGAAACGATTGGAGCTGTAAAGATATATCCTCAGCCACGAAGTTAGTTCATGGTAACATAAACACTTAGTTCTCATTGTTCACTATCAACCTAATTATAGGCGACACGTCTCAACGGTCCTTTTTATACGATAATGTTGATACATGGACATATTATAACGTAACGTAATACTTTTTTTTTGATGATGCATTATAACGTGATACTTGATTGAACATCATAAGATGATAAGAGATGATGAAATGAAACAGTAGAGTATGATCACAATGTGAAAAATAAACATCAAAAGGGAAAAATATAGATTGGGAACCTGAATTATCACCATTTTTCAACTTGTGGGCCGATCTTTAAAAACTTCCAAACAAAGTACGAACTATCAAACAATTTTCCAAACGATGGACACCGTCCAACGCCGTCAGAGATTCCACTAACGACGTTGGACGACATTAACTCCGTTAATTAATAAACTAATAAAAAGTTTAAAAAATATTTTTCAGTTTGTGTTTAATTTTTTCTAAAGTTTCTAATTTTTAAAAAATTTATATTCCTATTTAAAAACATTAAAAGTTTTACTTTTTATAAAAAAAATTGATTTTTTACAAATTTTTTTATAAAATTCTCTAATTTTTCTGAACCTAAACTATAATTTTTTAAGTTTTATAAATTTAAATTTCCACAAAATTTTTGTAACTTTTTTGAATTTTTTTGAATTTTGAATTAATTTATTAATTAACTGAGTTAACGACTTTCAACCGCGTTAGTGAAATCCCTAACGACGTTGGATGCTGCCCATCTAGGAAAATTGTTTGATAGTTTGTATTTTGTTTGAAAGTTTTTATAATTCGGTCCACAAATTGAAAAATGGTGATAGTTCAGCTGGTACCCTAACTATATTTTTTCCAAATAAAAATAGTAACTATGTTAACTGTTAAGAACTGGGTTTGAACTGGTGAGGATTATTCAATGGACATCTCTTTAGACTTTAGCTAAAAGATGGGCGTGGCTTTGATAATGGGCCTGGGTGCACAAATGTGCAACGAGAAATCTTCATAAGACATGTCATGAATGTATTCAGATTCGGTGTAAAGCAATTTACTGTAAGTACTGAAACGTCATCGTTTTTTATGATATAAAATTTATAACAGAATAAAATGATGTCATTTTGATTGGAACAACGCCGTGTTGATACTTGCAGCAGATAGTTGCGCCGCACTGAATCTTTTTCCCTAAATGGGCATTCCTTTGTTCTCCTTTCTCCTCAACCAACCATCATCAAAAGCTTGATGATGAAGATGCGATCTATCAACTCAATGTTGTAATCAGTCTTGGTCAACAACGCCATATGACTGACTCTTCCTTACCAAAACCTGATCCTCTAATCACATCAAATCTTAACATTCTCAAGTCTGTTCTTTTAAATTTTAAAGTAAAAAATTTCACTTAAATGTGGCATCTTATTAGTAAAGTACTTAATTTGAGCTAAATGCCTACTATTTTTAGCTTAAAAACCAAGTATTATAGTCAGGAACGAAGCAAGGATTTAAATCTAGGTAAGACTAAATTTTATTTTTAATGTTTGTAACTATCATAGACTTATTGTACTGTACCTAATCAAGCGATAATCCCAATTTTGATTGTACTATGTGAATGTTTTTTTTTTGAAAATAAATAAATAAATAAAGTGAAAGTATTGGGTGAAAGTTAAACAGGCCGATATAATTGGGCTACTTCATGACATGTTTGATAATAAAAAGAACAATTTGTTTGCTTTGGCCCAAATCTATTATGGCTCACAGTCTGACTGGATCCTAGTCAAGTACTTAAATTAAAGTCATCAAATGAAGTTCATCCGTTCACCGATCTACTATTTAAATCAAGTTTAAAAAAAGTTCAACTGAACTTGATTAAATTAAATTGAACTCAAAATTTCGGTTCAAGTGAAAAGAACACACTCTCCCACATATTTTTTTCTATTCAGTTGATGAAAATGATTTTAGTGTTTACTTTACCCATGTGTGAACATTCTTAATATGAGTAAAACTCACTTCATTGCTAGCTCGTGTGTTACTCAAAAGATTGTCTCAACCTATTGCATATATATGGGACAAAACGCTCAAAGTTGGGAGACAACTAATGACAATATAGGGGCAATGTGAATACAACCTAGAGATTAATCATAAGGCAAAATCATGCATTTAGAACACAACAAGTTATTCTAAAATGTTTTGGAGTGGGAGATTGAAACATATGTACACATCTCAGTATAAGGGAGCGTTTGGTTGAGAACTTTTAAAAATTTAAGAATTTGAGAATTCAAATTTCACCATTAGATTATGAAACATATTTGTATATGCATGTGACACGTGTCCAAAAAAGCAAAGTAAAAAAGGGGATTTTTTATGGGAAAAAGTTGTACAGAAGTAGGACATCGACTAAGCAATGACTCTATTCAGTACATACACTCAAATTGAAGCACAGGCCTACAACGGCCACCCAATCCATCCACGTCATAAAAACTATCAAAGGTTGTGAGTCCAACCTTCAGCAAGCACTAAAATCCCCTGGCCAGAACCGGAGAAATGGGATAACTAATTAGATTATAACTCAGTCCGCAAGCGGCTGAGAACGACCAAACTCAGTCCGTAAACCGGCTGAGTATAACCACTTATTAAACTAACCTAACCTAACAAAACTACTACTTGAAAACACAACTAAAAACCTAAGCCGGAGTTTTCTGGACCAACTAAACTAGAATCCATCAGCCTACTGGACAACCAAAAGCCAGCCGTCACCGAACCAGAAGCTTGTCTCCGCCTCCGCCCGTCCACCAGCAGTCAAGCAAAGTCGAACCAAAACTGCACCTTCAGCCCACCTCCACGGCCATGGAAGACCCCAGAAGCTTGTCTCCACCTCCGGCAACTGGAGCTGCTCCACCACAGACTGAGCGGCCCCTTATCTGAGAACACCAAAAGACCCATTCCCACCCGGACCCCACCCCCCCGACCAGAACCACACAACACCAAAAATGGGATTTGACTTTGCATTAAATGTATCTTAGAAAATACATATGGGACACGTGTCATCACAAAAATGCATCTTGAAAAATGCATCTTGCATTTTGGAAGGTGAAAATTGGGATTCTCAAGTTCTCGAAATTTAAAAGAATTTACACTTGAGCGCTCCTCTGTCACTATAACCAAAATATAATTATTAATTAATTAATGTGTGTCCACTACGAATATATAAAGTAAAACCCTTTTTTTTATATCAAAGTTCAGCTTTTATAAAGAAAACGGGAACTAGCTGCCCCAGAAAAGGCAGAAGTCCAAGCAAAGGGCACGATAATACAAGTTGGTCGACCGACCATGGTGGTCGACACTACAAAGGCAAATGACGAACGATCGTGCCCTTTCGAAAGTAGCAGGAGACAACCTCCTGAGAACTAAGACCAAATATTAGAAAAGCTCAGACCGATAACCGGCTGAGATAAAGAGCTCAGACCGTAACCGGCTGAGACTACAAAGAACTAAACCCTTTTAAAAATTATTAATCAATTAATTAATAACTTTGTTAAGCACTCAAAATTTAGTGTGTGGCTGCTTAAAAAATGCACAGTTTTATAAATATGTGGCTTCTTAATTTTGACCTAAAAGGCTAAAAGACAAACGTTTGTATCTGCTTTATATAACACACTGATCCTTTTTGCTTTAAAAATGAGACCCAGTATGGAAAAAAAGAAGAAGCATTCCAACGTTCTAAAAACATTAGACAGACAAGATTTCATTGACGATGGGACATTTTTATTCTAAACAATAATCATGGAAATATCTCCATAATAATAATGAACTCATCATTGAGCTTTATGTTCAATATACATCCAAATAGAATTATTGTGATCTGTCTAGCTAGAAACATCCTTTAATATGCGAAAATGAGGTTACATTATTCAACGTCCCCGTTTGATTTCTGGCAAGCAATTTGAATTTAGTGAAATGACAGTACGTGATAACGTGTAAATTTTATATTAGCTTATTACCTCAAGCCGCCAATGGATTGTAGCAAGTACAACCTAAATTAGGTGAATATGAACTCCCACTAATGATTTTCCATTTACAATTAGTGCATGCCAATAATTGAGCACTATGTCTCATTCTCGGTTTTCATGACTTTTCTCTTCTTTCTTCTTTTTTGCACCAAATAAATCTAATATACCTGGTTTTGTACTCAAACGGCTAATCATGCCTTGCATGGGTTTACAAATAATATGTACCAAAAATCTAATAATATATAGACGTTGACATCGTATCAATTCGATAATAACTTCTACATATACAAATACCCATGTCACGAATGAGATATCATAAAATACATATATACATATATAAAATCTACAAAGGTACTATACGACCATGAATAATCATGCACGTTTTTGGTCACTAAGCATTTGAATTTGCATGTTTTTCCCTTTTATAATGACTAGTAGCTAGTAACAAGGAGGTTGTTAATTTTCACTAGTACATAACGTACAATAGACCAGGGCCGGCCCATCCCCATGGCAAAATGTGCAACGGCACAGGGCCACAACGGCACAGGATCACAATTTTTTTTGAAATTTTTTGATTAAACATCTATCTTCGATTGCTATTTTTCTGAGCTTAACTTTCTAATTTCATCTCGGAGTAAACATGAAAGTTATAGAACATTCATTGAGCTTTCTATCCATATATAGATCATCTTCAATGGACACTACATGATGCCTCTATGAGATTCCGAAAGTTGGCTCGGACGACCCCCTTGATTTCGGCAAAATCAAACATCTATTTTTGGTCGATGTTTTTATCAGCTTAACCTCCAAATTTCATCTTTAAGTAAACATGAAAGTTATAGAACATTCTATTAGCTTTCTATACATATATGGATCATCTTCAACGGACACCAGATGACGCCTCTATGAGCTTCAGAAGATTGGCTCGAATCCCCTCAATCATCTATCTTTGATCGTTGTTTTTATCAGCTTAACCTCCGAAATTCATCTTGCATTAAACATGAAAGTTATAGAACATTCAATTAGCTTTCTATCAATACATAGATCATCTTCAACGTACACTGAATGATGTCTCTATGAGCTTCAAACGGTTGGCTAATCATTAACGGACTTCAAACATATAGCCTGTTTCGACTTAGTTTTCGGTGACCTTAACATTATACTTGTGTCTAGATGTTAGCATAGAAGTTGTAGCCCTTATCGTCAGCTTTATGAGCAAGGTGATTGATTTCTCAAGTGGTGCTCAGTCTACCTGTTATATGTTAGCAAGTTGTTAAGGTTACATGTGATTGGCTATGTACACTTGTTATGCGTTCTTACTTTACGTATGTTTTTGGTTGCTTAAACGTCTGATTGATATCTTGATATCAATTGAAGAGTCGTAGGTCGTCAAATTATCTCTCCAATGATATATATCTCGATCTTATAGGGTAATCACCATGTCTTCTATGACCTCTTAAAGTTAGATCATCAATAAACATTATATGAATTCAAACTTTGATATTTTACTAGAAAATAGCTTATATCATCAAATATAAAGAATATATATACCGAATTTTTTTTTGCCGAATCCAACCTATACCCTTATTCATCAAAAAAAAATTTTGGGACCCCCTCACACGAAGCTCTGAACCGACACTGTAGGGGTCACATTTGATATCTCGCACAAGGCCTCCAAAGACAACGGGCCGGCCCTGCAATAGACATCGCTTTTTTTAAGCGATGTCTAAAAGTATACTATTTGTACGCGAAATGTGTGAGTGCTGCTTGGACTGTTTGTTTTTCGTCTAGCTTATGATGTCAAAACACTGCATCTGTATACACTATAAACATGGACAAGTCGGCAGTGTCCAATATACTAATAATGGTCATTGTTCAAATCTGATATCACTTTGTGGCTAAGATATTGCTACCATAATTTCGTTCTTAAATGAAGATTCTGCAATTGCAGAACCTTGGGATATCAAGGTTCTTTCACAAAATTTACAACTTATATTACGATTTACGTCGTCTGACTGAAAATTGAATTTGTGTCTTATAGTTGCTGGTGATGTGCTGAATATTATCCTCAATTCGATACTTATTTTTCTCTATCATTTGGGTGTCAGTGGTGCAGCCATTGCTCATGTTGTCGCACAGTATATATGGATCAATATTTACATATTTGTGGATAAAATTTCTTCTTCAAATTTTTTTTTACTTCCCTTGCCGTGGATTAATTTTTGTGAATATTTATTTTCTAATCTTTTATGCAGATACCTGATGTTTTTCTTCCTGTTAATGACGAGATGGAGATCAGCTGAGGTTCCAAATTATGCACGTCCAGCCTCCGCCTCTCTACTTTGGTCAGGTTTACTAGACGAGATGGAGACCTCATCATATGGGCTTGACGCTCAATGTGGCTTTGATCACCAAGGGCACCCACGAGAAGAGGGGAGGAGCTCTCTTGAGAGATCGGCATGGGAGGTTATTTGAAGCCTTTATGTCTGTCTTGCCTTCCGAGTTCTCTGACGACATCTTTTGGTTCCTAGATCACACCATCAATGCCTCATCCTGGCGTGACATCTCCTGCATACAAGGCTCCCACCCGATACTGAAGGTTCTTGAAAAATATAGTGAAGGGCCTATTCCTAGGGAGCTGGTCTATGCCAAGAGACAATTTTTCCAAAAGCATGGTTCGATTAGATTGATGCGGGTATGTGCGGCTACCAATAACGCAGTCATTACATATGCCCATACTACAGATCATGGAGGGCTGGTGATAATGTAATCGCATATGAATACTCCTAGTATGCACAGTCTAAAGGACGACCGCCTGGATTTGCTAAGGTTGTATCATTATAGGTGCAATACGGAAAGTGTAGATGTGTCCCGATTACTGAAACATGTGATGACGAGAGGGGCTCTAGGAGGCACTGGATTACTGAGGGTTTGCATGTCCAAGATGATCAAAACATTGCTAGTCGCAGCTTACCAGGTTTGTAATAGCATGTTTGGCGTTTTTAAACTTTGATTGTTTTATAAAACCAGGTTGGCGCTTGAAGGTCTTTGGTATTCTGTCTTTTTTCGACTATTATTGTATGAGACACGAACTATGCTTTTGGTTCCATTAATAAAATAACGCTGGCACCGATCAGCTTTAATTTAAAAAAATAATTGACAGCGCTCTCTAACAAGTGTTGTCTATTGCCCGGACAATAAACAACATTTTTCAACAAGTGTTGTATATTGTCCGAACAATAAACAACGTTTTTAAACAAGCGATGTATATTATCCGGATAATAATAGAGACAGCGTTGTCTATTGTCTTAAAAAAGCGATGTCTAATGTGTTTTAGATTTCCTGTAACAAAATCATCAAAATATTTATATACTAGTTAAAATCGGCTGAATATTTTTTATATGAGAAAGTAGAATTCATGCAGTATGAATCAGAAGATGATTTGATATGCATGTAAATTTGAAGTTTAAAAGTAAATTTGATATGTAGACAACAGTCGACACGTTTGTCATATATTTTCAATCTTTCAACCTAATAATTCACCTAATTATATATATACATTATTGCTTGCTCTTTTTTCATGGTGCTTGCCACCACTTCATCAACTCATATTGACCCTAATCAGGTTCTTTGAGTGCGTGTGGGTTGTTGCTTAGTGTTGGCCAGCAATGGGGGTTATTGTCTCTAGCTAGGGCGCCCACACAATAATTAATAATGTTACTTCTCATGATTAGAGGAATTAAGTATTTGTCAAGTTTTTTTTTTCTCGTTGGCCTTGTTTTGAGTTAATTAATGTTTCTCAAATACGGTAAATAAATTTTAACTATATTCAGTTTATCCTGTTTTTAAAGAAATAGATACTTGATATAACGATCTCTTGCATTTTTCAATAAGACCGATATTCGATGTGCTAGTATATATTAAGGAAATAGTTAGTCTATGTATCCAGGTAAGGGGTCTCATGTACAGTTTTGTAAGATATCGATTATTCTTGGCATGCCGGTGTCTCACAAAACGCAAAAAACAAACAGGTCGGGCTGATTTCATAGAAAACAAAGCAAAATTGAGAATGAAACTCACATGCCATATTTTGGAAAAGTGTAAATCAAAACAAGGCACAAAAAAAAAACTTCGTTTTTCTTGAAGCTAGCGTCAGGGTATATGGTCGAGCTTGCATGCATGCGTTTGATTTCTGAACACATATAAATATAATATAAAATTGATGTCATTATATCCCTAGCGAGAGTGTCGATTGGAACTAGCAGTGTGGTTTATATGTTAACAAGTTCATATGTATGATCAACATATATATGAGAAATAAATACAATATGCATGCTAAATCATGGGGTCGCTATCTGGTTTTGGTTAAACAAATTAGTATATATAATTAATTATCGCTCACCCGTCCTGCGATGTATAGATGTATTATATATGCCTTAACTTCTTTCTCTCGAACTTTTACTTATTGAAGTTGACGTATATATATAATCACAATTTGTTTAAATCAGAGAGGATACATAAATTTATATTTTGAATGATAAAACAAATCTAATATTGATTCTGAGCTGTTTATGCAACTGAAATTGCTTCCAAGTTGGAAGCTGATACATTTCCTGCCAATTAACAAAACCTTATTCTTTCTGATCAGCTGATTGTTTTGATGGTACTCGTCCGGTGACTAGCTAGCTATGGGGAAGAATATACCATAGATAGCTTGGCGTTACATATATATATATATATATTCAATATGCTTTTATTTAGCTAGCTTGGCGTTACGTGTAATAATAGTAAATTTATTTTTAATTTACAGCCTAACATGTCCTAATTAAAAAGGGAAAAATTACAACAACAAAAAAGATTAGTGGAATAATTTGCATATGAAATTATATATATATTGTAACAAAAATCCGGCCGGCCGGACAAATGCAGCGCGCCTCATCAAAATGTACATACAACCAGAGGAGGAGATGGAGAAGAAGAAGGAGAAGCCAATTATATTATTAGAGTAGTCTCTGATTAAAAAGCTCCCTATAGAACTTTGCAATGAACTTGTCAGCATCGTCATCGATATGAATATTCTCAGCCACGTAGTTAATGGGGAATGGCGAATCGGTGATCCTCAGCTGCCGAACAGCTGGACTGCGGCCAAACCCAAATCCTGGTAAAGCCGGGGAGGAGCTGGCTGCAGCTGCTGCTTGTTGATGACCCATCAACATTGATGATCTTCCTAGAATTATTTGATCTTCTTCTTCAAAGTGACGACGACTAGGATCATCAGGGGAGTGGGGCCACTGATGAGTAGCGGGGCTGTTACTACAGCTGAACTCATAAGCTAGTCTTGGCCCTGCAAATGGATATTTATTATGGCGGTTGGAGGAGGAGGAGGATAATATTATAGCTGCGATCTTGACTCGCTTTAGAATGGGTCTATACGACGATCTGGAAATGGATTTTCGTATGCCAATCAGAACAAGACGGAGGAGCTTCCATAGTTTTTTTGAGATTGAGTTTATGAGGCGGCGGCTGTACTGATGATGTTCTTCCATTTATTTTCTTGATGATATTATGAGACAGGGAGCGATATGCTTTATATAGAGCCTGTTTCTTTTCCTCTTTTTTTTTTTTTTTGGGTTGTATTCTCTTTTCTTTCTTCTTATTTATAAACAATTTAATTATATGTATTGATTTGGGTTTGTATCATTTTCAACATATTTCATTTATTAATATCTTAAAATTTGTAAACTCATGAGATCAGTTACAATTGATTATATAAGATTTATTGTAAAATAACGTTACTTGAAAATGTATGTACATGTCGTATATAATGAATATTTTTTGTCACAATCTTTTTATTATTCAAGTTCAATTGCGGGTATATATAAATATTTTCCAAAGGAAAGTATATCATGTGTATGAAAACCTTTTTATACCATGCATATATGGAAATGGATGATTTTTTTTAATTGATGGGTACAATTTTTCTAAAAGACGTTATTAATCACAAGTCCACATCAAAAATAAGACTAATCACACTTCCAATAATTGGAAGAATAATATGACACCGGTGGGGTTTCATGAACCCTTGACTTGTCATTACAAGACAATGAGCTCGACCAACTCAATCACCACCTTTGTTGGCGAAATGGATGATTGAGATTAATTATGAGCAATAGATAAAAAAACCTTTTTATGGCATGCTGCTTATTATAAATTGCAGATATATATTCCGTCTTGAAACTTCAATTTTCGAACAAAATGGTGCGCTGTCTTTGTGAACATATTACAGTATCAATTAGTAATAAAATCAATCAATCATTGCTTAATTTATTATTATTAATAAAAACAAGATTTGATCAGGTAGAGAGTTGCTTATTAATTAGATATTTCCAAAGTTGATTAAAACTTAAAAGAGAAGTAAGGAAGGGAGAGGGATGCATGATAATTAATATTCTTTGCTCATACTTTTGGGCAACTGATTTTCCCAGTTTACAATATATGCTTGCTTTGCTTTGGGCTTTGTTTTTGTTTGCTTAGCAACAAAGTCACTGTACTGTATATTACATGTATTCATGTGTAAATGGGTATAAGTTTTCATATGCAATGGTCCTAGAGCTAGCTACTCAAGTTGTTCCTTGTTTTAGGGTTTGTAGCTGTCTAAATAGAATTGTTCATAAACAATCTGCATGCCCAGTACCCGACCGAGAAGGTAAATATATAGGTTGCCAATAACAACATCCGATCCGTTTGGCCGCTCGAGATGAATGAAAAATGTTCACCTTGCATATATAGGCCGGCTGATGACTCTGCCCTCAATAAAACAATATATAATGACACCAAGGAGATGTTTATTTTAGGGATGCACAATTTGAAACTGGACCGGAAGAACGAACCGGATCAGACCGGATTTTACGGGTTGGTCCAAGATCGGATCGTAAAAATTCCAGTCCGGTCCACAATTTTCATAAATTCTGGTCCATCGGTCTGACCCGGACCGTAAAATTCCGGTCCGGGTCCAGACCGTAAAATTAAGGGTATTCGGTCCGGTCCGGTCCACTTTTTACACAAAATCCGGTCCACGGTCCGGTCCCGGTCCATATATACCCCTGTCCGGTCCACGGTCCAAAGTTTTGAAAAATTCCGATCCACTGGACCGGACCGTAAATTTCGGTCCGGTCCGGACCAATTGTGCATCCCTAGTTTATTTACTTGTTCTAGGCATATAATAATGCATCATAAATATCTTAAAGAGCAGCAGGTAGGTCTAGTTAACATAATTTATCTTAAATTCTAATTAATGGCATAGATAGTGTTATTATTTTCAGAGGAACACTCAATTGAGGACAACCAAAATGGGGAGGACTGAGGACTAATCTCAGCCGTTGGATGATTTCATCCAATGGCTCCACGACGCGCCACGTGTCCCACTAACTCTACCACCTCACAACTCCACTCACATGTCCAATGTGCCCCGTACTTTGTGTGTAGTGGGATACATGGCGCGTTGTGGATTGTTGGATGAAACTCATCCAATAATCCACATTTGTCCTCACGTCCTCCCCAATTTGGGTGTCCTCAATGGAGCGCGCCCCATTATTTTCATATATATATATATATAGGGCTCATATATATAGCATGCATATTGGATTCTCAGCAAATTCGGACTTAATTATTACTAATAATCTCTTATGAGCTTATGTACACCCTCTCAATTCATATTCATATAACTTGTCTAGTTGAGTTGGCATTGCATGATACTAATAAGAAAGGAGGTCACTAATTAGCTTGATCAATAAGAAGGATATGTATATATTCATGTAGGGGATATGTGGCCTTAAGGGTATCCCATAAAACCTTAGGATCAGTAATCTTCATCACAGGTCTAACTACATATCAGTCAAGGCTATTTATTTTAGGTCTCTCTTAGTCTGGTCAAAGGTTGGACATAACCATTCCTCACTAACTACTCTCATCATAGTCCACATAGCAAAAAGTCCATCTGCCCATCAAAGAGCTTAAGCCTAATATCATTCATCATGAAGAAAGGAGGACAAACATCAAGAAATCACTCATTATCAATGAGCACAAAAGCAATAACTCAGCCACAACACTACAGGTCACAAGAAACACAATCCCAGGTCACAGAAATGCAAGATAGCACACAAGATATGATCTAGTGCTAGTCCAGACTCAACGTGCCACAGGGCGGAGCGACAATGACACTAGACTCTATGAATTAATGACCATAGATCACACCTATGTCCACCAAGATCAATAATGATTGATGAACACGGGCTCTGATACCACAATGTAAAGATCGATTTTAGGGCAAAGTTAACCTTTATTAACTAATCAAGCACAAATACAAACACCAAAGCACAAATCGGCTTCAATGTTCACAACAAGCTCAAAGACTAATCAAACTGTCGTATACAATCAACGCATTGAATGTATTAGAGCAAGACAATTAAATAGAGTGTTGGAGGGTTAAAAGCCCCCTCTGATAGCCCCTGGGAGACGAAGATTTGCGCAGCCCTAATTGGTGACTCCTCATCTGCTCCACTCAGTGGCAACCAACGAACAAAAGCCACAGTCGAGCAACCAGTGAGCAATTGACTCACGCCCAGAACCCTTGCAGCTTGAATCGTACCACGCAGCAGAAGAATTGCACTCGAATTTTGGAGAAAACTCGTAATCGCATAGATTTGGGAATTTTTTGAATCAACCCTAAAATCCCAACCCCAGCCCCTTTTAAAGCTTATGCTTCAGTCTTCGTTAAAAGTTGCGTTTCGCCAAGGTTCAAACGTCAATCCGCGCCACGCTCGATACTGAATCGTTCCACTAAAGATTTCGATTAAAAATGACGTCGCACTCGTCCAACGACTTTAACTGCCTCTCGCGCCTCTTCACTACGCTGCCGTTTCACTTAGCAGCCACCAAAACGAACTCCAGCTTCGCTAAGCTACGTCGTTTCGTCTCCAGGAACTCCAATACTCAATACTTGAATAAGTCTCAAAACTAGGACAGACCTAACCCCTTGGGACTAAACTTAAAGACCTGTCCTAGTCCTATCTTTGAGCTTGTAATGTTAAAAGCAAGTAGAATAAATGTCTTACATATCATGGCACCACATGGAGAGACTTTAGTATCGAATGCATACTCAAGAACCAGCAACACTCGCCGAAAGTCCAATCCATATCTGGCGTGTCTTTTCAGTGAGCCAAGAGATTGATGATATAGTGAAGATTAAGGATATGCGGATATGCCTCCTATATCAGAGGGTGAGGATGCAAAATGCGAGTGTTGTGGGATGGTTGAGGAGTGCACACACGATTACATTGATCGAATTCATGGGACGTACTTGGGTAAAATGGTGTGCGGGCTGGGCTGTGTTCGGAGGCGGTGAAGGAGGGAAAAGGGAAAAGGGTAAAGGGAGGAGACACGTACTGAATGCACACATGGGTGCATATGTGAAGTTCAACAAATATGGAAGAGCATATCATGTTTTGTTCCAAGCCGAGGCGATGAGGGGGATATTGGGCTAATAAGCAGGAAGGTATGAGAACTATCAAATCATTCAATCCTAGAGAGGTGCAAAATAAAGGCATGTGCATTGCTAGGTGTTCAAGCTGCATTCCTGACATGATGAACTAGAGGAGGAGACCGCTCCAATATATAGTTGGTAAGTGCTTGTGACTTCATTGGTAGAACCTCAGGCCTCCATGTTTGACTATGGTGCGTTTTAAAGGAGTTTTTAGCTAGGACCATCCCATTATGAGCCTAAAGGGACAACCTAATTAATGGTGTCTGGAAGGGTTTTTTCAGGGGTTGTGGTCTACATTTCTCTCTGAACGCACCCTTAGAGCATATGCAATGGCTAAAAATGGAGAGAATTCCAGCTGATTTGCTGCCTAATTTGAGCAGCAGCGATTATCATAAGTGCTGCTTCATCAGCTGTGACACCAGCTGCTGCTCAAATTTGAGAACAAATCAGCTAGAAATTAGCAGCTGCGCGCTGTCCAGCAGCTCCTCCCCCATCTTGCTCCGCTGCATATGCTCCCAGTATGATTAATTTTAACATATAGCTGCATGGATGGTCTGTCCAAGTTAACCATGTGAAACTTTGTTTGGCATGCTCTAACATGTTGTCATCTTATGTTACACGTCATCATGAATTCAGCTTTTTATGAAAATTGGTCTCACTCATGTGGCTGTAATGAATAATAAAGCCTTTTTAAAACCCTATTGTTAATTTTGTACACGATATATCAAGGCTAGATTAGAGTGAAGCTGCTGCTTATAAGATTTATATACACAATTAAATTATCTACATACGACATGGAAGAAGGCGGGCGAGTAACGTTCATAAGTTAACATCATAAATCCTATATACTCAAAAACTTTTTCAGCCGGTGTACATACATATATAACCCAGTCTGCCGGCTTCAAGTGATGACAAACAGAAGGTGTGGCTAATGCATCAGCTTGATGCTAGCTTAATATAATAATAACCTTCATGTTTATGGTGCTTCTTCATCTGTGGCACAACTAAGAAAGATTCCTGGTGCAACCATACAAATCAACTGCTTTCGCTCTGTATCGCACCATTCTGATTGCTGTTTAAGGGTAACTTGGTTTGGCTGTCTAATTCCAACTACTGGGTAACTGAAAAACTAAATGTGTACTAGTACACTACAGAAACCGCAACTTTACACATCCAACACACATATTTCACCATTCACAATCTGGTGTAAACCTTTTGTTTTTGTTTTTATGAATAACACTAACAGTATCCAACATACATTACTGACCACCAGAAAGACCATGATACTAAGCAACTTTCAGCTATTATTTCTTACCATACAAACACCACTGCGTCTTTGACTATAAATACAAATCATTGTAGGAACAAACAAACGACAATAGGGTGTTAAAAAAAAATCCAGACTTGCTGAAACAGAATAATAAATGCAGGGAAAAAAAAGGCTCAGCTGTCTGGAACTCTGCATAATGCACAAAATAGTTGTTCTCTCATGTAATTGAACCAGAATCACCCATACCAGCCTAGCAACGTCAACTGGGTTTTCAGAGGACTGTAAATGCAATTTTGTAACATTATTGTAATGGAGTGTTGTACCTCTTAAGCAGAAATATGACAACAGTCCGATGGCTGAGGCATACTATGCTAAGCTTTCTTACTTTATTATTTTTATCTACAGTACTCTTTTTGGACCTCGGGCAGCAGCAACATGATCCTGCGAAAGACATAAGTATCTAAAAGTATTTCCACATCTCGTATGCAACTATAACCGGCATACATAATCTAATAAAATCTCCTGTCTGGTATGAGCACATCTAATTGAACTGGCAATTCCATTGTTTTTTTTAATAACATCATGTTGGCCTTACTTATATTCTTTTATATAGTAGTAGCTAAAAGTACCAAAGAAGAGCTACAAAGAGCTTACCGATATGAAATCAAATGCTTTTGTGTCCTCTTTCCTTGAGTTTCCCATCAATGAAACTGGAGTTTGATTGTTTGCATGGAAGATATCGGGGAGAGCAGAATTGTATCCCCCTTCCATAGATCCACCGCTGAGACCCCCAACTGCATTTTGGGAACTCAAGTTCCCAAGGTGTTGCATATTGGCCATTGTAGCTAGAAGCTGCTGCTGAGCCAACAAGTTCCCCACTGTGGCACCATAATTCATCGTTTGATAAGGAAGATTGTGGTTAAACATGACACCGGGAGGCATACCATACGTCATAGGGGCCACAGGAATTAAATCATTCAGATTTGTTGAAGCAGACTGAGATCCAAGTAAGTTATTGAAAGCAGCTGTAGGGATCTGGTTGCTAGGCGTACTGTTATTCAAACTTGAGAAGATGCCTTCAGAAGTGGCTCCCATTGGATTCACCTGCTGCTTTGTATCAGACACTTTCTCATTGAACGTTAAATCAGCCATCAAATGCTGGACATCCCTCCTCCAGGTCATTTCCTCTGCTTTGACTTCGGGATTAAAGATATCAAAGACTTCAGAACCATGACTCGCTCCACCATTATCTTCAATGGCACTGGTTTCACCGAAAGTCATTCCTTGGAATAGATCATCTGCATTTTCTTTGCCTTCATTGGTGTGAAATGACACATCTGCAAAGGGGTCATCAGCTGTCTTCACATCACCATCATTTACACCATTGACAGGACTGCCTCCAAATAAATCATCTATAAATGGTGCAGATGATTTCTCGTTTTGTGTGTGGTTTTGGTCACTCTTCTCTACTGTCTCATGGAATGCTTGGATGTCATTGGTGTCTATTAAGTCAGGAAGATGTGAATTGGCTCTCTCTACTTTCAATTGCTTTTTAGCAGAAATTGTGGTTTTACTTGTCTGGTCGCCATTTAAAAGGGTCAGTACCTACGACAAAATGTCAGAGAGCTCAATATCATTTTTAAAGTGTTAGTTTCTATATTTCATTATTGCATTAGCATAATGAAGCATTTGTGGTTTAGTTAGTACCAAATAAAACACAGTGATCTATAACTAAAATTTTCTGAGACACAGGACTTAAAATCCTTATGCTCTTAATACCACTATAAGTGTCGTCAGATAACGGATAACTTAAAATGGAACTCAAAGATGTTCTCTTTAGTGACACGGATTTAACCACAAAAGACCAGTGGTTATCATTTAAACTGAGTAAGTCGGAAAAGGCAATGGCTTAAACTGCATAATTTAGGGTAAGTGTAACCATTTACTCGTTATTACACTAACCTTGCATGCCTTCTCGCGCAGGGACGCTTGCGGGGACTCTGAACATTGTACGACAGCGTTAATGTTGTCCTCAAAATAAGATGCCACAATAGCAAATTGGCCGTCATCCTTTTTCCTCAACATTGAATCAAGGACACATATAGCTTTTACTCTGATCTAAAACACAAAATCAGAATTCAGAAGTAAGAAATAGAAAGATACCTTTAGGATTCACGTACAAGTAAGTAGCCCACCTGCCAAGAAGGAGAGGCGAGCTTCCCTTCGAGTGCGTGACTCAAAGCTATCATATCTAGCTTTGCAGCCTCTGCCAGGAATACCTGAATAGCATCCCTAGTAGGCTGTAGACGCACACCACCAGAGCTGACAATCGTGTCCAGCAATCTTTCCTCCCGAGTCTTAGTTTGTCGAGAACTTGACTGGCCATTTGTGACCTCCGTTTTTGTTTGATCGGAATCTTGTCCCCTGGATCCACTGATTTCGTTCTTCGACATCCTGTAGGTACCTTCTCCATCCAAGGTATGTTCATATGGCTCATGCCTTTCTGCTCTGGAATTGTCTACTGTCAGAGACCTCCGAAGGTTGGGACTTTTGTAATTGCCCATATCATTCGGCTTTGACATATGAGTTTGTGAGAGAGAACTCAGGCCTTGCTTTATTGATGCACTTCCGAAACCAACAACCTCACTAAGAAATGATTTCTTATCTTCTGATGGCTTATCATAACTTGTGTTCCCAAACCCTTCAATGCGTCTGGTCACACCCTCTGCAGGGGCTGGCTTATCGTCTTCTGCAGCAAATAGAGCCGAGATAGCTTCATGAGCCATGTCACGGACAGCCTTATTCAGGGCGTCCCCCTTGAGGGGATCCGGATGACCCTTGTAATGAAATAATTGACGTATGGCAACAGAGTGTCTTTGCATTTCTCTCCTGAATTCAACACCTGCCTTGCTCACCGAGTACTTGATCAGTCTCAACGCCTGAATTCCATTAGAATTCACTAGTTAGTTGTAAACAAAACATACCCATTAAAACCCAAGTCCAAACTATCTCTAGTTACCCTTGAATTAACAATAGCAGCAACTCAACAGGATAAGGTGGCTACTTTCCCAGACTTTCTTTTGCATTCAGGATATGAATTCATCAAACGCCACAATATAGCTAAGTACTGCAGGTTAAGTAGTCGATATCACCATTCATCAACATCAATCATTGTGCACAATAATCTCTATTCCACTACAAAATGCATACATGCAACAATAGCTCATACATAAGCACACGCCATCAAATGTTTCATTGCCTAAACTTCCAGTGAATGTATTCATCCAATTCAACTCCAACCCTATTCGAAAGTTCTTCCACTAACTCATCAAAAACTTCAGCGCCCAATAAAAATAGAAATTAAAGAAAGTATATTCCTAACCTGAAAAGAAAACAATCTACAACCAAGGCTAAGCTGAAAACCCTACCTTTTGTTTAACAACCGGGCTCTTATGCTCAAGCCGCTTCAACACGAACTCCGAAATCTCCTTGACTATACTGACATGCGAAGATCTCAGCAGGTCACAAATCTCCTCCAACTTATACACAGGCGTGACCTTATCCTCATCGGACGTAGCCGCGTCGATCATCCTCGATCTCCAGTAAGACTCGACCGCCCTCCTGCTCGAATCCATCACCGCTCCACCGACTCAAATCCGAACCCTAGATCGACAAAAATAGGGATGCACAAAGAATCCTAATCGCACAAATCGGCGCCAATTGAACTATAGGAGAGCCGATTTGATTGGTGAATTGACGATCGTGGAGGGACGTTGTATGTAGAATAAGAAGTAGTAGTAGTAGTTATGGAAGCATCTGGCCGAGGAGGAGAGTAGTATTCACAATGACGATGACGAGGCGGTGGAGGTAGATGAGTCAAAACGTGGAATTTCGACGTCGTTTTGACGATGCTCGATGCTTGATATGATGGCTTTCTTGTTCTTGGTCTTGGTGTTTGGTTATGCAACTTTTCAATTTTGTTCCACAACAGGTTTTTTTTTTTTTGGGATTTTTAAAAAAGGAAATTCAATAACTTAATTTTTTTATACATGGATTAGTGTTAGCTGTTAGTGTGAGGATTCAATAACTTAATTTTTACTTGAGAAGCATAAAAACATCAAATATCCGGTATGAATCAAACGGAGAAGTAGAGATGTGCTATGACTATGAGAAGAAAAACTTGGGAAATAGAAATTTAATGCTGTTGAAAATGTAACGGCCTACTTAACAGTAGTCGTTTTGTAGAGGAATATGGGTAGATGTCATGAGGACATTTCCGTAGAAAAGTCCGGCAAGGCCGCCACCTACTAGGGGGCCAACCATGTAGACCCACAGGTTCTGAAAATCACCGGTGACAAAGGCAGGGCCAACTGACCGTGCTGGGTTCATGGATCCGCCTGAGAAAGGACCGGCTGCCAAAATATTGGCACCAACAATGAAGCCTATCACAATTGGTGCAATGGTTCCAATGGAACCTTTTTTGGGATCAACGGCTGTGGCGTAAACTGTGTAGACTAGCACAAAGCTGATGATCATTTCAAGAACTAGCCCTTGAAGAGGTCCTACGCCTGTTCCCAGAGCGTGGACTGGGATAACCTACAAAAACAAACAAACAAACAAACAAACAAACAAACAAAAATGAGACATCTGATAGGATATATATAGGTTTATAATTTATGCATGGGTCAACATGTATAAGTAAAGTACCAATCCTCCGGTGACAAACTTGAGAGCATAGCAAGCCAGAATGGCACCTCCAACTTGAAAATGAGCATACATGAAGGCTGTTATGAGGGTGATCTGCCCACCCAGGGCCAGTCCAAGGGTGACGGCTGGATTCACATGTCCACCGGATATGTTGGCTCCAATAGCTACTGCCACAAATAGAGCGAAAGCATGACAAACTGCTACAGCCACCAGACCAGCTGGATCTAGAGCTGCATCCGACGTCATCTTACCTGCAGATCGAGTTGGATACATAAAAACAAATTAGTTATTAGCTAGCGAAATGTTTACTGATCATCCAAAAATAGCTAGCTAGGGTGGGTTCATTAGTTACCATATGCAATGGCAGAGCCAACGCCAGCAAAGACAAACATGAATGTTGATATGAACTCGACTAGATATGCTTTGACAACTTCTGCGCACATCGAGTCTTTGAAACTTCCTACAGCAATCTTCATCATTGCTATATAATAAACCAAAGCTTCTCAATAATGATCTGATCAAGTGTTCTGCTGTTGAGAATCTTAATTATGCATATTTATAACATAAAAATCACATACAAGTCTATATATGGATGCTGATCATATCGCTACATGACAGGAAATGTGACCAGGATCATCATCTACATTCAAAAAATGTGGATCTGTTCACACTTATCTGCCGGACGACATAGGCAGCCATGCGCGACTAGAGAAGCATATGACTATTACCAATTTTTGATTGCTTGCTTCGAAATTGAAATAAAACAAGGATGAAGGGGTAGGCATGCATGTAGTTGAAATCAAAATGTGGTAGCTACGCCAAAAACTAATGGGCAGAGAAGCTAGATAACAAATTAGAGAGAATACATGTTACCTTCCCTGAGCTGTCTTTTTGGACATAATTGAATTTTGTCTTTAAGCTCATGAATACTGAGAAACATCATAAATAGTGTTTGAGACTTCATTTTTTGTTTTTGTTTTAGTTTTATTCAAATGTGTATGAATATTATTAACTGTTATAATCAAAGTACCGCGCCATTGGCGGCTTTTACGAATGTTCTAGTTATGTTCCTTGATCGTCCGTTAAGATTTACCTCGGACTGATAATTAATGTGAATAATTATCTAAAAGATGCAGCTTCAGTTTGGAAGAAAAAATAACCTTAAAACAAATTCCAAGTTCTTGACACAAAAAAGGAAAACATAATACAAATCTCAGGTCCAACTTATAACAAATCACTTGAAAACGCAACAAGGGTCCCTCGACTCACATATACTGAGCTTAGAATTCATTATTGTTAAGAGGTTCATGAGTAGAGGGCAGAAGAATTCCTCCATAGATGATTCCAGCAAGTCCACCACCAACAAGTGGGCCAACCCAATAGACCCAGAAGTCATGGTAATCGCCACTCACAACGGCTGGCCCAAAAGATCTGGCGGGATTCATTGACCCGCCAGAGAAAGGGCCGGCCGCTAAGATGTTGGCACCAACAATGAACCCAATGGCAATGGGGGCAATGATTCCAATGTTGCCTTTCTTGGGGTCGGCCGCTGTGGCATAGACAGTGTAGACTAAGGCAAATGTGATGATGATCTCCATCACTATTCCCTCGGCCACTCCCACTCCTGATGAGAGGCTGTGGATTGGGATAGCCTAAAGAAGAGACACATTTTGATTAAACAACCAAGAAATTCATGCATGAGCTGCGCATGTATGTTTAAAAGTTGTGTTGAGGACTGACCAAACCGCCAGTGGTGAACTTGAGGAGGTAGCAAGCAACAATGGATCCGGCAACTTGGGCAATCCAGTAGAAAATGCCAGTTAGGATGGTGATCTGTCCTCCAACGGCTAGTCCAAATGTGACAGCTGGGTTGACATGTCCGCCGGAGATGTTAGCTCCAACGGCCACGGCCACGAACAGAGCAAATGCATGAGCCACTGCAATAGCCACTAGGCCAGCTGGCTCTAGAGCTCCATCTGATGTCAACTTGTCTGTTCAAACACACACACACACACACACATAGTTATTAAATTATGATAGTTGAGATGGATTGGAACAAAAACGAATGTGAGCAGAGCGAGGGACTGACTGAAGGCTATGGCAGAGCCAACTCCGGCGAAGACGAAAATGAGTGTGGAAATGAATTCAGCAATGTATGCTTTGATGGAGCCAAAGCAAAATGAGTCCCCAAAGCTTCCTAAAGCAATAGCCATGTCTCTGACAAGAATGAGAGGTCAAGGCGTAGTAGAGAGATTCAGAATATGAGGCTAGCACACATGAAAGTGCTGGACAACATATTTATTTATAGGACTCTTACTGAGAGACCATAGCATGTTGTGGTATTTGGATAAGTCATACATGTATGATTGAGGTCTGGTTTTCAAATGACTCAAGAGGTCGTTTAATTTTCTTTCCTAATCATTTGGTAAACTGAATTATCACCATTAATCTTGGAGCAACACTAAATAAAGAAGGAAGCCAAACACACAAAAACATGAGAGAAAAATGGAAGTATGAGAGTTGGGCATATCCAATAAGATCTCATGTCCTCTCTAGACAGGCATTCATAGCTGTAAAGACAAGATTCTTTGAGAATTGTCTGGTACCTCATCAATGACACATTACTAGCTACTCCATGTGACTCACTCACAATTATTATCTTCCCAAATAATCAAGTAATATGTATGTGTAGATATGAACTGACATAAGTGTACTAAAATATTATCTTATTTGATGTATATATGGAGCCATTTTACTGAACTGAATAATTGATGAGTGCCATTAGGTGGATGCTCAAGGTTTTGAATTTGAAGTGCACAGGTTGAGCTGAAACAAAAGTAGTATGTAGGATTGAAAATGAGGAGGGATAGGTGATTGATTGGTGGAGGAGTTGGAGAGATTTTTGGACCACATACAGAGTGGCGTAAACCGACCATGTTCTGTTTGATGTTGCCATGTGTGGCCTAACTTTGTTTTGGTTGCAGATATTTCTTATTTCACATGTGTGGATAAGGTTTTACTCAATGTGTTGTAGAGCTTGTTTTGTAGTACATGATTATGATTAATGATTGTTGTTTTGTATCTCATCAATGAAGATTGAAGTCTTAAGTTCTCGAAATTTAAAGAGGTTTTATTTTGAGCGCTCCTTCTCAATATATATATTCTTGTTATTTTTTATTGTTAGCTTTTATCTCTCAATCATATTTGTTAAAACAAGATTCACTTGCTTACTTAATTCAATCACAAAACACTTGGGCACAATTCAGTTCTTTAGTTCCTTTTGGTCAATAGTTCAAATTGGTCAGTTTGCGGAAAACTCAAAACTAAAGACAAAGGATGTAACGAGGTTCGGCAATGCCTACTCCTCAAAATTGAGCCTCTTAGAGACCCGAGAACTTTATAATTATGCGCTTTCGTATTTCGGACTTCACAATCCCTATATGCAAGACTTAGTCTATTTCTACCACAATCCCACCAATGGTGATACTATTAACCAAAGAAGCGAATCAGAAAGGACCAGAGGACTTCCCTGAATAGCAGAGAAGAATCAAACACTTTGGACGAAGCTCGGAGTCGTCGGCCGTCGCTAGTGCAGTTGCGCTGGAAACACCACCGGAGAAACGCAGTCAATGGCAGTCCAGTTGACTATCAATCGGACGAAGGCACGGTCGCAGTTGTTCACTAATGGATCATAGAGCTTCGGTCGAGAGCGGATGCTTGGGAATCGATGTCGATAGAAAAGCCCCAAAATCAAAAATCGGATGAACCCTAATTTTTGGAGCTGGACTTTAAGTACTGGAACGCATCTGACTTTAAAACGACGCAGTATGCACGAATCCAAATTTGTCCTCGCGCTCGCCCAAAACGACATCGCCTAACTAAAGCCCGAAGTCGTTATCCAAACGATGACGTCTCGTCTATAACGGATAACGGATATTCGTGCCTAAAGCAAACGACGTCGTCCTACTTACCTGGCTTGCATTCTAGACGAAACGACAACGTTCCAGCAAACAATCCAAATACAACTTTTCCCTCCCGAGCCAAACGGCAGCGTTTTGCTCTACTGCTAAGGTCTTCTTCCCAGAATGCTCCCAGCTCGCTCCCACTTCAAACCTAGCTCTAAACTAGACCTAGATTACATAAGGGAGCTCAAGCTCGACATGCTAAGTCTTGCACTAGACGTACATTAGGATTACTAGCTAATCTTAATATTGCATAATAACTTAATAGGGTATATATATATATTCTTGTTTGATGGGGAGCGTTCGGCGACATCACCCTTGGTAGAATGAGCAAGTGAGGCACAATCTTGGCCTTCCATTGTGACACGTGGCGAAGCCGCGAGTCACAGTCGCCATTTGCGTTTACACTACTAGTGTCAGTGGGATTTGAGTGGCACACGTGGCGCGCCTCAAATGCACGGAGGGTTGATGGATGGTTGAGATCGTGCCTCACTTGCCTCATTCAACTTTGCTTACCTCATTTTATCGCTTCTCCTTGTTTGATTAATATAGTGAGTAACTAATTAACACTACACAAACACGGGTGAGCTGCTTCCTCTTCTCGAAAAACTCCATCTTCTCTAAACCCAAGACAATTTTTTGCAAGCTTTACAGTTCTAAGCTTTTCCGTCGCTGCCGGCATCCTCCGCCTAGTTTCTGCCTTCCCTGCCTTCGCATCGCTCCCGGGCCCTTGTCCCGCCTATGTTCGCTTGCCGTTTCCGCGGTCGTTCGGCGAATGTGTGGGGTTTTCGTGACAGGGGGCGACGGGCGACGCTGATGGTGGTGCTTTGGCCGGCGGGGGGTGATGGCTTCTTTTTGACCGGCTTGGCCGGATGTACATATGGGTTGCGGTTTCGATGCTATCTTGTGGCGCCGTTGGCGGTTGGTTCGGGAGGTGGCGTTCTCTGCGTACGGCTGGCTGGCGGTGGCTCGGCTCTCGGCTGGGATGCTTGGCTATGGAGGGAGGCTGGGAGTTGTTGTCTGGATAGCGAGTGATGGCTGAGCTTTTGGTTGGCCGCTGCTCGACGGTGGTGTGCGGAGTCAGTTGGTGGTGGCGATCATTGACACGATGGTGGCTGGCGGTTTTGCTAACGATAGCTGTTGTTGTTTTTTTGTCGTTTAGTTGTAGTTTAGCTTTAGGTTTAGGTTAGAGTAGTTTCAATAAGAGGTTATTCTCAGTCGGTTTACGGACTGAGTTGGTAGTTCTCAGCCGTTTGTGGACTGAGTTATAACCTAATTAGTTATCCTTTTCCTCGGTTATGGCCAGGGGATTTTAGTGCTTGCTGAAGGTTGCTAGTCCATGCTCTTGAGCATGGACTCGCAACCTTTAATATTTGTTATGACGAGGATGGGTTGGCCGTTGTAGGCCTGTGCTTCAATTTGAGTGTATGTACTGATAAAGTCATTGCGTAGTCAATATCCTACTTTTGTACAACTTTTACCCATAAAAAAACACTACACAAACACAAATCTCAGACTCAAGCTTAATTTTAAAGGAATTGAAGGGCACTAACCTAAATAAAATTATTTTAATTAAGTTCCCTTCATAATTAACTTAACCATCTAAATTTATAAGTCGGACCTCATCAGACGCACGAACTCGAATCTAAGGTTACGTCGACAAGCCAACCGTATCCGCTAGATACAAGTTTACCTTAATCAAAATCCAAATTTACACTTAAATGATACATACCATCACAATCTCAAACCCCAGAACACAAAACATAAAAAAGGCATTCGCAATTTCTGCACCAAGAAACTAATTCATTAAAATACACGGTGCGGAAAACCCTAGAAAAATAATCACCTGGGAGAGGCGCGGCTTTCATCGCGGTGGCTAGCTCGTTAAACACATTTTGCAGGCAGCGCCACAAGTGGGGATTTTGGATTTTCTTACTAAATATTACGAAATGGACCCCCTGACCTGACCATCTATATCTATATTTAATGTTCATTTTTTTTTTTTGATAACCCTAAATTTTTGCAATATACCAATTTGTTTAGCACGTGTCCAAAGAAAATCGGATCCCACGCGTTTTGCTTTGCTCGTGAATACGTGATAGACACAGTAGTCGGATCAAGATCCCACACGGCGCACCAATAGCCTTTTCCCTGGCCTCTGCTGTAGCCTGTCTTGTTTTGACGTTGAAGAATGGTGGCTGTGGCTTGCTATCATCGATGAGGAACGGAATACTCTCATCAAAAAAAATGAGTTATGGGATCTCTAGACCCTGATCACGTCAAACAATAATATATTACATATAATGTGTGTTAAAAGAAAGGCTAGTGAAAAGATGAGAACATCTTCAAAGCAAGATTGGTGATTCGTGAATTCTTGCAGAGAAGACTATGCTACTAAGTTCATTGAAAGAGATACAAGTTGAAACTTAGCAAGAAACACTCTCAACTCCCCTTGACACAAAGCGAAAAGTTAAAGGTGAAATGAAGGTGCACTTTTGCCAGATTTTATGACATACCGTTGTTGAGAATTTCTTTATTTGACAATAACACGACCAAATATAGCTTCGATGAGGAAGACAAAACGATTGGGGAAATGGATCACCGGCGAGTGGAATGTTGGATTTTTAGGGTTGTTGTGTTGCGTGAAAACGGGAGAGACGCGTAGCGGTAGAGATGGTTTGATAGAGAATTTTTGAATTGTGTGTTTTGTTGAAATTCAAATTTGTATATGCGCCTATGTTAACTAATGACATATCCCAATAAAGCCTGCATGCATGCATCACAACTCTTTCTCAAGTTCATGTTAAAGAGTGGGGAATGTCCATGGTTCGACTCCCACCAACAACCGACAATGTTACAAAATTCAAGCTAAGTGCTTGGGCCTTGAGAAGGGATTGACGTGCATGCATGCAGGCTTTGTTGGGATATGCAGTTGGTTAACATAGGCCGGCGCATATCCAAATTTGAATTTCAACATGTTTTAAGTGAAGCGGAGGATTGAGAGGCGATTTCGGAATCAAAGGGCGTTTTGTGAATAAGCTTCACATAAGGATGACGTTTTGCAGTAAACACGAGAAAATACCGGTATGATGAGGTGGTATATATGATGTGCACTGTCAGCTAATTCAGCATATATGTGGCCCAAATTGTACACATATGCAGCCATATCAGCATTTTTGGTCAAACCGTTGTTAGCAGTAACGGTTTGACACGGGTGAAATAAAATTCAAGGTGATGGCATATCTAAAATACAGAACTGAATTGTCGGATAAATGAGCTGACGACGTTGGAATTTCTCAAATATATATCTCTATCCGTTTTTTAATCTCACGATCGCGTCTACAGATGCTTCTTCCTATCGGCAGTGTTGGCAAACCCATTATTGCGCTTCCTGTCCGATGCCCTTTATTTGAATTTTTTTCAGATTAATTGTGATCGAGTGTGTATGTGGCGAAGGTAAGTTGCTGTATCGATCGTTGTATAGTCAGGTTTTTGCATCGGATTGATTAATGTTGATGAGACTTGAGATGGGGGGCTGGTCTCAAGTATTTCAATTTCAATTGTTTTTTTAGAGCAGTTTAATCCCATTTGGCTTTCAGGTGTTCTTGGTCTGCTATGTGGGTAATTTAGTGTTATAATTAGGAACAGCCCTTTATTGGGGTTCTTGGTCTGGTATGTGAAAAAAAAATTCTCATTTGAGCCCTCCTCTAACTGTATATATATATATATTTTTTTAGCACACATTTTATCATTTATAACAAATTGATCTTGGATAATTCAACTCTGGATAATTACTCATCTAGGGAAGGTCAGGTGGTAAGGATCTCTTCTGACAGCAAGGTTCAAATCCCTTGGCCTCCGATTTCTTCATGATCCGTAATCTCTTGCATGATTCGATAAACATCCTATATATATTTTTTATTGTGGTTGTCATTAGTTACAGTAAAAATTGTATTGTCAGACTAGACAGTGATGCCGATGAGGTGTTTAAGGTGACTTACTGCCATGGGACATCTCCAACTAGCATCCAGTCTCCATCCTTGTCCTCATATATAGGTATGTATTCAGATCCATCCCCTTTCTCATTCATGCTCATTTTATTGCCTATATCCACATATATTCGATAAGAAAATAGTTCAATGTTATACATGATTCTAGATTTTACAGTAACTTTTCTTCAAACTGAAAGTGAAATATGAAAAAGCTAGAATATGTCGTTGGAATTTGTCCCTAATTCTCCTAGATTAATCTCTTAATTAACACATAAGACTTCTGTTGCATAAAATTAAAGGCAAGCACGCTTTTAACCAAATGCATTGATTTGCCATTTCTTGGCAATATCTGCAAGTTAAGGATGTATGCATTGGTGGAGATTTTCAAACTTACAACTGAGCAGCTTTTGGAAGGCTGTGTTAAGATCCTTGTAACCAGTGAGGGAACTAAGATCAATTTTGCGCAGAAAAGGAACACCATCCAAGCTGACTTTCATATACATTTTGGAAGCCTTGGCAGGCTCGCTATCATCTTTCACCCCATTCTTTCTCCTGTAGGAACACACAGGTGGCCACCCGACCACCTCAGTCTTGATATTATTAGCACTATTCCGATCATCACAGCCGGACATGTCTGAGAAGGCTCTCTTCTTATCTATCATGACAGCTAAGTTACTGTCAGCCCCTGGCTGTCCCAGCCTCAACTCTGTTATCTCAAGCTGATCTGAGCTGCCGTTCATCATCTTCTGAAACAATGTACAGGGCAATTGTTTTTCCAAGTGGCTGAATGTGAGAACTGAACTGAATTGTAATGTAGTCTGAGATTTCAGTTATGAGACAGAAAACGAGGGACTGGTTTTATATGTAGTACTGGAAACTAACAAATTGAACATTGCAGAGAGTATAACCATGTAGAGCCGACAAGGTGGGGGCAACGACAGGTGAACTGTTGGTCACATGAGAGGCAAAAGTGGAGTATGTATTTATATTTGTATGTTTGCTGTTTGCTCCACAGGCGTAGAAATAAAAGCGAAGGATACGGAGACAGATCATAGTGTTGATACTTTGTGTTTATGATTCGGTGAGAGGGATTTGATGAGAACGTGGAGTAGGGAAACATGACATGTGGGTTTGCTTTTGGTTGAAGAGTAACGAAGTAAAGTGAAAAAGAAATATGTGTCGAGTCGAGGAAAAAAGATCATGAGGAGGGTGGTGCACCAATAATCTGTCTTTGTCTGGGGTTGTAATTGATCAACGTCTTCTGCAAGATGGATGCCCAAAGAATCATGAAAGTGATATAATAATGGAACTTGGGTGATATGCGCGTAGTTTTCTTTTCTATAAGAAGAGCAAGTTAAATAATGAGATACATAAAGTGTGTCATAAAGCAATTTAAGTATTTTACAATTACAACTACGTACAGTAAGCCTGGAGGAGAATAATTTACTGGAATTGTCATTGGAATTAGAGGAGTATGCTTATCTTTAACTCTTGAGAGCATTTGGGGTCCAGTGTGAAGACAGCAGCATGCATATATGATTTTTCAGACAAGTTTTAGGAAGAACAGCGCAGTGCAGTACCGGCTCAGTAAAGGGTACACCTCCATCTTTTGATCTTGTCATATTTACTTTCAGGGTATAGAACATATGACCTTTAACTGTAATAACATACCCTGAAATAAAACAGCTCAAGGACAAATTGATATTCCTCAATGGCACGTGTTTTTAAATATGCAGATCGAACAAGGTCACTTTGGCTTTCTGAATATACTTTGATGTTGCAAGTTTCAACCGACTGCCAGGGACATAATTGTTGCTATTCCGGGTCTGATAGGTTTTTAAAATTTCGTAAACTAAAGGATGTTGATATGCTACTAGTGTGTGTGATCTTGCTATACCTGTTTGTTCTTAGTGCTTAAAACCTTTACAATATAAACAACTAAACAGAGCGCATGTGAAGACCGACCTGTTTATCAATTAGATGAACTAATTATTTAGCTGAAAGTTTCGCTAATTAGGCAGTACCAGCCCACAGCCTCCTCGAAGCTTACAAACTTGGAGGGTCATCAGGCAGCCACCAGTCTCATCTCTTGAATCTTGATCCTTCAGAGATGTAGGAATACACAATTCTATTGCCATAAACAGCATTATCTCCCAAATATGTAAATTTTTATTTTATCAATAATGTTACTGAAAAACAGTATCAAAGCAAAACAAAGTTGCTTGACTTCCCAAAAGGGAAGAACATTTTGGTCACTGGAGTCTAAAAATTTGAAAAACTCAATAGGTGACACCGAATCAGAGATTCACAATAATAATAATAATAATGAAATGTTTTATTTGTTGATGAACTGTGATTCTATATCTGAATATAAATTAATAAGATAATAACTCAACACATACTGTATAATAAAACTGCTTAAAGACTTGAATAATCATCAGCCCCTTCAATGCCAAAACATTCTCACCTGATACTATTTGTATAAGCACTGTGTATGATGACACCTAGTACCGTGGAGTCGGCACTGCAAACGCAAAAGAACAGAAAATTTCCAAAACTAAGATATACATCTACTACCTAACATGAAAAATGAACTACAAAACGGTGACATCAAACATGTATGATCAATGAAAAAGAACCATATCCATGAAACTGGCGTAAATCATTTTTAATCACCAGAGAAAATATTTGGCCTTTCACTCTCCGTCTGGGCCAACAAAATGGCTTTTCAGGTTGACGGAGTGGCTTCATTATTCGTACCCCACTCTTCTTCTGCCTCGTTACCACTGACTAGAACTGCACCATCTGTGGAATCATCATCTACCACCACAGCCTCCTCTTGACTCTCTTCATGGCTTTCTTCACCATTGTGATCCGCATTCTGCATCAAACAGGCAACAATAATAACAGTAATTCGCAAGTTCAAAATCACAGAGCATCTTATTCTGAGAATACATATTCTTGTTTTTAGCAAGGATGTATACTGACCACTGACAAATTACATAAACGAAACATCAGAGTGGATAAAACTCGGTACAACCAAGGAAATATGGGAACCATTGCTACGAAGTAAAGAGGCTCATCAAAAAAAGGCAAGGCAATCTTCCATAGATACACTCTTTGAGACAATATTAGTCTGTTATCACATGTGATAGTGATTAACACTGGAAAGATGACCTTAGGAATCTTGGCGAACATTCACTATCTACATCGACGTCGCTATAGGCGCAGTAATTGACTTCTGATAAACTTACCACACGGTCCGCATCTCTATTCTCAAGAAGTTCATCCTCCTCAATGTGCATATTTCTAAAGGCTTCAACTAGATTAACATGTGATTTCTCAGCAAAGTTTAAGAACTCATGAGCAGGAGGATAGGCACCCCTGCAGAAGATATACAGCAATGACCAATCTGTGAATCCTACATAGGAAATAGAGAAATAGCATAGGGTACCTTCCAAAGATATCATACCGAGTTTCTGCGACTTTAGACTCGACTTCAAGAGCAATCTGCCAATCCTCGAACAAATTAGGATACTCCTCTGGGTCAGCCAAAGATTCTGCAGCTTTCGGATTAACCTGCATACAATAGTGGAGCTCATTTACTTATCCTAGGTATTAACCTCTTTTTTCTCTTTCCAAGTCTAAATTGCAGTATTGTAATAAGCTAGAGTCATCCAGTTTTAGAGAAAGTCTAATAACATGTCTAAAGCCAACAGGGCTTACAATGTTTCCATTTAATTAATACCTTATTAAGATCTTTTCTCCATATTGCAATGATTTCTGATACTTTGCTCGGAAGATAAGACCGTGCCATCAAAGCGGCTTCAGGTATCCGATCACTGACAAAATGTTCTTTATCATTTGCCCAAAATACATTGACAATACTTCATTGAAGTCTATTCAAATTTGCATAAAAGATACCTGTCTATCAAGAGCTGTAGACATTCTTCGATTTTACCCAACATAAATAAGCATAGAAATGCAACATTGTTCTTTCCCTGGTCCTTGGCCAGAGAGGCAAGTCTTGTGATCCCCTCAGCATCCCCCAGAGATGAATAAAGTAACAGTAAGCCACTCAAGTCCGTCGCACGCTCGAGACATTGTTCAGCCAATTCCAACTGCAAGAAGCATCTCATCAGATCATATAAACAGGAGGCTACTTACCTGAACACCAAACACCTTCAAATGATCATTACGAACCAATGTAATATTTGTAAAAGATGCATATGTTCAATATCTTGGAATAGGTTCAGTGGTACGTTTGGTACCTTCCCAGATGACATGGCTAATTCTCCTAATTGCTTCCATTTGCCTTCACTTTGTACTTCAGTTGCAATTTCCTGTTTGTTTGTAAAAATAGGTTGTCTGTAAACGTGCCAAACAACCACAGACAAGCAGCAGATTTCGAGGTGCGAAATATAAAGGAGTCCAGAAACATTTTTAAAGACAAACTTAGCAAGTTACTGAATAGAAGACAAACCTTCGCTATCTCTAATCTGCCAAGATTTATAGCTAGATCGAATCTGTACTCCGGGTCGGTTGCGACTTCAAGAGCATCTTCAATCATACCTCGAGATTCCAAGAAACGAGCAACACTGGCGGAAAAAGGAAAATTTTTATATACTGGGATACATTATTTGAGTTCACAACAGACACAGAATATTCATTGTATTTGCAGTTTCGCAATTTTCCTTTTCCCCTTTGATGAATCATGAATATATTATTTGAGGTACCTATTATGATGTTCCTTGGGAATGGAAGGCAAAAGTTCACTAGCATGTTCCAAATCACCACGCATCACAAGTGTCTTGTACTCAATAAGACTGAGTAATAAAGTGTATCCCATAACACTAGAGGTGGACAAAGAATGAAAAAAGATTTAAAACGTATTCATAAAAGAATAGCTGCAATACAATAATAACGATAAAACTCACTCACTTGAATTCTTTGTCAATAAGATACACCCGACTTTGACTAGCAAGATATCCTAACAAGTACATAGGTCGATCCAAATGAAACATTGTGGTTACCTGAACCATCAGGAAAAAGTCCAATACATACAGATATCAATCAGAAGAGGAAAAAGCAAAAGATCATTTCGTTAATAAGCAAGGCAGCAATTAATCTGTTTCATACCTCGCCACCAACACAGTAATTTAGTCTCCAGGAAGAGTTGCTGTATATAAAACAATCCCCAACCCATAAACCTGTCCTTACTCTTTCATTTATTTCATGGAGAAGCTCAAAGGCATCTTCAACACCTTGTTCGTCTGTAGGTCTCCCACTATCGAAGTAAGATGCAACTACATTTCGCTGTTATAATTTAAAAAATGCAGTTAATTATTAATGTAGAAAGATATTAAGAACTTAAAAAAGGACCTAAATATCCTTACATTGTACTTCAAGACATAAAATGATGTGTCACTGGATACTGCAACCAAATCACCGCTGTCTGCCCAGTACAGATTCTAAAACCCAAAAAAAAAATCAGAAATAAAATGAAAAATGCATTTTCCTGCTCGTTGATCAGAAGAAAAAAAGGTTCCAGTAAACCATCTCTGAAGCATAGCCTTAGGAAAGCTTACCTTGACATTGACATCAATCCGTCGAATGAGCCTGCATTCCAACCAGTCATAGAAACATACGAAGTCATTCGAGCACATCGCTAACAGTGTTCCTCCATAAATACGTTCAGCTGAAAATGTTGGTCGGATGCTTTTCTTTTCCTGTAATATTTAGTATTTTAGTGATCATAGATTCCTGAAATAACTTGCCACAAAAAAACATGGATTGTTGAAAGTTTACTATGTAATAGTGTGTATGCCATTGAAGTTGACACAAGTCCTGTATTGTGTATCTTTCACATCTCTCAAAAATCATTTCATATAAAAGCATTAAGCATGGAAAAATACTAACAATGAAATTTTTGCTGAAAATCTTGATTTTGGAAGTACTCTCTCTGACAGCATATTCACCATCAGATGACCAAACAAATTCCAATGCCGTGCCAAATGATCTGTTTCTCCATGCAACTGCAGTATATATGACATATTCACCATCTCCACAGACGACAACAAACCTACCATTAGGATTGTGTTTCAAGCTCTGAAATAAGAGAGGCGAATAGAAGGCCACATGAGAAAGAATTTCCCTTAGCACAAATCACTCAAATGAGAAGCAAAAGTTGTAGAGTGCAATTAAGTCTCTTTTCAATGTGTAGTCAAGCTTTCAAGAGTCCATGAGTCAAAGAGTTGAAGCAGTAACCTTACTTACCCGCCAAAACCTAAATAAATTTAGAGCAAGAGTTGCATGGTGAAATCATTAGATGCATAAATCCAAATAATGATAGTAATAATAATAATACTAACGATAAATAACTGAATCTGTTCTACTTCAGAAAGAAGCACCAGGGACTCATAAAAGATACTGTAACGGTCCTAACATTTTTACCAAGAGTCTATGTACATACATTCGCTCTTGAATTTATATTTCTGAAATTCTCAATGTGAACGATACAAACTCAAAGTGTAAGCAAACTCTCCCACCACCCACCTGCGGATAGAGATCACAAGCTCCAAGTTCTTTGACAGCTAGAGGCAATCTTTCTCCATCAGAGACCTGGAATGAAAACACCAAGGAAAAGTTGTATAAATGCTTGTGAAGAGTTAAGCTGAATTAAAGTTTCCAGACAGGACTCTAAATAATAAACATAAAGTACCTCAAAACTTGCTCCCAAATTCTTAATGTTAACCGTCTGGATTTCATTATGCTTTGCCCAAATAATTTTTCCTCCACTATCCATGCTAGTGACAGGCACTTCTCTCCCAAGTTTGACCATGATGGTTCCTTCATCATACCCAATCACAACCCTGTAATGAAAGATTCCGTACGATTAGTTCCTAAACTGAAGTTATAACGATTTATTTCAGGTTTTATCAAGTGAATGAGTCATCGTCAATGTGAGGCAAACACAAGCTATAATGCACCATTTCAGAAAAAGTGCACAAAAGGTAAGGAAAAATAATCCTAAGGCTGTCAATTTCGAACAATGCTGCAAATTCCAGATATGTCTTTTTTTTTGAATCAAGATATGTCATTTTTAGTTACTTATGTAATAATCAATGACAAATTCCAAGAGCATCAACAAGAATAGAACTAACCTTCGTGAACCTTTCATGTACCCAAATGCCCAAACCCTTTCAAGGCCATAATTTAATGTGTTCTCAAGTCTGCAAGAAGCTAAAGATTATTGATTAGTTGTCATTACTCATAAGTGATCATTTTGTAACTGTGCGTCAAGTAGTTGCCTGTAAGTCGTTGAGTGCCATATACGAACCGTTCCATCCTCGGACCCTGTGATTATTATGGGTAGATCCGGATGGAAACATACCGCAGAGACGTTGTGAGTATGACCATCAAGTGTCTGTACACAACTTTTGGTTTGGTAATCCCAGACCTTGGCAGTATGGTCATCAGAACCAGTAATGAGGTACGGTTTGTCACCACCAGTGAAGTAATCAACACAATTAACTCCTTTCTGATGAGCATCCAGCGTGAAGTTCGGATCAGGTGAGCCAAGATTCCATATCTGTATCGGGAAACAGTAACAGCTAACTATGACACTCCATTTCAACATGATAGAATATAGACGAGTGAAAAAGAGGGTGTAGTACGTACTTTTACAGTGCAATCGAGTGATGCACTTGCAAATGTATTAGTGTCCTTGGGGTTGAATGTCACTAGCATCACATAATGTGAGTGACCCTCAAAAAGTTGAGTACAAACCCAACCCTTCTCCCAGTCCCAAAGCTTAATGAGCATGTCATCAGATGATGACAGCACATATGGAAGAGTTGGGTGGACAGCAACACATCGTATGTAGTCTGTGTGCGCCTCAAAAACTTTCACTTTATCCATTGTATTGTAATTGTACACACGAATAAACATGTCATCAGCTCCGGCAACCACCCATTGTTTACGTGCAATGAACTTTGCCGAGCGAACTGTAGGATGTCAATACAATAAACGTGTAAGAGGCAATTAGGGATCATATTGAACTTGAATAAACGATGTGTAAGATGACTGCTTCAGCGTGATGACAGTAAAAACATATTAAGCAATACCTGGCAATTCAGTGACCTCAAATGACTTTGCCATAGTCTGTAGCAACAAAATATTTCATGTGAGTATTTCAAAGTTAATCCGAAACTTAATATGAAAGCCGATTCCAAAATATATGATACTCGTGTCACAACTTTCATCCACACAGCACGAAGCTGGGTTACCTAGGAGTTAGGACTATGAATTAGGGTGGTATCTATTAATCTGACGGCCAATACATAATTAGGCATATCCCATACCTGTGACTGGTAGTTCCATATGCACACTGTTCCAGAATACAAACTTGAGAGAATCCTGCAAAGGTGGCTTATTAGAGTGCAACTTACGATATGAAACAGGTGCACATACCAACCACAACACGAATTCTAATTACCATGGTTCAGTTGGATGCAGATCCACTGATTTTACCCTCTCAGACCTCTGAGCAAGTTTTCTCTGATACAATAACCATTTCATGAAAACATACAATTAAATGAACACAACACCCCCAATATTCATAGACCATCTCAATTCTCAATGCATTGCAAAATCCATTATTTATAATTCTTTCAAACAAATAATCCCAGAAATCATATGCCAAAACTAAATTATGAGAGAGAGAGAAATGAAATCTGAAATTACGCACCTTAATTTCGAGTCGGAGAGGCTGCAAACATAGAAAAACAAAACAATTGGTTCAGGAATTGATACCGGATCTAAGCAAATCATCACACATTTCAGAACATCCTAGGTTCCGCATTGCAATGCAGAACGATCAGATATGGACAAATTCAAGCGAGTTGAGCGTCAGAAAATGAGAAAACTGAACTGGATCGAAACAGCTCAGAACAAATTCAAGCGAGTTGCAACCATGAAGCGAACAACAAGATACATAAGTCGAAAAAGATCACCATTTTGAGATGCGGATCTCGACGTACAAATCGAAAACCTCAGGCGCGTCTCCGATCGGAAATTGAGAGAGAGAATCAGTAAAGAGACGTTTTAGGTGTTGAAGTGAAGAAATTGAAGTGAAGAAATTGAGGGAGGGCTTAAAGCCTTCTTCAACAATTTTAGTTTGGTAACTTATTTGACAATTTTCTGTATATTAGTAAATTAATATTTCATCTTTTCTGTACAAACTTCAAACTATCACCCCAAACAAATTTCTTTTATTGACACAATTAAAATTAAAATTTTATTTTATATAGAGAATTATTACTTTTTTTTGATAATAAGGTACAACAACTCAGAATATTATAATATAAATGGGTGCGGTTCAGGTACAAACCAAATTATAAATAAAAACTACAAACCGATTATAAAGCCGACACGTGTCCCAGTTTTGTCGAAATCCCGGAGAAAACACGGAGGGGTATAATAGTCATTCCACACTAATGGGTATAAAACCTAATAATGTTATTTTCAATTTAGTCCAAAAATTGTTAGTGTTCAGACTTAAAATACTGATGTTCAGACTTAAAAATACTTAATAATCAGACTTAAATGGTAGTGTTCAGACTTAAATGGTAGTGTTCAGACTTAAAAATACTTAATAATCAGACTTAAATGGTAGTGTTCAGACTTAAAAAGGTAGTGTTCAGACTTAAAAAAGTAGTGTTCATACTTAAAAATACTTAATAATCAGACTTAAATGGTAGTGTTCAGACTTAAAAAAGGTAGTGTTCAGACTTAAATGGTAGTGTTCAGACTTAACTGGTAGTGTTCAGACTTAAAAAAGGTAGTGTTCAGACTTAAATGGTAGTGTTCAGACTTAAATGGTAGTGTTCAGACTTAAAAATACTTAATAATCAGACTTAAATGGTAGTGTTCAGACTTAAATGGTAGTGTTCAGACTTAAAAATACTTAATAATCAGACTTAAATGGTAGTGTTCAGACTTAAAAATGTAGTGTTCAGACTTAAATGGTAGTGTTCAGACTTAAATGGTAGTGTTCAGACTTAAAAATACTTAATAATCAGACTTAAATGGTAGTGTTCAGACTTAAAAAGGTAGTGTTCAGACTTAAAAAAAGTAGTGTTCATACTTAAAAATACTTAATAATCAGACTTAAATAAATGGTAGTGTTCAGACTTAAAAAAGGTAGTGTTCAGACTTAAATGGTAGTGTTCAGACTTAACTGGTAGTGTTCAGACTTAAAAAAGGTAGTGTTCAGGCTTAAATGGTAGTGTTCAGACTTAAATGGTAGTGTTCAGACTTAAAAATACTTAATAATCAGACTTAAATGGTAGTGTTCAGACTTAAATGGTAGTGTTCAGACTTAAAAATACTTAATAATCAGACTTAAATGGTAGTGTTCAGACTTAAAAAGGTAGTGTTCAGACTTAAAAAAAGTAGTGTTCATACTTAAAAATACTTAATAATCAGACTTAATTAAATGGTAGTGTTCAGACTTAAAAAAGGTAGTGTTCAGACTTAAAAAAAGTAGTGTTCATACTAAAAATACTTAATAATCAGACTTAAATGGTAGTGTTCAGACTTAAAAAGGTAGTGTTCAGACTTAAAAAAAGTAGTGTTCATACTTAAAAATACTTAATAATCAGACTTAAATAAATGGTAGTGTTCAGACTTAAAAAGGTAGTGTTCAGACTTAAATGGTAGTGTTCAGACTTAACTGGTAGTGTTCAGACTTAAAAAAGGTAGTGTTCAGGCTTAAATGGTAGTGTTCAGACTTAAAAATACTTAATAATCAGACTTAAATGGTAGTGTTCAGACTTAAATGGTAGTGTTCAGACTTAAAAATACTTAATAATCAGACTTAAATGGTAGTGTTCAGACTTAAAAAAGGTAGTGTTCAGACTTAAATGGTAGTGTTCAGACTTAAATGGTAGTGTTCAGACTTAAAAATACTTAATAATCAGACTTAAATGGTAGTGTTCAGACTTAAAAAGGTAGTGTTCAGACTTAAAAAAAAGTAGTGTTCATACTTAAAAATACTTAATAATCAGACTTAATTAAATGGTAGTGTTCAGACTTAAATGGTAGTGTTCAGACTTAAAAGCTTAATGATCAGACTTAAAAAAAAGCAATGACCAGACTAAAAATTCTTAATGATCAGACTTAAAATGGTAATGATCATACTTAAAAAGAATTCTATGATCAGACTTAAAATTAAAGAGTCTTGCCCTAAGAATTCTATGATCAGACTAAATTTTTTTTTATATTTTTATTTTTGATTAAAACATGAATTTGACCCTTCAGATGATCGAATTTGCCCTAAAAACACCGACCTCACCACGTAGTTGTGAGTCTTGCTCAGAATGCCGTTTCCACCCAAAAAATACTAGGCTTTCATCAAATTCTGACACAGGCGCATAAACATCAAATTTTGCATAGCATTCTTCAGATGTTCCAATTTCTGCATGTAAGTCTGATTATTACCATATTAAAGTATGATCATTATCAATTTTAAGTCTGATTATAACCATTTTAAGTCTTGTCATTACTGATTTAAGTCTGAACATTGTAGTGTTCAGACTTAAATGGTAGTGTTCAGACTTAAGATGGTAAGACTTAAAAATACTTAATAATCAGACTTAAATGGTAGTGTTCAACTTAAATGGTAGTGTTCAGACTTAAAAAGTCTGATTGTTAACAATGTTTTTTAAGTCTGAACAATGTTTTTTCAAGTATTGTCATTACTGGTTTAAGTCTGAACATTGTTTTTTTAAGTCTGAACATTGTTATTTAAGTCTGATCGTTAATGGTTTAAGTCTCATTATTATTTTTTAAGTCTGAACAATGTTTTTTCAAGTCTGAACAATGTTTTTTCAAGTATTGTCATTACTGATTTAAGTCTGAACATTGTTTTTTAAGTCTGAACATTGTTATTTAAGTCTGATTGTTAATGGTTTAAGTCTCATTATTATTTTTTTAAGTCTGAACACTGTTTTTTAAGTCTGAACAATGTTTTTTTGAAGTATTTGTCATTACTGGTTTAAGTCTGAACATTGTTTTTGAAGTCTGAACATTACTGTAGCAAATTTTGGACGTTTATACCCCTCATATCGTTTATATATTTTTAAATAAGTCCACATGTAATTTTTTTATTTACAAAAATAACCCCGACTGGATGAAATCTCGGCTGAATTTTAATTGGTTCATTTTGACACGTGTCGAATTTTTTATGGGTTTGTAGTTTTTATTTATAATATTGGTTTGTATTTGATCCAAACCCAATATAAATTACTAAAGTTTTATCATCTAGTTCATATATATTAATCTTGTAAAGCTTTAGCAAGCTTGATCGTATCCGATGATGAAATCATCTGGTACATCTCTATATTTCTGAAGCGCTCGCCACACTTTTTACCATGGATCCGCATATCTACCCCATCGGTACATTCTTCGATACTTGGAGCTCAGACCACTTTGAGCACCTCTATCGTTGCAAGACACCTCCTCGAGAGAGGAAGAACACATCCATGCACAAGGCGTGAAGATGAAGGCATCCATGAGGGATGCAGGAAGCATCCACGCGCGAAACAGTACGAGGAAAACATCCACACACGATGTGAGATGAGGAATAGAGAAATGAAGAGTAAAAGGAAGAAAATCTAACAAAATTGTGAGGAAATGTATGATTCCATTATCAAAATACAATGGATATAGTTGCACTCGTATTTATTTATTATTAAGTAAATGAACATATATGTGAATTTATTATTTTGAAATGAAATTAACGCAAATAAATCTATTAATCATAATTTATTCCAAAGTCAACTCTGAAAAAGAAGCATCTTTTTTCTTTTTTTGATAATGGGTGTACAACAGTAGTATGATCATTTCATTTGTATTATTGGAATTTCGCATTTAAAACATCTGCTAAAGGAAGTTTGTGCTCCTCTTACAAAGAAGAAGAGCCAGCTAAAGGGAAGTTTCAACTGACTGCACCCTTTTTCTTGGTAGTTCTCGTGGACGTCTCGATCAAGTGATGAATCGAATTCTCGATTAATATTTCTCTACTTTTATTA
The DNA here is from genome assembly GCA_033675215.1 of Rhodiola kirilowii. Classification (NCBI taxonomy): domain Eukaryota; kingdom Viridiplantae; phylum Streptophyta; class Magnoliopsida; order Saxifragales; family Crassulaceae; genus Rhodiola; species Rhodiola kirilowii. Next base: position 5,022,377 of record CM066203.1, on the reverse strand, counting down.
GATATTTTGATCCGTTCCGAACCTCTTTTGATGCCATTTGACCCTCCTAATTGTCATTTAAGGTTAGAAACCAACCTTACGGTCCTCAGGTTCAAAAAGATCAATTCTCGCAAAAAATCGAAGTTTCGGAGCAAAAATATGGATTTTTGAGCAAATCGGGACATACTGACCTTTGCGGATTTTGGACGCACATATCGCATATGGTGTCCGATTTGGTTGATTCAATACTTGTTGGAAAGTTAACTCAAAGGACTACAAGCCAAGACCAAAAGCGGACGTTAAGACATCGAAAAAGCCACAGGAAGCCAGCCGGTTCACAAGCTCAGAGAAATGAGCTAAATCTGCTCACATTTGGGAACCGGGCGGTTCGGATGGTTCTCGGCTGCCCTAGAGTGAGCCGGCCGGTACATATGCTCAGAGAAATCAGAGCTTTGAGTCACATTTGGGAACCGGCCGGGTGGGCATTAAAAAAATCAGATTTTTAGCTTTGGACTATAAATAGAAAGAAAAAAGAACGAAGTTTCAGATCTAGTTTTTGAGAGAAAAATTGAGGGTTTCTAGAGAAGAGGACCAAGGCTTCAAAGGGAGGATCATCCATTGAAGATTGAAGATACTAAGGGTGGAAGAAGATCATCTACACTAGATTGGTTCATTCTCTCCTTGTATTCTCATCTTTTGTGTACTCAATACAACTTGTGTTTGTCTATGAACATGGGTTGTGAGTAGTCCTTTGTATTCTAAGGTCCTATGGATCTCATATGTGTAAAACTCCTTATCCATTATGAATAAATGCTATAATAACATGTTTTGAATGATTGTGGTTTACTTTGAATTGAATACTCAAACTATGCACTCTAGGTGTTTGAGGAAATATCTAAGTGTATGGTTTTTGGTATATGACTTGAGTTAGGCACTCTTAGTGTTTGAGAAAATGTCTGGGTGATTAATTTCTATGGTTCTTTGGTCAAGTAGCCGAGAGATGGAAGCTAAGGTATCTAGATAGCGAGTCATTAAGGAACCCTAGGCTAAGTAACCGAGTGGTGGACGCCAAAGGTTCTCGAAAGTAAATAAATCACCCTTGTTAGGTGGTGATCACTAGCGTGACCCATCCTAGCATTGAGATAGGCTTGGTCTTTACCGCTCTTGGATATTGACCATTCAACTAGCGTTGATAATTGAGAAACTTGAGTTGGACGTGCGCTAAAAATATTGAGAGATTGAAGCTCACGTGCGAGGTGCCTCTTCCTTAAATCAAGTAAAAATATCGAGAGATTGAATTTGATTTAATAGTCGCACGCCTTAATCTAATCATCTAACACAATTATCTTGCATGAAATTAAACTCTTGGAGTCTAAAACACATATAAGTGAAGTAGTTCCCTAGAGTACACCTTTTGCCTTGGTAGTGACAATATCTCTAGATTCCTTAGATTGTTTACATTGTTTATATACATTTGCTCTAATAACCACATCAACCCAATCTTTCGCATTTAGAATAGACTTATCGGAACAAAATTGAATAGTGCATAAGTTTAGACTTGCTCCTTGGACAAACCGGTACTTACCGATTTATAAAATGTTTTTGATCAAATATTTTGCTTTCGAATCACATCAATTTGAAGTGCGCATAATATTACAACGCATCATCAAGTATGAGATGTGATTTCTAATCTCGTTTAGTTTCCATTTTTAGGTTGCCTGACGACTGACGCACCAGAAAAAAGAGAATATTAATTATTATCATTTTCATTATCAGTGGTAAAACTGCATGCATGCAGTTTAATTGGAGGCAGTACGCGTGAGAGGTGTGTTATTCCTTTCCATGGCTCTCCAGCATATTGTGAAGTTCAAAGGGTTTGATTATATAAAAACCCCGTAGCTCTAGGTAGCTATATGCTCTGATATGATCAAAGAAACTCACATTGAAATAAAATGTCGTCATTTAATGAACTTTGTAGCGCACACGACTCACAGACACAGCCTACTCTACTTACATCCACGGACGTACGGATCTATATATAAAACAATAATGCCGACCAGAGACATAATAACTTGAAGAAAGGAGACCTCTAGAGAGAGAGAGAGACACACACACAAGATAATTATCATAACTTCAACAGAGGGATTCTTAATTCATAGATCCGTGAGAGATCACTTTTTGCTAGCAATCTCGAATACATCAGGAAACTTTCCAATATTTCCTCGAGCACTTGCGTTGAGGCCACCTACAATAAGCTGTGGCTCCATGAATGTGTTTTTGTGTACATGTCTGTTGAGGCATTGGCCTCACACGTTTTTGATGATTGACAAACCAATTTAATGATTTGCTTGAGTTTCAGTTAGTCAGGAACTTACTGGAACAGTCGAGGACGTGATACTAGATTCAAGTACCTGTGGAAGTACCTGAGTAACCGAGAACCTGAGTAACGGTCAACGGTCAACGGAGCAGTTGAGGTCAAGTTAACAGAGCAGTTGAGGTCGAGTCAACAGACCTGAACTCAAGTACCTGTGGAAGTCTCCGAGCAACCAAGAACCTGAGAATCAGTCAAGTCAACTGAGCAGTTGGAGTCAAGTCCACGGAGCAGTTGAGAACCAGTCAACGGAGCAGTTGAGGAAGCGGTTGAGGACCGGAGTCAAGGACATCATGGCATGATGGCACGTCCTCCTCAACACATCAAGGAGATCGTGGGATGTCAGTTACATCACATGATCTGGGCAGTTACCTGACAGTTACCTGACAGTTACCTGGCAGTTACCTGACGGTTACTCAAGAACATATATAAGTCCAGGAGCTCCATTCAGATCAGCGCGTCTTTACGATATTCGTAAGAGGGCCGGTGCATTTACCATATACGGTAATGCATCTACAATATCCGTGAGTGCTTTCCAAGTGGGGGTTCCCAGTGAGAATATCCAGTGAGTGTGATATTCTGTGAGATCAAGCTATTCTTGATCGGTGCCGGAAAGCTACGGTAGTGAGGTGACTACAGTGAAGTCGAGAACTCCGTCAGGGAAGTGTAGTCAGGAACCTAGCGCCTGACATATACATCCGAGTGAATATTGAGCTAGCTGTGCGAGATATATTCAAGAGATCGGAGCTGTTGCTGATCCGTGTTGGAGAATCACGGAGGTGCCAAGACTACGGGACGTCGACGAGATAGTCAGGGAAGTAGTCAGATTGCTTGTGTAAATCCAGATTAGATTTATACTGAATAGGCAAAGTTTTGTACCCATTGAGTGTACAGATTAAATAGTAATAAAAGCTATTTAAGTTTATTCCGCTGCGTACTTAATTAGAGTAATTACCTGCATACTAAGTTAGGTTCCTAACAGTCCCGAACTTAGTTAAGTCTCCGACTATTCGAACTTAAGTCTTTGACTATCTAACCACGATCCTAACATTTGGTATCAGAGCCGCGAGGTTCTAGATTTTTGGTTAGATTTGCAGGTATGACAGGTGATTCATTTTCAAATCCTCCAAATCAGGTTTCTGAGAAATCAGGTTCCTCGTCAGGAACTCGATCAGCACTGAAGCAGGGTGAAAGACCTAGAGAAATTGTTGATCCTTCCTGTTCCAGAGAAGTCAGGAGAGGGATGTGTCCGTGGCTGATTGATAGCACTTGCTCAGGTCAAGTACTTCTGCGAGGGAATTGTGCACACAAAGTGTACTTTGTGGATCCAGCGTTTGATCCGGAAGAGTATCTCTGTTTGTCCTCTAGATCTGATGAGTCGGAGATGTGGCATCGTCGTTTGGGCCATGTGAATTTCAGATTGTTGAAGAGGTTACACAATCAGAATTTGGTGATTGGGTTACCAAAGATTAGTGAAGTACCTGATCAGGTTTGCAGTGCTTGTGCAAAAGGGAAACAGGAGCAGGTTCATGACAGTCAAGTATCTGATGCTGTCTTTGTGTACACTCGTCCTAAGGAAGATATCATAGCTGCTGATTCTCAGACTTTGGAGATGGTTAATCAAGTCTCTGATCAAGTTGCTGAGGTTGAAGAACCTGGAGAGCAAGCTGAGGTGAATGGACAAGACCTGAAGTTGGTGAAGTCCATGGTGAATCTGAGGAAATCCAAGATGCTCAGGAGGTCTCTGAGTTGAGGAGAAGTTCACGACATATGAACACACCCAGTTCCCTGCATGAGTCCTTGACAAAAGATGATGCGTCTCCAAAGACAAATGCTACAAGATGTCGTGGCATGATAGGTTCTTTACTGTATTTGACTATATCTAGACCTGATATAATGTTTAGTGTATGTCAATGTGCTAGGTTTCATGCTGAACCGAGGGAGTCACATGTCAAGGCAGTGAAACGTATTCTGAGATACCTGAAGGATCAGGTCTCTGACATCTTTACCAAGGCTTTACATAGGGAAGCATTTGAAAAGCTGAGAATGGAACTTGGTTTAATGAGCCCATAATGAGGTACTTCTAATCTTACTCTCAATGACTGGTTAGAAGTTAGGGTTCACAACATGCATGATTGTCATTTATGTGAGTGCCTTCTTGAAGTCTCTGAGTGACGAATTTATTGTATGCTTATACTTTTTGATTAAACTTGATATATTACATGCATGCTTGAACATGTTCCTTGAAGCCATAACATACCTTCCGGATTTTTGTACCTTAATAGCCCCATGAAGGAAGTGTATGAAGCCACCTATGCCATATACTAATTGTGTTCTTGTCCAATGACCTCCTTGCAAATTTTCTGGACATACATGATTAGAAGTAAAAGTTATGTGTGATTGAGTGTTTGAGTTGTGATGATTTTTACATATTATACCCTTATGGTAAGCCGATCCATCACAACGTCCCTTGTGAAAAATTCATGATTTGGAACTGGTATGTCATTCACTTGGTCAAGATGTGGACTAATTTGGACTGAAGGACCTGACGAGATTCTTGAGATACAAAGAATCAGATGCTATAAATGAAGAACAGGCTGCTAGAGTGGTTGAAGACTTCCTAAATGACCTAGAAACTTTAAAGAAGGGTGAAGCAGATCTTGTGAAATCTGGTGAAGAAAAAGTTGCTGTCGAGAACCCAGAAAGGGTTGATGTTGCTGCTGTCGAGAACCCAGAAAGGGTTAATATTGCTGCTGTCGAGAACCCAGAACTGGTTGATGTTATTGTTGTGAGAAACCCATACGGAGTCATTGTTTGGCTGTTCCATGGAGAAAATATAAAAGGATACGAAAGTGGGGGTGACAATGATTGCCACACTATTGAGACTTCTTCTATTGCATCAAAAAAAAAGGTGCCAAAATTCAATCCAATGAGAAGACAACCAGCAAGAGTTGGTAATAGGAAGTTGGAAATTCAAGTAGAAGAGAAGGAGGTCTCTAAGAGCTCAGTCAAGAGAGTTAAGAAAACCAAAGTGGCTGTCAATGACAAAGAAATTTTAATGGAGATGGAGTGTTCAGAAAAGTTTTTCAAGGAGGAAAAACTCAGTGATGTTTCTGATATGATTAAAGCACAAGGCTGGGAGAAGCTGTGTGAAAGTCAGGAACTTGTGTGTCCTGAGGCAGTCCATGACTTCTACAAGGAGTTGATTTTGGCTGATGATGAAATACCAGCTCTGGAGGTGAAATTCAGAGGAAGAAATGCTGTGGAGAAAGGAGTTTCCGACGTGAAGAATGCTCTGAAGGAGCTGAGAGAAGAACTCAGGGAGGTGAAGGATGGAGTCCTAGCACTGCTCTCAAAATTCAGAAGTTCTTCAGTCTGAAAATGGTCACTTTTGATTGAGAGAATTCTGTGGCCAGTTCCAATCTTGGATTTATCCCCTCCTTGACCCCTACCAGGTTATTTCCTTTCTTGTTGACTATCAAAATTTGATTCTCTGTTCAGCATGTGTGCTTGACTATCTTGTTTAAGTTTGAAGTGGTTGCATGCATTTATGAGTTGCTATGATCTTCAAGATATCTCTCATGTTTATGCCTGCCTTGTATGTCATCTACCCTTCTTTGATGATGCCAAAAGGGGGAAGAATCAGGAGTACCGATTCAGGGGGAATTGAATCAGGTTCCTGACTTGGTTCTTGACTTGCTAATATGTAGGTCTTTGACTTAATAGAGTGTTTGTTAGGTTCCTAAGGGTGTTGGAACTTAAGGGGAATTTGTCCCAGGGAGAATATGTTCTCATTTGATGCTGTGTGCATGTTTAACATCTATTAAGTTTGTCAAGTCTCTGAGTGTGCAGGAACTTAGGGGGAATTTGTTCCCAAGGAGAATATGTTCTCAATTGATGCTGTGTGCATGTCTAAACATCTATTAAGTGCTGATTTGGTATTTCTCTCTAATGGTTTGTCATCATCAAAAAGGGGGAAATTGTTGAGGCATTGGCCTCACACGTTTTTGATGATTGACAAACCAATTTAATGATTTGCTTGAGTTTCAGTTAGTCAGGAACTTACTGGAACAGTCGAGGACGTGATACTAGATTCAAGTACCTGTGGAAGTACCTGAGTAACCGAGAACCTGAGTAACGGTCAACGGTCAACGGAGCAGTTGAGGTCAAGTTAACAGAGCAGTTGAGGTCGAGTCAACAGACCTGAACTCAAGTACCTGTGGAAGTCTCCGAGCAACCAAGAACCTGAGAATCAGTCAAGTCAACTGAGCAGTTGGAGTCAAGTCCACGGAGCAGTTGAGAACCAGTCAACGGAGCAGTTGAGGAAGCGGTTGAGGACCGGAGTCAAGGACATCATGGCATGATGGCACGTCCTCCTCAACACATCAAGGAGATCGTGGGATGTCAGTTACATCACATGATCTGGGCAGTTACCTGACAGTTACCTGACAGTTACCTGGCAGTTACCTGACGGTTACTCAAGAACATATATAAGTCCAGGAGCTCCATTCAGATCAGCGCGTCTTTACGATATTCGTAAGAGGGCCGGTGCATTTACCATATACGGTAATGCATCTACAATATCCGTGAGTGCTTTCCAAGTGGGGGTTCCCAGTGAGAATATCCAGTGAGTGTGATATTCTGTGAGATCAAGCTATTCTTGATCGGTGCCGGAAAGCTACGGTAGTGAGGTGACTACAGTGAAGTCGAGAACTCCGTCAGGGAAGTGTAGTCAGGAACCTAGCGCCTGACATATACATCCGAGTGAATATTGAGCTAGCTGTGCGAGATATATTCAAGAGATCGGAGCTGTTGCTGATCCGTGTTGGAGAATCACGGAGGTGCCAAGACTACGGGACGTCGACGAGATAGTCAGGGAAGTAGTCAGATTGCTTGTGTAAATCCAGATTAGATTTATACTGAATAGGCAAAGTTTTGTACCCATTGAGTGTACAGATTAAATAGTAATAAAAGCTATTTAAGTTTATTCCGCTGCGTACTTAATTAGAGTAATTACCTGCATACTAAGTTAGGTTCCTAACAGTCCCGAACTTAGTTAAGTCTCCGACTATTCGAACTTAAGTCTTTGACTATCTAACCACGATCCTAACAATGTCACTAGTCATCGGATTCACGCCCACGATATCGACTCATCTTGCCGTGCAATATATCTGTTGGATCATTGTAGGCAGTGCACATCTCTTCAAAAGAACCAAACATGTATTCACTAACTCATGCAACCCCCAGATTCAGGACTCCGGCATCAAATTATTTAAAATAAGTTTTAAAGAGATTTATAATTACCGACTTACATTGGAATCACTCTCTCACACCCGAAATACATAGGAGAATTATTTGGGCCCTGAGCCTGAATGATATCAGGCCTACATATAAAGTTCTATTGTCTAAGTCCGTCCTATGTATCGGATCGGGTTATCCATCGGGCCAACCCCTACAAATATGTAACGTTACATTTTAAATAAAAATATAATAAATTTCTTGCACACCAACATTATATTACGATGATAGATGGATGCGCCACACTGATGTAAAACATTTCCAAAAGCATCAACAAAATTTTAGTAAAGTTTATAACAGGAATGTCGGGAATAATTTTCATTGTTAAAACTCTCAATCGTTATTGCTTGCCAGAATTTATACATGGGCAGCTAGCTCCCTGCGAGAATCCGGAATTCAATCGGACTTTTTTTAGACGCTGCCCAGAATTGTGACTATTATTCAGTTTACTTGTTTGGATTTTTAATTCAATCAGACCCTACTACTACTACTACTAAAGAATCTGCTCTCTCGTGGAGTAGACTCTGGAGAATATGTCTTCTTGTTGGGAATATTGTACTTGAAGAAATTGTCTCACATTACTAAATGAGGAGAAGAATTACTAGGCTTTTGAGTCAATAAGAGGAGGTAATCCATATGAGTTAGCAATTTTTAAATGGTATCAGAGACCCCACGTTACGATCCAGGCCAAGTGCAATGAATGCGGGACCCGTGCGGAAATATCCTTGATGAAGTGCTTGAGTGGAGATACCTCAATCTTTGGTGGGTTGGACCCCAATTTAGCCTGTATAGGGGAATTACAAAGGCACTCTGAACTTTGGTGCCTGTATGGGGGGGGGGGGGTCGCAAAGGCGCACCTACGGTGGGTTGGACCCCAATGAAGGGGAGCGTGAAGCACATCGCGTACGCACCTACGTTTGGCTACGAGTAATGTGGCGGTGTTTGATTGAGTGAGAGCATGCACAATTTCTTCAATTGAGGGGGAGATTGTTGGGAATTGGCACTTGAAGAAATTGTTCCACATTGCTAAGTGAGTAGAAGAATTGCTAGCTTATATATGATTACCAAACCATGACTCTTAAGCGTAGGCTTTTGAGTCAATATGGGGAGGTAATCCATATGAGTTAGCAATTTCTACATGGTATCAGAGCCCACGTTGTGATCCGGGCCAAGTGCAACATTCTCAACAATCTCCCCCTCAATTGGAGAAATTGTTCATGCTCCCAATCAAACTCTGCTACATCACTCGTAGCCAACTGTAGGTGCGTATGCGATGTGCTCAACTGTAGGTGCGTATGCGATGTGCTCCACGCTCCCCTTCATTGGGGCTTTTACCCTTTTGTTCAACACGAGATTTCTGTTCTCGTTAAGCTCATCTTTGGAAGGCATGTGTAACTTGATTGGTTACTGGTGGTGCACCGATTGACGAGTGGTGCTGGTCGCGAGGGATGGCGGTGGTCTTCATCAGGGGAGCTTTATCTGCGGCGACACATGGGCTATCAGATAGGGGCTTCGAACCCTCCAAGCTTTCTTTTGGCATACTGATATTGATGCTTTGTTTAATTTCTGTATAAGACAGTGATAGTAGTATTTGGAGCTTGCTTGAACACTTTGCCGTTTTGTGCTTGGTGCTTGTATTTTTTTGCTATTAATCTATAAAATCTAACATTCACCTAAACCCTAAGTCGAACATATAACACTTCTCAAATCCAAGAGGATATACTTAAATTGTACAAACAGATTAGATGAAATGCGAGATAGCCCTGGTCATTTACTGAGGATGATACAGATGATTCGGACGGGCTTCCCGCCTAGGAGAAAAGAGCCAGCAAGGATCAACAACATCAACATTTACAGTAAGAGAGATGGCACTTGTTGGCGGGGTCTCTTTAAAATTTCAGCAAAATATATGAGAAAATGGAGAGCAACAAAAGACAGCAAATGGCGGAGCCAGAGAAGATGAGGATGGATTTCCACAGAGATCTAGAGCAGCAAAAGAATATGATTCTGGAAAGGGCGCAAGCTGAAACTTGTAAGATACGGCAAGGTGATGATGATGCAGAGAATGGTGCATTTGCAGAAAATATCAGCAGCTGAAATGGCTTTTGCCTTGCTGTATTGTTGATGTTAATGCTCATCCTAGGTGCTCCACATTCTTGTATCCTATTACCTTTTTGAACTTTTATACAGTCTCTATATAAGATCTTAATAGTGAGACAATTGGATTTCCTGGGAACCTGTTGTATTAATAAAGAAAATCACAAGTTACAGCATCACTGCATACTGCATACTGCATACTGCAACCTAACTTTATATTTTTCCTTTTGTGATATTAAAGTTGAGCCTGTTTTTCAAAAACTAGAAGATGACTCTCGAAAGGGAAGAAACATAAACTAAGATGTTATTGCTCAACATTGTACCATTTTTCAAAAGCACAACATTATTATACATGAATTGTTAGCCGTCTATAAACTACTGCCTTGTAAGTGTGAAGAGAGATGTATAACATTCTACAAGTTACAGCTGTTGATCATAGCAAGTATATCAAGGTGAATGAGATCATGAGAGTACCAGATGCCTTCTGACTTCAACTATGTTTGATAACTTTGCAAAGGCGCCTCAAGGTGCTGGCCTGTGACATTCTTTATATCATATTAATGAAGCCAGACAGAAATGATGCAGTTCCAGCAAAAATACAGGGTATGGGTCGCATTATGCTTTATGCAACAACAGATGGTGGCATGAGTTTGAGCTGTCTTGGGAATGGGAGCTCATCCTATGGACAGGTGGAATTTACACTGATAAGAAACTCAGGGTACAATACAATTAAGAGTTAGATGGGGAGGTTTGAGCAAAATATATGCAACTATTTTCCTCTGCTGTTGAAATAATCGAGCCTTGTCAAACAACAAGTTGAGTATGGTAGTCTTACTTACGTAGAAAGAAACAGGAAGATTAATATCAAATTTACCTGGCTGGGCCTGCTTGACTTGTGATTTATGTGTGCTCTTTATCAACTTTGCCTACTGCCTCTAAAATAGATGAGTATGTTATACGATCATACTCAATTCCATTAACATTCATCTCTTTCATGAGCAGTGCAGCTTCTTCAAACATTCCAGAATGACTAAGACAGCCGAGAAGAGTGTTGTAAGAGACGGCATCAGGTTTATTATCCGAATTCTTCATTTTTGTGAACATTTCCATAGCTTGTTGGGGACCTCCACTCTTTGCTAAACCATTTAGAATAATGTTGTGGGAGTTCAAATCAGGAGCACACCCGTTTTGTCCCATATCCTGAAGCAAAGAATAAGCTTCATTCATCATGCCAGCCCTTACCATCCCAGACATCAGAGCGTTATAACTATACACGTCAGGATTACATCCAAGTTTCTTCATTTCATAAAAAAGATCTATAGCTTCGCTTAGACGCCCACATTTCCCAAAATGCTTAATCATCACTGCATACACTCGGGAGCTTGATTTTCCACAGTTCTCTTTTAATTCCTGGAACAACTCATTTGCAGCTTCATATCGTTTTGCTTTCCCAAGACTGTTGATAAGACTGCAATAAGCAGCAGGACAAGGAGGGTATCCTTTCTCATCCATTTCCTCAAGAAGCACCAGTGCTTTCTCGACTCTATTTGTCTTGCAGAAACCATCAATAAGTATGGAGTAAGTGAAAGAACTAGGGGAAATGTTATTTTCTTTCATCTTTGCCAGCCATGACAAGGCTTCAGAAGCTGAAGCTTTGCTGTCAAAGACAGCTTTAATCAAAGTGTTATATGTCACCACATTTGGAGCGCACTGCAACAGTTCCATTTCTTCAAAAGCCTTTGTAGCATCAGGCAACCGGCCTGCTCTCCCTAATATGTTAATAAAGTTGTTCATTAGCACAACATCCGGCTTACACCCCTCTTTAAGCATTTTCTGATATACATCACAAGCTTCGTCAATCCTCCCTGCTTTTCCAAGCCCCTTTATTATCTCTGTGTAAGTATAAACAGTTGGGGGACAATTCTTGTGTCTCATGTCCTGAACTAAACATAGAGCTTGCTCCATCTGTCCCAGTTGGAAATAAATTCCCAGCAATGTCGTATAAATCTTAGCAGTGGGTCGCAAACCAATAGCTCTTATTTCTTCAAATAGTCTAATGGCTGAATCAGCACGACCCAACTTTCCAAAAGCCGATATCAGAACACTATAAGTAGCAATATCAGGGATACAAGTACCGTCTTGGCACATCTCAGTGTAAAGCTCATGAATCTTTTCATAATGACCTTCTTGCATAAGCATAAAGAAAATAGAATTGTATGTGCTCACTGTTGGTTTACATTTCCGATTCTTGATCTGATAAAAAACAGAGATTGCTTTATTCACCATCTTAGCCCTTCCCAAAATCCTCACAATATCAGAACACTCACCAGGCTCAATAACACAATTACTCCTCACCATATCCTGAATCATTCTCAACATTTCATCTACATGCTTAGCTTCATCCAGGCATTGAATCAGAGCCATGTATGTCGTAGTGTCATGCTCAAAGTTGCGTCTCTTCCCAGCCCATTTAAAGAACTGCACTTTAACATTAACCTCGACATCCACACTCAAAACTTTGCACACTAACGCATGATCCACCTTCAGCTTAAGCACTTCAACTGCCCTTTCTGCATCAGGACCCCACTTGAATATTTTCAGAATCCTGATAAACCTCTCATCTAGAATCCTCCCGGATCCACTGCTTCTACTAACATTCTGATTCCTGGGAAAAGTCTGGATTCCATTTCTAGGGCCGGGTAAGCGGAACATTTGGACAATTTCATTATCTGATCAAAATTCATAAACCAGCATTGAAATTTAAAACAAAACACACTCAAACTACTGACGACAAAAATATACCACAGGATACATAAATTTCCAACCCAAACTCGCCAACAATCAGATTTCTTAAAACCTAAACAAAAAGAAGACAACTTTGACAAAACCCAACCACCAAATTTGGAGAAAAAGAAGCAATACATTTCTAATCCCGAACAAAATCTGATATAACTAAACCCAACCACCAAGAGGAAATTGGAGGAAATGGAATTGTTAACCGAAAATTTTGAAACTGGGGGAAGCATAAGCAAGGGCAGAAAATGCATGTTACCTGTTTGTTTAATTCTCTGAGAGAGAAAACCCAAAGTTGAGATGTAACGCCTCATGAGAAATGCGCCATTGATTATCACCATCATCACCCATTCACCAGCAGCACAAACTCACCCCTCAAGAGACATGCAGATAAGCACGTACGGCTTCCGACTGCAGAGTCGACATCGGAATTCAGATGGGTTCGCGCCAAGTCGCGGTCAACCTAATGGCAAATTAGGGTTTAGGTCTGTTACTGCGACGTATTCGCCGTTTTCCGAGTACATATGCTTCGTATCAAAATCTTAGGACAGTCTTGCTGTAACTCGACAAGAGACTAGACCATCTTGATGGATGCTTTTTGACCAAACTTCAGTCTAGCTTGGCTAGATTGATATAAATATAGACATATATTTTTTTTGACGGAAGAGATTGATATAAATATGACCAAGGTTTTTAGATCGGGATAAAAAAAAGTGTTAGATTTCAGAGGAACAAATTTCAATTCAAAAAGACAAAAACAGGTGAGGTCAGACTTCAGAGTGTATAAGAACAACTGCAATAGGTAAATACATAATGTAAGCTCAAAATTGATTCCAACAAATAACTATCGGGATTCAAATCAGCTTGTCCTGCATTTCAAAGGCTTGCTCAGATCCATGGTAAGTAAACCAAGGTAGATAGGAGGAGCCAAAGCCAACTTGGTTTACTCGGGCTTCTCAGTTTCCATCGGTTCCTCACCTGAGGGAGGGGCTTCGTCCTTCCCATCTGGAGCATGGTCCTGGGTAGCACTCTGTGGTTCGGATTCATCATTTTCTTGAGGAGGTGGTGGGGTCTCTGGGGCCACTGGCTTGGCTGGTTTTGGTTTCGTCATGATTGGTCGACAGAACCTGTTAAAAATCAGCAGAAACCCTTGTTCAGTACCCATAGGTTTAGTGCAGAAATATAGTTTCTAAGATCATTTTTAAAAAAAAATCACTTTAAATACCTATCGAGAGCTTCAGCCTTCTTCCTCACATCAGCCGACAGGAGGATCGGTGTGGCATACTTTGGGAGGGCATCTTGGTGCTGCTTCTTTTCCCTCAGCCAAGCTTCAGCCTCAATGCATTCATTCAAAACCTAAAGTGATGCAAAACCAAATTAGAACTTGCAAGATGTTCAAACCGGGATATTTCATAGCCCGACTCAAAGATGTTCTTGCAATTTAATATTTATAAAACGAAAGATTACCTTCTGCTTTTCAGCTAAATCTATATGCTCAAATTTGGGGTCATTTGATACTGCTGCCTCTCTGTAGCTATTGATGCAGTACACCAGCTGTTCTATCACTGTTCCCTTCTCTGAGAACTCCTTAAATCGTTCTTCAATGGGGTTTCCTTGCTGCAGGTTTGACAGCTCAATGAGATGCACCACACCCACAAAATATAAGTCAAGAGAACATCATGAGGAAAAGAAAAAAAAGATCACTTACCTTTTTCAGCTCCTCAAGCTTCGCTACATACACACCTTTTGTTTCATCTTCACCTTCCTCATACAACCAATCTTCAACTTCTTGAAGCTTAGAGATCAATGCTTCCCTTTCTGCCTCAACAACGAAATCCTGGTACTTGTCATACAGCTGAAAAACAACGCAAAGGAACTTAGAGCCCACAGAATTGAGAGAGGCTGCAACTGTTTATGAATTAGATGGCAAACCTTGTTCCTCATATCGTATACATAGGCCTCCACAGCATTCTTCTTATCTTTGGTTTCTTCCATGACACGATCTTGCAATGCCATCTCAAATTCCTTCTCCACAGCCTTCTGCAAGTCACCAGATGGAAGCCCACCATAGACAAGCTCCACAATCGGAACATTTGTTTTCTTAATCTTCTTCTTTGGAGCCTGAGCCTGCAGCACAAATGATTTATATAAACACAGTGAACATTTTATAATAGAAAACTAGAAGAGTAATTTTAATACAAGAGATGCAACACCATTCTTCACTAGCGTTCGGAAAAAGTGTTTGAGCTTTCGGCCGACAAAATGAAATGAGAAATCTATGAACAACAGATAATGCAGTTTAAAAATTATATAGATGTAGCATGAGTTGGTGTAACAAGCAGATAGGCATAAAATGAATCAATGTTTAAGCATCCCTTTAGCACATGCGATAAGTAAATGCAAAGGCCGCAGTTCATTACGAAAAAAGAGGCAGCAATCAGACGAAATGTGCAACCGCCGTTATAATAACGAAAACTATGCAGACCTTTACATCCATATCCATATGCACAGGCTTGTCGGATGCACCATTTTCAGCAGAACCATCTTGCATGTTTACATCTGTTTCAGTAGTTGCAGGAGCCTCATCTGTTTCCATTTTTGCAGGTTCTCTAACTACTGGTACTTCAATTTCATCTTCCTCCAAGAGCTATTAAAATGTTTAAGAATAAGATCCTGCGCGAGAGCAAAGACATTGACGAAAATACTAAGAGCACACCAATACTCACAGTTGCCGACTCAGTGGACACGATCCCATGTAAATTCAGACGTACTCGCACCTTCACCTTTGCCCTTTCACTGTTGCTAGATTG
This sequence comes from Rhodiola kirilowii, assembly GCA_033675215.1. Classification (NCBI taxonomy): domain Eukaryota; kingdom Viridiplantae; phylum Streptophyta; class Magnoliopsida; order Saxifragales; family Crassulaceae; genus Rhodiola; species Rhodiola kirilowii. The sequence continues at coordinate 5,007,029 of CM066203.1, read as the reverse complement.
GAAAGGTCCGATCTGCAATATAGATACATAAAAATAAAACCGACAGGCAAATACAAGTTGCAGCAAAAAACTGTTTATACTAACTACACTCCTCTGGTACTAACCGTGTACGTGCTAATCCTTGCAGGCACTTGCAATTCATTGGTGTCAGCGTATTGCACATCAACACTGAAGGTGCCTGATCTAAAAAATGTCAATGCCTTCACACTTGGTATGGGGTTTCCCTTGGGAAAAACTATAGTACTTTGAGGGTTCTCTGCATCTCCATTCTGAGTATCTGGAGCAGAGCCTTTCCATGTCAGCGCAATTGAAAATGGAAAACTCTCATTGACCTACAGAGCAGCGTCCACAGACAAGAATAATCAGATGTATCACAGAAGGACATGAGAAGCATACCAAAAAAGTGTAAGACTAACTAAAATAAATTAGTTTTAAGTTTTAACAAGTCTAAAATAATGTATGACATTGGCCTTTGTTTACATAAGGTAACTAAGACCGAACCCGAAGGATGTCACTATAACAGTGTCGTAGACTCTTGAAGTTATCACAGCTAAACAAACCAAACATAATAACATCAAGCGTGCATATTCGAGGGTATTAAATGAATACACTACCAAATGAATAGATAAAGAAATGAAAAACAGGAGAATGCTGCTGTATGAAACAATTAGACTAAAATGATAAGAAAAACAGTGTTCAAGGATTAAATATTTGATATATAAGATCAATTATCAGTACCTGGAAGTCTCTAACTTTAAAAGTGGGACTAAGTATTGCACACTGCAGTGCAGCACCCTTAGCAACACACTCACTTGCATTCATTGTACGCCTAGGCTCCTTTCCAAAGAATTCAGCCAATATCTTAAAAACAGCAGGAACGCGGGACCCTGAACCTACAACTTCAACTGTGTGGATATTTTCAACTGCAAGTCCAGCTTGAGCAAGAGCTTTCTCTAAAGGTCCTTTAACACGTTCAAGGATTGGGATACTGATAGCCTCAAACTCATCACGAGTTATCATTCCTCTAACATCCTTGTCATCCATCAGACATTCAATATTCAGAGGTGCCTGTGGGTTCGCACTAAGTACCTTCTTTAGCTTTTCACAAGATGCGCGGAGACGAAGACAAGCCCTGGTGTTCCTTAAGACATCTATTTTATACTCCTCCTTGAACTTGGCAGCGAAATGCTGGAATAGAGCCTCATCAAAATCTCTACCACCAAGTGATCGGTCGAAAGCATGAGACAAAATTTTGAGCTGCCCTTTCTTATAGCCAGCGATGCACACTTGCATACTACCATGGCCAACATCGACAAATGCAACATTCAACTGGTCAGTTTCTGGGAGATCAGTTTTGTAGATGCCATACGCCAAAGCAGTTGCAGTGGTTTCATGAATCAAGTGCAGGGGATGCAATCCAGCGATTGTAGCTGCATCCATAACAGCTCTCCTTTGGAGGTCAGTGAAGTAGACAGGGATCCCAATACAACAGTCAACAACCGCAGAGTTCAGATTCTTCTCAGCAATTTCCTTCAAATTGGAAAAAAGCATTCCTAGAACCTGGGTAGGGGTCAATGACTTTGCTTCGCCTAAATACTGCACATTGATTAATGGATATCCATCTGGCCCTTCCGTAACATTAAATGGTAATGCTGAGAGATCCCTCTGGAGTTCAGGATCAGAGAACTGGCGTCCGATTAATCTCTTGATCTGAGAAACTGCATTTTTAGGATTGGTCATTGTTGTTGCAGCACCAGCTGTACCGATGAAACGCTGTTTATCTCCAAAACAGATAATTGCAGGCGTTTCACGCTTAGACTCATCATTAAGAACCACATCAATTCCTCTTTGCCTGGCCACGGCTACAATGCAGCTCTCATTACCGAAATCAAATCCAACCACACTCATCTTAGCTTGTCAACAGATTAGTATAAATGTAATCCCACAGGATGCCTCTCTGCAAAAGTACAAAACAGCTTACTCAACAACATATTTAATAGATAAATTCATAGTAAAACATTCCACAGACAGTTTGCAAATTGCAACTACAGAGAAGAAACTAAAAGTTGAAAGATAGACACCCTTACTTAGTGAATGGAATCAACCTACCAAAATGACTTAACCAAAAAAAGCTATAAACACTATTCTAATGTCCGTGAAGTTGCCCACACTAGCTGACTCTTTAGAAGGTTAATCAAACAAAATAACCTCTTCACATCATGAAAAATCTAATAATGTGAAGAATTAAGAGAACCAAAAGTAGCATTCGGGAAATCCCCTCATACACACACATGACCCATCAATTTCAAAACTTGTTAACACCCAGCAACTCTGGCGTGCATATAATAAACCCCGGAACAATATTCGTGAATAACACAAATCACAAAGCAGCAATCAACCAACAAGAAATAAAAAATAATCAGGTCAAAGTCCCATAAACCATTCAACCTAGAGACCAAAGATATTACGGAGCCCTATCTACCCGAAATGAAGCCAGAGACCTAGATGCCAATACCAAAGCAAGTCGTAGATCTACAAGAAACAAGAAGAGAGGAGTTCTAAAGACAAGTTATAAAGTAAAACTAAATCTGGTACACATAAAGTGACAGCCAGGGACAGATCTACGAAAAAAACCTAGTATGTTCAAAATCTGAATGGTGGTGTTGACCGATCGTACCTTTACGAGAGGAAACGCAGATAAGGGAGGGAAGGAGGAGGCAGATCGAACGACAGATAGAGCGAGAGAGATGGTGAGGTCTGGCCGTAGCTTGTACTGTATATAAATGCCACACAAACACAACTGAAGAGAGAGACGCGTCCGTAGAGGGGTTTTGCTTTTTTGCATCGAAATTAAAATAAAATAACTGAGATTAATTGCTTTTGTTTTCTTTTGCTTTCATTTAAATAATTGTTCTCTTTTCATTTTATAAAGAAAAATAAAAACTTGAAGCCATCCAAAACAACCCAAACTCTTGATCAGAGAAAAATAAATAATAATTAAAAAAATCGTACAAGTAATATGGTAAGGACATTTCACATTTGTGCTTCTAGAAACTTCCTGGGAAGTGGTGGTAAATGGAAAAAAGAAATGAGATTGAGAATAAAAAAAGACACGTTTTGGGCTGGAGTAGTTGAGTGCCTGGCCTGTCTTTCTCATCAATTATGTGTTGCAAGGCCCAAGCCCACGCCTGACAGGAAGAGAGCAAGCTGGTCAGCCAAAACAAAACAAAAGACACAACACAACGTTGCAAGTGTGTAACATAAATGGCTGCAATGAGAAGAATCCCAACTTAAGAGTTAAGTGTCAAATATGCTTGCTTCCACTTCCACTGACGTTGTTACCTTAGGGCCACCTTTTTGTTTTGGCGACACCTAGAAGCATGCCAGCTTTCAGCACATTACCCTTTTGGTTTTGGGTTTGGTTTTCTTTGACACAATATAATAATATGATAAATAGTGTATGTATATCTATCTGTTTAGGAATTTTGATAGCCCATCTTTCCTCACCTCATTTCATCTCCATACAATTGCATTTGCAATACAGCCTCATCTCATGCTCAATTCCCAAACACACTCAGACCCAACCCAAGTGGTCTTATATATATATAAAAATAGTCTTATCATATATGGTTTGTGCAGGCTGTATTGTACTGTTGTGTATGTATGATCAGTGAGAAACGAGAGGATATGTGTTACCCAAGTGTTGATCCCTATTCTTCTTCTACCTCCTCTGCACTTGTTCCTTCTCCTCCTGGTGCTTCCCTTCCTCCTCCTTTGAATGATGATGCTCGGCCAGAGTTGATTGTAACAACAATCAGTGGTGTGATGAGGCAGTGTATATGTTCACCTACAAGCCACCCAGGTTCTTTCAGGTGTAGACAGCATCATGGTGAGTACAGATGGGCTACTGCTGCTGTTGCCGCTTCTGATGCTAAGACCCAGTTCTAGCACTTTCCCTGTAATTCAGAATAAATCCAAAGACTATAAGGTTGACTTAATGTAATGTAATGTCCTGCAGCATCCTTTGCTTTTCTGTCATATGAGAATACTGTATATGGAACAACATTGACTTACAATTACATAACATGACTTGCAGTGTTCCAGCATTTCTGAGCTATTGCTGCTTTCAGAGCCCGTATTAGGCTACAATGCATAACTGAACTAAGTATGTAGAAGTAGAACTAAACATATATATGTACAATAAGGATTAGGGAAGCGTTCGGTTAAGAACCCTTAAAAATTCGAGAATTTGAGACCCCAAATTTCACCACCAAAATGCATCTTGGAAAATACACATATAACACGAAGAGGTACCAACCATAACAAGGCAGTCAGAGATGCAACAAATATATTGTTACTAGGATATCAAACTAATGTGGTTATATATTAATTGATCAATCGAATGTAACAAGGGTTACCTTCTATAGAGGGTGGGATGAAAGGTGTTGCTTTGACTGTGAGGTTGGGGGAACCCACTGAAATAGCCATGAGGTTGAGGGCTCACTGGAAGAGATGAGACCATGACTGGAAAATCAACAGGAAAATCTGTTCCACAGGGGAGAAGGCAAGAAGACGTGTAGCTTCCTCGAGGAACTATATACAAGAACACAAAAGTACTAAATCCAAAGAAAAATGCACCTAGAAGATACATGGACGAGTTAACAGTAAAATTATCACGACCAAAGTTTCACACTACTACAGGATGGGGAATATGCATCGGCTCCGTGTTTTAGATTATGCCTCGGTTCTTGTCTTATGCATCGGTTTACTTAAAACCAGTGCATAATGGTACCCATTACACATCGGTTTGTTTAAAACCGATGCGTAATGGGTACCATTATGCACCGGTTTTAAGTAAACCGATGTTTAAGGGTGAATATAACCTAATCGTTTTTACTTCTTCAGTTTTCATCCTGCTGCTTCGAAATAGATTTTTACTGGATTTTCAAACTAATCCGTGCGCGCCTTCCGTCGACCTCGCTCCGTCTCGCCGTCTTCGTTGCCGCTTCTTCGCTCGCCAGTCGTCGAGCTCGCCTTCTGTCGGCAGTCCTTCGCCTTCCGTCGCCCGCCCTTCGCTCACCTCCATCGCCAGTCCTTCATTGCCGCCCTTCGCTCGCCTTTCGTTATCTGCTAGTCGTCCAGCAACACTCTTCACTCAATCGACAGTCCTCCAGCAACACTCAAAGGTATGTATTGTTGATGGATTTATTAGGGTTTACTCGTTGCGTAAACGAAATGCAATTACTTGTTGTAATTTTTTTTGTTGATTTAATTAGATTTTGAATCATACTATCGACCATTGCATATCAGTCAAATAGTGTATTGGATTCTCCGAGCAACATCACATAAGGTATTTATATGTTTAGTTCTTTGTTCATATGGTTCATGATTTATGCTTGTCAATTCTTTCTTAATTTGTGTTTTCAAATCCAGTGTTCTTCCGCCTTTGATCATTGCATTCCTCAACGCTCAATGCATTCCTCAACCTATTACTAAATTTCTCCTCTCTCAATTTCACACAAGGTATTCTTATGGTATTCTTTTATTTTTACTATGTTTAATTTTGGAACACAGACATTTAGGTTAGCTAACTTGTTCTCAGTTTAATAAGATTATTTACATGCTTCGTGTAGTGGATTTATGATGAGTAGAAAGTGGATATCCGGTAATAGGTTAAGTGATGAGTATGAAAAGGGGATAATGGATTTCTGTGAATTTGCATCGGCGTATGCATTAAAAATGCACTTGAAAGTGTCTTCTGTCCGTGTAAGGCGTGTTTCAATAAGACAAAGGTCAAAGTGGAGGAGTTGCATAAACACCTTTTTTTTAAAGGGAATTGATCCACTATATACGGTTTGGTACATTGATCAATCGTAAATATAGTGTAAATATTCGATAAGTAAATCAAATACTTATGCTAAGTCACGTTAAATCAAAACATTTGTAAAGACTCGGGAAACCCAAGGTCGTACCCAAGAGATAGGTGATTAAACTAATAGTGCTAAAGATCAAGCTAGAATGTCTAAGGTGGTGGGGGGAGGGGGTTTATGCCTCGTAAGAGGTTGATCGTAATGATTTACTATCCAAAAAGAGAGATTCTAGCAAAGAAACGAATAAACGATCAATCAAAGATGAATAGAGATTACTTCCCCGCCTAGACAATGATAGTGATGATGATATTAGATGTCAATTATGAATTTACATGCACTTGAATAGAATTTAGCCATGTAACATTCACCCTAAGTTCCACTCGCGCTACAACCTAGGATAAAGAGGTTACACCTCGCATAGGACCTCACACTCGCGCTCTATTGGCCCTATAGAACATGCATTCCTAATCTCACACTCGCGCTCTATTGATTAGATAAACATGTTCTTGTTAAACTCAAGCTATTCTCATTAGAATTTTAGCGTCGCTATGTAACACACGAACTCTAATGCCTCTTCATTCATTTCATTAAAGTCATATTGATCAACGTGAGCTACATCAAATATGAAATTAAGCTAAGTTCCCAATGAGGACATTTCACAAACACCTTATGGGCAACTCTAGGCATGTAGTTCAAATGAAGAAGATTCATGTGCAAACTCATTCAATATTGACATCAAAGGTATTTACATCATCACAATATGTCTAGGGGATCCATAATCCCCAATCAAAGTCACTACTCACTCATAGTGAGTTTACAAACAAAAGCAATCATAAGAGTGCAAACAATCATGAAAAGAGTAGAGTTTAGAATTCAAATCCAATATGGAGCTTCAATAGAACTCGATGATCCAATCTTCAATCTTTGTTGTTGTAGTCCTCCCAAAATCCCAGCAAAACGCCCTTGAAAATCCTTCAAAAAGCCTTCCTTTTCTCTCTCGCTCCCACTTTCTATTTATAGCAAAAATTAGGGTTTCCGGTACTCTTTGAAATTTCTGAGCATTTGAGCCGCGCGGCTCAAATTGTGAAGGGATTTGAGCCTCGCGGCTCAAACAGGGGAAGGCTTGAGCTGGCACTCTCTGAGCATTTGTGCCTCGCGGCACAAATCATTGAGGAGTTTGTGCCGCGCGGCACAACCAAGGAGAAGATCGTCTGAAGTTTCTGAGCATTTGTGCCTCGCGGCACAATCTTGCCCTTAATTTGTGCCGCGCGGTTCGGGTCCTCAGAGCCTCTTACCATCCGAATCTGATCTTGGTGCAAACTACAAAGTTGTAGTCCTTTGAATTAGCTTTCCAACAAGCTTTGAATCGACCAAATCGGACACCGTATGAGATTTGTAGGTCCAAAATACCCCGGAGAGGTTGATTTGTCCCGTAATGCCCGAAAATCTATGTTTTTGCTCCGAAATGCTCGGTTTTGCTCCAAAATCAATGCCCACTTGTGTTCTCAGCTTAAACTCTGTAATTCGCCTGAAATGAACCACAAGGCATCAAATAGCAAGTGAAATCATGATAAACCGAACGAAATAATAAGCATAGAGGTCGCCTAAGGTGCATGCATTTTAGCGCTATCAAATCACTCCACACTTAAAGTTTGATCGTCCCGAGCAAACTGGTCATAGGGGTCAACAATATTAATGCGTTTCGCTCACTTAGGATTGGTTCAAAGAAAACTTCATACGGTTATGAAAACTGCCCTAAGACACTATGAAACAAACAAAACTTATGATAAACCACTTTCGTAGGTGACACGAGTGCATTTAGCGAATGCACCAAGCCTTTAAACCCCTAGGCTACCCTAGTGGACGAGTTATAGTCTCGTGAGAGTTTTCAGAAATGGGAATACTCACAAATCCCACATGCATTTATCCCATAAGAGATGAATTCAAAAGTGTTCAACCAAGGCCATGATTTCTCAACACAAATCCCTCACCCCACGCTAGGACTACCATCACAATATCATCAAAAGAACTTTTGAACCATTTTGAGTACCATGAGGTTGTGCATTCAAGATCATCAATACTAGAGCCATCAATCGCCTCACCCAAAAGTCTACTCATTTTCAAGGCAATACAATAGAAGTGAAGCTTTTAGTTTGCACAAAAACCGTCAATCGCTCACCTATGCTAGCTAGGGCTAGTCCACGGGCTTGCGACATGGAACTCGTTCCCAAGTTTTAGGCGCTTAAGCCGTAATCCATAAGGGAAGAGGAGTTCGACACAATGAGTTCTTAAAAACAAGCATAGACCAAATGGTACTCCCGTGCAAGCACATGGGTCGTCCAAAAGTCATTCCAACTAGCACACATGCAAATGATGAATCCCGTACAAATGAAGAATGAAGGAAAACATAGAGTCAAGTTTTAAGTGCTTCTTATTTTCTTCTTTTTTCCTTTTTTTTTGAAACGGCCTTTAGCCTACAAATGCTTTCGAGGGGGGACTTACCTCCCTAACCCCCGGCATTTGTATATTTTGGAGCAAAACTTCTCGAGCTCTTGAGAAAGTTTTTAGTCGGGGCTTTGCCCTCTTTGACCGCAAAAATCTTTTTTTTTGAATGGGGCTTCGCCCTCTTTTATTTTTGACTCCACACTTAAAACTTGACAATATGTTCAAAAAGAAGTGTATGGAATGTGCGGGAATCAAACATAAGCATGGCACTAAGTTAGAAAACTCAAGTCACCAAGGAGGAAACAAATAGTCTAAGTTTTTCGTGGAAATTCTAAAAATGCTTGCTAAAACTTGTTCTAAGGTATTTCAACGAAAATACTTAGAGATTTAGATAGACAAGAGATAGCAATGATATTGATTCCCAAGAATGCACATTCGTAGGACTAGGTCGGTTCTAGGTTCAAGATCCAACAAATGCGACGAATAGGCTAGATGTGATTTATAGAGATTTAGAATCGATAGTCACAACCTATGTGGTTTTACACTCTCATATTTAGGGATATGGTGCAAAAGATGCAAGTGTCCATCAAAAATGATATGCATGGCATGCAAACATGTGAACAATGCTCATAAAACCGCAAACAACAATGAAGATGAGATGAAGGCGCAAAGGAACTCCCCTCGTTTGTAGATGTACCCCAACCAAGAGAAAAAGACGCCACTATGCAAAGCGTGATTGAACATGGTGTAAATACTCCCTTGATGACAAGAAGACACGAGAGGTTAAAAGTAACAAGTGACATACAAGGTCATTCGACGCAAGTATGAGCAAGTTAGCTTCACTAGTTACATAATAACATCATGGCATACGATTAATAGAATTCAAACAAGGAAAGTAATATACATTCTTCATAATATGCATATGAGCACTAGGGGCAACATCATGACACAAAGAAATATCAAGGGAAAATGGAGGGGCTTGGTGATGTGAAGCGGAGTTGGAGTGAGAAGACCTCACTCCACACTTAAAATTTTACCAACTAACAACACCAATCAAACTCCACACTAAAGAGATCACCATCACCAAGAATTATCATGCAAGCACAATTCCACACCAACACATCAAATCATGCATTTTCACCCTCCAAACACCATGTTCACATTAAACATTCAAAACCAAAGCATACATAGGAAATCAAATTAAGCATAGATGGACAACTCACAATCCGGGCTACCTCCCGTTAGGGCCTAGTTTAACGTCTTGGCAAAGACCGAGCCGAATCTCTTTTTTAGAAACACACTTGAGGAGTCCTTTGCTAGGATCCCTCCTCAAGCGGACTTGTAGAATATTAGGAGACTCAATCCGGGTTCTTTGAGGAGCTGCAAGCAACTTGCTTAAAGGCTCTCGTCCAAGGTGATGTTTGCTTCTCACTCCTTGCCGTTTAGCATCTACTATTATTTTTACCCCATCATGGCATGAGTGCATCCAATAGTGATCAAGAGGGGGGTCCTCACCGGGATCAATTGAATTGTACAAATCCTTTTTGGTCACCTTCTTGACCTCAATATCCTCGGCCCTAGCACTCGCTTGTTCTTCCGACTCACAAGGTTCTTGTTCCGCCACATGTTCGCCCATGGGCCTCTCAATATTAATCTTCTCTCCTCTAATCTTCAAGGTCAACTTCCCCTTTCCTAGATCAACTTTGAAACCGACGGTGGCTAAGAAGGGGCGTCCAAGAATAAGAGAGGTGTTTCCATTATTCCCCATGTCCATCACTACGAAATCACAAGGTATGTAGAACTTGTCTACCTTGATTGGGACATTTTCGATCACTCCTTTGGGTAGCCTCTTGGTGCCATCGGAGAGTTGCAAGGTCATCTTGGTAGCTTTCATTCCCTCTAACCCAAGCTTATAGTAGGTCGCAAGAGGCATGACACTTACACTAGCACCAAGGTCGGCTAATGGGTCCTCAAAATCCATGGCGCCAATAGAGCATGGAATGGTGAATCGACCGGGGTCCTTCACTTTGAGAGGTGTTTGCTTTGAGAAAAGGGCGCTACACTCATGGTTCAAGGCTACCATGCTAGATTCTTCAATAACTCTTCGGCTAGACACAATATCTTTCAAGAACTTTGCATAAGTTGGATTTTGCGTGATCACCTCATAGAACGGAAGAGTGACATACAACTTCTTCAACATCTCCACAAATCGTTGGAAGTGGCCATCTAGCTTGTTTTTGTTGAGCCTTTGAGGAAAGGGGACCATTGGCACATATTTCCTCATCAAAACCGGCGCTTCTTCCTTTTTCTCATCTTCCGTAGGAGTTTGAATTTCAACTTCGGGGTTTTTATTAGCAACTTCCGCTTCTACCACCTTATCATTATGGCTCGGTTTTCTTTGCGGAGTGGGAAGGACTCGTCCACTCTTCAATGTGATGGCATTGACATTCATGAGAGAGGGCTCTTCATCTTCAAGAGAGATGGCATTGCAATGCTCGATGAAATTAACATCCGGTTGAGAAGGAAGTTTCCCAATTTGCTTCAGTTGAGTATTCTCCCTAGCAAGTCTTTTGTTTTCGGCCGCTAATTCATCCAATTTTGCTTCCATTCTTCGGGTGCTCGCTTTGCTCTCTTTGTTATCCTCCATCATTTGTGCCATCATGGACATCATAGAGCTATCTTGAGAGTTAGAGGAATTCCCTTGCTCATTCATATTGGACTTAGCTTGAAAGGGCTTTTGATTTTGAAAGTTCCCTTGAGAATATTGGGAATTTTGATTCGAGCCTTGGCCTTGATTTGAGTAGGAATTCTGCCCTTGGTTTTGGCTATAGCTGTACCCTTGCCTTTGGTAATTCCAATATGGTTGCTCCTCCTCTTGATAATATCCCTCATCAGAATAGACTTGTTGGCTTTGATCGTTCATCCAGTAGTTTTCACAATGTGCATTTGGTTGATCATCTTCATAATAATCTTCATTGTCTTCATACTTCCTTTTGTCAACTCAAGCCTTAACCACACTCATCAAGCTATCCACTATCTTCGTCAAATCATTGACTTGATCTTTTAACGTATAATTGGAAAAATCCTCTTCATAATAATCTTCATCGCGCATGACTTGTTGGTTATATTGATCCATCCTCGCAAAACAAGATTAACGAAGTTAGTAAGGGAATATGAGAGAAAAAGAAGAATATACAAGCATAAGAGAAAGAAAAATATTTACAAGAATAAACAAACTAGATAATCTAATAGCACGATAGTTAATTAACCTATCCCCGGCAACGGCGCCATTTGATCATTTGCAATATAGTGTAAATATTCGATAAGTAAATCAAATACTTATGCTAAGTCACGTTAAATCAAAACATTTGTAAAGACTCGGGAAACCCAAGGTCGTACCCAAGAGATAGGTGATTAAACTAATAGTGCTAAAGATCAAGCTAGAATGTCTAAGGTGGTGGGGGGGGGGGGGTTTATGCCTCGAAAGAGGTTGATAGTAATGATTTACTATCCAAAAAGAGAGATTCTAGCAAAGAAACGAATAAACGATCAATCAAAGATGAATAGAGATTACTTCCCCGCCTAGACAATGATAGTGATGATGATATTAGATGTCAATTATGAATTTACATGCACTTGAATAGAATTTAGCCATGTAACATTCACCCTAAGTTCCACTCGCGCTACAACCTAGGATAAAGAGGTTACACCTCGCATAGGACCTCACACTCGCGCTCTATTGGCCCTATAGAACATGCATTCCTAATCTCACACTCGCGCTCTATTGATTAGATAAACATGTTCTTGTTAAACTCAAGCTATTCTCATTAGAATTTTAGCGTCGCCATGTAACACACGAACTCTAATGCCTCTTCATTCATTTCATTAAAGTCATATTGATCAACGTGAGCTACATCAAATATGAAATTAAGCTAAGTTCCCATTGAGGACATTTCACAAACACCTTATGGGCAACTCTAGGCATGTAGTTCAAATGAAGAAGATTCATGTGCAAACTCATTCAATATTGACATCAAAGGTATTTACATCATCACAATATGTCTAGGGGATCCATAATCCCCAATCAAAGTCACTACTCACTCATAGTGAGTTTACAAACAAAAGCAATCATAAGAGTGCAAACAATCATGAAAAGAGTAGAGTTTAGAATTCAAATCCAATATGGAGCTTCAATAGAACTCGATGATCAAATCTTCAATCTTTGTTGTTGTAGTCCTCCCAAAATCCCAGCAAAACGCCCTTGAAAATCCTTCAAAAAGCCTTCCTTTTCTCTCTCTCTCCCACTTTCTATTTATAGCAAAAATTAGGGTTTCCGGTACTCTTTGAAATTTCTGAGCATTTGAGCCGCGCGGCTCAAATTGTGAAGGGATTTGAGCCTCGCGGCTCAAACAGGGGAAGGCTTGAGCTGGCACTCTCTGAGCATTTGTGCCTCGCGGCACAAATCATTGAGGAGTTTGTGCCGCGCGGCACAACCAAGGAGAAGATCGTCTGAAGTTTCTGAGCATTTGTGCCTCGCGGCACAATCTTGCCCTTAATTTGTGCCGCGCGGTTCGGGTCCTCAGAGCCTCTTACCATCCGAATCTGATCTTGGTGCAAACTACAAAGTTGTAGTCCTTTGAATTAGCTTTCCAACAAGCTTTGAATCGACCAAATCGGACACCGTATGAGATTTGTAGGTCCAAAATACTCCGGAGAGGTTGATTTGTCCCGTAATGCCCGAAAATCTATGTTTTTGCTCCGAAATGCTCGGTTTTGCTCCAAAATCAATGCCCACTTGTGTTCTCAGCTTAAACTCTGTAATTCGCCTGAAATGAACCACAAGGCATCAAATAGCAAGTGAAATCATGATAAACCGAACGAAATAATAAGCATAGAGGTCGCCTAAGGTGCATGCATTTTAGCGCTATCATACATGCATGGTGAGGCTGAACAGCAAGATGTTGAAGCTCAACCCGTAGAAAGTTTTCCTGAAGATAATGATGATTGAGAGGAGGACAATTTAATTGATATGATTAACAACGTTGCCGGTGAGTTTGATTCTAGACCACAAGTGGTGGAATCATTAAGAAATGACTCTGAATTACCACTGTATGAAGGTTGCTCCAAATATACAAGGCTATCTGCAACTTTGAGGTTATTCAATTTGAAAGCTAAAAATGGATGGAGTGATAAGAGTTTCACTGAAGTGTTATCGTTGGTTAAAGATATGCTTCCCGATGGAAACACTTTACCTAACCGTACTTACGAATCTAAAAAGGTTATGTGTCCCATGGGAATTGAGTACAAGAAGATACATGCTTGTCCCAATGATTGTATTTTGTATCGTAATGCTCATAAAGATTTGACTGAATGTCCGGTGTGCAAATCTTCTCGCTACAAGTTAAACAAAGGACGGACAAATACCTCAAAACTATGTTCATGAACCCACGGAAGAGCTTTGCCATTTCAAGCATCCACTCAACCGTGTGTGTTCTACCCGAATATAAGGCACATAGAACAAGTTGAATACAATAGAAGCACTAAGGAAAGAGTCTAAAACGTTTTCATTGACACAAGTACACCCCTTCAACCGAATGAAGTTTTGGCTACGGTTATTCATGGAAGAGAATACCATAGCTAGTGTACAAAATCAAAGGTTTTGAAAGACAAGAAAATAAAGGTTTTGAAAGTAAGATAAGGAAAAGCTTGAGTACTCAAGAACCAACAAGAGTGCTTCAAGAACAAGTAAACGAAAGACAAAGAAAAGCAAAAGAGGCTCTCGGTTTTGGAACAAGAGAGGCTCGGTTTTGGACAAAAAAGTAAAGAGGAAACAAGATCAAGAACACACTCAACTCAAGAACAAACTTGGAGCCTTTCAATATCAAAGTGTTTACAAGATTTGTGGAATGGATTCTAGAGAGATTCAACAAAGAACAAAGGACTTGTGGTGTGAGACATTTTTCAAGGATGGGGTGATGTTGTATTTATAGGCAAGGGAGAGGAGGTTTAGAGGTGAGTGGGATGGGATGGGATATTTCCTCCCTCAACCGCCTCTAGTTGCTCCTCAAGGCCGGTTAGAGCTTGGTTGCCCTCCGGTTGGTCTTCGGTTGAGCCAAGGGGGGATGCACTTGACTTGTGGATAGGCTTGCATTAAAAACCCACTCAACTTGGCTAGCAAATATCCCAAGCCAACCGACTTTGCCATGGTTGCTCCTCAATTCCTCCGGTTTGAGCTTAGTTGGACCTCAAAGGGCAACCGGGATGAATAGTGAAGCCGACCGGAATAGTAATAGTTCGATTATGGATTTTAGGTGGACTTCGTCGGAATTTTCACCGGAGCAAAATTATGACCGGAGCATGGTGGTAGATGGATGGGTCTAATCGGAGCATCACCGGAGTTCAACCGGAGCTTGGCCGGAGTTGCCGGAAGTCGACCGGAATGTGGCCGGAATAGATTGTGTTGCGGACCGTTGATTCTGAACGACAAGACCATTAGAAGTTGTTTTCATCAAGGGAGTTAAGCCGGATTTTGGCCGGAGAATGGCCAAAATCCCAAAACAGTCGAAAGTTCCCCTTGATTGGCCTCAATCGGGGTCGGTGCTTTAGCCTTGCGTTCTTGTCTATTTTCCGACGGTTCTTGCATGTTGAGGTGATATTAGGCCGGGTCCATGAAGGATGCTAAGGCTGGATTTGATCGTAGCTAGGTCGTGCCTTAGGATGGTGATGGACCATAATTGTATGAATCATAAACACAGTTAAACCCACCAAATTAGACTCTTTGTCTATTTAACTTTTGCTTGTTAGTTTCGATATTTATCTACAGGGTATTTTGGAGTCTAGAGAGAATACAGGCTAAGGAGGAGTTTTTAAGCTGAAAATATATTATGTCATTCCAAGGTCACGACCAGATGCCGACAGAAGAAATATCATGAACCTGACATGGAATCACTCAAAACAAGTCCAATCAAAGAACAACCAGAGTCAGTCCGGAGCTGAAATGGACCGATGGCTTTGTGAAAACTCACAAAAATCACAAAACCACCTCCACCTTACCTTATGACCGGCGGCTTTTGGGCATTTGGTGAGTCATGGGGGGCGGCTCCTCCCCCTCATGACTCATCACCGGCGGCTTTGAGAGGCTACATGGCTTCTTGCCATGTGTTCTCATCCTCACCACATCCTCCTCCTCTCCTTGGCCTATAAATACAAGCTTCCCTCCTTTGTAATCTTCATCCAAAAATCATTCCACCACAACACAATCACTTATCTCTCTAGATTTTGGCACTTTTGTAAGCTTTTGTTTGAAATCTATAATACTCCTGTTGGTTCTTGAGTATTCTAGTAGTTTTTGAGTTTACTCCTGTTGGTTCTTGAGTATTCTCCTTTACTTACTGTCTTTCAAAAACCCTCGAGTACTTAGCTATGGTATCCACCTCTATGGATATTCGTAGCTAAACTCTTCATTCGGTTGAAGGGGTGTACTTGTATCATAAAATGTTTTAGGCCATACTCTTAGTGCCTCTTCTTTGTATTCAAAACTTGTTCTATGTGCCACATATTAGGTCAGAACTTCCAAGGTTGAGTGGATGCTTGAAATGGCAAAACTCTTCCGTGGGGTTCGTGAACATACTCGGGTAAGTGAATGCTTGAAATGGCAAAGCTTATCTGAGGAGTTCGACCTCTCTAAAACACCATTTGGATTGATCGGAAATGATTGTTCAAATGGATGCACATAGGCTAGTATACCTTGAAATGGGGTGCTAGTCTAAATAGAACAAGTGATCTACGACCTTGAAATGGGCTAGACAGTGTGGCAAATCGAGCGCTTGAAATGGCCTTGATACACGTTTGAATACTTAGTAGGATCACTAAAGGTCAATGATAAACAGGCTATGATACAAGGCCCCCGAAACCGAATGCTTTCCTTAGATTAAAACACCACCTGCATTTACTTTCAATTTTAGTATAAACCGCAATATCAACTGCTGACGTTCCGCAAGACTTGCCGATCACGCAACAACCGCTGTAAGTCTTCTCTTTTATTTTCAGTATTTACTTTTCTGTCATTTACTTTTCCGCACTAAAAACCAAAACCAACCAAAAAAACACTTACTTTTCCGCACTAAAACCTCAATCAACCTAAAACACGCTCCCTCCCTGTACGATCCCTCAAAGAGCAACTTATCCCCCTAATTCCCTTGGGTTCGACCCCTACTTACCACTTGCTACCCAGTAGTAAAGTCATGAGTAACGGAGGTATAAATTTATTTTGCACAGAGAACACCGCACCTTAACAACAGTGCGGTGGGCTCCGTCAAAATTGGCGCCGTTGCCGGGGAGTTAGCCATTGGATTAGTTGTTCTTTCCCTCCCCTTCTCATTTCTTCATCACGCTACCCACTATGTATGCATGGACAACAAGACATCTTCCTCTGTTCGGAGGTACTGATGGAGAAGACCCAGTACAACATTGTCGAAACTTTCACCATATTTGCCGCCACATAAAACCTGAAAATGAAATGTTAGAGGAATTTAAGCTTAAATGCTTCAAATTTTCTTTAACTGATTTTGCGACAATTCGGTATTACACATCAACCGCTAGTCGTGCAGAATATTTTATGGACCTTTACGTTCCATTCCTGAAGGAATTCTCCCCCATCCTTACGACAAAAAACCCGAGAGAAGATCATGGGCCTTCAACAATCCCGGGATGAGACCTTGGACGAATACTACACGAACTATAACACCATAGTCTCAAGCTGCCCGCACCATGGATTCACGAAAAAGTTCTTCTTAAAAAATTTCTTCGTGGGATGAGGGTCGATGAGCTGACAAGGATTAACGAAGCAATGAGAAGATCAGCCAGGAACTTCTCCATGGCAGACATGTGGAACCTCATTGATGACCTGGCCGCAGCCACAAAACAAATACCCCAAGCTGACAGAGGAATGCAGATAGAAGAGGCTGGTCCAGAGACAGATGAAGAAGATACTCCTGAGCCATCTGAAGAATCAGACATAGAAAGCATCGGAAGCAATGAGGAAAAACCCTCATGGGAACTCGAGGCCGTGCCAACAAGGGAAGAAGTCCAAAACACAACTGGCAAGCTACCCGAGTCATACCCAGCTATCATTACCAGAGCAGCAGAGAC
Organism: Rhodiola kirilowii; assembly: GCA_033675215.1. Lineage (NCBI taxonomy): Eukaryota > Viridiplantae > Streptophyta > Magnoliopsida > Saxifragales > Crassulaceae > Rhodiola > Rhodiola kirilowii. The sequence continues at coordinate 4,989,564 of CM066203.1, read as the reverse complement.
CATCTACGACCAGATCCTCACAGACGGACATGACGAGGCAGAACCGAGCCTTAAGATGCAAGCTTCCCAACTTTTCCCCTTGATCAATAGGCAAATCGCAGAAAACTATGTGATCAATGAAGAGGCTACAAAGAGGATGGGAAAAGGGCCTGAGCAGAACGACTCCTCGATGGAGGATTTTTTCGCCACAACTAGACAAGACAGCCCTAAGCATAAGAAATCCCAGTTCAAGAGACTAGTAGTAAAAGGTCCCTCACCTTCTCAGAGACGTTGGAAGGAGAAACCACCAGAACCATGAGAACTGGACCCAAGCCAGTCATCCCCCAAAAACCCAGGAAGAGTCAAGGCAAGAATCAACACAGGAACAGTGGCAAAATACGACCTGAACCACCCATGGGATCCAAACCAATGATCCCCATGCGTCGAGCCAACGACGTTAAACAAAGGCACTAGTCGGGAGGTAACCCGACACCTATCTTACGTTCTGTCAATTTTATTTTCTGTCATTTAGCTTTTTGCTCTCATCCACTTGGTGCATAGAATGAAATGACTATTTAGGAATCGGATTTGGGTGCAACATCAAGCCAGCCAGGCCCATGCCAAGAGTTCAAGGCCTCAGCCGAACTCCCTCGATTATCCAGCCTCGAGCCTTGTCGTTCGCTCGACACCTTAAAGGGAGTTCTGTTCTTCCCTTTTCCTTAATGTCATTTCCTTCTCATATCTGCTTGCATGGCTTTTAAACTAAGTCATTTCGTAAAGAATGCCTTCGTTCAAAAGTGTGGGGTGAGAACCACCTGTGTACATAGTTAATAAACATGTTTTCTTTTTTCTTAATATTATCTTTTTGAAAATATGAACTTGAGAATGTGAAAAAGATAGATCATAATTCATGCATTTACCTTGTGAAAATTCAACTGTCTAAAAACTTAGGATGTAACTTCTCACTTGTCCCTTTGTGCTGAGATATACAAGGGATGTGGAGTGGACATAAACTGCCCTAGAGAGGCTTGGCAAGCAATCGAAGGACTGAATTTCGCTATATGGTTTACGAAGTCAGTAGAGGCTGCACTTCGGGTTTTTAGTTGAGTCAGAGTCATCTCCGCCATGCAGCGTTTATGCAGAAAAAAGGCGGGACGGGAATCAAACCGTCCTATCTCTAGTCAGAGTAGCCGGGAAAATAAATGAGCGACCCTCATTTTGACTCGCGCGAAACGGCGAGGATGAGAGAGAGCGGGGAGGTATTTCCATATGCTCGCGGGCGATGATTGGACCTCCCAAAAAGGCTTGAGAAAATGGACTAGCAAGCCACAAAAAGGCAAAAGCTCAAAGAGCTAATCAAAGGCCAAAGGCCAAAGTTGTGAAGGTTTTAACCGAACAAAAGTGAAGTACTCAAAGAGTCAAATCGAAGGCCAAAGGCCGATTCACTACAAAAGTTGTCCCTCGCCAAAAAGAAATCAAAAAAGGCTCAACTTAGTGAAACCCGAACCGAATCACGTGCCAGAAAAAGCTACAAGGAAAGCATATAGCGCGGGTCAGTCCCGAGAATGTAGTCCAGGAGCCTGAAAAGGGCTATCTCCCAAAACATCCGAATTAATTTGCATCTCGGCGCGAAGGTACACGTATCAAGTTTCTTCTAAGTATTTATACGGTTTAATTTGGTAATAAGTAAGTAATGCATGAATTAGGATAAATCTAGTGCCACAGTCTCACTTTTATATTTTAAAAGTTTACTTAGATAGTGTGTGCCGCCTTTTAATAGCATTGTTCGGGATGAACAACTAAAAGTGTGGGGTGATCTGATGGACCATAATTGTATGAATCATAAACACAGTTAAACCCACCAAATTAGACTCTTTGTCTATTTAACTTTTGCTTGTTAGTTCCGATATTTATCTACAGGGTATTTTGGAGTCTAGAGAGAATACAGGCTAAGGAGGAGTTTTTAAGCTGAAAATATATTACGAGTCATTCCAAGGTCACGACCAGATGCCGACTGAAGAAATATCATGAACCTGACATGGAATCACTCAAAACAAGTCCAATCAAAGAACAACCAGAGTCAGTCCGGAGCTGAAATGGACCGATGGCTTTGTGAAAACTCACAAAAATCACAAAACCACCTCCACCTTACCTTATGACCGGCGGCTTTTGGGCATTTGGTGAGTCGTGGGGGGCGGCTCCTCCCCCTCATGACTCATCACCGGCGGCTTTGAGAGGCTCCATGGCTTCTTGCCATGTGTTCTCATCCTCACCACATCCTCCTCCTCCTCTCCCTGGCCTATAAATACAAGCTTCCCTTCTTTGTAATCTTCATCCAAAAATCATTCCACCACAACACAATCACTTATCTCTCTAGATTTTGGCACTTTTGTAAGCTTTTGTTTGAAATCTATAATACTCCTGTTGGTTCTTGAGTATTCTAGTAGTTTTTGAGTTTACTCCTGTTGGTTCTTGAGTATTCTCCTTTACTTACTGTCTTTCAAAAACCCTCGAGTACTTAGCTATGGTATCCACCTCTATGGATATTCGTAGCTAAACTCGTCATTCGGTTGAAGGGGTGTACTTGTATCATAAAATGTTTTAGGCCATACTCTTAGTGCCTCTTCTTTGTATTCAAAACTTGTTCTATGTGCCACATATTAGGTCAGAACTTCCAAGGTTGAGTGGATGCTTGAAATGGAAAAACTCTTCCGTGGGGTTCGTGAACATACTCGGGTAAGTGGATGCTTGAAATGGCAAAGCTTATCTGAGGAGTTCGACCTCTCTAAAACACCATTTGGATTGATCGGAATTGATTGTTCAAATGGATGCACATAGGCTAGTATACCTTGAAATGGGGTGCTAGTCTAAATAGAACAAGTGATCTACGACCTTGAAATGGGCTAGACAGTGTGGTAAATCGAGCGCTTGAAATGGCCTTGATACACGTTTGAATACTTAGTAGGATCACTAAAGGTCAATGATAAACAGGCTATGATACAAGGCCCCCGAAACCGAATGCTTTCCTTAGATTAAAACACCACCTGCATTTACTTTCAATTTTAGTATAAACCGCAATATCAACTGCTGACGTTCCGCAAGACTTGCCGATCACGCAACAACCGCTGTAAGTCTTCTCTTTTATTTTCAGTATTTACTTTTCTGTCATTTACTTTTCCACACTAAAAACCAAAACCAACCAAAAAAACACTTACTTTTCCGCACTAAAACCTCAATCAACCTAAAACACGCTCCATCCCTGTACGATCCCTCAAAGAACAACTTATCCCCCTAATTCCCTTGGGTTCGACCCCTACTTACCACTTGCTACCCAGTAGTAAAGTCACGAGTAGCGGAGATATAAATTTATTTTGCACAGAGAACATCGCACCTTAACGACAGTTTGGTGGGCTCCGTCAGATGGCATGAATTCACGGGCTCTCGGCTCTCGGTTTTGGGCGCTCGGCGCAGGTTCTCGGGTAGGTTCCCGGGCACTCAGGCGCATCGCCTCAGGTACTCAGGAAAAAGGCCCGGCTCTGTTCTCGGTACTCGACACAGGCGCTCGGGCGCGTCCGGGTGTTCTCGGTACCCGACTGGGGTACTCGGTACTGGGACCGGGCCCGTTACTTTTCCTCTCGGTCCTTGGGTGCGGCTCCTTGGTCATAACTGTTTGGCGATCCTTTTTAGCCTTAAGAACCCCATTATAGCTTGTTTTCTCTCTGAACCTCAAAATACCATGTAGATTAATAATGGAACTAACAAGCAAAAGTTAAATAGACAAAGTGTCTAATTTGGTGAGTTTAACTGACTTAATGAATCATATAAATATGGTCCATCACACGTCCGCATTTCTCTCAATTCACAACTTATTTTCTTTGGTGCGGGCCCCACATGTGAGTCCCACATGACATACTTTTCAATGTTATGTGCAGACCATTTATAACACTCCCCCTGGGATACACATTAAACGTTTTAGGCTGCCTCGTTAAAAACCTTAATTGGAAAAACCTATTGGGATAAAAACCAACCTAAGGGAAAAAGAGTGCAGCGACGCGAAGCTCCCCCTCATATTGGCATGCGTGATGTGCTCATAAATTTTGCAGCTTTCACATGCCTATGTCGTTGACATGTTTTCAAAATGTTGAGGTAGAGAGAGCCTTTGTAAACAGATCTGCGGAGTTTTCATCAGAACGAACATATTGTATGCTGATGACTTTGTCTTTTTCCAGCTCGTGGGTGAACGAAAAGTATTTGGGATGGATATGCTTTGTTCTATCACTTTTGATAAATCCTTCCTTCATTTGAGCAACACACGCAGCGTTGTCTTCATAAAGAGTGATTGGATCATTCACTGAAGAGAGGCCGCTTGTGACTCTGATATGTTGTGTTATGGACTTCAACCACACGCATTCGCGACTTGCTTCGTGCAATGCGATGACTTCGGCATGGTTCGACGATGTCGCAACTACCGTCTGCTTTTGTGAATGCCAAGAGATTGCGGTTCCTCCACACGTGATTACATACCCGGTTTGTGATTTTCCTTTGTGTGGGTCAGATAGATAACCTGCATCTGCATAGCCAATCAAAACTGGTTTTGCATTGTTAGGATAGAATAATCCTAAATCAATCGTTCCTTGAAGGTAACGAAACACATGCTTGATTCCGCTCCAGTGTCTTTTCGTAGGGGCGGAACTGAATCTTGCTAATAAATTAACTGCAAAAGATATATCGGGGCGAGTACAATTTGTAAGGTACATTAGTGCTCCAATAGCACTGAAGTAAGGTACTTCTGAACCGAGAATTCCTTCAGAGTCCTCGCAAGGGCGAAATGGATCTTTATTAACATCAAGGGATCTTACGACCATTGGGGTACTTAATGGGTTACATTTATCCATATTGAACCGCTTTATGATCTTTCTCGTGTAGTTTGATTGATGGACAAGTATTCCACTCTGCAAGTGTTCAATCTATAAACCGAGATAGTATTTTGTTCTCCCAAGGTCTTTCATTTCAAATTCCCTTTTCAAATAAGAGATCACTTCGTGAATCTCCTCATTTGTTCCAATGATATTTAAATCATCAACATAGACAGCGATAATTACACATCCAGATGTCGTTTTCTTGATAAAAATGCAAGGGCAAAGAGGATCGTTAACATACCCCTTTTGTGATAAGTATTCGTTTAATCAATTATACCACATGCGTCCGGATTGCTTTAATCCGTATAAAGACCTTTCCAACTTGACTGAATACCTTTCCCTAGGTTTTGAACTTGATGCTTCATGCATCTTAAAACCCTCAGGAATTCTCATGTAGATTTCAACATCAAGTGATCCGTATAAATAAGCTGTAACGACATCCATGAGGTGCATATTAAGTCTCTCATGTACTGCTAGACTTATGAGGTATCTAAACGTGATTCCATCCATGACAGGAGAATACGTTTCTTTAAAATTGATACTGGGCCTTTGGGAAAAACCTTGTGCAACAAGCCTAGCCTTGTATCTCACAATTTCATTTTTCTCATTTCTCTTTCTTACAAATACCCATTTATATCCAACAGGTCTCACATTTTCAGGTGTGAGTACTATAGGCCCAAAAACCTTACGCTTATTAAGCGAGTCTAGTTCAGTTTCAACTGCCTTTTTCCACTCAATCCAATCGGGTCGACTTTTACAATCAGTAATCGACCGTGGCTCGAGATCTCCATTATTTTCATTCATGATATCAATGGCCACGTTATATGAGAATATATCATCGATATCCTCATTTCGGTTCCATATAATGCCTGTGCTAGCATAATTTATCGAGATTTCTTGATTTTCCTGGTCCTGTAATTCTACAGGAATTTATTCCTCCATTACAGAGTCGTCTCGTCTATTCGTTGCTATAATTTTGCGAGGATTTTTATTCTTAGAACCAGGTGGCCTCCCACGTTTTGGGCGTGTTGTGATTTCATGATTCACTTTGTTTTCAGATTTTTCCTTTGGGATTTCAATCTGAACTGGAGCATTCACAGCTGGTATATGAGATTTTGTTACTCTCTTTGTATCTGTAAAAGCATCAGGAAGTCGATTTGCTATTTCTTGTAAATGCAAAATCTTTTCAACTTGTCTTTCACAATCCCTTGTATAAGGATCAAGATGCATTAATGTTAGTATAAACCAAGTAATTTTCTCTTCCAGCTATTTTCTTCCATCCCCCAATGTTGGAAAATTTTCTTCATTAAAATGGCAATCGGCAAAACGAGCTGTGAAAATATTGCCAGTTTGAGGTTTAAAATATTTAACAATGGATGGGCTTTCGAAGCCAACATAAATCCCAAGACTCCTTTATGGTCCCATCTTTGTTCTTTGAGACGGTGCAATAGGCACATAAATGGCGCAACCAAAAATCCTCAGATGGGATACATTTGGCACTTGTCCGAATGCAAGTTGCATTGGAGAGTGATCATTATATGCACTTGGTCTGATGCGAATTAATGCCACAGCATGTAATATTGCATGACCCCATATCGAAGTGGGAAGCTTTGTTCTTATTACAAGTGGCCTAGCAATAAGCTGAAGGCGCTTGATCAATGATTTAGCAAGACCATTTTGCGTGTGAACATGAGCAACATAATGTTCAACACTTATCCCCACTGACATACAATAATCATCGAATGCCTGGGATGTGAATTCACCAACATTGTCGAGTCTGATTTTCTTTATTGTATGATCAGGGAACTGTGCTCGCAAGCCAAATTATTGTGGTATCTTCCATCGATTCCTAGGTTTCAACGATTATTTGCTGACCCGAAAGATTCAGATAATATGCGATGGCATGTCGAGAAACGTGTCATTGATACCAAAATGCGTCATCCAGCCGATTCACTACAATGGGCCAATGTCGACAACTTATTCTCAGAATTTGGATCAGAGTCTAGGAATTTACGCCTTGGATTGTCTACTGCTGGGGTGAATCCGCATGGAAATCTTAGTAGTCAACATAGTACATGGCCCATGATATTAGTGATATACAACCTACCTCCTAGACTAATGATGGACCAAAATTATACGAATCAGAAACACAGTATAACCCCCTTATTTAGACATTTTGTCTATTTAACTTTTGCTTGTTAGTTCAGATATATTTTTACAGGGTAATTCAGAGCTTAGAGAGAATACACTCTAAAGAGGAGCTTTTTAAGCAGAAAAGATGTTACGAGTCAATCCAAGGTCAAGATCATATGCCGACTGAAGAAATATCAAGGATCCTGACGTTGAAGCACTCGTAATAAATTAATCAGAAGAATCAGGAGAGGAATCAAGACAGCCCGGGGAAGAAACACATTGACAATTTTGTGAAAAGACTGCACAAAACTGTATAAAATCACACATTGGGCAAGGTGACCGGCCACTTGGGCAAGAGGTGGCCAAAGCCACCCCTCCTCCTCCTCCACCACCGGCAACCGGCGGCTCCTCCTCCCTTGACCGGCGGCTTTCCTCCTCCTCCACATGTCTCCTCCTCCTTCCTCCTCCTCTCCTTCCTCCATGTGTGGCCATCTCCTCCCTTCATTTTCTCCTCCAATCACCATGCAACACTTGCCTCCATCTCCTCCTCCTCCCATGGCTATATAAGGAGGAGCTCCTCCTCATTTGAAATCATCCCTCACTTGTAAAAAAACACTTCTTTCTCTAAGTTATGTATTTGTAAAGTTAGGCTTTGGAAATAAAGGATAGCTCCCTTGGCGCTTCAACGGTTGTAAGTATTATTTCTAGTATTTATTCAACTGTTTATTTCCTTAGTTATAATTTTTAGCGCGATGAATAGTAGCTAAACTAGTAGTTCGGTAGAAGGGGCGCACTTGTATTATAAAATGTTTTAAGACTATTAACTTAGTGTCTAGTCTTAGTATTCAAAACTTGTTCTATGTGCCATATATCAAGTCAGAGTTTCCAAGGTTGAGTGGAAGCTGTCACAAGCAAAGCTCTGCCGTGGAAATTCGTGATCATACTCGGTAAGTGGAAGCTGTCACAAGCAAAACTTATCGAGGAGTTCGACTTATCTAAAACACCACTTGGTCAATAACGTAACTGGGAGATCAAGTGGATGCACTTACAGCTAAGATACTTCGAAAGGAGGAATTAGTTTTGCTTAGAACAAGTGTTGCTTTAAACGATATTGCAAGTCTTGCGCTACGAAAGGGCCTCGATTCATCTTTGAATACTTAGATAATTCACTAAAGGTCAATGATAAACAGGATATAATACAAGGCCCCTGAAACCGAACATTTCTCTTTAATTATAAACTGTAATTTACTTTCCAGTATTAAAACCAACCAACCAATCAATCAATCAATCACTTAGCTGGTAGCTTTAAAACCAACCAACCGACCTAAAACACGCTCTCTCGCTGGACAACCCCCTCAAAGAACATCTATTCCCCTGATTCCCTTGGGTTCGACCCCTACTTACCAAGTACTACCCAGTAGTATAGTTGCGAGTAGCGGACTATTATAAATTTATTCTTGACGTTTGCACATAACGACTGTGCATCCATCAACTAACCATGAAGCGCAGATATATGATGCTTTCTTTGTTGATATCGGGTCCTAAGGAGCCTGGAAATGATATAGATGTATACTTGGCTCCCTTGATAGATGATCTGAAGCTTTTATGGAATGAAGGAGTACGGACATTTGATGCATCCAGGCAAGAATATTTCAATATGCGTGTCATGCTAATGTGTACCATCAATGACTTCCCTGCTTATGGTAACTTGTCCAGGTACAGTATTAAAGGGTACAAAGCCTGTCCAATATGCGGGGAATCAACACATTCACGTTACCTAAAGAATTGTCGAAAAATGATTTACATATGGCATCGACATTTCTTACTGAGGCATCATCCTTACAGGTGAAAGAAAGCTACATTCAACGGTGAGACCGAACACGCAATAGAACTTCAACCATGTTCAGGTTATGAAATACATGAGAAAATTTAGAATATTACAAATCGATTTGGAAAACCTAGTGCACGCACAGAAAGTGCTCCATGGAAGAAGGGATCTATATTTTTCGATCTCCCTTATTGGCATACACTTGACATTCGACACTGTGTTGATGTGATGCACGTAGAAAAGAATATATGTGATAGTCTGATCGGCACATTATTAAAAATTCCTGGGAAAACGAAGGATGGAGTTAAAGCGAGACTGGATATGCTAGATATGAACATTCGTACCAAATCAGCACCAGAATTCCAAGGGTAACGTACATATCTGCCTCCATCATGCACCACTCTTTCTAAGAGTGAAAAATCTAGATTTTGCGGATGTCTTAAAGGAGTTATGGCTTCTCTTCAAATATTGCCACATTGGTTTCGATGAAGGATCTTCGTTTGAATGGATTAAAATCTCACGACTATCACACTTTACTTCAACAGATGTTGCCTATTGCAATTAGAGGTATATTGCCTCCAAAAGTGAGAGCCGCTATACAAAGACTTTGCGTGATTTTTAGCTCGTTATGTGCTAAGGTTGTTGATCCAACGGAGCTTGATAGATTACAAGAGCAAGTAGTGATTACATTATGCCAACTTGAGATGTTCTTCCCACCATCATTTTTCGATATAATGGTTCATTTAACTGTTCATTTGGTGCGCGAGGTTCGTATGTGTACCGAGAAATACACAAAGTGTTCGTTGGAAGGTAGTTAAGGTACGAAGTCTCATGTCTGTTATCTTTTTAATAGCTTTAGCATTAAATATAATGTGTGATGAGAAATTATTGATCGTGTGCAGTGTCCACAACAACCGCCGGGTCACTTATGCGGTTATTATGTTATGAATTTTATTCGAGACATAATCCAGTTTGTACGTGCTAATAACGGGGCGGAGATTGATGATCTTAGCCAAGTAATATCTTATTAGACTTGTATTATTTTATAAGTTGTCAATAATGACTTTGGTTTGGTTTGAACTAATTGAAACTTTTATGTATTGACTTACTTTTATCTTGCTTTTCATTGGTTGTAGTTTTTCCTAATGGAAGTGAATCATACGAAGACTCGAAGATCAATGAAGTAAGGGAAATGAGTGCCGCCTACTTGTATGACTATATAAACGACCGTTACCCAGTTGTTATAGGACATGAATCTTAGGTTTGTTGTGTGTATTTGAATATTATAACTTTTGTGTTGCCATTAATGTTTGCACATGAAAGATGTGTACTTGTATATTCTATTCTATCTTTGAAATGAATGTATGTCAATGTTATTGAGAAACAGCGCATTGGTAATTGAACAGCAGGGTATTTGTAATTGATCTATGTTTGTAAAATTTCAGGGTGGATTTGAGCTAATTTAAGCCCAACCTGCCAAATTTTTGTATACATTATGCATCGGTTGGGAGTAAAACCGATGCATAATATATACCCTTATGCATCGGTTTTACTTCAAACCGATGCATAAACATACCATTATGCATCGGTTTTATGTAATAACCGATGCGTAAGTCTCGGACCTTACGCATCGGTTCTAGTAAAACTGATGCATAAGGTCCGAGCCTTTCGCATCGCTGGCTTATGCATCGATTTAAAACCGATGCATAAAGGCCTCAATAACCGATGCATAAGCCCCCTTCTGTAGTAGTGTCATCTCAACATATCCCAAAAAAATGCACCTAGGTGATAGGTTTTTTCATCTCAACATATCACGACCAAAGTTTCCCATGGAGATGTTGAGTTCGATCACCTGCAGTTTCATCTATGCATCAGTCGATCAAGCAGTGAGGGTGTCTCTTTGGGGGAACCTAACCTCTGAGTCGCATCACGTGGATGGGCCTTGGATTATTATAGGGGACTTCAATGTTATCGCCTCGTGGAATGAGAAACAAGAAGGCAACGGTGCTAACGTTAGAGCGATGTTGGATTTTAACAACTTTATGGTCCATGTAGGGGTCTCCGACGCAGGTTACTCAGGTTGCTCTTACACCTGGCTGAATAACCAACATGGGACGAGTAGGATCTGGGAGCGGCTGGACAGGGCCCTACTCAATGGTATCGCTCTGACGGAATTTTCCGAGCTCCAGGTTCTTCATCTTTCTCGGGTCTCATCTGATCATTGCCCTCTTCTACTGTCCTTTACTAAACCTTGTGCGAGGCGGAGGTCCTTCAAATTCTTAACGGCATGGACAATGCACGAGGATTTCCTAAAGGTGGTTGACAGTAATTGGGCCGATCAGGCCCACAAAGACCCACTCCAAAATTTTGGGCTCAAACTAAAAAAACTGAGAGCAGCCTTGACAGTCTGGAACTGGGCAACGTTTGGTGACGTGAACAAATTGGTAAAAGAGAAGCGTGCCCTGGTAGACAATTTGGAAGCTCGGTTGCAAATCAGCTGGGACGACGCGATTCATGGCGATTTGATCCGGGCGAAATCAGATTCGAACTCGTACATGAGATACCATTTTAGCATGTTAGAGGAGAAAGCAAAGATAAAGTGGATTCAGGAAGGAGAACGTAACACTGCTCTTTTCCACGCTGCGATAAAATCAAGGCGCATTCAGAATAGCTGCTGGCTTCAATTGGCTGATGGGACACATACAGATGATACCAAAGTTATAGTGGCGACTGCGGCAAACCGCTCCAACTCATTCGCAAACTATGCTAAATGACCTAATTCCTTTGTCTGTCTCTGATACAGAGAATTCCGACCTTTACCTTGCGCCGGACGAGGATGAAATCCACAAGGTTCTCCTGAACATGAATCAAAACAGCTCCCGGCCAGGTCTGGACGGCTTCACAAGTAAGTTCGTCGACACCTACTGTTGGCCTATTATAAAAAAATGACATATGTGAAGCAGTAAGGGGTTCTTCAGTGGTCTTCATATTTCGAAGCTTATTTCTGCTACGAACATCATGTTATTACCTAAAGTGAAAAAAGCCATCTCTCTGGACCAGCTTCGTCCTATTAGTCTGTGCAACTTCGTCCATAAGATTTTATCTAATCCTCTTAATTCCAGATTGAAAAAAGTTCTCGCTGGTATAATCAGTAAGGAGCAATATGGATTTCTAGAGGGTCGGAGTATCCATGAAAATATTGGGATTGCTCACGACCTAGTTCGAGACATCGATCATAAAGTTTTTGGTGGCAACATTATGATGAAGCTAGACATGTCAAAGGCCTATGATCGCCTTTCTTGGCGTTTCCTATTAAGAGTCATGCGGGCTTTTGGCTTTTCTCATCAGTGGTGTTATGTGGTGTATATGAACTTATTTAACTGTTGGTACTCTATTGTCTGGGTGGAAAAAGCTTCGACTTCTTCAAATCCAATAGGGGAGTGCGACAAGGTGATCCCATATCCCCTAGTCTCTTTATTTTAGCTATGGACTATTTCAGCAGGCTGTATAACTCCTCGGTGATGAATAACAAAATCAAGGTGTATATTGCCCTTTCGGATATTCCTCCTCTGCATCACTTATTATACGCCGATGACCCCTCTTATTAACTAGTGGAACGAAAGATTCAGTTTGCAAGATGATCGAGATTATCACTAATTTTTGTGAAGTCTCAGGGCAGATGCTTGATCGGTTGTAATTCAGTGTAAATATTCAATAAGAATTATCAAATTACTTATGCCAAAACGGTTAATCAAAACAATTTATATTTTGACTTGGGAATTCGAGGTCGTACCCAGAGGATATGTGATCAAACTAATTAGTGCTAACGATTAAACCTAGAGTGTCTAATGGTTTGGGGGGGGGGGGGGTTTGGTCCTCGAAAGAGGTTGATAGAAAAAGATTTACTATCCAAGAAAAAGATTTAGTCGATGAAAAAGGTAAACAATCAATCAAAGATGACTAGGGTTCTAATCCCCTCCTAGACAATTACTGCGACGGCGAATTAGAACACCATTGATGGACTCAAACACACACATTTAGAATTTAGCCATGTAACATTAATACTAGGTTCCACTCGCGCTACAACCTAGCATCAAGAGGTTACACCTCGCATAGCACCTCACACTCGCGCTTTATTGGTGCTATAGCACATTATTTATCTAGCCTCACACTCGCGCTTTATTGGCTAAATAAATCATGCACTTGTTAAATTCATGCCATTCTCATTAGGATTAAAGCATCGCCATGTAACACTAAAATCCAAATGTCTCTTCAATTCTATCATTTGAAATCATACTGTAGAAAGTTGACAGAGGAAAAATATTTTTTTCTTTCTTGAAAAGTTTAAGTACATAGCAGCTAATATATAGTAAACTATTCTTCCTCATGAATATTCTACCTCCTAATCATATAATTTAAATTTCCTAATTTATTCAGATCTGATTTCAATCAAATATCTTGATATATTCTTCAACACTCACCCTCAAGTTGGTGCAAAGATATCAGTCATGCCCAACTTGCTTACTTGAAGCTCAAATGTCTGTCTCGGTAAACCTTTAGTCAAGATATCTGCGACTTGCTGTGTAGTGGGTACAAATGGAGTGCACACTACTCCTCCTTCAAGTTTTTCTTTTATAAAATGCCTATCAATCTCGACATGTTTCGTTCTGTCATGTAGAACTGGATTATGAGCAATACTGATCGCTGCCTTGTTATCGCAATATAGTTTCATAGGCAGACTTACTTGTTTCTCTAGCTCTTCCAGAACCCTTTTTAGCCAAAGAATTTCACATACTCCTTGTGCCATTGATCTAAATTCTGCTTCTGCACTACTTCTTGCAACAACACTTTGTTTCTTGCTTCTCCAAGTGACTAGGTTGCCCCATAGGAATGTACAATATCCCGATGTTGACCTTCTATCACTTATAGAACCTGCCCAATCAGCATCTGTATACACCTCAATTTCTCTACTTTTATTTTTTTCGAAAAAAAGTCCCTTTCCTGGCGTGCTCTTCAAATAACGAATAATTCGATAAACTGCTTCCAAATGTTCTTCACATGGACAATGCATAAACTGGCTTACCAGACTCACTGCAAAAGCTATATCGGGACGTGTATGTGACAAGTAAATTAATTTTCCAACAAGTCTTTGGTATCTTCCCTTGTCTACTGGAACTCCATCTTTAACATCTCCGAGTTTGACATTCGGTTCTATTGGAGTATCAGCGGGTTTGCAGCCACTCATTCCAGTCTCTTTCAATAGATCTAGAATATATTTCCGCTGTGTCACCACAATACCTCTTTTTGATCTTGCTATCTCCATACCAAGAAAGTACTTTAGTTGCCCCAAGTCTTTGATTTCAAACTCCTTTGCTAGGCTCTGCTTTAATCTTATCATCTCTTGTAAATCATCTCCTGTCAGAATTATATCATCCACATATACAATCAACACCGTCATCTTATTAGTGGTAGATTTCTTTACGAAGAGGGTATGATCTGATTGTCCTTGGGTGTATCCTTGACTTTTGAGGAAATTTGTAAATCTCTCAAACCAAGCTCTAGGAGACTGTTTGAGACCGTATAGAGATCGTTTTAGCTTGCAAACCTTATTTCCAAACTTCTCAGTAAAGCCCGGTGGAGGCTCCATATAAACTTCTTCCTCTAGGTCTCCATTCAAAAAGGCATTCTTCACATCTAATTGATTCAGAGGCCAATCAAGATTAGCAGCAATTGACAAGAGCACCCGAACTGTATTTAGCTTTGCTACCGGCGAAAAAGTCTCAGAATAGTCTACTCCATAAGTTTGGGTGTAGCCCTTAGCTACCAAGCGAGCTTTGTATCTCTCCAGTGATCCATCTGAATTGTACTTCAAAGTAAATATCCATTTACTTCCAACTATTGACTTTCCTTTTGGCAGATCCACTTTCTCCCAAGTAGCATTCTTTTCCAGAGCTTTAATTTCCTCCAAAATCGCTTCTTTCCATTCAGGAACATTTAGAGCTTCTTCAACACTATTAGGAATGACCACACTAGACATTCGTGAAACAAAAGCACGATACGAAGGTGAAATACTTTTGTATGAGACAAAATTGGACAAAGGATATTTTGTACAAGATCTAGTACCTTTCCTCAGAGCAATAGGAAGATCAAGTTTACTAGAAGGATTTGATTCGAAGTTACCTTGGGAATAAGAGCAATCGTCATGAACTTCATGATCCAACCTTTGATCAGATTCTTGAGAGTGCTGTGGATTGGAGCCTCCTTTCTTCCTTGAGTAAACAAGACCTTTAAACCGTTCCATATACTTCTCTGCAGTTTCAGTGTTCTGACTATGATATGGCACCATCACTGGTCTTTCACTATTTTCAATATTTAATTCATTTGTTTCCAAAACACAATCTGTTGGCTCAATTTGTTTCTCTTTTGGTAGATGTTTGACAGAATCATCATCTAACTCAAAAACCATACTATCTAAGAACTCATCTCCACTAGTATTCTCCCCCTGGAGATGAGAAGCGTAGTACAAATCATTTTCAAAAAATGTGACATCCATTGACACAAACATTTTTTTTGAAACTGGATCAAAACACTTGTAACCCCTCTGATTCGTAGGATATCCTACAAAAATACATTTATGTGCCTTAGGATCAAATTTAGAACGGCGAGGATCATGATTATGAACAAAGGCAACACTCCCAAATACTTTCAAAGGAATATTTGTTACTAGTCGTGTGGTAGGAAAACATGCAGTAAGCATCTGAATTGGTGTTTTAAAACCTAAGATTCTCGAAGGTAATCTATTAATTAGATAAGTGGCTGTTAAAACAGCTTCTCCCCAAAGATACCTAGGAACCTTAGTTTTAAAACTCATAGCTCTAACCATTTCAAGAAGGTGTCTATTTTTTCTCTCAGCGACTCCATTTTGTTGAGGTGTATTATTACATGAACTTTGGTGAATGATTCCTTTTTCTACGAAAAAATTCCCCAACATATTATTAAAAAATTCTTTTCCATTGTCACTGCGAAAAATTTTAATCGGGGTTTGAAATTGTGTTTGTATTAAGATGTAAAAGATTTTGAACACACTCTCAACGTCAGATTTTTCTTTCAAAAGGAAAACCCAGGTTACTCTAGTATGATCATCTATAAAAGTAACAAACCATCTTTTCCCAGCAAGAGTTGGCACTCTCGAAGAACCCCATACATCACTATGAATCATGGTAAATGGTTTTGATCCCTTATATGGTTGAGGTGAAAAAACAACACGATGGTGTTTTGCTAACTCACAATATTCACATCGAAAAACATGACTTTTATTCTTAAATAAGTCAGGTAACAAATGCTTTAAATATTGAAAACTTGGATGTCCTAATCGATAATGCCATAACATAATCTTACTGTCACTGGAAACAGAAATAGAATTACAGCAAGTTGGTAGGTCTTGCCTCTCAAAGTTTGATCCTTTACTAAGAAGGTAGAGGCCACAATCCTGTTTAGCACCCCCAATCATCTTCCCCGAGGTGGAATCCTGAAATTCACAACCAGAAGGCCAAAAAGTGACTCGACAATTATGATCAAGAGTTAATTTACTGACCGACAAGAGATTGTAAGACAAAAGCGGAACATGAAGGACATTTTTAAGAGTCAAAGACGGAGTAATGATGACTGTTCCTTTCCCAGCGATGGTAGCAAAAGAGCCATCTGCCATTTTAACCTTTTTATTCCCTGCGCAAGGTGTATATGACGAAAAGAACTGGGAAGTACCAGTCATATGATCAGTAGCTCCTGAATCTAATATCCAAGAGTTATCAGAACTGGTACAAGCAATAGCTGCAGTGAAAGAATTACCTGACTGGACAAGGGAACAAGATGGGTTCGAGTTGTTCAACGATTGTGGCTGAAAGAGTTTGTATAGATGCTCTAATTGTTCCTTTGTGAAAGGAAGGGATTCTGATGAAAGATGTGGATCAGAATGACTAGCCTGAAATGCACGAGAATCTCCCCCTGATTTAGTGTCACTGCCGGATTTTCTCTTCCAGTTTGCTGGTTTTCCATGTAGCTTCCAACAACTGTCTCGTGTATGCCACGGTCTTTTACAATGATCACACCAAGGCCTCTGTTTCCCTCCTCTCATGCCTTCTTCTGAATCTACACCGCGAATCGCAAGAGCAGATCCTTCTCCTTCTATCTTGATATCATCAAATTTTTTCAGCATCACTTCTCGTCGTGCTTCTTCTCTTCGCACTTCTGAAAATACTTCTCTTATTGTGGGCAGGGGTCTTTTCCCTAATATACGTCCTCTAACCTCGTCGAGATCTTTGTTTAATCCAGCCAAGAATACAAAGACACGACCTTTCTCAATCTTCTTTTGGTATCGAACACTATCATTAGGATTTTCCCACTTTTCATCTTCAAACATGTCCAATTCCTGCCATATCGTCATCATCTCGTTGTAGTAGGTCGTTACACCACGATCACCTTGTTGCATCTTCCACATCCGGGTGTTTAATTCATACAACTGTGAGTAATTGTCCAAATCGGAGTAGGTTTCCCGGACCGCTTCCCAAACATCACTAGCTGTGGGCAAGAACATAAAAGGTTTTCCAACTGCTGGTTCCATTGAGTTGATCAGCCATGCAATCACCATTGAATTTTCGGATCGCCACTGCTTGTATTTTGGATCAGTAGTGGCTAGTACTTTGATTTCACCATTCAAGTGTCCGAGTTTCCCTTTGCCGTCAATCACCAAACGAACGGACTGAGACCACTCAAGATAATTTTTTCCATTCAATTTGTGAATGGTAATCTGAAGAGAATTATCATAGGAAGCCGCCGAGGTTGGCTGGAAACTTCCTTCTGATGAAATCGCGCCACTAGTGGCATTTGTAGAGGTTGAACTAGAGCCAACCATCGC
Organism: Rhodiola kirilowii; assembly: GCA_033675215.1. NCBI lineage: Eukaryota > Viridiplantae > Streptophyta > Magnoliopsida > Saxifragales > Crassulaceae > Rhodiola > Rhodiola kirilowii. Next base: position 4,971,791 of record CM066203.1, on the reverse strand, counting down.
AGCTTTGAAATTCATGGCACTCATACCATGTAGAAAGTTGACAGAGGAAAAATATTTTTTTCTTTCTTGAAAAGTTTAAGTACATAGCAGCTAATATATAGTAAACTATTCTTCCTCATGAATATTCTACCTCCTAATCATATAATTTAAATTTCCTAATTTATTCAGATCTGATTTCAATCAAATATCTTGATATATTCTTCAACACATACTTTTCAGGGGTTAGCTACATCAAGCATGAAATCAACTAGAATTCCTATTTCGGACTTGTTAAAAACATGTCATAGGTAATTCAAAAACATTAAGTTCAAATGAAGAAGAGTCATGTGTAAAATCATTCATCAATGGTATTCATAGTATTAGCAATGTCACAAACATGTCTAGGGGTTCATAGAACCCCAACCAATATCACTACTCACTCATAGTGAGATTACAACCCATAACAATGGTAGAAAAACAGAAAAACATGGAGAGTGTAGAGTTTTTAGATCTAGAACCAATATGGAGCCCTAATGATGGAAGATGATCACGATTTGAGATGTTGATGATGATCAAGTAGGATGTAATCTTCTCCCAGCAGTTTTTCGTCCAAAAGCCAGCTGAAAATCGCCCAGAAAAATCGAACCTTTGCTGAAAAACCCTAACTTTCTATTTATAGTTCAGCAGAAAAACGTAGCCTTTACGTCGTGTGCGTTCGCACAGATGGTTTGTGCGTTCGCACAGATGCCTGAAATTCTATTCTGTGCTTTCTTGGCCTCAGTTTGTGCGAACGCACAACATTGTTGTGCTTCTGGTCTAGCTTGTGCGTTCGCACAGATGTAGGTGTGCGTTCGCACAGAAGGCAAAAATACTGACTTGTGCTTTCTTGATTTGAGTTGTGCGAACGCACAACATTGTTGTGCTTCTGCCTTGATCTGTGCGTTCGCACAGATGCGGGTGTGCGACCGCACATAATTTGAGGGTTTGTGCTCCGACTTTACTTCTGCTTGTTTTTGCTCCAGAATGCTCGGTTTTGCTCCAAAATCAATGTCTACTTGTGTTCTTGGCTTAAACTCCGTAATTCGCCTGAAATGAACCACAAGGCATCAAATAGCAAGTGAAATCGTGATAAAACGAACGAAATAGTAAGCATAGAGGTTGCCTAAAATGCATATATTTTAGTGGTATCAAATCACCCCACACTTATCGTTTGATCGTCCCGAGCAAACTAATCATATAGATCATTAATCAGTATTGCAATTTCAACTACTAAGGATCCATCCAAGGAGAACTCCATACGGATTATAAAACCAAGCAAAATACTAAAAGGCGAAAGCTACTAATGATAAACCACTTTCGTAGGTGACACGAGTGCATTTAGCGAATGCACTAAGCCTTTAAACCCCTAGGCTACCCTAGTGGAGGAGTTGTAGTCTCCTGAGAGTTTTCAGAAACGGGAATACTCACAAATCCCACAAAGAGAACAATCATCCAATTATGCATTTTAGTTCATAGATGTCAAAGTACTAGGCAAGGTATTTCTCATGAAGCTCATTATGTATTCAACTAGATGTGTGCATTTCAATCACTACATGAAGCCTTTTCAAATCCTTATAGAAATTCATGAATTAAGACATTCGAGCAAATCAAAGCAAGGACTAATAAATCTTTAATCAAGGATTCTAGTCATTTTCTATGTTAGTGACTTCAAGAAAACAATCTAATAGTCGCAAAGAATCTTGTTGGATCATTCACCAATGCTAGCAAGGAGGCTAGTCCATTGGCTTGTGAGCCTTGAACTCATTCTCAAGCCTAGGACGCAAAGGTCACTTAGTCATAAGAGAAGAGGAGTCCCAACATTACAGTTTTTGTATACCCTTGCAAATCATTTCATGCCTAAGTATAAAAGAATACGAGGCTCGTCCCTTAGTGAATTCTTGCTAGTAAGTATTAATTGCCTCATTGGTTTTCATGCTAGAGAATGGCGGGATAGCCGATTGTCAAATCTAAGTGCTTCGTATTTTCTTTTCCCTTTTTTTTCAAATGGCCTTAGGCCTACAAATGCTTTCGAGGGGGGACTTACCTCCCTAACCCCCGGCATTTGTATATTTTGATTAAAACTTCTCGTGTACATCGAGAGAGTTTTTAGTCGGGGCTTTGCCCTCTTTTGACCATAAGAATGAAGTATATATTTTTTTCGTTGGGGCCATTTTTCACCCTCTTTTGACTCCACACTTAGAGCTTGACAAAGGGCTAAGTGTTAAAAATGGAGCATGACAAACCAACAAGATAAAATCCACTAGATAAACAAGGTCACTAAGGTCACCTAAAGGCAATCATGGCATGCAAGGGTTTTAGAATTGAAATTTTTCGATTTTATGCTTTCAAAGATCAACTCTTTAGTCTCGACGAGAAAAAGCTTAGAATAAATGATAAAGAAATGCTAGTACATGCTTTGGTCCTCAAGAATGAAAGTCAACAATCCAATCCATTAGTCATCTAAAGGATCAATCAAGTGAAATCATGCACGACTAGTTGAATTTAGAGATGAAGTTTTTCGAAAATGTAGCCTTGCCTAGACTTTTTGTTTTCATTAATAATTTGAGATTTTTGGATGAATTGTGCAATGGTGCAAGTGTTTTTCTTTGTTCTAATCATGAGTTACCTTGGTTTAACAAGGGAAAGCACATCAAGCAAGCAAAGACATCTCATATAGAACATGCAATGTCAAATATAGTCCACCCCACACTTGGCAATTGCTTAGTCCCTAAGCAATTTATAGAATTAAAAGCGAAGAGGAAGTTAAGAAGAACTTCTCTCGTTTGGAGGGTAGTCCTTTCAAGAATCGAGATTTGCTTGCTTGTTGATCTGGTCTTGCTCAAAAGGTTCGATTTATGGGTTCCCTTTTTACTATATGAGAACATGAAATAATGAGAATGTTAAACACACAATGTAGGGAAATCATCATCGAAAAAATGGAAATACTAAGCAAGTTGATTCATAATCTTGTAAAATTTGCCACAATAGGGAGTGTGCAAACGCACACCAGGATCTGTGCGAACGCACAGATGGGAACAGACGCACAGAAATTGTGTGTGAGCGCACAAATGTGTGCGTTCTCGATTTTGAGGGAGAATGACTGTTGTGCGAGGGCACAAGTAGGTCTGTGCGAGCGCACAAGTAAAAACAGACACACAACATTGTTGTGCGTGCGCACAAATATTGTGCGTTCATGATAGACGTGGATTTGGCCTGCTGTGCGAACGCACAAAGAAGTCTGTGCGAGCGCACAGATTTCTCGAAGTAAAAATCTAAGTCGGTTCCACAACGTATATCAACACTCCTGCACAAAATTTCTAAACCTCACACTTATGCCTTATCAAAACATCCAGTCAATCTAGCACACCACCACAGGGTGACCCAAACTCCCATCAATCATCAAATACACGCACACGCACTATCATAGTTCAAATTTTCACCGTTTCACATGAATAGCTCAAACAACATGGCAAATGCAGATCCAATCAACTTAAACACTATGAGGATCATGGGAAAGACACTTACGAGCCTAGTTTAACGTCTTGGCTAAGACGGAGCCGAATCTTTTCGTGACTAGAAGCACACTAAGAGAAGTCCCGAGTGGGATCCCTTCTCTAGCGGTATTGCGTGAAGTGGAGGATTCAATCCGGGTTCTTCGAAGAGTTGCAAGCAACTTGCTTAACAGCTCTTTTCCAAAGCGATGCTTGCTTCCTCCCTTCTACCGTTTTAGCTTTTGCTTTTCTGTTCAACTCATCATGGCATGAGAACACCCTTTTGTGATCAATAGGAGGGTCTTCGTCGGGGTCAATCGACTTGTACAAATCTTTCCTTGTTACTTTCTTGACCTCAACATTCTCGGCCCAAGTACCCTTTTGCTCTTCTGAATCAGACGACTTTTGTATAGCCTCTTGTTCATCCATAGGCTTTTCTAACCTAATCTTTTCTCCTCCAATTTTCAACGTCAATTTTCCTTTCCCTAGATCAACTTTAAAATTTGCGGTGGCCAGGAAAGGGCGCCCGAAAATAAGAGACGTGTTGAGATTACTCCCCGTATCCATCACTACGAAATCACAAGGTATGTGGAACTTGTCTATCTTTATAGGAACATTCTCGATTAATCCCTTGGGATTCCTTGTGGTTCCATCAGCTAATTGCATCACCATCTTGGTATCCTTCATCCCTTCTAGCCCCAGTTTATAATAAGTTGCTAGCGGCATGATACTAACACTAGCACCGAGGTCGGCTAGTGGGTTTTCAAAGCTCACGGCGCCAATAGAGCATGGGATGGCGAATCGGCCGGGGTCTTTCATTTTGAGAGGTATTTGTTCTGAGAAAAGGGCGCTGCACTCATAGTTTAGGGCTACCATGCTAGATTCCTCAATGACTCTACGTCCAGATGCAATATCTTTTAAGAACTTTGCGTAGATAGGATTTTGAGCGATAACTTCATGGAATGGGAGAGTAACATATAACTTTTTCAGCATTTCCACAAACCGTTTGAAGTGAAGATCTAACTTGCTCTTGTTGAGTCTTTGGGGGAAAGGGACCATCGGCACATATTTCCTCATCAAAACCGGCTCTTCCTTCTCTTTCTCTATTTCTGTAGGAACTTGAAGTTCAATTCCAGGATTTTCATGAGCAACTTCAAACTCAATTTCCTTGTTACTAGGGCTTGGCTCTCCATGAGGATTAGGAAGGACTCTCCCACTCTTCAACGTTATGGCATCGACATTCGTGATGTATGGCTCTTCATCTTTAAGAAAAATGGCATTGCAATGCTCTATAGAGCTTACATCCGGTTGAGACGGGAGTTTCCCGATTTGCTTCATGAGGGCATTCTCTCTAAAAAGCCTTTTGTTTTCTGCCACTAATTCATCCAGCTTTGCTTCCATTCTTCGGTTGCTCTCTTTGTTACTCTCCATCATTTGCGCCATCATAGACATCATAGAATTATCTTGAGAGTTATAGGAAGAATTCCCTTGGTCATTCATATTAGACTTGGCTTGATCTGGCTTTTGACTTTGGTGATTCCCTTGAAAATTCTGAGAATTTTGATTTGAACCTTGGCCTTGATTGGAATATGAATTCTGCCCTTGGTTTGAGAATGAGCCTTGCCCTTGATTTTGATTAGAGCTAGAATTATATCCTTGCCTTTGATTGTTTCCTTGATAGTTTCCTTGATAGTTTCCTTGCCCTTGAGGTCTTGAGGCGAAATTAGAGTCATTATACATCCTCTTTTGTGGAGGCTCATAGTTCCTCGAGGTGGGATTCACATTTTGATTATAGCTTCTTTGTTGGTTTACAAAATGCGCCTCCTCATAGCCATCATCATCTTCTTCATATTTACCTTCGGGACAATTTTTGGTAGAGTGTCTTGTGCTAGAACACAAAAAACAAGATTGTTGCGCCGAGACTCTTTCTTTTTCAGCTTTAGCCTTTGTCGCTTCAACAGAGTTCACCATACTGAACATACTCTCCATTCTCTTAGACAAGTCGGCCACTTCTCTCTTTAATTCAGAATTTGAGGTGTCGTCTCTAGACTTGGCCATTTTTTTGTGGTCTACCCCTTGATATTTATCGGAGTTTGAGGAGATTTTGTCCACGATTCCGAAACCTCTGGATACCGTTAAACCCATAATAGCCCCTCCGCTAGCCGTGTCCATTTGGTTTTTGGCCTCTTTACTCATGCCCAAGTAGAAATACCGCATCAAGTCTTCCGGTTTGAAATTGTGATGAGGACATTCCCTTAGATAATGTTTGAAGCGATCATACGCTTGGTGGAAGAGCTCATTATCCCTCTGAGAAAATGTGAGAATAAAATCTGTATACTTCTTGGTCTTAGACGGAGGGTAGAACTTATTGAGAAAAGCCGTAGCCAAATGTTCCCAAGTGCGAAAAGTGCCCGGATCATGATTCATAAGCCATTCTTTGGCGTCCCCATAGAGTGAAGAAGGGAATAACTTCAGAAATACGTGCTCAACCGGCACATTCTTTGGTTTATACGTCCGACAATACTCTTGAAAGTTGGCTAGATGATTTGAGGGATTTCCGGCCCCTTGAAATTGGTCATTCGTGATCATATGCACTAGAGACGATTTAACGTCGAAGTCAAAGGCATCCTCATCGGGAGGTTGATTAACCGAGCCATTTCCCTCGAGGGTGGGAGTCATGTAATCTCCCACGGGTCTTTCATCCTCATCTTCTTCCTCCTCCTCATATCTGTTGTTTCGGTTCTCTCTTCGAGGGATGGGAGGGTTCTGACGGGGGCGTCTATCATCATCATTATTATTTCTAGCCGGAGGATCTTCTATTCCATCCCCATCAATTCTATGATTTTGGACATTTCTTTGAAGAACCGGGCGGTTCTCGTTTTCATCTTCCATAATAAGTTCTTGTCTTTGGTCTTGGATAATAGGAGGAATAGAAGGTAGAGGGTTCTTTCGAGGTCTACCCCTTGGTTTCTTGGCGGTTGGGAGAGAAATATTAGAAGAAGAACCGATAGCCACGTGTTTTTCTCCTTGATACCTTGTGTGCATTCAATAGCCTGCAAGAACAACGGAGGTCCTTAGCAATGAAAGGCAAGAGAACTAATTCACAATTTTGGCACAAAACAAGCAATAACTAACGATTAAGGAAAGAGCAAACAAAACTAAATAATCAAATAGCACCTAGTTAATTAACCTATCCCCGGCAACGGCGCCATTTGATCGGTTGTAATTCAGTGTAAATATTCAATAAGAATTATCAAATACTTATGCCAAACACGGTTAATCAAAACAATTTATATTTTGACTCGGGGAATCCGAGGTCGTACCCAGAGGATAGGTGATCAAAACTAATTAGTACTAACGATTAAACCTAGAGTGTCTAATGGTTTGGGGGGGGGGGGTTTGGTCCTCGAAAGAGGTTGATAAAAAAAGATTTACTATCCAAGAAAAAGATTTAGTCGATGAAAAAGGTAAACAATCAATCAAAGATGACTAGGGTTCTAATCCCCTCCTAGACAATTACTGCGACGGCGAATTAGAACACCATTGATGGACTCAAACACACACATTTAGAATTTAGCCATGTAACATTAATACTAGGTTCCACTCGCGCTACAACCTAGCATCAAGAGGTTACACCTCGCATAGCACCTCACACTCGCGCTTTATTGGTGCTATAGCACATTATTTATCTAGCCTCACACTCGCGCTTTATTGGCTAAATAAATCATGCACTTGTTAAATTCATGTCATTCTCATTAGGATTAAAGCATCGCCATGTAACACTAAAATCCTAATGTCTCTTCAATTCTATCATTTGAAATCATACTTTTCAGGGGTTAGCTACATCAAGCATGAAATCAACTAGAATTCCTATTTCGGACTTGTTAAAAACATGCCATAGGTAATTCAAAAACATTAAGTTCAAATGAAGAAGAGTCATGTGTAAAATCATTCATCAATGGTATTCATAGTATTAGCAATGTCACAAACATGTCTAGGGGTTCATAGAACCCCAACCAATATCACTACTCACTCATAGTGAGATTACAACTCATAACAATGGTAGAAAAACATGGAGAGTGTAGAGTTTTTAGATCTAGAACCAATATGGAGCCCTAATGATGGAAGATGATCACGATTTGAGATGTTGATGATGATCAAGTAGGATGTAATCTTCTCCCAGCAGTTTTTCGTCCAAAAGCCAGCTGAAAATCGCCCAGAAAAATCGAACCTTTGCTGAAAAACCCTAACTTTCTATTTATAGTTCAGCAGAAAAACGCAGCCATTACATCGTGTGCGTTCGCACAGATGGTTTGTGCGTTCGCACAGATGCCTGAAATTCTGTTCTGTGCTTTCTTGGCCTCAGTTTGTGCGAACGCACAACATTGTTGTGCTTCTGGTCTAGCTTGTGCGTTCGCACAGATGTAGGTGTGCGTTCGCACAGAAGGCAAAAATACTGACTTGTGCTTTCTTGATTTGAGTTGTGCGAACGCACAACATTGTTGTGCTTCTGCCTTGATCTGTGCGTTCGCACAGATGCGGGTGTGCGACCGCACATAATTTGAGGGTTTGTGCTCCGACTTTACTTCTGCTCGTTTTTGCTCCAGAATGCTCGGTTTTGCTCCAAAATCAATGTCTACTTGTGTTCTTGACTTAAACTCCGTAATTCGCCTGAAATGAACCACAAGGCATCAAATAGCAAGTGAAATCGTGATAAAACGAACGAAATAGTAAGCATAGAGGTTGCCTAAAATGCATATATTTTAGTGGTATCAATGCTTAACCCAGAAAAAAGCAAAAAAAAATCTCTAGGAATTTCAATGAAGGCAGAAGGAATCTCTTCTTAACCTCACCCATTTCAAGTTAGGTTCCTTCTCTACTAACTACTTGGGGGCACCTTTATTTCTCGACAGGGCCAAAATTATCTATTTCACTCACTTGGAGGATGCCATCAAATGCAAGATTGAAGGATGGACAAAGAAGTTCCTTTCCATTATCGTAGCGGCAGAGCTACCCTCATCTCTTCAGTTTTGGGCTCCATTAGTATTCATACTCTCTCCATTATCCATGTACCACAAGGCTGTTTAAGGAGGATGAACAATCTTATGTCCAACTTTCTTTGGGGCGGGAGCAGCATGTCGAAAAAACATTAGATTCAGTGGCTCGAGGTGTGTATGTCTAAGGACGAGGGGGTTCTGGGTATCAAACTGCTCTCAGCAGTCAAGCAAGCCATGCTAGCCAAGCAAGCTTGGAATTTTCTCCTTAACAATTCCACTCGGGCCAGGTATGCTAGGGATAGATTCCTATATAGCTCTTTCAAATTTGTTATTTGGAAAGATGTTCTACCTTTAGTTACCCAGCTTTGTCAGAAGAGTGGTTATGCCTTAGGAGTTAGGGCCTTCAATGTTAACCATCTGTGTGAATGGCTAACCGTCCTTCCTTGGGAAGAGGCATCAGAATGGACTGTCAAGGAAGTTATGGAAGATCCGGCTATTAAAGAGGAGTTTGTGGCTCTCTGATGAGTCGTATTTATACGACTTGTCGAATCAACTAATATCGTTTATTTTGACACTTTATTATGCGACCAATTACTTTTTAGTGTTGTTTTGCATTTCAGGTGTTTCGGAAGCTCTAGGAGGAAACGTGCAGAAAAGACGGCATTTCATGCCGAAAAACATCATAATGGCAAATCAGATCTTTGGGCATTTGATGGAGTGCTGGGGAATGGACCGTTGAGCAGAAGAATATGAGCCATGCATCATTGCGTAGCTGACTCAATTCCATACAACTCTCTAGTTCACACCGAAAGCAACCGAGGTCATATAGAAGGTCAAATCCAGAGTTGAAGTCGGAACTGGCGCGCAGAAGTAGGAAACAGACTAAGTGACCACCGCGCCACATGTAGACATTAGCTCGACGCTAATGTCTGAAGGAAACACGGAGGTAATGTCAAGGCCAGACGCGGTGAGCTGTGAGATGCTGACGTCAACAACGCATTTGATGACGTCAGCGAGCCGAGATTTGATAATTCTAGCCCAAAAAATAAATTTAGAAACCCAGTTTATTATAAATAAGAAGCTTGAGTTAGGGTTTCCAATCATCTTTCATTCTACGACATTTGAATACGGCTCTGGAGAAGACACAAGCTTTCGATGAGAGAGAAGATTTTCCTACTTTCATTATGTATTTTTCCATAATTATGTGTAGCTAAACTCCTAATTCAGTTTAGGGTTTCACATATTGTGACTACGTTTTGAGACTTTATTCTTAATGCAATTTCTTGTTTCTCTAGTTCTTGTGCTTAATTTCAAGGATTGAATTGTGAAGCTAAGTGGATACTTGTCATGGTAAAGCTTAGTCGAATAATTCAGCCCCTATCGTTAGTACTTGTTTGATACTGACCTGTAAAAACAGGTAGTAACACCTAGATTCGATAACACCTTTCCCGGACTATTAAATTTAGGAAAACCAGAAGTCGAGTACCTTTGTCGGATTTGATTGGGGTGGATCGCCTTTCCCGAGATACTTTGGGTTATAACCTAAACCGGAGTAACTACACTTAGAAACTTGAAATTCGATTATTAGCAATCAATGATAAACATGACACAATAGAAACCATAGCTGAATATTCTCTCTGATTGAATTCTTCGTGTTATTTTCTCTTGTGCACTCACTATTGCTTAAAACCCCCATTCTTAATTGTTTTTCAGATACAACTTCAACAACCAGCTCTCTTGGGTTCGACCCTACTTACCGCTACACTAGCTTATTGCAGGAGATTATACATATTAAATTTGACGCGTCAGACGACGCGCGTCACTCTCCTCCCTCCTTCTGCTCAAGATATCGTCCACCATATCACCTTGTGTAATAGGCAGGACATACTACTTTGGAAGGGTTCTTCTACTGGGAGTTTCTCAGCTAAAGGCTTCTATAGTTCTCGTCGCACCGTTTAACCTAAATAAAAAAAAATTGTCATGATCTGGAAAGCTTGGATTCCTCCTAAAATAAGTGGCTTCCTTTGGAAAATATTTCACAAGATTGTTCCAACAATGATGCAGGCAGGCGATTAGGCTTCGCGCTCCCCTCTATGTGTAGGTGTTGTGAGCACCTTAAAACGGAATCGTAGGCTCATCTTTTTCTTCGAAGCGATCTGGCAAATAATGCTTGGTCCTTCTTAGCCTCAGTTTTTGACAAAGTCAACCCAACCTCCTGGGTGCAGCTAACGACCACCTGGTTCACATTGATTAACCCCAAAAGTTTCATGGATTGTTTGGCCATGGCTATGGCCTCTTGCTTCTTTTGGGGAATTTGGTGCTCTCGAAATAAACACATGCATGGCAAACCCTCGAAGGAGATTCAGTACAACTTGCGGCAGTGGGCAGGTTACATCTCTCCTATGATTACAGGTTTCTATACTTCGAGTCTCATTAATCAACTTGCCTTAGACATCCTTCATGTCCGTCCTCCATTGGCCAACTCTGCTGGCAGCTGGGTTAGCTGGACCCCGAGCACTTCAGGGAACTCTATCTCACTGGTTGTTCATGGATCAAAATGTGGCTACATCATTCAGGATTATAAGGGTACCCTCGAAGTGGTAGGTCACCTCCATTTGGCCAAGGGCAGTTTCCTTCTAGGTCTCTCGGAGGTGTGGAGCATTGCCAATGAGAATCATATCCCTATCTCATCAGTGTAAAGTTCCCACGGGGACACTGCCTCCATCCAAGCGAACGTCTTTAAGGGCCCCTGGGTGCAATTTGTCACTTGGAGGGATCACAAGAAGCGGTTACAAGGGACGTATATCCTAGAAGTCCATCCTTGTAGGAATAATGTAGCCATCGCCTTGGACTTCACCAGTGATTGGAATGTTCGCAGCACTGTTTCCTTATTGGATCTTCCTTGTGCAGCTAGAATGGCTTTCACGGGAGACTTCCTTCGTCTGCCTTCTTGGCGTAGAACTGGCCATCCTGAGACGGCTAATACCGGTGGCTCCACCACCAGTTTTGGGTCATTAGTGGCCTCGGATAGGCACTTTTGGCTGGATTCTACTGGCTTCATTATGTAATTGTTTACAGGTTGTTTAGGTCATGTTGCTAGTGGCTTGGCCACTCTGTTCCCCCTAGCCCCGGTCCAGACATTTGTGGACCCTTGAATAATAGCTACATTTCTTTTATAAAAAAATAAAAAAAATAAAATTATCAAATATTATAGGAAGTACATTGTAGTATTTGCCATCATCATACAAAATTTATTATATGTGAATACTATCTAGGAAACACACTATTATACATAGCTACATACTTGTCATGATTAGCTTTCCGCAAAATTTTGCCTATGTGCAACGAACCTGAGGCTTTGGTACATTACAGTAGGGGTGAGCAGGACCCGCCCCGACCCGATGACCCGTCTGCATTCAGTTGAAATTTGGACGAATATGACCTGATCAGGTACTAAATAAGTCGGATTCGGGTTAGTCATCGGGTTACTCGTCCCTATTGATATCCAATTAAATAAGATCTAATAACTTTTATAGTTAAATTTTAAAATAAAAATATTTTAGAAAGGACTTCAACCTGAGTCTAATCTTAGAATGAATAATATCAACAGTGTTATAAGTCTACTTGATGGTTAGTTTTCGCCACTTGATATTAGAATGGATTTTGAACTCAGTCTTTTGAGACTATTTTGTTTAACCTACTTGATATTTATATTATAAGTCTATTTTTGTGACGGGTTTGGGTTATCATATACGACCTGATCAATATTTAATGTTGGGTTTGGGTTGAACTAAGTGCCCGATCATTATTTCAGGTTGGGTTAGGGACGAACCAAACCCATTCTAACCCGTCCCACGATCACCCCTATTGGGGCTCTTCACAAAAGCGTTCTTCACCCCTATCGGGGCTCTTCACAAAAGCGTTCTTGTTGGCGTATCTATTTATATTGGGGCTCTTCACAAAACGACAAATGGATAAATTCTCGTCATCACCATAATATATCATGCATCCATTGACACATACATCGATTTGGGTATACCCCATACCCAACTTGCTCACGAGCTTCTTTGTTTGTCAAAATGTAATTAGTATTCGATGTTCACAATCAAGTAAGGTCCCAATAATTGTACATATAGAATCATATGCAGCTTCTGATAGACAATGATTAGTCTTGATTTGTAACGTTTTCATGACGATAGAAAGTTGCATCTATGAAGTACAACCTTCAAACACAAGTTCGCAACTCGATTTGAATAACTCGTACAACTGGGATGTAGCCTCAGACGGCTCCTCGGATTCCGCTGATTCAGGTTGATTGTAAGTATTACTTGGTCCAACAATGTCACATATCATATCACCTAACCGACTATCAATTTCATGTCCAAATACTCCAATTTGCTTGTTTTGAAAATGTCTATCACCGTGATCTTTAAAATTGTTAACTTTGTTGTAGACGCTGGAAGAGACTTCTGCTATTTCTTCTCCATGGTTTGTCCAATTATAATAATCTCTGACGAATCCGTAGGTAAATGGATGAGTCTCACACAAACCAATTTCACGAAAATACTTTTTCTTACACTTACTACACGGGCACCGCAACTTGTTTCCGTCACATATTTGTCCGTTCGTTGACACCACTTCTAAAAAGTGCCCAATCCCGTACATGAAAACATCGTTATTCCATGATTCACCTAGATTAAATTGATTATAAATCCACTTCCGCTCTCGCACCAACTCTTCCATAGTAAGCATGCTACACAAAGAGTACGTAATTCATAAGTACTCGAGGACAAAACAATTACATAATAAAATTAATACCACACATGTTATTGATACGGAATAGTGTAAAATTATACCTCAAAGTTTAAAAATCTAATCTTCATGAAGATAGAAAGGTTAGAACCTGAGCTGAGTTGGGAGATTGGCTAGTTTAAAGAGAAAGGATAGAGAAAGGGAAAAAACACCAATCTACCCCCATTTCAAACTCAAATCACCCATATACACCAACTCAAACTCAAATCACCAATCTACCCCACTTTTTAATGATTCCGGTTTGTGTCGTACCGGAATTAGGGTTTTTGGCTAATTCCGGTTTATTTCCAACCGGGACTCTTCGGAAAACGGAGACGTGGCGTACCGGAATCGTTCCACATCAGACATTTCTACGAATTCCGGTATAGGACATACCGGAATTATCCAAAACCCTAATTCCGGTTTGTGTCGTACCGGAATCATTAAAAAGTGGGGTAGATTGGTGATTTGAGTTTGAGTTGGTGTATATAGGTGATTTGAGTTTGGATTGGGGGTAGATTGGTGTTTTTTCCTAGAGAAAGTGGTTTGAGGTTTAAGAAAGTAGTAGGATATGGTGAATGATGGAAGCCACAAATCCATATATAGAACCAAATCCTGGAAATCTCAATATTGATATTTGCGGTAAACTTACGGCAGTTCCAAAACTGTGGAAAAGTTATCGCAAAACGATTTTCATTTTTCTCACAGTTTTGCAACGAAAAAGACCATGATGGTATAATACATTTGTTGCAAAATCGTTGTAAGTCATCGCAAATTTTACTTTTTGCGATGGCAGTTACTACTGTATATTTGTCATCGCAAATTGTCCCACAAACCCACTGAAATTACGGCTGCAAAATCAAGTTATTTTTAAAACCGATGCATATCCATTGTATTACCGTTGTATATTTTTCAACGGAAATAAAACCAATGCATAATTCTTCTGCATATTTGAGCAAATTTGTAGTGACCGGTGACTGCATCCAAGTTCACCGGGAATGTACGTATACAAATAAAAACATTATCCACAGTGGTAGATGATCAAGTTTGACTAAACATTCTTTTAACAATTACTGAAACTTTACCATTATGAGTGACCAAAACTGGAAATGTTCATAAGCTGTATTGCCTAAATATTCTTCCATTTATTGGGCTTAGGCACCAAGACTTACCAACTGCGGTGCGAGTCCTATAGCCTCAGTGATCTGGAGCCCGAGTTCGCATTCAAGAAGCACAAGATCTTAGCTGCATGAATGAGAACAAACATACCCATCTCTTACCTATGAGCAAACACAGCATGAACTGAGCTTAATACGTCCTGAGACCCTCCGGGGTCAAATCGAGCAAGCTATTTGCTCAACGACTGGGCGCCACAATACCAAGGGCATGAATAATACATGTCAAAAACATTTTAAGACATTGATTAAAAAATGGAACAAGTAATTTTCACTGTCAAGAAAATCAGCTCGGACTTGTCTTTCTAAGATAGCATCCCGAGGGAGAAGATCGCTGTAAAATAAAAGCGTTGTTACAGATTGAGTTGGCCAGTACACGAACAATTTTGCAAATCTCACAACTGATCTTAGCATCCAAGGCATAAACAACTGCAGAACAAAACCATTTGAAATTGATATATACGTGGCATAATAAATAAATAAAATTGACATATATTGTGGCCATCAACAAGTACAGGATTTAAGGAAACGCATTGGGTTTGAACTTTGAAGTGTTTAAATAAATTATGAAGCTTACCATGACAGCAGTTTGAGGGTGGATTTGCCGCAAAAAATGACGAGGAGGGTTTACGAGGATGCCGAGATGAAGAATATTGTGAACGTTTTGTAGTGAGTCAAATGGGTCGTGAAAAACAAGGTTTATGGGGACATGAAGTAGCTGATGGCGATTTGTTTTAGCTAGCTAGAATTCAAACCTACCAGTCTCTTGCTACTACAAAAACATCCCGACTTTGGATGTCTATTCTTATTCTAAAGTAGTTGGGGGCCTCTTATAGAGTTATAGTCAACAAACGAACTTAAGGGGTATTATTACAAATAGAATAACCCTTTTATGCAGACAAAAATATTTTCACAAATTAGGGAGCGAAATAAAATTAAAATTAGGGGCATAAATTCAAGTTCAAAAGTAATGAGGGACCGATATACATTAATTATTTCCTATAAATAAAACAAAAATAGTGTATGTGGGATTCAAACAGAAAGCGTCGATTCGTTGTTGTGGTGCGTCGGAAGATCACGAGCAGAGGAAACCCTAGAGTTTTGGCCATGTCGTCCAAGCAAGGTTGATGTTTCTCTTTCCCAGTTTCAAACGATTGATCACCCATTTTTCTGTAGTTTTTTTTTTGTATTGAAATTGTGGGGTTAGGAAATTTTGATATGTTTGTTGTTGTTGTTGTTGTTGTGTGGTTTTAGGTGGGAAAGCGAAGCCATTGAAGCAGCCCAAGGCTGAGAAGAAGGAGTACGATGAGGTGAACATCATTGATGTTCCGGTCTTTGTATGAAAATAATGTTTTCTTGGTACTTATGCATTGTTTCGGATTGACTTGGAGATTATGGTTTGGTTTCATGGAAAGGTCTGGAATCAGAGGATGAGGGATTTAAGGAATATTTTGTTTCATGTTTCTTTTCCTGTCATTTGGCTTGATTGTGGCTTTGATTAGATTGCTGATTGATCATGACTGGCCTTTTGAGAGCTGAAACATTTAGTTACTGATTGATATTAGTTTTCAGTGTATCTTCTTTTAACCCGACCCCGATTGATACCAGATCTTGGCTTCCTCTTGGATATCTTTCTTAATGATAACTAATTAGTCCATGCAAAAAAAAAATTCGCTCGACATTTATGGTTGTGGAGTCTGGGCTCTTATTAATTGACACAAGGCAGCATCTGTCGAGCCTGAATTCACTATTAATCTCCTGCCACTGGCATGTAACTTTTGTTTTTCTCTTTGTCTAATGCTATCTTATCTTGCACTGCAGAATGATCTGGCCAACCTTCAGAAAAAGAAGGAAGAGGAGAAGGTATGTCGCTAGATCCCTCCCTAATGCTACCATTGAAATTATGTACTCAAAACATTTCTGTTCTAGTTACATGAAACCACAATCTAAATTGTTGCGTGCTTGCCTTAAATCAGGCATTAAGGGAGTTGCGAGCTAAGGCACAGCAGAAGGGCTCTTTCGGTGGAGCTGGACTCAAGAAGAGCGGAAAGAAATAAGAAGGCTCAATCTATTAACCCTTTCTCCCAAATATGATTGATAATTATATACAAAGATGCCATCATCCCGGTTGTGTTCATAATTCATCCACAGTAGCCTTTACGTTGCATATGGTTTCTTAATATAATAACAAGTCTTCATTTTGAATCAAGTTCTATCTATTTGGATGCCTTCTTTTTTGCAAATATATGAGCGCAGGATTTATATAAAAGAGCACACATAAAGATACATATTGCATGACTGGAAGAACTATGAGATTCTGATAAGATATAGAATGATATTAGGAAATGGCAAGGCTGATTTACTATAGAGTTTCATAAGGCTACAAAGCTGTCAGTAGCTGCCATGGAGACAAATAGTAGCAAAAAACACTCTTCAGAGCTTTGAAGATCAAGTTCCTGATTATGTTGAAAATGTGTTATGGTTGTCTTGTCGAGTCATAGTTGATGTTTTTGGGTTGGGCAGGTAACAGGATTTGGTGCTGGTTATCGCTAGGTGATGAGCCTCTGGCTTGTTCTGCGCTATCCCAACTCCTGGTATTAGTAGAGTCAATTGGGCTGTACTGCAGCGCATGCGTTTGCTATGAGATGCTTGTTGCAAATCAATGTTCATGACCAGTGCATCTAAACGGGAAAATAGATAGGAATATAACTAATGCGTAAACCTCAAGAACCTGACTCGACTTGTCATTTTCCATCAGAACAAACTATACCCGATTCTCACATCATGAAAACAGAAGAAGCACCTTCCACGGAAATATCAGGACATGAAAAATCCATATGCTCATTGAGACCAATCAGACTCCTCCCTTGTACAATCTCTTACAGAAGACTGAGAGGAGTAGATATCTGAGCAAATGCCTGTGAAGAACTTAAGTATACTGGGGCATTCAGGCAAGAATAATAGTGAAGAACTTCTTCAACATCTAAAACATGTTCAAGATCTTCTGTGTCCATCATCTCGAGTTTCCTCATTTTTTCCGCTAGTTGAAAGCTTGCACAATGTATCGGTTCTGAGTAAGGATATTCTCTGTGCTATGTATTTTGAATATTCACTCTCTTTGGTACTTTTTGCAGGCGTTGATCTTGATTCCTGACTTTCTTCAACGGGCTTTCTTTCAGAAAATTCATGAATCTCTCTCATTGTATGCATCAATACCTCCTTTTAGAAACTCTTCAGGTGGAATCAGCCCCTCTTTATCCATATCAGCCAATCCACTTACGACACCTCCGTAGAACACATAATCTTGCATACGGTTCCTGCATGGAAAGGGGTTGGGTAGCGTTTGATACCATTTTGACTTTGAGAGCAAGGTAAAATTAGGGTAGGGTTCGATAGGGTAAATTTATGCATAATTTGAGGGAAAAAAATTATAATATGAATGAAAATAGTTAAGACAGGATAGGACGTAGGAGGGCAGAGTATGAAGTTAGAGTAGTAAGCAAGGTAGGGTCTATTTTTCCGTGTCTCTTACCCTGCCTTAGGCTTTGTGGGCATGGTACATTAGGGTACGAAGATATGGCAGGGTACGAGTCGAGCAGGATAAGGGTGATCCTATAAGCATTTTTACCCTGGGGTCAAATGTTGACCCCTAGCTGGTTCACAAAGGTTGCATCAGGTTGAACGCAAAACGAAAGCAATGTTAGGTTATGATCCGATGCTATAACTTTTTTATATTGAAACTAAAACTATCCTCCTGTTTCTCCATTTACTTGTATCTTTTTTCTTTATTTTCTCCTTTCGTGGAAGAATTGGGGAGCTTTGCAAGTGCTCTGGTCCAAACAAGCTGAACAATATCAAGATAACGTTCACGACAAAAATATATCAAAGATAATGGCATTCTTACACCATTATAATGTGGTCATTTTCTTCCCATTGTCGTTTTCAAATTGACATCCTCCATTTTAATAAGATTGAAGGAAAACATGAAGAATATATGTATATGAATTTTTTATGTGAAAAAACTGTAAACTATGAGGACATGGTCCAATATGTATCATGCTGCTAACAACTCCTAGCATATCAAAGAGATAGATGCTTATGGATAAAAACAAAGTCGGCTTCAATCGCATGTATTCGTATAAGACTCTGTGCAGATACATACTGAATCAATTTATGTCTGACCTTTGTTTTTATTAGACTTGAAGAATTGGTGAAGCATGCGATGTACTTCTCCATAATTGGTTATCGTAGAAACAAGACGGTCCTTAATCCATTGGGGGAGTTTGTTGGTCGGATGATGTGTACTTTTTGTGGAAGAATTAGTTGCATAGCGAGAATCAACCAACAGAACTGCTGCATAGTCACTTCTGTGTCGTATTGCTCTACCTGCAAAAAGCAGCCAATACATCACTGTGCAAATTGAAGTTCAATTTTTTTCTGTAGAAAAAGAAACTAAGCACCACTAAATTCTGAAAGAGTTGTAAGAAAGCGTGTACATACAGCAGTTGACCCCTACAAAGACATACATACCTATAGACTGATTTACAGCTTTCATGCAAAGGTTTTCATAATAATCTTTTCCTCTTTGCTTACAACTTCGAAGAATGTCAAAGCCAACTTGAATATCTCCACCGTGTGAGGCTGAACCACTGTCGGACCTGCGAACACTTGACTGTCCGAGCCCATCTATATGCTTAATCCTCTCAATGAGCTCAATATCAGACGGACTAGGGTAAGGTAGTCCAATCATGACAATACATCGTCCCATCCCGTCGCTAAAGTTGATACCTTCTGATATTTTCCCACCAACTACAGCTAGGAGCACTGCACCGGTGCATGGATGTAAATTTTCTTTTAGGTTCATGTTGGATAGCTTATCAATTGTTTCCTTGTATTCATGAAGCAACCCTTCGATTTCTGTGTTCTTTCTAGGCTCTCTAAATACACGTTTTTTTTTCATTATTCTCTCCAGGATGCCGGAGTCTTTCCATGATTTATAGACCAGCGCCTCGTAATCAAATGAGGAGAAGAACACAACAATCCCTTCAGGAACTACTGTTACTATATTACAAAGCAAGAGTCCTAACTCTTCCATCTGCCGGACACAGACATTCAAAAAAAGTCAGACACTTGTCGTCATCCTCTCAGTAGACAAAAAACATCAGAACTGTGTGTTGCCTTCACAAAGATATAATGATCGATTTCGGACTGCCAAAACATAAAAATATTGTATCTAATTCCAAATCCAAAAGTTAATATTTTCAAGAAATATCAATCCAACTATTTCATAAGAGTGAGAAAACTTCTTATGAACTTACCATGATTGGTGAACTTCTGAATTTGAAACTGAAATCAAAAGAATGACCAGATGGACCACGGGATATGGAAATCGGCAAAATGCTTTCTGGAGGTACAATGTGACTACATGAGAAGAACTGCAACTGATTAGAGGATAACTGAGGAAATAGCCGTTCTCTTGTCTCTTCAATAGGCTGCAGAGTTCCCCCAGCTAGTACGACAGCATGTGCTTGATCTGCAATCTACATTAAAGATCAAAACTTAATGTCATTATCAAGGCCGGAAGAAATTTTGATCAATATAAAGCAGAGAACACATACTCCGGAACTCTGAAACACACCTCTGAAAAGATCTTTTCTCCTGTAAGCATAACATATTTGATGTATCCTGATTGTCCAAAACACCCTTGTTTTACCCTTGAAACAATCATTCTTCCATCACCATCATTATTTGTCAGTGAATGCAGCATACTGATTAAGGCTTGAAATCCAGATATAGTGCTTTCTTCGCCAATAGCTTCAATGAAATTACTAACGGTGGACTTATTGATGGAACTATCCACTTTATCTCCATATCCACTCACCTGGAACATTGAGATAGTAAGATTCAAGCGAGGAAGCCGTTACTGATATTCAGGTGCAACGTGATACCAATTGAAAGGAAAATACCAAGGCAACCATCGACATATTTACCTTGTGAATGATGTTGCTTTCCCTTAAATAGATGAGCAATTTTACCAAGTTGATGTTGTCAATATTTACAGAAAATAAAAAATCATTGATGGAAAATGTAGAGTCTGCAACATTTGTTGCTGTCAATGAATTGTTTTCCATATTTTGGAATGGAGTGATAAATGTCGTGTCGTCATAAAGAGCTTTAAGGAAAGCTCGAGTAAGAACCAACAAGGTTTGTAGGTATCTCCTGTTTCCAGGTCCCAAGAGGTTGCGAAATCTACTGAAGTAGCTCTCGATGCATGATTGTACACGCTCCAACTGGATCACAACAGCAATGCATATCATAAAAGGAAAAAAAATTACTGAATTGTAAACCATCCAACAGTATCACCAAGAGTGTTTAATTCTACCAAGGGTCACAAGTTTCTAAACTAACGATGAATATAACACCATGGCCATGGATTTCATAGCATGTTGTGCGATTAACAGTTGGTCCAAATGAAAAAGGATAAAAAAAATGTTTCAAAAAGCCTCATGCACTTTAAGGAAGGTTAACTAAACTATGTTGGCAACCAAAGAAAATTAAGTAAAAGAGGAGTGAAACACAGTAATAGAAAATGGAAAATAGAATCAAATGAGCAAAGGAGCATTCCTTTGACCTGCGTTGATGAGATTTTCGCATCATACATACTGATGAGGGAATCTGCTAAATTATGAGCTTCGTCTATGATGATGATATTGTTCTTCAGACTGAGACCAAGTGACTCACGAGATGATTTTGACAGCAGAGATTGATAGGGGAGAACCACAAGATCTGCTGTGGGAACCATGCTTCGGGAGCCATAATAAGGGCAAGTTCCTACATTTCTACCGATAGTGACAAGATCTTCAATGTCCAACACACCTTGTTTAGAAACCTCAGCCTTAAATTGATTCTGTAATTTATGTTTCCCAAGCATTGGGCACCCGCAAGAAGCCTTGGTCTTGTGTGCTTTACCAACAGAAGCTGAGTTCTGCAGAGAACCAATTCATACAAATGGTAAGGAAACCAACTAAAGGTTAATGAAGATATGTGCAGACCCAAGCCACTTAATCGTATACTGTAAGCATTTGATATGGAACTGTGTGCTACTGGTATTCAGTTAGATTAGCATATGGTGCAATGTGGCCGCAGAACAAAGATGGCATACCTTGACTTTAGTTGCTTTTTTAACTTTGTTCTTTTGAAGCTCTAAGCACCTCTCATTGATGCGAGTTGAGCTCCCAAGCTTTAATATCTCTACAACGCAGCCCAGGGAAAAGTATCAGCACCTCTATAACATTCTTGTAAGTGAAAGAGAAAAATAGGCTCATGTACCTTCATTAATACAGAGGTTTCTCCTAGATCCTAGACAAACTACACAAATTTCAGAAGAAAATTGGGTCTTCTTCAACTCTTTTACAAATTGGGAAAGCTGTGAATGAGTTCGACTACAAAAATAAATTTTGAGTCCATCTCTTGTGTCACCATCATTAATCTCATCTTCATCACTAGAAGAAGCAACAGAAGGACAACCTGCCTTTCTCTTTGGCCTGCTGCCATCAATACCTAGCTCACCATCACTCTCATATTCGTCAAGCAAAAAATCTTCCTCCTCCAATGCCTCTTCATTCTTGGCTAAATTGTCCACCTTTTTTACAACTCCCTCAGAAGATTTCCCAATACTATAAAGACCTTTGCTAGTTGGAACCAGCTTTTCATACTTATTCAGACCCAATCTGAACTTGGATTTGCTGTTCTCAACAGCCAGGTCACCTCTATCCACTGAAAAATTCCTCATCCAATCAGGTTCCTCATCATGTTGGTCACATTTAATTTCTGATTCACACTTCAGTTCTCGTTCCCTCTTATCAACTAGCCATTGCAGCGCGCTACAAATTATACTAAGGGTTTTGCCAGTCCCTACACCCAATAAAACTCACAAACCTCAATTAAACAAAAATAAAAAACAAAGAGAACAAAAAAAATTCAGTCGATGTTCAGAAACTTGGTAAAAGCATGCAACCTGCATCTCAAAATCCACAACACAATAGAGATAGATTACCAGTAGGGCTTTCGAGCATCGAAACGCCACCCTTGTCCAGAAACCGATAAAGCGCCCTCATGAAATCGATCTGTATTGAGTAAGGCTCATACGGAAACGCCGGAAACTCCATCCCTTTCTCCTCTCTCTCTCTCTCTCTCGAGCTCCGACTGCGCTGCGCAGGCGAGTTTTTCCCGCCAATTCTTCCTGCAATCTATTGGTATTGGGCTCAAAATCAATACTAACCGGGTCCAAGCCAAAAGAATCGATGGGCCTGGTCCAACATGTTAAAAACATTTTGTCTAACAAACAAAACAATAAAACCCTTCGCTATGCTTTATAGGAGTATTTCGGTGGCCTAGGGTTTTCTGCAACTGTAACTGCATCTGCCGCCATGGTTCATTTTCTGACCACAATTTACAACTTCGATTGCTAAATTGAATTTGGAAATTTGAGTGTTGAATTATTTTCGAGTTGTTAATTGGGTCGATTTTTTTTTATACCAGGGGAAAGGAACTGGTAGTTTCGGTAAGAGGAGGAACAAGACCCATACGCTTTGCGTGAGATGCGGTAGACGCAGCTTCCATTTACAGAAGAGCCGCTGCTCCGCTTGCGCTTATCCCGCTGCTCGCACCAGGAAGTGTATGCTTTTCGCTTTTTTGGAATATGATATGATTTTTATATATAAGTTTTTGTTGTTGTTGATTTTGACTTGACGTGGTGATTTTGGTTTTGATAGATAATTGGAGTCAGAAGGCTATCAGAAGGAAGACTACTGGAACTGGGAGGATGAGGTACATGCGTCACTTACCTCGTAGGTTCAAAAGCAATTTCAGAGAAGGTATACAATCTATAGCTTCAAAATTATATTTTCATGGTTTTTCTGTTCAAGGTATTGTTAATTTGTTAGACGAATTCTGTAATGTGATAAAATCACATAAGTGTGTTTGAGTGAATTTAGCCTACTTCTATGCCTTTGAGAGAACCAGCTGTGCAAATGTGTTAATGTTACTTGAGTTCCGTTACTGGCAGAAAAAAACTTGTAGACAAACTTGATCCTTCGTATTTCCATTCACTGAGTGTGAGCCACGAGCTAACTTGATCACAGAACTATCTGCATTATTTTCAATATCAAATGCACAAGGCTTTTGCTAGGCCTCCCTCTTTTGGTGGCTGTTAATTATTTGCAGCTCCCTGTGCATTATATTAGATAAAATAATTTCAAATCCCATTTTTGTGTCATCTTGGCCATATACTCTTTATGCCAAAAATATTTGTTCTTAAGGTTCCTTATTTATTTTTTGGCTTGTAAAGAGATGTCTTTTTCTCCAACTGAAATTGATCGTCTAGTTTCTTCTGCCCTAGGTACACAAGCCACTCCTAGGAACAAGGGTGCAGCTGCTTCAGCTTAATTGAAGATGAAAAGTTTATTGAGTTGTCACATAATGCATTTACCTTGTTTGAAGAAGGGCTTAATAGATTTTGTTTATGAGATTTGTACTTTGAACTCTCCTAAGCATGTAATTTCTTTCCATTCACTATCATCAGCCTTTTGTCTCCAATTAACCTCAATGAAAAAGATGGATCGTTTGTCTTTCACACATATATGACACATATTTTCTCCTGTTAAATAAAATGTGTGCCCTTCGTTTCTCTCAATCTCAAGCGTACCCTTTCTTGGCTATTTCTGCATGGAAATCTGGGAGGAGATGATGTTTATTAATTTTGTAAGTCAACATTTCCCTCATCATTCTTAAGAGTATCATTCTGTGGTTGTTTCTTTAGTCCAGTGTGTCTTTGGAGTCGGGGGCTGGTTGTGTATTTCAGCAGGTGTATTTACAGGTTAGTTTAGCTTGCCCTGTGTGTTTTGGTTGATTTTGTTGCTGGTTTTTGCAGTGTCCTATAATCTGTATTATTTGTCTTTTTAATAAGATTTTCACCTCTTATCGGAAAAAAAGGACAGAATCTTTAAGCATTTTTATGTTTTCTTGAAACAAATATGCGATGATGCAAAACTGGTGGAATTTACTAACTATTCACCAATTTAATGACGTTGAACAACTTGATAATGCTAACTCTATTGATTAATTAGTTGTTACAACTACGTAAATTAGGTACAAGTAAAAATCAATACCTCGCACTACCCTTTTTTCTCTGTTTGTATTTTGGTTGTTGCTACTATTCTGCCATTTTCTTCAGCATTAGGTGCAACTTAACAGCTTTTGTTCTCACTTATCATACATAAAAAAATACTTCACTACATCATGCGCTGATTAGTATGGTTATTGAGTCCTAATATAGGTACACCAACATCGAATCTCTGATTAAGTCTCCCCTAAACATATGGCCATTGACCAAATGTATCCATTCCAACTCATTAGTCAAAATTGTGTAGGCACATGCTTAGATTAAAACTCCCAGACCTGGTAACTGGTAAGTCTCCAATCTGCAGTCACATTGAACTTGGATCAATTTACACTCTGGTTGTTTCATTTCATTCATGAGCACGTCCACGTCCACTTTAGGTGCACCTAATTCCATCTGATACCACTACTTCGAATTGGGATGCACTTTATATGATTAAAATTTGCATGAGTCATCTTCCAGCTGTGTTTGTAACTTACAAGTAGCCAGTGGCAATTCCAAGAAAAATAGTTAGTTTTTGCATACAGATAATGAGATAAGTAATTATTATGAATGCAAATAAGCCACATCGCTCAGCTGGTTATTCAAATGAATCTATCTTAATTAAGTCCTACACAAAGTTCTGAATCTTCTGATTACATGCCTGCCTAATCCTCCTTCAATTATTAAAGGTTCAAACCCAACATGGTCTGACCCCATGTTTACAGTTTTTTTTTTCTTTTCAGTTTCATATCTCATAAGATTCACATTTAGCATGCGATATACCTGTCGTTAAATCAGACCTAAAAGGTTTCAACGTTATAAGTTGTATTGTTTCTAACCTTTTTTTGGAAGCAAACACCACCTTCTTTTCATATCAAAATCGATTTTGCTTTGTAGGAATTTCTCAGCTAAAGACAAATGTTTTTGGTGCAAGAATTTAATGAAAGGGAGAAAGATATGAATGAAACAACTGAGAAACAAACCGAAATTAAACATATTGTAGAACCAATATTCATTTACAGCATATTCTAATAAGAAAAATACTAATCTAGTTGATTTAATCCAAATGTGTTTGGTGGTTAAGACCAGCTGCCATTAAAGAGAGGGTGAGAAGCTCAGTGTTGAAAATACAACTGAGGATCAATGAAGCTTCTCCATTGATAGCTCGGAAAAGCCACTGTACACATTACACCCCCACTGCTATACTTGCACTTTATTTGCTTCACATTTCTTCTTCGTTAGCAGAATATACAATTCTATCAGCCTATATATATATATGCTAGGAGGTTTCAAATAAAAGCCTAATATTGCTCGAAGTAATCTTTTCTCAGTTTTGGACTTCTGGGGGAGTGGGATTTTGGATTGGGTGGATCAATGGCATTTATTGTACCATCCAAGCTAAGTGGTTATAGGTTAGTGATTGGGGTTTTGTTAGGTTTTGTTGTTATTGTTTCTTTGTTGGTTTCTGCTGAAGGGAGCTTGAAAGGGAAACTTCAAATCCACAATGTGACTCATGAGCCTCAATCAAGCTTTGTGTTGCAAGCTGTGGATTTCTTATGGAAGCCTGGGAATCTTGGCTACACTCACGTCTGGCCTGTAAGTCAATGTGTTTCAGATGACTATGTCAGTATATGTTTTCAAACGCCCATTGCTGAGTGCTCTACACTCTACTATGTTCAACTGTTGTGATAAATCCACAAGTTGAGAAATTAATTTTTTTTTTGCAGGCAATGGAATTTGGGTGGAAAGTTGTGGTGGGAACTATAATTGGGTTTTTTGGTTCAGCTTTCGGGAGTGTTGGAGGTGTTGGTGGGGGTGGTATATTTGTTCCTATGCTTACACTCATCATTGGATTTGATGCAAAATCTTCGACAGCCATATCCAAATGTAGATTGTTATTTTCTTATCTCATTTGTTAATGGCAATTACACCCACTGTAGCAATTAGCAACTGAGGACAAAAATTATAGATCAGTTGTCTGCAAAGACATGTAGTATTATTATTTAACAAGTTTGATGATTAGAGATACTGGTCTGTTGAACTTGTTTGTTCGTCAAGGCAGGTATGATCATGGGTGGAGCGGGTGCTACGGTTTACTTCAACCTCAGAATGCGACACCCGACATTAGATCTTCCCATCATCGACTATGACCTTGCGCTTCTTTTCCAACCAATGTTGGTTTTGGGTATCAGCATTGGAGTTGCCTTCAATGTTATTTTTGCTGACTGGATGGTGACAGTTTTACTCATTATTCTCTTTTTGGGTAAGTTCAGTTCGGATACAAAATATATATTTGTCATTTGTCATCTGTATCAGTGAAGCGGGTAATTTCTTCCAGGTACATCAACCAAGGCATTCTTCAAAGGGCTGGAAACTTGGAAAAAGGAAACAATTTTGAAAAAGGTGTCAATTTTTCTTGGATCCACAAAACACATATATTCCAGCTTCAATTTACAGTGCTAGGCAACTCTGAAATTTGTTTAAATTCTCTTTCAGGAAGCAGCACGACTGTTAGAACCAAACAGTGAGTTTCAAGTTTTTTTTTCTTTTTGTCTCAATCTTTTCGGTAAAGAAAATAAAGGACAAAAGTAACAGAGACGATTTGCTGATTTAAATGTCCAGAAGGAATAAATCTCAATTTTCCATCAACTTTTGATTGTTCATTAGGTAGCTCGACTGATGAAGTAGAGTACTCACCTTTGCCGGGAGCTCCAACCTCTGCTCCTCCTGAAGAGCTCAGAAAAAAGGTTAGAAATTAGCAAAACTGACATATTGTTTATTTTTTGTTAGCAAAACTGACATAAGCAGTGTATTTGGTTTCAGAAGACTTGGGTGCCTTATTAACTTTAATTTTCAGGTATCTATTATTGAGAATGTGTCTTGGAAGGAAACTGGTATTCTGTTTGCTGTCTGGGTTGTGATCCTCGGACTAGAGATTGGAAAGGTATTTATGATAAATCCATCCCTTTAATACCATAACCCTGTTATTGTAATTGATAATAATTTCAGAAGCTGCTTTTGGTTGCAAAACAGAACTACACGACAACTTGCTCAGTAGCATATTGGGTCCTCAACCTGTTGCAGGTTTTTATGATGCCAATAAATTTCCACTCCTTCAAGTTTGTCTCTTTTTTACTGTCTTGTTATGAATCAGGTTTGTGTTCATTTCTAAATGTTGCCTTGTATGTAGATCCCAGTTGCTTTTGGAGCCTCAGGATTTCAGGCTGTGAACCTCTATAAAGGGCGTAGAGTAATTGCTTCCAAAGGAGAAGAAGGGACAAATTGGACAGTGCGCCAACTGGTTCTTTATTGCGCCTGCGGTATCTTGGCTGGAGTGGTTGGCGGGCTGCTAGGCCTCGGCGGAGGTTTTATTTTAGGTCCATTGTTTTTGGAGCTCGGAATCCCACCTCAGGTTCTGCCATTTTCTAAACATTCTTCTTCTTCATCAGCATTGTATCACTTTCGATATTAAAAAAAATTGATCCTTGGCTAATCAACCAGGTTGCTAGCGCTACAGCAACCTTTGCAATGACATTTTCGTCATCTATGTCAGTTGTTGAATATTATCTCCTCAAAAGGTTTCCAGTTCCATATGGTAATCTCTGAAGTCGCCCAATTCCGTCTTTGAAATTTCTACCTATGTCAGCTAATTATTTTTTGTTTCCTGGGCTCTACAGCTACATATTTCACAGCAGTGGCTCTGGTTGCTGCATTGGTTGGGCAACATGTAGTAAGAAAACTCATCATCATTCTCGGACGGGCGTCTCTGATAATCTTCATTCTTGCCCTCATGATATTCGTCAGCGCCATTTCATTAGGTACTTATCAAAATTTCTCACATAAATTTCATCTTTTGTTTGAAAATAATGAAATTGATCATCTTTTTTGACTCATTTTTTTGGCAGGTGGGGTTGGGATAAGGGACATTATTGTGGACATTGAGGAGAAAGCATACATGGGTTTTGAGAACATATGCACCTACACAGATTAGCCACTTGGATTTTATCTTCTCTTGTTCCAAGCGGCCCTTCTTCATAAACTAAACAGCCTACTCAGGCACTTGTCTGCAGTAAGAATATGCGAGTATATTTATGTCATCCGGGCCAAAGTTTTTGGTTTTGCTTTATATAACGAAATTCAGATCAACATTTACTTGGAAAAAGCAGGCATTTTAATTTGTGTATAAAAGTTACTAAATGTTTGAGTTTGACAGCTAATTTTATTCTACTTCATAACAACAAAATAATTGGAAAAAAAAAAAGAGCTCAAACTGCAAGAACTAGAGCAGCAATGTCTCAATACCAATCAAACTCAATCCATAGTGCCATCATCTGAAAAACACTCTTGTTGACAAAATTATATGCATATACTGGATTAAATTTGCCACACCTTTGCTTGAAGTCAACGCAATGAGAAGCAAGAGATGTGCAGCAATTTGGCTGAGACTGGATCCTCAGTGAGAAGTGCAATTCTGCTGGAATTTAATTGGTTTGGAGCTCTTGGTGTCGATAGTGACACGGCAGGACACTTGCCTCCTGTGCTTGGTTCTCACCAGCTTCCCCACTACGTTTCCTCTGGAGCGTAACTCAAATTGCAGTGTTACTGGAACCTGTGTGTCAGATTCGGATATCATCAGGCCAGCTCCAGCTCCATATAAAGGAACCATGTCACCAACTAAATTGACTGCCACAAGGTGGTGGCTTTTCCTTGGTTGGTAATATTTCTTTAGCTGCAATACGACCATTTCAAGAACAAAATTGTCAAGCAATAAAAAGTATCAACATTACACCAAGCTCCATTGTCAATTAATTTCCACTGAGAGTCAGATGAATTAAAGGATAATGATGAATGATGCAAAAGTATATATAAAGTTCTTACATGACCAGTTGCAATAGGAATCTCTGAGTATATAAGATCGATTGGTGTAGCACTGACATGGATTCCAAAGAACGTTGCTGGATTAAAAACGTTCACCTTCAGTGTGCCGTTAACAGTCACAATCTTTGTCGGGACCCCGGAGTTATCAGTTCCCTCCCCAATGTAAAAGTTATTCATGGTCAAGGTCTGCCATGTTGTATCATTTGTTTGAGAATTATAGCATATATGAAAGAAGAGGTGATAAATATAGTTGAAAACTTGCAGTTGCTAGCTTTGTGTTTGTGGATACCTTCAATGTGATCTCTGCTTTGTAAGGTCGGCTGGCAACCCATATGATGAGACAAAATACAGAAAACAGGATGATGAAACTGCATAGTGCAATTAAAATTTGGGCACGACGAGAAAGTGCCTTGTCTTCAAGATCGTCATAAGATCCCTCTTCCATGATCACATTAGACTCAGGCCAGCCCTTGTCATTTCTTTTTGCCCTCGCCTTCCTACCCGATGGTGACCTAAATATCCCTGAGAATCTACTACCTGAAGAATTCCTCGAGTGTCGCCCAAACGACGGATGTGAAGGTGACTCCATCGGACTATTGTTGTAAATGGGAGTTGCTTGCATCGCAAATGACTTGTCCCCATCGTGAGATTCACGCGATGGACTCTGGACATAGTACACAGGCCGTTTGGGAGAACGTGAGGGCGACGATGGGGCTAAACTGGTTACATCTGACTCAGACTTGTTGTGAATCATCTTTTAGAATATCTGCAAGAAACAACAAACTGATATTTTTCATATGCTTGGACGATTTCAAGAAACTCCATAAAGATACACTTCTGAGATTGATATTCAGCAAGATGAATACTTTAAAGTCTAACCTCGGAACATTTCACAGCTTGATGAAACTGCATATGAGAAAACCAATAAATTTCTAAATAGAGATTTATCTTGGTTCTATAGATAAAAGTCACAACTTTCTCCCTAAAACATCAAAACCCAGAAAACCTAGAATCAAATCCCATGTCTACCACTCTGAGCATCAACAAATTCAAACAATTTTACATTCAACAGAAGCCAGAAAAAATAATGCTACCTCAATTGTCAAATCCAATAAGGTAAATATCAACTCAAAACCCCAATTGAATCCACTAAAGGTGCAAACAACAAGACAAAATGAATGCCCAACTAAAATTATCAAGAACTGACACGCAGAATCTCTCATACCTGATTCACGAGCAAAGAATCAAACTTTGATTAAACCCACCAAAACCCTTGGGGGGGAAAAGTCCTCTCTAGTTTCTTGGGAAAAATAAAAAACTAACAGTTTTTTCACAGGAATCTTAGAGCTGGGTTGCTATCCTGGTGCAGATTGATGATCATCACGAGCTTTATGTAGAGAAAGGAGACACAGGAGCCACTAGTGACAGTTACACTATAGGTTTGGAACTCCGTCTCTGGGCTCCGAGCCTACTCATTTTTGTAGGGTCTGGACTAGTGTCGGCAGCTTGTTTATTACTACTACTACTACTAATTTTCATTAAGAAAAGAAAAACAATTTTATTTCTTTCTATAACAATTCACATCGACTCTTGCTTGGCCTTTTTTTTTGACAGGAAATTTTATTCATACCAAACAAAACAAAACAAACTACACCAAACCACCTGAAACCAAGTCGGCAAATACAACTTGTGCTCCACTAAGGCAAAGAGGTGGCTCAGTGGAGCACATCTCCTGTTGTATCAAAATGATCCAGGGTTCAAGTCCTCACAAGCTCAAAATTGAGCAGATACTACCTTAAGAGCATGAGCTCATAATCCAAAAAAAAATACAACTTGTGGATTTCAAGCAATTGGATGGTAAAATAATTGGTGGTGATAATTTAGTATGGTAGCTGAATGTGACCAAAACGGGAGATGGGGCATCAGTATATTGCTAAATCTGAAATGCAGTTGTTGACAAGATTCCACTTTAATCAACTCAATTCATTGAATAAAATTAGGCCTTATCGTTTGGCCCGAGGCCAAAATGAGTCCTGGGGCAGCCCTAGTCCGATTCTGACCCTAGTCCGACCCTAGCCATACATAAATCCTATTATGATCCGATTCAAAGGGCTTAGGGTCAGGCTAAAGCTTCGATTCTTAGGCCCAGCCCGAAATATGAGCCCGATTTAAAATTGTCTATTCAATGATTTAAGGACGTGCTTTGACATAAAAAGAATATATTTTTCCACATCCATCAAATATCGCACGTCCAAACTAGTAGCATTTGCGTTTAAAAAGTTATTTGTCGATTAATTAGTCATCCATTTAGGGCCGAAATTAGACCGACCCCGGCCCTAGCCCTTGGATACTGCTTGAATCACGAAGTAAATTCGCTTTCCAAATACAAGATTTATGCCTTATTTGGGTATCCAGAAATTTGTACTGAGATAAGACAAGTGAATGTACTGAAATAATTGAGCGTTGTAAACGAGTGAACAAATTAATCTGAGATTGAAACAACAATTGAAGGAGCAGTATCCAGACGATTTTCTTCGTCTCTTCTCTTTCGTTCAGTGCCGAAAACGAACGAACTTTATATCTTGTTCTGCTAGTATTTCCCGATATGAATCGACGTTTGAATATGTAACTGCAACGCCGTGCGCCCAGCGTTAACGTTACAGCCGCGCCCAGTGAAGACATTAAGTATTGAGCGCGACACAACCTTAAAGTCTTAAACTGGACGCGGTATCAACCCGCCGCGCGCCCAGCTCCAACATTACCAAGTCGCGCTCAAAGAAGACATTAACCTAGTTAATGTCAACGTTGGACGCGCCTAATAACGTATTGGTTGGGCACATATCACACTGGAGTAAAACTCAAAGCTTGGACCAATTTGTTTTGTAATATTGCGTCTGATGTTCGTTGTTTCATCTTCACAATAAAATCAGAATGGGCACTGATACACTTTCATTATATGAACAGGATACCATACAGGACAGGGCCAGTTATGTCGCATAATGGTGGTAGATGGCCAGTTGCTGCCACAAGAGTCAAGACCGAGAAAGTGACACTGGACCGGACTTAAAAGAAACTTTCGAGGACCAGTTAGCGTCAATATCCCTCATCTTTTATTTTTCTTTTGGTCTCTAATGATATCTTCCTGTGTGTAAATATCTTAAATTATCATTCAGTTTCCAGAAGCAATGAGATGCTTGTACTGTCTTCTCGATTCAGGCTTCCATTACTCGATTCTATATTCTTCACTTTTGAATCATTTGCACCCACACTTGTGGGTTACATCTTAAATTAAAAAATCGTCCAAACCAATCAACTTAGCTGCACGGAGCGTGCTTCTCACTTGCCTTCGGAGGTCAAGTGTTTGTTTGTTATAATGATATTCCAAATACCTGGAGGGAATCATAAGCTTGCAGGAGACATCAATCAGTGGGTAAATTTCAACCTCAGTGACTACTAGCTTCAAGAAAACATATGAAAACCAAACCTGAAACACTGAGCTCATGAAGACAGTACATGCGAACCTGATGCACTCAGAGGCACAAAATGTCATTTTACAAAATCGGCAGAAGCTGAGTCAGTTCATGACTTGGAAGAAGATCAGCTGTCCCAGTTGTTCATCCCACAAATTCAACTGAATCCAATCTTAGCCTTAATTTCCACCATATTATATCTATCCGCAATCCAGTAATAAGAGGGAAACAATCAAGAACAATTCACAGCTCAGGTTATCTGTATTTAAAGATCTAATTTATCCCATATCTAGCTGTTATGGACCCTAGAAAATGAGAAGAAAGTATCAGAAAAATCTATAAAAGGGGATGAAAACTGACAAGTCTAGTGCCCTCCTTGACGTTGGGAAAAAGCGAGAGGGTCAATTTTATAAAGATTAACCCAGCCCTGCTGATATAATTTTTTATGCACATCTGAAAAACTCTGCAAAGTTTTTGAAGAGTTCCAATCTGGGTTTTGAAGATATGTATCTAATTCACAAACCAATATCCCAGTAACTCATTCCGATCCTTATCCACCCAACATCAGATAGATAGGTAGAGGGAGAGGGCCGAGGGGTAGAGACGAGGTTTGGACTGGGTTTCTGTGAGCCGCGTCAAAATGTTGGAAGCGAAGGCTTTAGTGTAGGACTCGGACATGCTATGGAAGATGCAGGTCCATGCCACAGCTGGTGCTCCTGAAGCTCTGGATTTGCATGATGTGTTTGACTACATATCCATTGCAGCCCAGTACTCTATTGATACTTGCATGCAAGATGTGTCCTTGAATTCTGTAATTTGGTACTTGATACGAACGGGTACGTACGTCAAAATAAAAAATTATAGGGTACGTTGGGTACGGTAAAAAATAAAATTCCAAATATATAAAAATCAAGTTACATAAGTGCTACAAAATGAAAAAGATAATTAATTTTAATATTCAAAAAAAAAGTTAGTTTTTCACTCGAGCAACTCGTTCTTCAGCAAGAGACTCAGGGGGTTGGAAGCTTTGAAGATGCTGCGAAAGGGAGGAGACTGAAGACGATGACGAACGAATGCTGGCAGTTTAATTTATAGGTGAATAGGTTTCCAATTTCTTCGTTTGGTTTATAAATTTATCGATTGGGGTTCCTAAATTTATCGATTGAGGCTTAGAAATTCGTTGATAGGTATCCGAAACGTACTCGGATTGTAGTTGAACCGAACCAAACCGAACCAAAATATCCGGTCACGTGGGTACGATATAGGGACGTATCCACCGCGTACCGTCGCAAGTCCGAGCGGATACGGGAGACGGGGTCGAGCCAAGTACCCATACTTTGATGGTGAAGTTTTTGATAAAAGGTAAGGAGGAGGGTGGCAAAGTGTGGTGGGATCAAACCTCGGGTGTTTCTTCAGTCACTCAAAATGCAGCTTCATCTACTTTACTCCTGAAACTCGCAACTTTCTGATCTTCAAAGGTGCTGCCGCTTCTTCATCATCTCCTCTCTCTCCCTAGTCCATGAAAGGACCATGTTGTCTTTCAGCTTCAGATAATGTAAAAAGAGGATATGGATATGGTTGTCTGTACGGCTCTCTTTCTATTTTCAGTTGTTTATCACAGTCAAAATTGGGGGATGTGGTCT
This sequence comes from Rhodiola kirilowii, assembly GCA_033675215.1. Lineage (NCBI taxonomy): Eukaryota > Viridiplantae > Streptophyta > Magnoliopsida > Saxifragales > Crassulaceae > Rhodiola > Rhodiola kirilowii. The sequence continues at coordinate 4,937,166 of CM066203.1, read as the reverse complement.
CTCTCAGCCGTCAGCCTGCGAGTCATCAAACCTTGTACATTAAGGTAGAACTGGTCTTCATGAAAATTCAGTTCAGAACTTTGTTATGTACCACAGTAGATGATAAATTGGAAATGGTGATGAGATTCCAGAAGAAACCCACTGAAGCCTGAAGGAAAAGGTCATATGCTTCTGGATCACCCACAATGTCAAAAATCCATTTCCTCTAGTGATCAAGTTTTGCTAATTGAATTCACTAATGTCTACATGCCACACAGATCCACCAACAAGCTGAAAATGTATCCTGTAACAATTATCAGTATGGATGTCTGAATCCATTTTTTTCTTCTATAATTTGGCAAGGGATGCACAAGTCCCAAACTCTTGCCATTAGATGCATCCAGAGGGTTTGAACCGTCGATCTCCTGGTCATTCGACCAATACTATAACCGTTAGACCACAATCCTTTTTGCAAGGATGTCTGAATCCATTTGAGGGTAGGAAGGAGCCATCTGATTGCATATTGCAGTTGCTTTGCATATGCTATACTTCTGCAATAAATGACAGGAAAGCCTGATAAGAATGAGGACACAAACGTTGAGTCTAGTTATATACTGTAATTTACATGCTACATTTCAAAGTTTATTCAATAAATCATAGTTCAGTTGACAGAAGACCAACCAGATAATTATCTTATGAGATGTTGGAGATAAAGTGGATTTGAAATGCATAAGACATTCATCTCAATGAATATAAGCGGAAACACTTGATCTAACATTTTTGATCAAGCTTCGAGAGCCTCAAGATCTTACAGTGATGTCGCTTCTCATAGTTTCCTTGTTTTATAACAAGCACCATTCGGTACTGCTAGTGCATATGTGATGAAACTACCTGGATGAAATGCAGTCTTCCATAACCAGCAACCATAATTTCCACTTAAAACAATGGGCTCATTGTGGCCAAGAATAGAGTCAAACATGGTCAGCTAGTTGACATCCAAAGGCTCCCTCGATTCCACGCTTAAAGAATTGGCCACTTTAAAGCTGCTGGAATTTTTGTATATCCAGCTGACAGAAGTTAGCCCCACGTTAAATCTTCAAGACCATCACATACTGGGGAGAGAATAAACTTTATAATGATGAATCTTACTGTGGCTTGTCTTGACTCTTCAGGGTCAGCATATCCATATGGAGCAATTACTTGTATGTCATTACAAAGCTTAGATGTTTCTCTGTGGAATCACCAATAGTCCCCACAAGAACAACTCCCATCCTTGAACTGGTGGTATCTGTTAACATCTCTCACAACGATCTCTCTATCAGTAATCTTTGAGATGAACTTTAAGGCAACATGACAATCCTCGCAGATCCGAAGATTCTTGGTAATTAATAGCTTGGTTCCAGGGGGTGTACTGATGAGTCCAAATGCTACTGCTAGCCTCTCGCTGTGACTTGACACCATATTAGATTTGTCATCATCCTCCACATCATGGAGAACTGTTCTCGTATTTGGAACATAACCAGCTCGCTTCATTAGCTCCCCTAGCCTGTTCAATTCTGCATATGTTTCGTCAGACATATGATGTGAAGTATCTCCAGACAGAAAAGCATGGACTTTATTTTTCACTTCAATCCAGCTACAAGCAGTACTCTTCTTCAAGCCTTTCTCTGTCATAAGCTTCCGCAGATTTACAACTTTTTCCCACTTTCCCGCTTGAGCATAAATATTGGACAGAATAACATAATTCCCAGCATCATCTGGTTCGAGCTCGATTAGCCTCTTTAGAGCTACCTCCCCTAGTTCCACATTTCCATGGATTTTGCATGAATTCAGTAATGCACCCCAGACACCTGAATCGGGAGAAACAATCATTTGCTTTATAAGGTCATAAGCTTCACCCAACCGACCACAATGACCTAAGAGGTCAACCATGCACGTATAGTGTTGCACAGTTGGACTAATATGGTAATCTCTTTGCAGAGAGTTAAAGAAGTGACGCCCTTCGTCAATCCATCCACCATGATTGCAGGCCTGTAGAACACCGACAAAAGTAATGTGATCAGGTTGGGCATCTCTCCGCATTTCCTCAAATAGATTAAGTGCTTCAGAGTTTTGACCATGCATTGCATAGCCAGTAATCATGGCATTCCAGGATACAACTCGTTTAACCAATAGTCTCTCAAATAAATTCCTAGCAACCCTTACAGAACCACATTTGGCATACATGTCTACTAACGTGGTATTCACTTTATCATGCATTTCAAAACCCTTTCTCCAACTAAACCCATGAAGCTCTCTTCCCTGAGGAAGAGCTGCAATGTCTGCAGCAGCCGATACAGCAGTGACTAAGGTTGCCTCAGAGGGCCTCAATCCCGTTGAAACCATTTCACCGCAAAGAGAAATGCACTCATCCGGGTGGCCATTCTGAGAGTAAGCTGCCAGCATAGAATTCCACAATACAACGTCCCTCATCTCAATCTTATCGAAAACTGATCTTGCACTATCCACATAGCCACATTTTGCATACATATCAATAAGAGTCGCACTGACGAAAACATCCGATTCCAATCCACCCAGCTTGATTCTTTGATGTATATCCTTCCCTTCCTTGATAGCTGAAAGTGCTGAACAGGCTTTTAACACAAATGGGAATGTGAAATTATCAGGAAACAGACCATTATCAATCATCTGGTAATAAAGCGAAACAGCAACCTCATAAGGCCCACTCCAAGCATACCCACGAATCAGAACATTCCACAAAAACAAATTTCTCTTTGAAATTCTATCAAACAGGTGGTGAGCACTAGACAAACAGCCACAAACACTATACAAATGCACCAGCTTTGTCGCCAGTATCAAATCAAAACCATATCCGGAAACGTAAAGACGCGAATGTATCTGCTTTGCAGGCCTCAATGCTTTGTTTGCTATACAAGATTTCAGAAGCGACGCATACTCTGACTTGGGGTTCACCACAACCGCATTGTGGTTGGAGTGAAACGGGACTTTAGGCCTGATAGGCTCGTTGAATTCGGCAATTGGCGAGTGATACAAGGATTGCTTGAGACGAATGAATGGCGGAATCAAATGGGGTTTGAAAAGAAAGGAATTTGATTTTGTAATGATGTGACTGATCATGTTCAGTAGAATTTTGATGAAGCTGGAAGTTTTTGAGATTTGAATTCTTCCGTTTCACCAATTTAATTAATAAAATTTTCTTGATAAACAATAATTAATGAAGTTTTGAACAATGGTGCGTGTTTTATTAATGATTACTCGACAGTTTAGGGGTCAACATTTGGCTAAGGCCCAAAAATCCTAAACAAAGCCCTATGATATATCAGTTTAAGCCCCAAAGCCCATTGTCGACCCCTCTCATATTCCATAAAATAATATTTATCCGAATACGACAATGTCACCAAAACAAGATATTATTTTGAGATATGCGAGACGTGGAAGGGTTTAGGGAGATAGCAAAAAGTCATCTGATCTCAAGTGGAACCATTAATTAGCCCGTGGAGAGGAGGTTTTTGGCTTCACTTTGGCCAAGTTCACAAGGTCTCCAAAAAGCTTGTCCTCAGCACCATTTGATGGCCTTCTCATTGGTGCACTGGAGGAGGCCGATGGTTGCGTCTGATAAAGAGTGTTATTGATAGCGCTCTGATCGGCACAAGGCATGCCATATATTGCTTGTACTGGGTATTGGGGCACAGAACCATATGCCTGGAACTGATTGCCTGCCATTGACTGCGCATATAGACTGGCTGCTTGGGCTGCTTGCATTAGCTTTGGATTACCAATGAATCCTTCAGGAGTTTTCATTCTCGGCGTCGTCTGTATCGGTTGATAGTACACCATTCCCATTTGGCCGTTTGGCATTGGTTGCAGATACATGGCCATGCCCGGGTTCGCTCCAAATGGATGAGGTTGCATACTGTCAGGATGTTGTTGTGGATATGTCTCTATTGCTTGGGTCATTTGCATGCCATACTGCTGCTGTTGACTCCCTGCTGTCTCATCATTTTCTTCTTGTTGAATTTCCCAGGGTGGTGGGGGTAGCGCTCCGCTTCCTTCACTGCCTGTTTCAAAGATAAATTAAAGTTTTAAGATTTTTTGTGCTACATGACATGCAAGCTCATAGGAACCAACTCGCAGAAGCCAAGCACGTCGATGTCATAAGAGTGTTTGGATGCTTGGACTTGAACAATTAAATGGAATACATTTTCAGAAAAAGGTCTATTCTCTATCTTACATTTTAACGGGTTCAACTGTGATGACCAGAAAAAAAAGAAAAAGAAAAGAAATGAAAGAGGTATACCGTATACACCTGGTTCCTCCTGGTGCTGATCTTGAGAAAGTCCTATGTTTCCAGGATATCCATTTGAGTAAAGTGCAGCCTGGGGGTCATCTGTATTATGTGGAAAGTTAGAAGCATAAGTACGTTCATCTGGTTGAAATGATTGGGGATTGAAATTTGAACCCTCTTGAGGAAGGACTTCAGAGAGAACAATGGCATTTCGCTCTGCTGGATCAAGTGGCTGTGATTCTCCCACAGGCACAAGAGCAAGAGAATCCTGTCCTGTTTGGGAATCACCATAATCTCCCAGAAGATCCAGCGGTGCAGAGCCATCTGTTTTTGCAGGTTCAAGATGTATCAAATCTAGAGAGTTTGCCAGATCTGTGCCTGAAGTAGACCTGCTGTATGAGAATGAGCATCTATTCAATGTCAACAAAATTGCTACTCAGGCAGTTTCAATGGTTCGAAATGTGTTTCCATATTGATCAAAAGGACATGAGCAGTAGCTCCAAATAAAGCAACCTAACAACTGCCTCATGAGGCCCACCATGGGCTTATGATATGTATGCCAAATACGATAGAATATAAAACTTACGCTCCGTCAGGCAGCTTGTTGGCATTGCTTGTACCAATATCATCAATGTCTATGAGAGCCTGTGATTTCAAATTTCCCCCCTCAAGAGACACTCCTGAAGCAATGGCTTCATGTTTGGCTAGCAAACGTTGTAAGTCATCATTTAAGGCCAGTCCCTGTTGAAGCAGTGATTCATCCCTGTACAGGTTTACAATGAAATATTTCACATAACTAGGTTTGCTGGTCAAGCGTCTGGAGTCTGGACACATAATAAACTAGAAGCATTTGGAGGTGGAAGAATTTTTACGTTGTAGAGTTGATGAGGTGTACGACTCGCTGCTTGTAAGTACGGCATTGTTGAACGAGATCCACAATGGCGTCTTGTTGCAGCCCCTGATAATCAACATAAAAGTTGATCCTTCAATTTTCAAACATGTACAAGCAATTTTTGCAATCATGTGATGATATCTGACATTGAATTACTTTGCTAGACGGATAATGCAATACTGTTTGCAGAGATAGGATTCTATCTAGTTTCAAAACATTCATTCATTGAGAATTTACGGGAGCTACATTTTCAAACATGCAACTGAGAAGCATACTATTCTTTCTCCAAGGAAAAACACACCTCTTCATTTCCAGGCTCTAAACCATCCAGCATTTCTGCCAGAATGTCCACAATACCTCTTGCATTCTGAATTTCTGACAGGCTGACATCAAAAGCATGTACCAAATAATCAGAACACACATAACTGTTGATGACAGTGCTGCTAGAATAAGTTAACAATAACATTCAAGTATTCACGGAAAGACAGTGAATAAAGTTGATAGGATATGTCTTCTTCTCTTTTCCCTCCCCTCCCGGGTATATATTATCTGTTAAGGTTGCAGATATTCCAATTAAATAAGATACATCATACCTCAACATTGGAAAGTCAATGTCTTCAGATACCTCAGTTCCTTCCTTTGAGTTTGAAAGATACAGTGGACTAGGACCATATGCCAGATTCTGAGTTGGGTTGACAGAGAACACAGGTGTTCGCCTATCATGATGTCGAGGAAATGCTGCTCCTGCATGCTGAAGAGTGGCTCTATAAGTTGACATGACATGTCAAACAAATGCAGCTATTGCTTCGCATATCACGAACAAATTTATGAGACTCTGCTGGAAACTTTAATTCACAACCATGCAGATACTATGGCGAATTTTTATTTCTCCTCAAACTTAGCACATTAAAACAACAGAAGTGAAACCATGAAAATACAAATGTATGCTGTACATTTTCTTATACTGACAAGATTTCCCCTGAGTCACTACTCTTTCACAAATAATGTCATGGTAGAACATACCAACAGCTCATAATATGCTTCATAATACTCTGGATATCGACATCCTGGTCCTCCAAATGCCTCTTGCCATGTCTCTATAAGCACCAATATTTTCTCCCTCACGTGATAATTCCGCTGCAAGAATTAAAATAAGAAACACAGCCAAAACAAGTAAAGTGACACGCTTTAAATGCTTCATACCTTCTTCTTGGCCATCTTCACCATCTTTCTCAATATTCCCTTTTCAGCAACAAGCATATGCGTCAAATTCCCACAGCTATTCATGATTGACTCCAAAAGCTACCACATATATATATATATATCCAAATGAATCAATTAACATGCTCAGAAGTAATTATCGTTGCCAAAACTCAGGTGTTTCATTCAAAAAATCTGACCGTGAGCGCAAGAAGCTGGACCTTGGCATTCTTACTCCCAAGCTTCTTCCTGATACCTTTTATCACATCTTTTGTAAGCCTGCAACACACAGAGGCATTACTTTAAGAGGTCCAAAGGTTTCCTCTAGTAGAAAATAAAGACTCAACCTTTCGCCAAATTGCAATGAATTTATCTAATGTACAGAAACAATCTGTCAATGCTATCTATTTCATGGATAACAATGATACAAAAAACCAAACCCTAAATTGCAAAGTTAGCAACTTTAGCAATGTCTTACGCAGGATTGCTAAGCAAGAGGTCGCAAATCTCAGCATTTCTCGCCCAATCAGGCCCGATGAGCAGATCGCTCGTAGCTCGTTCGACCAGAGGATGAACCACCATAATATCCCCCTCCCTTTCCTATTTTTCTCCAACCCGCGTCTACTGCTGGTCGATTTAGGTCAAATCTCCCTCACCTTCGCGAGAATTGAAATGAAGTGATTGACGAAAATCTATGTTTTCTCTTACTCTCTTTATCTGTCTCCGCATCTCTCGCGCTTCCGTCCCCATCAACCGCTCCTCCATCGCCCTCCGATAGTTCGCGCTCATCTTTCTCTTCTCCCTATTTTCAGCCTATTTCAAAAACATCATCGAACCTGTCTATTTTTTTTCCCTTTTCAAAAAAAAAAACATCATCGAACCTGTCTGTGTTCGAGCACGCTGCAAGTTCCAAACGGCGCAGTTTGGGATTTTTTATATATTTGTAATGCGACCGTCTGCATTCCCCTCTGCAGTAAAAAAAAAAACTCATCTCCTACTGCTCTTTCTGTTGAATAACGCCAGAATGAATGAAAGAAATAATTTTGCAGATGCTCGAGATGCAGTTTGGTGCAGAGATTTCATAAAGTAAAGAGAGCCGGATGGAAGGAGATACGAATGTATGGAAGATTGATGAGAGTGGGCTGGGATTTCAGTTTGGTGCAGAGATTTTATAAAGTAAAGAAAGCCAGATGGAAGGAGATTTGAATGGAAGATTGATACAAGTGGGTTGGAAAGAGAGTCGCATTTAGAATTTTAGTCATAGTTGTTGTTGCTGGATAGTGAAGCCACTGCCAGTTGAGCAACTGGAAGCTCTCTGACGATCCCTACTTCCCAACATCTAGCCGATCAACATTTTTCTTGTCGAATAACCTGTTCAAGATGTTCCATATATCATTTACGGAAGTGCATCGGGGAAATATGCTCAAATAGTGTAGGAGAGAGACCATTTTAGCACGAAGTCCACCTTTGCATTTATCGTTTTCCATTTCCGCAAGGCTTCTGCATCTACATCATCATACTCTAGCCTCACATTTGCTCCACCAGCAACTTCTCACAACTCTTCACCAAACAAGTAGGACTGTATACAAGATTTCCACACCTTGTAATGTGATTTATTGAGAAGCTCCATGCCAAAGCCAAAACTCTAACTTGATGACAATACTGATCAATCTTCTTCACCAAGGGTTGCCCTAATTTGAATCAGCTAGCATGTTGCTCAGACTTCTACTCATACGATGTGTGTGCAATAATGCACATGTCCAGAGGCGGTTCCAAGGGGGGCTTGGGGCCCAGGACCCCTCTCGATTTTGGTAAAAAATCCTCAAAGTAGGAGATATTCGAACCCCAGCCTCCTTGCAATCTCATGTTTCATGCTCTACCAATTCATCTACAAAGTTATGATGTCTAAACTTAACTACAAATATTAATGAACTTGAAAAATCTTTGATTTTAAGCTTAAAAATTTGATCAAACATGTATCTTCGGTCACTATTTTATGAGCTTAACCTCCGAATTTCATCTTGGAGTAAACATAAAAGTTATAGAACATTATATTAGCTTTCTATCCATATAAAGAACATCTTAAGCGGACACCGGATGACATCTCTATGAGCTTTCGAATGTTGGCTCGAACCCCTCGATTTTGGCTAATTTCGATCAATCATCCATCTTTGGTGACTGTTTTTATCAGCTTAACTGTCAAATTTCAACTTTGAGTAAACATGAAAAATGTAGAGCATTCAATTAGATTTCTATACATATATGGATCATCTTCAACGGATACCGGATGACGCCTCTATGAGCTTTAGAAGATTGGCTTGGACCCCTCAATTTCGGCAAATTTCAATTAATCATCTATCTTTGGTCGATGTTTTTATCAGCTTAACCTCTGAATTTCATCTTGAATTAAACATGAAAGTTATAGAACATTCAACTAACTTTCGATCCATAAGTAGATCATGTTCAATGGACATCGGATGACACCTTTATGAGCTTCAGAAGGTTGGTTGATAATTAGCGGTATTGGAGATCATGGAGACCACAATGAAGAGAACATGGAATGAGACTTTGGGCAGTGCACATAGCACTTACCAATGTCTTCCCACTCACGTATGTCTTCCCTACATCCCTCACTTATGTCTTTCCTTTTCCCGAGGTTACGGATCCATTTTGCCGACTTCCCTTGCCTACATTGTTCCATCGACCAGAGGCTGTTCACCTTGGAGACCTGATGCGGTTATGAGTACGACCGGGCGTGATCGGCACTTGGTCCTCCAGATTTTCAAGGGCCGTCGAGAGCGCACCGGACACCACAAGACTTGTGGTGCTCTTCCAGCCGCTGGACCCTACCTCCGGCTGAGCCGTTTCCAGGGTGGGCAGACTGTTAAACAGAAAAGATAACTCTTCCCAAGGCCCCCGACGACGTCTCCGGACTTTCCTTTTGAAGTTTGTTTTCAGGCCACGACTACACCCACCAAAGTTAGTGGGAATCTCATGATAGGAAGAAATCAAGTGGGTGTCTCAGGAAATATTCTTATTACTCATGGCATAAAAGGAAGCAAGTCCCATCTACCAGCCTCTTGCTCCATCCCTATCTTCCAATCTCGTCGTCTCCAAATTTTCTCCACGCCGAGCTTGCGGGGGAGTATTAGAGATCATGGAGACCACAATGAAAAGAACATGGAATGAGACTTTGGGCAGTGCACATAGCACTTACCAATATCTTCCCACTCACCTATGTCTTCCCTACATCCCTCACTTATGTCTTTCCTTCATCTTCCTTATAAATCCACTCTCGTATGTAACACAATCAACTAATCTCTTTATCAATCTATCAAAGCGTATTACTTTAACAAGCGGATCTTGTTGTTCGAAAAAAAATCGTCGGATCATTAGCGGACCTTTTTTTTGCCGGATCCGACTTATATCATTGTAGTTCGAAAAAAAATTGAGACTCCCCTCGGACGAAGCTCTGGATCCGCCACTGCACATGTCCATATCACAATACTCATCATCTGTTATCTCATACATATTAACCATTTATAGTAAGTATACATCCTTAACTGGATATAATCTTTAATAAATAATTAATCGATACAATAATAAAATATATTATAAACTTACCTTTGAAACACTCGTTCAAAGACTCTCCAATTACACCTTTATGACTACTTTGCGCGACCAACTGCAAATAAACAAAATAATGCCTATTTAACACCACGGCCACGCTTAGTTTCTATTTCAAATTGCACAACCAACGCCCATAACCGTGAACTTGATCATAGCATGTCCATATTCAAAGTTCCCCCAAGACATTGGTTACATATTCAAATGCAATTGGCTTCAATCAAGAAATGACAAGTATCATATTCCTAATTCAGATGGGACTGATAAGGCCAATCAAAGACCACTCTCTCAAGTAAAATGCTTTTACTGTGGGAAGAATGGTCATTATGCAAATACTTGCACTAAGAAACAGCATGATAAGGAACAAAATAATGGTCAAAACTCTAAACAAAATGGTTTCTCAAATGTGTATGAGCATGGTAATCATTATAAGAATGAACTGTTGGTTGTTTCTTCTACTAATGATGCTGATTCTTGGATCTTAGACTCTGGTTGTACAATGCATGCCTGCCCCTCTAAATCTTTGTTTGATTCTCTGAAATTGATTGATGGTGGGGAAGTAATTTTGGGTGATCATACCTCATTAAAAATTAAAGGCATTGGTTTAGTTCCTCTTGTTATGTTTGATGGTGTAACTAGGATCATTCAAAATGTTAGATGGGTTCCCAACCTTAGGAGAAACTTTCTTTCAGAATCTGTGTTTGATGACCTACACTTGAAAATCAATACAAATAATGGCATAAAGGAAGTAATCAAAAATGATAAAACTGTCATTAGAGCCATTAAAAGGGGTGGACTGTATTTTGTTGAAACTTCACATGAACTGAATGCTATTGATCACCATGCTGATAAGAATCTAACTGAGATCAAATAATGGCATGCTAGGCTTGGACACATAGGGAATAAGGGATTAAATAGCTTAGCCAAATCTGGGATATTGACTTTTTCCCCTATTGAGTTGACTTTCTGTGAAACCTGTATTTTGAGCAAGAAAACAGCTCACCCTTTTCCTAAATCATCTTACAAGGCTGTCAAGCCTCTTGAGTGTGTCCATGCAGATTTATGGGGGCCATCTCAGGTCCCAACCATTGGAGGAAGGTATTATTTTCTATCCTTAATTGATCAATTATCTAGGAGGGTCTGGGTTTACTTGTTGAAGCATAAGAATGAAGCTTTTGATCACTTTAAACACTCGAAAGCCATGGTAGAGAACCAAACTGGTTTGAAACTGATTACACTAAAAACAGATAATGACTTAGAATTCTGCAACAATGACTATAATCTGTTTTGTAAAAAACATGGTGTTAAAAGACTCTTAACTGTTCCTGGTACCCCACAACAAAATGGCACAGCTGAAAGAATGAATAGGACTTTGTTAGAAAAGGCTAGATGCTTACTACTCAGTTCTAGTATGAAACATTCTATGTGGGGTGAAGCTGTCATAACTGCATGCTATTTGATCAATAGGAGTCCATCATCTGCCATAGATTTTAAAACACCTTTTGAGATGTGGTTTGGCAGGAAGCCTAACTTGCAACATGTTGTTGAAGTATCTTCAAGTTCTGGCGTGTCCAGTAGACTGAATCTTCTCATGTGTCCTTTTTGCTTACAAGTTACAAGTAACAACTTGTATATCATACAACAGGCCCTTGTTGGCAAGTAGTCTCCTCAGCACACGGCATGATGACATGCGCATTATTGGATGCCAAGTACTTTTTTTTAATTTGTAAATAACCAAGTATAAAATAAAAGTACTAGTAATTTTTTGGTTGGGCGCCCTAGTACTTTTTGAAGGAATTTCCAATGGAAGCTTCGCGCTGTAGTGACTTTCCACATCTCGGGGCAATGCTTGTAAAGCTTCATGATGTATAGACTTCTTTATATTTCAACGTAGTAACTAATATTATGTCACTTTAAAGTATTAACATATAAGGATTGTTCAAGTATCAAATTGGTAGGTGTATATTTATTTTATACCTTTGTTTTTGTCATTGTGGTAATCGTGATATACACCTCTCGCTGCAGATGATGTTGCATAGCGTTATGAGTTCTGACTGGCTAAATAATTCTTATAGTTCTTTGATGTAACTATGCCAGACTGTAGATAGCGCTGGATCCATGGAACTACTAACTGAGATATATAAACGTGGTTGTTGCCTACCAGCCACCTGAAGGGCTTATTGCTAGTATGTAGTGACTTAAGATTCTTGTATAATACTAATGTAAGGAGCCATTACATCGTTGGTGAACTTTGATTGTGTTGTATACACAACTATGCAAGAAGTGATGCAATTTAATTAGCAGTGGCCTGGAAACTCATTGGAAGTGAGAACAGTTAAATCTCTGCGAGTATCCACGGTCCATTTTTTGGTTATTTCGAAATGAGGGTGCATATGATATATATGACTTAAGATTGTCTTTTATGCAGGAACACTGTCCAACTCCATATTGTGGAAAGAGGTCAATTCTATGCTGAAATCCAATTTTATTCAGGATTGGAAGCAGGAAGCTTTGAAATTGTTATCAATGTAAAATCCTTTGATCGAAACTGAAGACCATGAGCAACAATGCTGTGGTGAACCCTGGAATCTGAATATCCGGGCTAGTAGGAAGAGACCTAAGCTTGAAATTCGTCGCAGAGAGTTGACTTCATCCCGTCTTAGAATTCAAAATGCTACAGAGGCTATATCGGTTCATGATTCTGATTTCATAGGAGGCGAAGACAATGCTAATTCTGTTACAATAGCACACTGTTTAACTTTCTTGTTGAACTTTGTTCTACAGTAGCACACTATTTAGCTTTGTTGTTAGAACATGTACCAGGTATTATTACTTTTTGTTATATATGTATCAATATCAATGAAAAGTTTGTGCATATTAAAGTATCTTATTTCTGTGATTTCAATGAAAAGTTTGTGCATATTAAAGTATTGAATTTCAGCGCTGAAATTCAATTCAATAAAACAAGTTTTTTTTAATGGTCAATTCAATAAAACAAGTTTTTTTTAATGGTCAATTCAATAAAACAAGCTTGAATCTGACTACAAATTTTGTTTCCCGATTATTACACAAAGTCCAGGCACCATGACCCAGAACAAATGGCACACACACAGGAATAAACGATGGAAAGTGAACGGCTACACCTCAACCGCAAAAACAAATCCTATAAAAATAAAATAAAACGCAAATACCTACACGTAAAACGCAAACGCAATAAAAGGCAAACAACAGGTGACTAGAAGTCGGAACAACCACCCCTTCAATTCGTCGAATCCGCCGACCACCATCAACTCGCCGGAACAACCTCCAGCAACCAACCCAAACACCACAACCCCAAAACTTCCCAACCGAAACATCCACCGTCAGTCAGCACACAGCAGTCACCACCCGCTCCAACCGCACCACCGGCAACGAAGTCGGCAAGGAAAACGTGGGAGGAGACGGAACATAGCACGGGAGGAGACAACCAAAGCGAGAAAAACAACAGGGGAGGGGAACAAACCGCCAGGGAGAGGCTGCTGGCGAAGTTCGGAAAATCGGGTCGGTGAGGAGAGGACGCGTTGACTGGAAAACTAGAAAGAAGGAGGAGTAACATTGTTTTCTAGTCTTTCATAAAGCCCTCTGCTCTTTGTTTTTGCTTGCTTGTGAGCTTTATCAACAATTTTTTTTTTTGCATTTAGCAATGTTAAATCGCCTATCTTTTGACCACAATTTCCATCACGTAATCCTTCACCTCTTAACAACATACGAAAAACCTGGACCTGGTCCAATATCTCGACACTACCAAATTTTTGAAACACATATTACTCGTTTCAATCGCGACCGGTAATGCTCAAAGCGCCTGCTCGTTTTCTGAGTACTCCCCGCTCATCTTCGCTCCCCGCTCTGCAAACCCTAGAAAAATGTTTCCGATAAACATCCCGGCGACTGTTGCGGTCGATTTCTGGAAATCATTCGCTGGAACTAACGTTCCAGAAGTTGGAACGCTGGTTTACTACTTCCCTGAACGCCATGCCGAGCAGTGCGACTCGCCTCCGGCGTTGGCTCCGCCTGTTTGGCCTATCTTCCCTTGCCGTGTGCTTAAGGTTCGATACTTGGCTGATCGAGTGAGGGATGAAGTTTTTGCTGCGGTTTTGCTTCAATCCGTTGGGAGTGACTTTCGGGGAGATAATCCTGTGCCGACTATCCCGAGTACGATTGATTCGTACTCGAAGGTGCTGTCGCCGACAGACACGCTAGCAGGTCAACCTCTTTGGGTGCCGGTGAAATGTGCGCGGGCGATTTTCCCACCTTTGAATTATAACCGGAATCAGACGTTCCAGAATCTGACGATCGCGGACGTGCACGGTGTGGTTTGGGGTTTTGAGCATGTATATCGTGGTAAGCGGCGGCATTTGTTTCGTAAAGGCTGGGGGGAGTTTGTTCAGCACAAACAGCTGGTGGCTGGAGACACAGTGGTCTTCATTAGACATAACCGTACTGGGAGGCTCTATATTGCCATTAGGCGAAAGTCTCCCCATATGGCGGGGCTTTCTGCCAGATTTGTTGAGGAGGCCCTTCAGCATGCTAAGAAGGGAAAGTCCTTCGAGGTATTTCTTTACCCGAGGATCCCCGAATATGTGCTGAACACAGATGCCGTGCTGGTATCACAAGCTGCACTTCAATTCATCCAGGGTAACAATAATCTCTCTGAATTCAGGTTCCTGTTGGTTACTTAAACTGGCATTATCTTCTAAACCTTTAGTTTATTACCATGTTCTAGGTATTGATCTGACCGGCGATTACACTCCGCCTGAAGATGTGAAATCTAAGGGTTTTGAAATTAGTGAAGGTGGGGATGATGAGACACCACTGCAAGTGAAATTAAATGGAGTTGCAACAATCATAGGCAAAATTGGTCTTTTCTTTGCTGTTATCACTTTTGCCGTTTTAGTTCAAGGATTATTCAACCAGAAGTTGAAAGAGGGATGTCATTGGGATTGGTCTGCGGATGACGCAGTAGTGGGCCATCCAGCGTCTACCACAGTTCTATCATCACCTTCTGCTGTTCCGGTAAACAACGGGGTTCACAGTGTTTCAGCAGATGTGAAAAGAATACCAATGTATGAATGATTTATCCCATTTTTTCAAGCTTCATTTACCAATAATAGGAAATATAGTTTGATTCTGTTGAATGATTGCAGCACTGCCAATGATAATGGGCCATCTCAAAGTGCTATAACTGCATTCATTGATGCTGCTTCCCGTGACATTGAGGTAATCTAAACATTTGGCTCGCTAAGGTTGATTTGATCAGTGGATGAGGCCATATTTTTTGTGACAATAAAGACAAAAATCATTGCTTGTCAAAGCCTTGAAAATGTTCTGCTATTTGTTTGCCACATGATTATTTCCCTTTTGGTTGTTAGTGGTTAAATGTCGGTTAGCTGGTCACAAGTCGAGTTGATACATCTATTAAGGATATCTAAGTAAAATGTGATTTGGATGCAGGAAGCCAAGAAAGGAATGGCAGTTACCGGAAAAATTAGCGTGACTCCAGTGGAGGAGAAACCAAATGAGTCTGAGCCTCTACAGTATGCAACAAAACAGGTGTCTATAGACACAACTCCTATTGCGTAGTATTTGTTACTGACTGTTCCTAACTGGTTGATTATGAGTTCTGACACTCTCTCTGTCACTTAGGAGGCAAAAATAGCTTTCAAAGCACTCCTAGAATCTGCGAAGGTCGAATCCGATTGGACGTGGGATCAAGCAATGCGAGTAATCGTCAATGATAAACGATATGGTGCCCTGAGGACACTTGGTGAACGTAAGCAAGCATTTAACGAGGTAATAAATGCAGGACTCGTATTGACGAAAGCAATTGTATTTTTTACTTGGAATTTGAGGCACTCCGCATTGTTTTGACATGAGTATGTTCCATGCATTCTGTACAACGCCTTTATGATAAAGCCACTCATCTGAGCTCATTTGTGTATCCCAATTTTCCTCTTTTTTTCTTTTTTTTCTTTCTGTAAATGGCCTGGAATTGTCGTTCTCGTTTTAGATACCTCTTTTAGTTGAAAGTCACGTGGAAAGCCAAACTCGCCCTGTATTGTGTTATTTCTCAAGTCATGCCTTTTCACCAGTCTTACATGTTTACCTCAAATTCCTTAGTACTTGGGTCAACGCAAGAAGCTAGAAGCCGAAGAGAGGCGCATGAAGCAGAAAAAAGCACGAGAAGAATTCACGAAAATGCTGGAGGCGCGTTCTCTCCAGTTTGTGTTTGTCTCACCTGGAACCTGGAATAATTAGCTGATCAGTTCTTTCAATTTTATTACAGGATTGTCGAGAACTTACTTCTTCTACTAGATGGAGGTAATTAATAATAACCTCAGCACATATTTACAGTAATACCTACATTTGTGAAGGTACATGTCATGTACATGTGGAAATATTTTACCTTTTCAAAACCAGGGAGGCTTTAGTTTTGTTTGAGAATGATGAACGATTCAAGGCTGTCGAACGGGTGAGAGATCGTGAAGACCTCTTCGATAGTTACATGGTGGAACTTCAGAAAAAGGTAAAGATATAATCTAGCACAAGAGTTCAAGTCACATGCATATTTCATAGTTATACTGTATGTACTTTATAGCAGATTTATACCTTCTAATGATATGGCTACCATAGTTTACGTTAGTTTGTGACTTCAATTTGATTTTCCCCTGCTGCAACAACTCAGGAAAAAGCAATGGCTCAAGAGAAACGTAAACAAGATTTGGCTGACTTTAGGAAGTTCCTTGAATCATGCCACTTCATAAAGGTATGTATACATCAAATTGATATTGTCACTATCTACATATTGCATATCCTATAGTATATGTGTGCCTTATCGTCTCTATTCATGATAGTTGATACACATGCTTATGCATGTGTACATCAATTTCCCGTTTAATGCTTGTCTATTTGAATATTTACAGGCAAGCACTCAGTGGCGTAGGGTCCAAGATAGGCTGGAGGATGATGAACGGTGCTTGCGTCTTGAGAAAGTTGATCGGCTACTTGTCTTTCAGGTGAGTGCTTGTTAGAGCTGCCTCCTCTACTTTGCAAATGATGGTACAGTTATTATTCGCTGTTGTGCCAGGATTACATTCGTGACTTGGAAGTTGAAGAAGAAGAACAAAAGAAGCTACAAAAGGTGGGTAGAAACTGGATATATACTTTACCCAGTTCAGTAAATACTCACTCTACAACTTTCCGCTTCTGATGTTTTACATTCACATATGATAAAAATCAAGGAACAACTAAGACGGGCAGAGTGCACAAATCGTGACGCATTCCGGAAATTAATGGATGAACATGTTGCTGATGGCACTCTTACTGCGAAAACACAATGGCGAGATTACTGCATGAAGGTACCCCTAGTTGATGTCGCATTGTCGCCTTGAGTATTATGCACTCTTCCGAATATGTTCTTTAATTTAGTGCTCACTGGAATGGACTGTGTTGAGCTTATTTGTTGATTATTCATCATAGGTGAAAGAGTCACTACCCTATACGGCTGTGGCCTCAAACACGTCTGGTTCAACGCCAAAGGATCTATTTGAAGATGTTTCCGAAGAATTGCAGAATAAGGTGAATTCTCTGTGACTTGCTAGATTTCTGGAGTGGCATGTTAAAAAAAATAAATAATAATAAAATAAAAAGAGTGGCATGTTAATTTCTTGTCTCATTAAGTTTTTCCTTTCCACACATCAAAAAAATACATGATTCCATATTTTTACCTGATAGTTCACAACACAACGGCTATCTGATAGACAAAATTTATTGTTCTCGCCCATTATCTAGTTATTTGCGATTCTTAAACGATCCATACAGGACTGAGCTTATGTTCCAGTGAGCAGACAATGGTGTCTGCTGTATATTTAAACTGCACACCTCAGAATTTATTTGCACAAACTTGAATCTTCTTGTACATGAGTAGAACAGTCGGTAGCTAAGGGAGGAGCTGTTATCTAATAAATGAGGCTAGGAACCATTGACTTAAATTTCTGAAATAGAATATGCTTCACCTCTTTAGCCCGTTGGAAACTAGGATCTTCATGGTTAGTAATTGTTTCCTTCTATCTTCTTAAAAATTTGTCACTAATTCTTTTTTAGGCTCGACTCATTTTATTCTTTGAATTTCTGTTCTCCACTTAAATGGTTTTTGTAAGTCGTGATGGAACATGTTGTCTCTCTTTTTTTTGGTTGCTTACACAGTACCATGAAGACAAAACTCGGATCAAAGAATTAACCAATTCAGGAAAGGTATGACATAAAAATTAAAAGATATTTACATTGCGTCCTTAAGATCATATAATTGATGCTGATATGCTTTGGAATTTCTTTCAGCTTGTCGTCACTTCAACTTGGACATTTGAAGACTTTAAGGAAGCTACTAAAGAGGATATTGGCTCCCCACCTATTTCAGATACCAATCTAAATGTGAATTTCACCCTGATTGTTTTATTATTATTTTTTTCAGATGTGGATTTACGAAAATGTAAGTGCAAAATAGTCTGACATGTTTCTTTATTTGAAGCTTGCATTCAAGGAATTATTGAATAGAATCAAGGAGAAGAATCAGAGTAAGCACTCTTGTCCTAAATTTCATTAGTTGGTGCAGTGCTTTCTTTTGTTGACATTGTATGCCGAAATTTTTGAAGGTTGCCGCTAGTTGTTGCTTGCAACTTGCATCATATTGTAAACTTGTCTTAGGCCTAGTGCAGTTAAGTGTCTTATACACTACTGAGTCGGGATAAGTGAATAGTCCTGGATGTGTTGGAGCATAGTGATTGAGCTGGTCTTGTTTGTTAAGGCGACTTATAGGCACATGGTTTATTAGAGATGTGTGTGGTGGATACAGTTTATTTATCACCATCTTTGCTGGTTCATTAGTAAAAGATATTGATTACAAGGGTAATGGTTGAGGTCTACTGTAGAGGCTTCTTTCGTCGTTGTTATGGAACTCTTTTTTTATTAATGGGTATGTAAAGATCTGTCATTTCTTTTTATTAAACTGGAATGTTTCGTAAAACCAAGAAAATGATAAACCGTCGCCATTTTAGATATTATGTCATGCTTTTCTGCAAAAAAAAAAAATTATACACTTAAGGTTTCATCTGCGTAGCATCTTGTCGTATGAATCACCTAGGCTAGTATTGGATATATTTATTAAGTAACAGCTCAAGTTATTGATTCAAGTTGCTGGTCATTCTTCTGAACAGAAATGTTCATGTGTGTGATCTTTTGTTTCTTTCACATCTTATGTCGTGCACTTGTCACTTATATGGTTCTTCAGAAATGGTACTGTTGGGATACTAATTTAGCGATGATTGATTAGCATTTAGCGTAAGTCAGTGGAGTCTGATTGACCTGTTATTCTACCTCTTCTCATTTCAGTATAGGTCTCTCATATTTTTTACCCCAAAAAAAAACATAAAATACTTATCCTTTTATGACTATTGACTCAGTTTTCATTGACGCAATTCACAACTGGTATTGAACTATTGATATGAAACAAAAGAATTGTTTGTTCCTCAGGCGCTTATCGAAGCTTGGAATGTTGAAACGCCGAGGAAAGGGACTGCCCAAGAAAGGCCAAGGGAAGCGTGCTTCCAAGCGGAAATAGACCATCTCATATAGGCACTCTGCATTTAGTCACATCATGAGAACTTAAGAGGGAAAGGCACTTCCTCATTTTGGGGTCTGCGGGACCAATTCGATAAAGCATACTTGATTTCAGAAATGGTTATGCATGTTGGTTGATCTACATTTCTTCAATAACATTTTAAAGTGGGATGTTAAACTATTTCAAACTTTTATCCTTTTAACCGATCAATATTTTAATTCAGAAAATAGGAAGGAAACAGCTAATTAAATTATATACATACCAAAGCAAGAAAATGAAACAAGTGAGGTTTTTTTTCTTCTTCATTTTACACAAAGTGACCTTAACGACAACGTGTAGAATAGGTAGAACCGTAGAGGCGTAGACGTACGACTAAAATTAAAGGCTTTGTGACAGGGTGATGTATAAAACCCGGTTGAAATATCCGTACCCGGCCTGAATGTCCGAACTCGGCCCGAAGATCCGAACCCGGTTCGACAACCCAAAACCCTAAAAAGCCCGAGGGTTTTGCTTTCAGACATTCTTCTTCGTCGCAGCTTTCCTTCTCATTCTTCGCCAGCCAGTTTTCTCAATTCAGTCCCTTCGCGCGAATCTTGCTCGACAGTTTCCAAACCGAAATTATTAATGGGTAAGCGCGGAAAAGGGAAAGCGGCTGCGCCGCAGGGAGGCAAGAAAGGCAGTAAGAAGACTAAGGTTGAGTTTGTAGAGGAGAAGGACTTAGATGATGAAATTGATGCGTGTAAGATTCGATTTTGATAACTGGTTGTTTGAAAAAGAAAAAAAGAAGAAGTTAAATTTATCATATTTTATGGATTTTAGTTGTTTTGTGGGTGTTGCAGTTCATAAGGAGAGAGATTTTATTCCTATGGATGTGAATGGAGATGCTGGGGATTCGGATGATGATAGTGATGATGTGGTTCCTGTTTTTGACAATAAGGTTGCATTTCTTAATTTCTCTAATTAGGTGTGATCAGTAGGTGGAGATTTTGTAGAAAATTACGAGTGTCCATAATGTGAGATAATTCAATGTTCACAGAAGAAAAATTGATTTTTTTTGGTTCTTAGGATTTGAATGGTGAAGAGGATGAGGAAGACGAGGATGATTACTATGATGCTGGTCTAGCTGCGAAGACGAGGATGATTACTATGATGCTGGTCTAGCTGCGAAGACGAAGAGTAAGTAAATAAGTAACTGTGTTTGAGTTCAGCTGACCGTGTTTGTGTGTGTTGATTGAATCAACTTGATTCGTATTAGTTTATGAGTTGCTGTCTATTGTGTCTAGCCTATCATTACTAGCATTTTGATTCGTATTACTACTTACTAGCTGTCTATATGTTGTAATGGTACAAGCTACTACAATAACTGGAATCAAGTTTTTAGTTCAGCCTCGTTGACTGTTGAAGTCACAGAAGTGATTCTGATTCTTGTGATTTAGGTAGGTGTATAATTTGTTGGCACTGTTTTTGAGTGCAGTTGCTAAGCAGCAAAGATTTTTACGGCAAAGGATTGGTGGAGTTGAAGATGAAATGCATGACGATGATGAGGATGAAAAAACAGTTGGCTGGGGTCGTAATAAGAACATATACTACAATGCTGACAATGTTGATTATGAGGTAAACATATATATCATTGTGTGGTGGGAAAGCCGCTTTCAATTTTTACTTTTAAGTACACAATCAGACATTATAGTTTTGCGGTACTGAGTAGCCTTATTGGACAATTTCTATGAAAGATACAATCTGATGATGAAGAGCTGCTAGAGGAAGAGGAGAAAGCTGTGTTGGAAATTGGAATTACAGAAAGAAAGGGCAAAGCACTTGTCAATGGAGGATTTTGGCCTTGAAGATTCTGATGAGGATGACAGTGATCTGGAGCCAACCTTAGAAGTGCATATCTCTTTATCCAATTGCCCAACATACTCGATCACAATTTTTTTTAAAAAAAAATTCACGGAAAACAAAGGTGTGGTAGACACAGAATTTTGGCGATGGAGTTTTACTGAATCTGATAGGGAAATTCTTCTTATTGCAGGAGAGATCAAAGAATAAAGATGCCAAGTCAAAGAGAGATGCTGAAGATATAGGAGACATGACACATGAAGCTCCGAGAGATTTGAGTGCTCTGCCATGGGAGGAGCAAATGGAAGCTGTTAATAGGTCACATATTTACTCTGAAAGGAGCTCATCTTAGTGTCCTGTAGATGAGTTTCCTTTTTACATATCTACAAACTTGTACTTTTACTGAACCCGCAGTTCTGCTCCAGAATTAGTTGGCCTCTATTCAGAGCTGATTGATGCATATTCACAGCTAGCGAATGAGATTGATCCGCTTCCGAAGGAGGTATTCTTTTTTGCATGGCTTTTAAAGACTGTTTCACTTCACCACTGAATTGGTAGTAAACTATACAACATCATCCGAGTAATTGAATAAAAAAGAATTGACCTGGTGGCGTGTTCGACATATACTTAATAATCAAGAAGCCTGTTTCATTCAGTAACTTATACATGTTATCTTTAATCATTCGTCTCATGGCTGGCAGGTTAAACAGAACAGGGGCATAACAAACAGAGGGATGCACTACCTGGAGATGAAACAACTTCATTTGAAGAGTTACTGTCTCGCCATTTGGTTCTATCTTCAGCTCAAAACTGAAGGGCATTCAACTTATGACCACCCAGTGATGGATAACATTGCTCAATACAAAT